>CM077087.1:72747122-73459859 GCA_039513925.1 Platanthera zijinensis
TGCCAGGTGAAAAACCTGTGGCCCGCTCGCCGTAACTCTTGCGCCAAAGGAGATGGCTGAACTAAAGGTTCAATTGCAAGAATTGCTAGAGCAAGGCTATATACGTCCAAGTATGTCACCTTGGAGTGCATCGGTTCTCTTTGTGAAGAAGAAGGACGGAAGCTTGCGTCTATGCATTGACTATTGAGAGCTGAACAAGCTAACAGAGAAGAACAAGTATCTGATACCACGGATTGATGACTTGTTTGATCAGTTGGTGTGATCAACTGTCTACGTGAAGCTAGACTTAAAGTATGGCTACTACCAGTTGTGGATTAGGGAATGTGACATTCCCAAGACAGCATTCGGTACACGATATGGTCAATATGAGTTCGTTGTAATGCCATTTGGGCTAACAAATGTGCCATTAGTATTCATGGACTTGATGCATCGAACCTTTAGAGAGTACGTCGACCTATTTGTGATCGTCTTTATTAACGACATATTGGTGTACTCTCATTCCTAAGAAGATCATGCAAATCATTTGCGGATGGTTTTGCACACCCTGAGGAGAAACAAACTCTATGCCAAGTTCTCAAATGTGAGTTTTGGCTGTCGTCAGTGGCTTTTCTTGGCCATGTGGTTAGTGGAGAAGGTATTGTGGTGGATCCGTCAAAGATAGTTGTGATACGGGAGTGGCCTGTGTTGTCTACTGTAGCAGAAGTCATGAGATTTCTTGGACTTGCTAGCTACTACAGGCGCTACGTAAAGAAATTTTCGCGGATAGCCTTACCTCTCACCACACTGACGAGGAAAGATCAGAAGTTTGTTTGGACGCCTGAGTGCACACGATCTTTTGAGGAGTTAAAGAGTCATTTGACCATGGCGCCAATCTTGATTTTGCTATATGGTACTAACGACTATGAGATTTATAGTGACGCTTCAGGGAGCGGCTAAGGTTGCGTTCTTCTTCAGTTTGGAAAAGTTATTTCTTATGGCTCGTGCCAGTTGAAAGTGCATGAGTGAAATTATCCAGTCCATGACTTGGAGTTGGCGGCTGTGATTTTTGCACTTTATTCGTGGTGTCACTACTTATATGGCGTGAAAGTTGACATCTTCACGGACCATAAGATCCTTAAGTACTTAATAGATCAGAAGGATCTAAATATACGGCAACGGAGGTGGATGGAATTCCTCGAGGACTACACCTTCGAGATACACTATACTCCCGTGAAGGGAAATGTGGTCCCAGATGCCTTGAGTCGGCGGACTCTAGTACGAGCAAGTTGGTTGCAGATGCATGATGAGTGTCTGATTCAGGAGTTGGAGGCCTTAGAGATTTCTTGTGTTGACAAGAATTCTACTGCAAATGCGTGCTTGAACTAGGCAGAGGTGCAATATGACCTTGTGGATAGGGTTCGGAGAGCAACGGAACTCAATGAGAGTATGAAATGCAATGCAGCGGATGGGTCAAATTCTCAATTGTCCTTGGATGATGGTCTTTTGAGAAAAAACGGTCGTTTGTGCATCCCGAATATAGGTAAACTACGGGAGGAATTTATGTACGAAGCACACTTTATGAAGTACTCAATTAACTCAGGGAGCACAAAGATGTACAAGGACATGAAAAAGAAGTTCTGGTGGCCAGGTTTTAAGAAATACATAGCTCTTTACGTGGCAAAGTGTCAGACTTATGCCTTTGTGAAAGCAGAATGTCAGAAGCCTGGAGGTTTCTTAAAATTGTTACCAATTCTGGTATAAAAGTTCGATGATATCTTTATGGATTTCATGCACGGGCTGCCGAGATCACAGAGCGGAAATGATGCCGTGTGAGTGATTGTTGACCGTTTGACAAAGGTATCGCACTTCATACCGAATGAGAAGAATGATTCAGTAGAAATGTTTGCTAAGTTGTATGTGGACAACAAAGTACAATTGTATGGTGTGCCCCATAGCATCGTCAGTGACCGAGATGGGCGCTTTACTTCGAATGATTGGAGGCTAATCCACCAGTTGTTGGGTACTCAACTAAAGTTCAGTACGGCCTTTCATCCGCAAATGGATGGTAAGACCGAGAGAACCAACAGGAAATGGAGGATATGCTCCGGATGTGCGCCTTGGATTTTGGGAAGAGGTGGGAGGAACATCTCTATATTATCGAGTTTGCCTATAATAATAGCTATCAAATTAGCCTTCAAATGGCACCCTTCGAATCTTCATACGGTAGGATGTGATGTACTCCTTTAGCTTGGGCGAAAATAGGCGAATCAAAGTTATATAAGCATAAAGAAGTCGAAGATGCATATTCTGTTGGTATTACCATTGTGATCTGGAAGTGATCATGCATGTAGCCTCACTGCCAATGCAGTATGAGACTATCAAAGTCGCACATAAGAACATTTGGAGAAATTGGGAGATTGGCATAGTATGATTTGCTCATATGATAAGTGGAAAATACTTAGCATAACCAGGCTTTTTAAAGTGTCGAGTGCATTGAGACCACCCAATGCTTTCGTCGAGTCAAGTGTTGACTCGTCGAATGATGGCGTTGAGTGGGTTGAGTTTACTCAACGATTCGTCGATTCAAAGAGTTGATTCGTCAATTCAAAGAGTTGATGAGTCCCGTTTATATAGGGTTTTGCGGGCTCATCATGGCTGGTTTTCTTGTCCTTGCACACCACTTTTGCGTTATTTTCTCTGTTATTTCACTCCTTATGCGCTTCGTGGATTGTGTGCTTTTCTCGCCCTTTGGTGCGCAATTGAGCATTTGATTATTGTAGGTATGCATGTGGTGCTCCCCGGGGCTTGTTCTGGTTGCTTTTTCTGCATTTATGTTTTGCTGGAGGGTCCTCCATTGCTTAGATCACCTTGCTTGCAAGTGGTCAGTTTTCACCATTTCAGCGTTATGATTTGAGGAAAACGCACGACCATGTGTTTTCTTGGCACACGGTTAAGTTTTGCTCGTGCATTTTCCACAGGTTATTTTGGAAAAGTGACCAGCCCGTGCGAATGCTTCACGCATGGTTTCATCGAAACCGTGCACGAAGGAAATGCACGGTTGGCCTGTAGCCTGCTTGTTTTTCCTGTGATTTGAGCTTACTGTTGTTACCCGTGCGAATTGCTTTACGTACAGGCGGATCGCCCGTGCGTGAAGGAAATGCACGGGTCAACGCTTCTTCCTCGCAGGATTTTGCGTAATGGTAATATTGCACGGTTCGCGCACGGTCATGCGACGAACTGTGCGAGACCAATTTTATGATAATTTTCTATTTAAGTTGTAGATTCTTCCATGGACAGGAGGATTCCGTTCGGCCCGCCTTTTCTGCTCCCTGGAGCAGGAAAACCACTATGCAGCCCCTTTTTTCTCTCTCATCCTGGGGAAGCTCTTCCGGCCACCATTTCTCCTCCGAAAGCTTGCAAAAGCTCTGTATCCGACCATGTTCATCTTCTCCGCCCTCCAAGCTACCAACCGAGCAACTTGTTGTTGTACTAGAGAAGCCCTCCGTTCAGATCCAACTTGGCGACCACGAAGAAGACGGGTTAGAAGAAGTAAGTGACAGCCCTTCTTAATCCCGGACGCCTTCCAAGATTTACTCAGCGCTTTTTGCATTTGGCATTGAGTGAACTGGCTTCACTCGATGCCTGTGGACTTAGATGAATTTTTCTCTTTCCAGCATCCTTCCTTGACATCTGGCATTGAGTGAACTGGCTTCACTCAATACCTGTGGACTTAGTCAAATTTATGTCCCTCCACCTTCCTTCCTTGTGACCACCTATCACAATAACTTAGACTCCTTGTCTAAACTTGTTCCATAGAACATCTCGCACATATTGAACTTGAACAACATCAAATATAATAATGCTCTTAGTATTGATTGTGATGCCTCTTCAAATATAAGGAACATTGAGAGCAATATTGAGAGGACTTAGCGCTACCAACTGCACCAAAAGACCGGCCTGAAGGTCAAAGGCGCATACTAATCTTTATATCAAGATTTTGACCGGGGACGGGGCAGCCAGTTAAGCCATTACCGCATAGCGCCGCAACGCGGGGGCGATTCTGGACCGCAGCCCCAACAATCTCCCCCCCCCCCCCGGAAACGACCCCGGGGTTTCGAACCCGTACCCCGCATCTCCACCAATTGAGAGGACTTAGCGCTACCAACTGCACCAAAAGACCGGCCTTAAGGTCAAAAGCACATACTAATCTTTATATCAAGATTTTGACCGGGGACAGGGCAGCCAATTAAGCCATTGCCGCATAGCGCCGCAACGCGGGGGCGATTCCGGACCGCAGCCCCAACAAATATTCTCAATAATCTACCCCTATTTGAAGAAGGCAGAACACACAACAATAAAATATATAAATTCAAAGCAGCTGTAAGCTAGCGGATGTAGCTTTCTCATACCACTTGAGAATTCAACACAGCTGTAAGTTAGCAGATATAGATCTCTCATACCACTTGAATTACAAGTATAACAATTCAATATTCTCCATTTAAAAGCATTGATTGAACCTGTCATTTAACACTTAAATGGAGCACTTTCCACATACCACTTGAAGCCCTTTCCTCATACCACTTGGAAGTGGGAAAGTAATATGCAATAACTCAATATGTAGTCATTGCACTCCTCATACTACTTGAATTTTTTCAAGTAATATGCCCTTACTCAACATGACCTGGTCATGTCAATTGCCCACGCCTCCCCCTTTAGGGTTTAGGGTATTGCTCACACCTCCCCCTTTTTGGATTCTTCAAAAAAAATAGTTATTTAATGATGGAGGTGAAAGTATCATGGGAGAATTCATCTCTTGACCCTAGCCTAATTTCACAGCACTAGTGATCAAACTAGTTGGCTAGAGAACATACCTCTTGTGTTGATACCACTAATACAACACTTCATTGTAGCCATTTGACACTTGAGTGGTCCATTGATCCACTTGAGCTAGCGGATATCAGTGATCGACTTGAGCTAATGTCACTCCTCATACCACTTAAAACTTCTGCAGAATGCAGTTGTAGTCATGGAGGTACTGGCTTTTCCTCTTCTCCTGCAGCAACTTTGTCTTCTCAATAGCACAATCCACTAGTGTTGATCTCCCCATCGGTTTGCGCATTGTCCTGAGGACATATTGATAAGCAATGTTTATCTTTGATCCACTATTGCAGCTGTTGTACTTGCTTCCCCTCAATAGGAGCATCTTGACTTACTCTCCCTTAATTGAAGCATTTGATGTCATTCTCTTTACTGGACACTTGAGTCCATCTAAGTCTTGATACCAAATGAAAGACTAACAGTCTTGATATCACTTAAAAGACTTATCTACCTACAAGCAAAGTAAGTCCTGCAAAAAAAAAATTAGGAGCAACTGAAGCTATACCAAGTTTAATATACCCAACTCAAACTTGAAGGTGTTGGACTTGACTTAATCTGGTGGCTTAGTAAAGATGTCAGCCGCTTGCTTATCTGTGGGGACAAACTCAAGGCTTATGTCTTCCTTCTCCACATGCTACCTAATAAAATGATACCTTATCTCAATATGCTTAGTCCTGCTATGAGAGATAATATTCTTAGCAAAGGAGATTGCACTTATAGAATCACAGAACATGGGGTTGTTACTTATATTGAGGTTATAGTCCTGGAGCTGATGCTGGATCCACAGTAACTGTGCACAGCAGCTACCTGCTGAGATATACTCTAACTTAGCTGTTGAAATTGCTACACTGGTCTGCTTCTTGCTGCTCCAAGACACAAGTCTTCCTCCCAGGAACTGACATGTGCCTGATATGCTATCCATGTCCTCTTTACAGCATGCAAAATTTGCATTTGAATAGCGTGTTAGTTCAAAATCCCTATTTCTAGGGTACCATAAGCCAAGATCTGGTGTGCCCTTAAGATACCTCAAAATCCTCTTAGTAGCAGAGTAGTGAGATTCTTTAGGGCTAGTCTGATACCTAGCACAAAAATATGTAACATACATGATGTATGGCCTACTTGAATTAAGATATAGAAGGGAGCTAATTATCCCTCTATATAAAGTTTCATCAATAGGTTTCCTTGTCTCATCTTTATCTATAGGCACACTTGACCCCAAGGGAGTTTTCATGGTGGAGGCATTCTCCATTCCAAACTTTTTAATCAACTCCCTAGTGAATTTAGACTGTGAAATGGATAATCCATCTTCAGTCTGCCTTACTTGGAGTCCCAAGAAGAACTTAAGCTCACCCAAACCGCTCATCTCAAACTTCTTATGCATAAGTTTAGCAAACTTCCTACAAAGGTTGTCATCAGTACACTCAAAAATTTTTTCATCTACATAAATTTTGCCTAGGATAATCTTATAATGACCCCATACGTTCAATAACATATAATAGAAGGTCCGGTCGGGGACTCACACTATATGCCACAAAACAGGCGGTGAGGTTATAGGTTAATACCAAAATATATTCACATCCTAACTCAGAGCTTGCTAGCGGAAGATTAAGATTAATATGGAACTCAATAGCCACGAATGTCCACTATATATTAACAACCACATTTATATATATAACCCCAAAGGAATGTACACCAAATACATAAAAGTTTGGCCATAAGGCCTTACAGTTAAGTTTCACAAATGTGGATTACAAACATCAGCACTCAAGCCGGCGACACATGAACATAATAAAGTTCTTCACTCAGCCTTCGAGGGCCAGCAACAGCAGCAGGGGCTTCAGCCCTCTATTTCCCGCTCGGCTCTCCAGCACCTGCACAAGGACAGCCCACCATGATGGTGGCAAATAAGGCAACGGTCAGCATTCAGCTGACAAATTTATAATGACCCTACCCATTTCCCGGGGCAGTGGTATTCCTTCCCTGCAGGCATAGTATTTCACAAGTAGACATATCACAAGATGTGCACTTAAGCATAATCAATATATCATAAACGTCAGCTAGTTGGCCCGACGCTCCGTGCACTCAGGGCACATTCTTGGTGTACCAGAAAACCAGGTTCCCACCATCGTTCAAGGTCTGAAACCCAACAGTATTAAGCATTATGCTCTGTGTTGGTACCCTTGTTTGATTTGAGTTTAGTCTTGTCTTTTTAGTCCCTTGACCCAAGAAATATCTATGGTCAATGGTTAGTGGTCTAGCTGTAGAGTCCCCGCTTTTCCAGATGAAGAATTTGGTTAAGTAGTTTTTCATTTGACTATAGTCGAACGCCGCTCGACTATCGTCGACTAACTGTTCGACGATCGTCTATCAGTTGCTCGACATTCTGTCTGCGTGGATAGTTCGACTATCTGTTGATAGTTCGACTATCTGTTTGTTTGATAGTTCGACTATCTTCTTGGATAGCTCAACTATCTGATAGCTCAACTATCTGTTTGATAGGTCGACTATCTGCGTTGTTTGATAGTTTGACTATCTGTTGATAGATCGACTATCTGCTTTCTTCTGATAGTTCGACTATCTGCTGATAGATCGACTATCTGTTTTCCCTTGGAAGTTCGACTATCTGCTTTGATAGCTCAACTATCTGATAGCTCGACTATCTGTTGATAGTTCGACTATCTGTCGTTCTTTGATAGTTCGACTATCTGTTGATAGATCGACTATCTGTCTCTCTTCTGATAGTTCGACTATCTGTTGATAGGTCGACTATTGGTTTTGCTTTGATAGTTCGACTATCTGTTGATAGGTCGACTATCTGATAGCTCGACTATCTTCTGATAGTTCGACTATCTGTTGTGATGGTTCGACTATCTCCTTTGATAGTTCGACTATCTGGATCGTTCGACTATCTGGCCGATAGTTCGACGATCTCCGTTCTTCGGTCGACGATCTCCGAGGGTCGTTCGACGTTTTCTGTTTGCCTTTTTATTTTGTATTTATTTATTCTATTTAATTAATTAATACATTATCTGGCATTTTATTTCAGTTGTTTTATGATAATATTCCCAGGCAATATCTGCTCCATCCCTTTTGCTTGAGTCAAATCTTTTTAGATAAAGTTGTTTGTCTTATTAGTTGACAGTGTATTTTACTTTATCTGCTGTCAGTCCTTTATAGCCGTTAGACTGAAAAGTCTTCCTTATGCTATAAAGAGTTTGTTTCTGATGTGATTTTATTTAGTACCTTTATTATCAGATTGCTTCCTGCAGCTTCCTTAAAAAAGGTTTATCCCTTTTATAGAATATTTTGCTGCAGAGTTTGTTTGTCTTTGTGATATTTGCAGCCTAGGTTTCAAGTTTCAGAAGAAGACAAACAGTTCAAATTGGAAAGAGCCGTTGCTTGTTGCTGCTATAAAAGGAATCCTTTGGAGAAGGATTTCAGCTAGCTAACCAGTTATTCTAAGAGTTATTCATTTAAGCATTCAAGCTTTCATCAAGACCAAGTTTAACTGCTCTCAGTAATATTCAATTCAACTGAGAAGTGTTAAGCTCTTCTGCTCTTCTTCAACCTGAGTTCTCCTGCCTCCAGGAAGTTCAGACTCAGAGTTCTTTTGAAGAAGAAGAAGAAGAAGATAGCTGCTAGAAGATTTCTATTTTATATTTTATATCTTCTTGTAGTTTTTCCTTCAGTTCTTACTGAAGAGTTTCTGCACTGAAGCAAGACTTCACCTGGACATTCTTTGAGCCAGGGGGAGCCTTGATTCCTTTGAGCTTTCTAGCTCAGTGCAAGTCTTTGTGCTTCTCTAATCTATTGTAAAATAGAGAAGATTTTTTAACCTTCTTTCCCCCTCCTATACATGGTTATTACTCCCTTCAAAAGTATCCCTTGGTGGCAGGGCACCTGATCAAAAATCTGTGTTTGGTTTTTAGACACCTGATCAAAAGTCTAAAGGGTTTCTAGATCTACCTGAAGCAGATCTTGTGGTGGCAGGGCACCTGATCAAAAACCTGTAGTGGATTCCTACCTTGTTGGTAGAAGAGTGGACGTACCCAAGTTGTTTGGGGAAACACTATAAATTCCTTGTGTCGTCTGGCTTGCTTAATTTAATTCCTGCATTGTGGCTGTGATTAGATATAACTAGGTTTGCTAGTTGCTGATTAGGTTTTCCAAGCCTTAATTGTAATTACAGTTAGCTTGAGTTTGTGCACAACACTTGTGTTAGGCTTTAGGGTTATTTCTATATCTATAATCTTTTCATTCCGCATTTCACTCCAAGGGAGTTGGGTAGACTATTAAGTTTTGTCTAGTGCAAAATTTGATAACTCTATTCACCCCCCCACCCCTCTAGAGTAGTATCTATCCCTTCACTTTCAATTGGTATCAGAGCCAGGTTGACTGACTGAATAGGCTAACACCTAAGTCACAAGATCCTGATAGATACCAAGGATTATTGATTCTCACTATCATGTCCCAGTCCAAGGATTATTCTAGCACCAGACCTCCAGCATGCAACTTAGCTAAGTTTGGCATCTGGAAGGCAAGGATAAAATTATATATGAATTCTATTGATGAAAGTATCTTTGCTTCTATTTTGTCAGGACCCCCAAGAGCACCTGCTGCTGCTTCTACCTCATCATCTGATATGAGTGCAGTGCCTCCTCCAGATTACAATGATGAGTACAAGAAGGCAAAGATAGCAGATGCCAAGGCGATGAACATTCTGGCTCAGACCATGTCTGATGAGGTATTCCAGAAGGTTGCTGACTGCTCTTCAGCAAAAGCTATGTGGGATACACTGAACCAGATTGTAGCTGGTTTAGCTGATGAAAGGAAGGACAGAAGGTCCAACCTTATCTCACAATATGAGAACTTCAAGAAAACTGATGCTGAATTAGTTGAAGCCATGTACACAAGGCTCAGCTCAATCATCAATGAGCTGAGGACCCTTGACAAGGACATATCATTGACAGAGGTCAATGATAAGATTCTTATGTGCTTCCCTAGCACATGGGATCTAAGAATCTGGCCTATCAAGGAAGCCAGAAGTACAATTGAGATTTCAACTGAAGCCCTTCTCGGCAAGCTCAAGTCTTTTGAGCAAGTGCTGAAGACAAGGGAAGCAGAAGCTGAAGCAAAGACCCCTACTCCAACAAGAAAAGAGCAATCTCTAGCTCTTAAGGCTGCTGATGCTTCTGAAGGCAGCCAATCCAATGAGGAACTAATGGCATTATTTGCCAAGAGGTTTCTCAAGATGGGGAGAAAGGAATTCAGAAAGAAGTCTTCACGCTATGAAGACAAACCAAGGTATGACCGTTCACCTGCTAAAGAAATTATATGTTATGGTTGCAGGAAACCTGGACATATCTTACCAGATTGTCCAGAGGAGAAGAACAAAGATAAGAGGAAAGAAAAGGAACAGCACAGGAAGCACTCCAAGCCATCCTCCTACAAGAACAAGAAGAAGGAGAGAGGTTTCATTGCTGAAACCTGGAGTGATTCTGATGAAGAATCTTCCTCCTCTAGCTCCAGTAAGGATGAGGAAGAGAAGAAGGCAAAGGAAGTTTGCTAGATGGCAATAGATGCCTGCAGCAATCACTCAGCTGCAGAGAGTTCAGATTCAGAAGAAGAAATGCCAACAGAAGATGAGGTACTATCTTCTTATGACTTCACTTCTGAAGAATTTAAATTAGATTTTAAATCCTTATGCTTAGACTTAATTAGTTCAGAAAAAGAGATTAAAGAACTTAGAAATAAGTTAGCTGACTCAGAATTAATTGCTACAGAAAATATTAAGTTAAAGGAAGATCTCACTAATTATAGTGAAGAAATTAAGTTTCTTAAAATTGAGTTAGCTAAATCTAAGAGGTTAGAAGAATCTCTAAATGGTAGAAGCCTTAAGTTATTAGAAATAACCAGCATGACTAACACTAGGTCAGGCAATAACAAACTAGGCTTAGGAGCTTCTCCAAGTGAACCCCCAGTTATTCTTAAAAATAATCTTTCAACTCCAGTGAACTTCATTTCAGCTAGTGGAATGAAGAACACTGAGCAAGTAAACCAAGTTAATAAAACTTTAAATAAAGCTAAGAGAGAAAATAGGAAGAAATTTTTTAAAGAAATACAAAGAGCGTCGAACGCTGCTCGACGATCGGATGCTCAATGGTCGAACGAAGCTCGACGATCTGAGCGCCCATCGTCGAACGTCGATCGACGTTTTCAATATGATTTTCAAAATCATCATCAAACCCGTAGAAACCTAAATGAAAATAGAAACCCTAGGTTTGTTGACCCATCATTTGCATGGAGAATCCCACCTAGGAGATCTCACCCATTAGGCTATCACCCTCAGCCTACATTTTCATTTATTTCTAGCTTTTCTTATGTGAAAAACAAGGGACCCAAGGTTACCTGGGTCCACAATGTCTAAATGAATGTCTTGCAGGTGAAGGCCTATCCTATCACTCAAAATAAGTGGTATTTGGATAGTGGATGTTCCAAGCATATGACAGGAAATAAAAATCATCTGTCAAAATTCAAAGCTAAGCTCGGCCCAAAGGTTATCTTTGGAGATTCAAGCTGTGGTCAGACAGAAGGCTATGGCAGGATCACAATTGGAGATGTTACTTTCAAGAGAGTTGCATATGTGACTGGACTGAAGCACAATTTGATCTCAGTCAGCCAGCTATGTGATGCTGACTACCAGGTTTCATTTTCTAACTCTTCTTGTAATATTACTTTAAATAATAATGTTGTTTTAGTAGGCATTAGAATAGGTAATATTTATTTAGTAGATTTCAATTCAACTCATTCTGAAATCTGTTTATTTAATGAAGTAACAATTAATAATAATTCAATGTGGCATAAGAGGCTTAGTCATGTTAACCTTAAAAATATATCTAGGTTATCTAAACATAACCTTGTTAGAGGTTTACCTTCTTGCCCCTACAAGAAGGAGAGCCTTTGCAAGGCTTGTTAGCTAGGCAAGCAAACCAAGAATTCTTTTAAATCAGTAAATAAAAGTGATTCTCCTAGAATCTTGTACTTATTACATTTGGACCTTTTTGGCCCAATAAATGTACAGAGTTTAGGAGGGAAGTATTACACCTTAGTAATTGTAGATGACTTCTCTAGGTTCAGTTGGGTTTTCTTTTTGAGAATTAAGGCTGATAACTTCAAAGCCCTTACAGACTTTCTATTATGTGTGCAGACTGAGTACTCTACTCATGTGGCCTTGATCAGAAGTGATCATGGTACTGAGTTTGACTCTCTTCTCATGCAAGAATTCTGTGAGAGAGAAGGTATCAAAGCTTCTCAGCTCCTAGAACTCCCCAACAAAATGGGGTAGTTGAAAGGAAGAACAGAACACTCATTGAAGCTACTAGCACATTGTTGGCAGATGCTAATATGCCTCTCTCCTATTGGGCAGAAGCTGTTAGTACAGCCAATTATGTCTTGAATAGAAGTCTGATACACAAGCTTAAGTGTAAAACTCCTTATGAGTTGCTTAAAGGAAAGAAACCTAAAATTAATTATTTTAGAGTATTTGGTTGTGTAGTGTACATTCATAATAACAATAAAGAATACCTTAGAAAATTTGAAGCAAAAGCTTCAATGGGAATTATGCTTGGATATTCCCAAGTAAGCAAAGCTTATAGGGTTTATAACAAATCATCCTGTAAAATTGAAGAATCTGTGCATGTATCTTTTGATGAGTCTCAGATGTTTTACAAGGAGAAGGAAAATTCTCCTTCCTCCAGTTCATTGCAGGTACCTGATGCTACTCAAGAAATTCTTCAACTATCAACTCTTCAGATCACTGAATCAGACAGTGATGAAGACATTGCAGAAGCTGTTGTTGTCCCACCAACAATAGATCAAATTCCTCTTGAGGAATTAATCCCAACTGTTGCTGAAGATCACATCCCACCTGCTGATATTGTCACACTTAGAGATCACCCCACATCTCAAGTGATTGGAGACATATCAGCTGGTGTTCAAACAAGACACCAATTAAGACAGGATGTGATGCACGCTTGTTTCCTCTCACAGATTGAGCCCCTCACCTTTAAAGATGCTGAGCTAGATCCCCACTGGATCATTGCTATGCAAGAGGAACTCAATCAGTTTGAGAGATGTAAAGTTTGGACTTTGGTTCCAAGACCTAAAGGCCAACTGATCATAGGCACTAAGTGGGTGTATAGAAACAAGTTGGATGCAAATGGAATTATTGTAAGGAATAAAGCAAGGCTTGTAGCTCAGGGCTACAGACAGGAGGAAGGTATAGATTATGACCAAACCTTTGCTCCTGTTGCAAGGCTAGAAGCAATAAGGATCTTCTTGGCCTATGCAGCCTACATGAAGTTTAAGGTCTTTCAAATGGATGTCAAAAGTGCATTCCTGAATGGTGAGCTTAAGGAAGAGGTGTTTGTTGAACAACCACCAGGGTTTGTTTCTTCAACTCAGCCCTCACATGTGTTCAAGTTGCAGAAAGTTCTTTATGGACTAAAGCAAGCACCTAGAGCCTGGTATGAGACTCTAGCTAGTTTCCTTTTAGAGCACAACTTTACTAGGGGAGTAGTTGATAGAACCCTTTTCGTCAAGCACCACAAGGACACAATCATGTTAGTTCAGGTGTATGTGGATGATATTATATTTGGCTCCACTGATCCCAAACTTTGCAAAAGGTTTTCTGACCTGATGCACTCTAAGTTTGAGATGAGTAGTATGGGTGTGCTGTCTTACTTTCTTGGTCTCCAAGTTAAGCAAGATGCGGATGGTATCTTCATCTCCCAATCCAAATATGCCAAGGAATTGGTAAAGAAATTTGGGATGGCTGATGCTTCAGCAATGCCTACACCTATGGCTACTAATGTAGTTATTGATTCTGATGATCACGGCAAGCCAGTTGATCAAAAGAATTATAGGGCCATTGTTGGTTCCCTATTATATCTAACTGCAAGTAGGCCAGATATAATGTTTGCTACATGCCTCTGTGCTAGATTCCAGGTCAACCCCAAGGAATCTCATCTGATTCTTCTAAAGAGAATCTTGAGATACCTGAAGGGATGTCCAAATCTAGGACTTTGGTACCCAGCTGAGTTAGATTTTGAATTAATTGGATATTCTGATTCTGATTATGCTGGTTGCAGAGTTGACAGGAAGAGCACCTCAGGAACTTGTCAGTTCCTGGAAGAGAGATTGGTCTCTTGGTTCTGTAAGAAGCAGGCTTCTGTCTCAACCTCAACTACAGAGGCTGAATATATAGCAGCTGCCAGTTGTTGTTCACAGATCCTGTGGATTCAAAACCAGCTTGTGGATTATGGTTACTCACACAAGAACACCAAAATCATGTGTGATAGTACCAGTGCTATCTCAATTGCACAAAATCCAGTGCACCACTCTAGAACGAAGCACATTGAGATTCGGCACCATTTCCTAAGAGATTGTGTGGAAAAGAACAAGATTTGTCTTGAGTTCATATCCACTGAGTTTCAGAGAGGTGATATATTCACCAAGCCCTTAGATGAACAAAAGCATCTGTTCTTTTTAGTTCAACTAGGCATGATCAAAGGAAGAGACTAAGTGTGACTATATCTGCCAATGTTGAAACGTGTTTGAAGGTAGTCGAACGACGTTCGAAGATAGTCGATCGGGTCAAGCCCATCGTCGACCTATGGTTGATGAAAGCTTGCCTGTTTGAAGATCGTCGACCGGCGTTCGACCATCGTCGAACATGTCGAGCTCATCGTCGATCTCTGGATGACGACAGTTTGTTGTTTGTGAAGACAGAAATATTCGAACGATTGGTCGACTACTCTACTTCTGGACCGATCGTCGAACGACCGTTCGACCATCGTGTCCAGTATCTTTTAAATAGATCGACTATCTCCGGTCTAATATAAAGCCGATAGTCGACCTAGGTTAAAAGATCTTTGCTTTTATCGTCGACGGAGAGCGTCCTTTCGCATTCCGTCTTCCCGCTTGCTCTGTCTCTTTTTTCTCTGTCGTTTCGTCTTCTTCGTTCCTCTCGCGCCTTCTCCAGCTCCTTCAATGGCGATTTCTCCAGCATTGCTCGCAGTTGTGAAGTTCGACGCAGGTTTCAGTGTCGACTTCGATGCCTTCAGCTGTTGTGAATCAGGGATTGTGGAAATCCTCCAGTTATGCAGAGATCAAGGGTTAGAAAGACTAATGTCTACAAGGATTAAGTTAAATATTCCCGAGATTAAGGGATGGGCATTTACTTCGTCCTCCACCGACGAACTGATGACCGGCTCTATTGGCGGAGAAGAGGTTATTTTAACTCCCGCCATTCTAACTGATTTATTTGGATTGATAAATGGTGAAGAAGATTATGAGCAAGATGCTCCAGAGTTTGGAAGAATGCTGATTGAGCTGGGACATGCGGAGGGCATTCCCACGAAGCTGCTCAAGGTAAATTTCCCCTTCAAGATCAAATTTCTTGTTGAGTTAGTTGGAAAAGTGCTGTTAGGCAAGCACTCAGCCCATGATAATATCACCAAACAACAATTTGCACTAATGTGTGCAATTGTTAATAAGAAGCAAATAAACTGGGCTGGGGTTTTGTTCGATTTGATAAGGAAGAAGAACAGTAAGAAAGAGGTTACCCTAGGCAGGGTTATTGGGATTTTTCTGAAGGAAAGATATCCCCAGCTGCTGATTTCAACTGCTACAACCATTAATGCCAGCAAGAAGATGGATCCGAATTTGTTCTCCAAGTGGAAGAGGACCTTCTTGAAGCCCGCTCTCAGAGGGGTTGCTCCAGCGGCATCCGAGAGCACAAGGACTAATTCAGTCACTCCTCACCCTCTAGAAGCTGGCTCAGCTCATCCTTCTCTTCCATCATCTTCTTCTGCTCTGCAGTCTACTTCAGTTGAAGTTCCATCAACTTCAGCTGAAGTACGACTTTCTGCTTCTCCTGTTCGAGATACAACCACGGTTGTTATTCCTTCTCCTCCTGCATCTCCTATACCATCTCATCTGGCTGGGACATCTCAACCCAGTTTTGATTTATTGGTTTCTGAAATATCTTCTCCAGTTCATTCTCCCATTCCATCTCCTCCTCCATCTCCATATCATTCTCCTTCTCCATCTCCTGTTCGTTCTCTAGTTCAACAGGAATACATTCCTCCTACTGATCTTCTATCATCTGCAGTTCCCCCACCATCTTTTGAAATAACTCCAGAATTTATTTCCAACATTGTGGAGTTAATTACCCCTTCAATCAAAATCATGATTGAAGAGGCAATTGCTCCACTTGCTTTCTCCATTGCTTCTTTATCTGATGCCATCAAAATTCTTTCTAAATCTGCTGAGCCCTCTTCATCCAGGGGCCTGGTTTCAGTTCCCACTGAAATCAGGCAGGGGGAGATGTTCAATGAAGATGTCTCTGAGCAGCTCCCAGCCTCCCCTCTAGCAGCTCAATTTGTAGTATCAGAAAAAGTAGCAGAAGTTTCAGCTCCTCCTCCATCTGACAAAGAGAAAGAAATATCTGATGCAATAATGTTGTCTGAGTTTGTTGTAAAAGTTTATCTGGAAGAAGCCTCAACTCCTTTTGTTGCTCAATTTCTAGAAGGAGTCATTACATCCTATCTAGATGAATCCTGGGAGTTGGTAAAGTATGAAGGTAATTCACTCATCCGTTTTATTGACGAGTCAACTGATTTGCTATTTTGTGAATACCTAGAAGGGATGTTTTTAGCTTATATAGCAGATTTGTGTTCATGAATCTACAGATTATATTCAAGAAGATATAGCTGCTCAAGTAGAAGTAGTTGTTCAAGAATCTGTTTCAGATGTTTTAGTTGTTCCAGATGTCATAATGACAGTATCAGAACCCTCTCCAGAAGTTCCAGCTGATCTTTTGCCAGCTGCTCAAGATACTGAGTCTGCTCAACCAGCTTAGTCAGATGTGCAAATAAATCCAGAATTGGATCTTTTCTTAGCTGATATAGAAGATGTTGAATCTAAAAGTCAAGATGAAAAGACTCCAGTACTGAGTTTAGAAGAAGAGAAAGCAAGAGCTGCCTGGCAGCAAAGAGTACAAGATATTTTGAAAGAGAAAGAAAAAGTTTTGCAAGATGAAAAATCTACTGTATGGGATGACTCTCCAGGACCTGATCTGGATTCTCTTCTGGCTCACGATGCCATGGAAGAAGAAAAAGAGAAAGCTGCTCTGAAAGTAAAGGAAAAGGCTGTATCAGAAGCCTATGACCCTTATGATCATCCTCCCTCATCTCATTCTGAAGATGAAGATGATTCAGATATGTCTGAGGACTCTAAGAAAAAGAAAGCTGCAAAGAGAAAAAGGAAAGCTGTTGCCCCTCCTCCTCCTAATCAAGACAATGATACTCCCTATTACATATTGAAAGGGATTGACCCTAAGTCGAAAGACTTCCAGCAGTGGATGTGGTTTTCCAAGAACCAGTAAAAGGAGAGAAAGAAATCTAAGAGATATGATAGTCCTGCTCCCAGATGGACTCCCAGAGGTCCTCCTCCTCCACCTCCCGGTGCAGGAGCCTCTGGCAATTTATCTGCTAATCCATCTGCTCCATCTGCAAAAACTGCTCCTTCTCAGCCTCATTCAAGGAAAAGTTCTCAAAGCCACCAAGGCAAATCATATACTGGTACTCAAAGGCATGATACTGAGGTTAAAGAGCAAGTAAAGGAGGTTGTATATCAAAAGCCAACATTTTCACCTCCTCCTTCTCCCAAGAAAAAGGTTTCTCCTGCTATACCAGTTCATGTTGCTAAGGATATTTCAAAAGGTAAAAGAACTATTTTCTATGAAAAATCAAGTAAGAAGTTTGCTGAGTTTGCTCCTCCATCATCTTTAGTTATTCAAGATGTTAAAGATACAGCTGAAAGTTTATTAGATTTATCTGTTAAGTTTAAAGCTGTGAAGCCTATTGATACATCATCTGAAAATGTGTATGAAAGCCAAGAGTTAGATCCTGATTTTAGGATGGCTCGATTTCTAGAATTTGTTGGATCAGCCCAGATAAAGAAAGCCAAAGCTGAAGGAAAGGACTCTACAGGATTTACTACAATGTCAAAGTTCAGAATGAAGGAACTCGATAAAATCCAGGTTAGTCCTGAAGTTTTTGACCCTTCTAAATATATGGAAAAGCACCCAGAAGCAGTTGTTCCAAGGGCTGCAGAACTGAAGATTATTGGCATGCAAGATTTGAAGATGTCTAAGAAAGAAGCCATTGATCCCTTGCGGAAAGTATCTTTTGTTCCTAGCTCTTCTGATCCTAAACCAGATTCTGTAGATTCTTAATTTTGTTTGACTGTTTTTTTATCTGACTGTTTGATAATTGCTAGTTAATTATTATCTATTTCCTGTATTGATTTTATTGTTCTATAGCTGGCTCTGTGTTTTAGTTTTTGAGAAACTTAACTCAAATAGGGGGAGATTGTTGGTACCCTTGTTTGATTTGAGTTTAGTCTTGTCTTTTTAGTCCCTTGACCCAAGAAATATCTATGGTCAATGGTTAGTGGTCTAGCTGTAGAGTCCCCGCTTTTCCAGATGAAGAATTTGGTTAAGTAGTTTTTCGTTCGACTATAGTCGAACGCCGCTCGACTATCGTCGACTAACTGTTCGACGATCGTCTATCAGTTGCTCGACGTTCTGTCTGCGTGGATAGTTCGACTATCTATTGATAGTTCGACTATCTGTTTGTTTGATAGTTCGACTATCTGCTTGGATAGCTCAACTATCTGATAGCTCGACTATCTGTTTGATAGGTCGACTATCTGCGTTGTTTGATAGTTCGACTATCTGTTGATAGATCGACTATCTGCTTTCTTCTGATAGTTCGACTATCTGCTGATAGATCGACTATCTGTTTCCCTTGGTAGTTCGACTATCTGCTTTGATAGCTCAACTATCTGATAGCTCGACTATCTGTTGATAGTTCGACTATCTGTCGTTCTTTGATAGTTCAACTATCTGTTGATAGATCGACTATCTGTCTCTCTTCTGATAGTTCGACTATCTGTTGATAGGTCGACTATCGGTTTTGCTTTGATAGTTCGACTATCTGTTGATAGGTCGACTATCTGATAGCTCGACTATCTTCTGATAGTTCGACTATCTGTTGTGATGGTTCGACTATCTCCTTTGATAGTTCGACTATCTGGATCGTTCGACTATCTGTCCGATAGTTCGACGATCTCCGTTCTTCGGTCGACGATCTCCGATGGTCATTCGACGTTTTCTGTTTGCCTTTTTATTTTGTATTTATTTATTCTATTTAATTAATTAATACATTATCTGGCATTTTATTTCAGTTATTTTATGATAATATTCCCAGGCAATATCTGCTCCATCCCTTTTGCCTGAGTCAAATCTTTTTAGATAAAGTTGTTTGTCTTATTAGTTGACAGTGTATTTTACTTTATCTGCTGTCAGTCCTTTATAGCCGTTAGACTGAAAAGTCTTCCTTATGCTATAAAGAGTTTGTTTCTGATGTGATTTTATTTAGTACCTTTATTATCAGATTGCTTCCTGCAGCTTCCTTAAAAAAGGTTTATCCCTTTTATAGAATATTTTGCTGCAGAGTTTGTTTGTCTTTGTGATATTTGCAGCCCAGGTTTCAAGTTTCAGAAGAAGACAAACAGTTCAAATTGGAAAGAGTCGTTGCTTGTTGCTGCTATAAAAGGAATCCTTTGGAGAAGGATTTCAGCTAGCTAACCAGTTATTCTAAGAGTTATTCATTTAAGCATTCAAGCTTACATCAAGACCAAGTTTAACTGCTCTCAGCAATATTCAATTCAACTGAGAAGTGTTAAGCTCTTCTGCTCTTCTTCAACCTGAGTTCTCCTGCCTCCAGGACGTTCAGACTCAGAGTTCTTTTGAAGAAGAAGAAGAAGAAGATAGCTGCTAGAAGATTTCTATTTTATATTTTATATCTTCTTGTAGTTTTTCCTTCAGTTCTTACTGAAGAGTTTCTGCACTGAAGCAAGACTTCACCTGGATATTCTTTGAGCCAGGGGGAGCCTTGATTCCTTTGAGCTTTCTAGCTCAGTGCAAGTCTTTGTGCTTCTCTAATCTATTGTAAAATAGAGAAGATTTTTTAACCTTCTTTCCCCCTCCTATACAGGGTTATTACTCCCTTCAAAAGTATCCCTTGGTGGCAGGGCACCTGATCAAAAACCTGTGTTTGGTTTTTAGACACCTGATCAAAAGTCTAAAGGGTTTCTAGATCTACCTGAAGCAGATCTTGTGGTGGCAGGGCACCTGATCAAAAACCTATAGTGGATTCCTACCTTGTTGGTAGAAGAGTGGACGTACCCAAGTTGTTTGGGGAACCACTATAAATTCCTTGTGTCGTCTGGCTTGCTTAATTTAATTCCTGCATTGTGGCTGTGATTAGATATAACTAGGTTTGCTAGTTGCTGATTAGGTTTTCCAAGCCTTAACTGTAATTACAGTTAGCTTGAGTTTGTGCACAACACTTGTGTTAGGCTTTAGGGTTATTTCTATATCTATAATCTTTTCATTCCGCATTTCACTCCAAGGGAGTTGGGTAGACTATTAAGTTTTGTCTAGTGCAAAATTTGATAACTCTATTCACCCCCCCCCCTCTAGAGTAGTATCTATCCCTTCACTTTCACTCTGCAACCTCTCATCGGAGACTTTAGTCTTAATGGCGTGCAGGCCTAAGACTCTCATTATGCGATTCTAACGAACGCCACTATTTCAGGCACTCATGTCAGACAACCATAACGTGGATATAGATCAGCCCTTGCCTGTTGCTCAAATCACCAGTTCAATACTAGACAGACGCGGGTCGGCGTCCCCTTGTCTACTCGGCACGAAACCTTCAAGAGCTCGCAGCTCATAATAGCCACATTGTCCACCAAAGACTGGCTTCATAATCCAAAAGGGGAGTTAGTGCCAGCGTTCCTCGCGGTCGCTTTATGGGTTCAGCAGAAGCTCTCTTTCTGCACCCAAACTCAACCCAAACCCTGCAGCATAATGTAGTGCCAGAAAATAGGTCTTTCATAGCGTACATCACACGAATTACGAGGGTATTTTCCTGGAATTCCGCTCCAGTACTTCCTGTTACTTCCCTTCACAGGCACAACCCATCGACTCCATAACATACACGTTTGTATGCGGAGTCTTCTCCGGTGAGTAAAATAAAACATCACCAATCAAGACCAACCTGTTAAGATGGGCTTCACACAGCATGCCTATTCTGTACTACACATTTCCGGAACTATATATAAGACTGATTGGGGACTTCAAGAATCAATCCAAGGGAAATCCCTCAATAATCCACCTTTTGGTGGGGGAAATCCATGCACATGCCAAAACAAGGACTTCACATGTCCAAGAAGGAAGATCATTACCCTTTACGATCTCTTGGGAGCTATGGAAAACTAGTTGGATGAAAAGCACCGCAACAGACTTGCCTCCACGAATCTTGACTCGGCTCGCGATTCGGGGCTTTGAAGCTCCACCGGCAGCCGGATTCCTCCTCCTCCTTCTTCCTTGCTCTCCCCACTCTCTAACTCTTTAGAAATAGAAAGGCCTAAGGTAAATGAGAGTTTATCCCTCAACTCCTAGCCTTAATATAGCAGGGATAATTCTGGACCGTTTGATCCTATTTGAAGGGAAAGAATGGCCACGAATCGCCCTGAAATCACTTTCCTAGGCCGAAAATGGCTTGTGATACGCCCGTGTCACAGGCTGTGTGCCTTAAGTGGGAAAGAAGCCGACTTGACCTGACCAAGACACGGCCCTGTGATACGCATGTGTCACCGGCCGTGTGCCAGACACGGCTTCAGATATGCCCGTGTCCATCCCATGTTCAACAGTCCTCACACGACCCTTGACACGCCCGTGTCACAGGCCGTATTCCTAACATATCTTGCCTCTCGAGGATCGTCGAGTGCATTTCGTCAAGTGCATTTCATCGAACTCAAAGGACACGGACCTGGACACGCTAGTGTCATAGGCCATGTGCCACACTCGAGACCTCCCTACGCCATGCTCGAGACTGCCATGCGCCACACTTGAGTCCACCCTGCAAATACAAAGCAGGAAAAAGCCTTGGACACGCCCGTGTCCCAGGCCGTGTTGCTCAGCCTACACAGCCCACTCCTAATCGAGATTTGGGGCGTTACAATCCTCCCCTCCTTACAAGAAATTTTGTCCCAAAATTTGTATACATTACTCAGGAAATAGTAATCAAGATGTTTACAACATTTTATGTTCTATACAACATAAAATAAACTGCTATGCAAGTTTAGACAAATAGTTCAGGAAATTTAGCACGCATTGTCAGCTCTCACTCCCATGTTAGCTCCTCACGGCCGCAGTTTTCCCATCAGACATTTACCATCCCGATTATCTTGTTCTACAACTGCTTATCGGCTTTATCCTCGATCCAAATGGGCCTAACTTTCGTCGTTAGCCCAAATTCGACTTGTACGCGATCATTCGCAATCACTTGAGCTGGATATTTTACGGCTTTTTGAAGCACTGATATGTAGAACACATCATGCAATCCACACAATTCTACCAAAAAAGCTAGCCAATATGCAGCTTCTCCAATTCGCTCCACCACTTCAAACAGACCAAGATATCTCGGACTAAAAATTTTCAAGTGCCGAATACAAGACACGCCTTTGAAGGGTTTGATTTTCAAATATACCCAATCTCTAATCGCAAACTCAACATTTCGGTGCTTGGCGTTGTAATGCTTTGCTTGTCTATCTTGGGCTATTAGTAGCCTTTCTTGAATAGAGCGTATCATCGAATTAGCTTCTTCGACTTCCTTACGCTTATATTATTTAGATTCGCCTGCTTCCGCCCAAGCTAATGGTGTACGGTATTTCCGACCATACAAATCTTCAAACGGTGCCATACTAATGTTAGCTTGGTAGCTATTATTGTAGGCAAACTCTACCATATAAGGATGATCTTCCCACCTCTTACCAAAATCCAAGGGGAATATTCAGAGCATGTCCTCCAGCATTCTATTGGTCCTCTAAGTTTTTCCATCAGTTCGGGGATGAAAGGTTGTACTGAACATTAACTTTGTTCACAACAACTAATGGATTAGCCTCCAATCATTCGAAGTAAATTGCCCGTCACGGTAACTTACGATGCTACGGAGAACACCGTGCAATCGTACGATTTGCTCAACATAAAGTTTCGCCAAGGCTTCCACTAAATCGTCCTTTTGTTCAGAAGGAAGTGAGACACTTTAGTCAACCGATCTACGATCACCCAAACCGAATCATTACCGCGTTGAGATCTCGGCAAATCGTGCACGAAATCCATCGAAATATCATCAAACTTCCATTCTGAAATGGGTAATGACTTAAAGAAACCTCTGGGCTTCTGGCATTCTGCTTTCACCAAGGCACATGTTTGAAATTTAGCCACATAATGTGTTATGCCTTTCTTTAACCCTAGCCACCAGAATAACTTTTTCATGTCTTTGTACATCTTTGTGCTCCCTGGGTGAATTGAGTATTTCGTAAAGTGAGCCTCATACATCAATTCTTCTCTTAGCTTACCCATACTTGGTTGACCCTCTTTCCTCAAAAGGCTGTCATCCCAAGAGAATTGGTCATGTGACCCATCCACTGCATAGCGTTGCAGACTTTCATCAAGTTCTATTGCTGGCCGTATTCTTTCTGCAAGGTCATATTGTACCTCCGTCCAGTTCAAGCATGCATTTGCAGTGGAATTCTTGTCAACAAAAGAAATCTCTAATGCTTCCAACTCCTTGATCAGACGCTCACCATGCATCTGCAACCAATTTTCCCTTGACGGAGTCCTACGACTAAAGGCATCTTCGACCATGTTTCCCTTCCTGGGAGTGTAGTGAATATCAATGGTGTAGTCACCGAGGAACTCCATCCACCTTTGTTGTCGCATATTGACATCCTTCTGATCCAATAGGTACTTTAGGCTCTTGTGGCCCGTAAATATATCCATTTTTACGCCATATAGATAGTGACGCCCCAATTTAAGTGCAAAAATCACCGCCACCAACTCCAAGTCATGGACGAGAAAGTTTTTCTCATGCACTTTCAACTGGCGTGAGCCATAAGCAATCACCTTTCCAAACTAAAGAAGAACACAGCCTAAGCCGCTCCCTGAAGCATTTCTATAAATCTCATAGCCGTTTGTACCACATGGCGATGTCAAAACAGGCGTCGTGGTCAAACAATTCTTTATCTCTTCAAAAGCTCGCGCGCACTCCGGCGTCCAAATGAACTTTTGATCCTTCCTCGTAAATATGGTAAAAGGCAAAGTGATCCGTGAGAAGTTTTCTACAAAACGTCTATAGACGCCTGCTAGTCCAAGGAACCTCCTGACTTCGGCCACCGAAGACAATACTGGCCACTCCTGTATGGCTCTTATCTTTGACGGATCCACTATAATGCCCTCTCCACTTATCACATGGCCAAGAAAAGCCACTGACGACAGCCAAAACTCACACTTTGAGAACTTGGAATAGAGAATATTTCTCCGCAGGGTATGCAACACCAACCGTAAATGGTTCGCATGGTCAGCTTCAGATTGAGAGTATACCAAGATATCATCAATGAGGACGATCACAAACAAGTCCAAGTACTCTCGGAATGTTCAGTGCATTATATCCATGAACACCGATGGCGAATTACATAGCCCAAACGACATTACAGTGAACTCATAATGACCGTAGCGTGTTCCAAATGCTATCTTGGGAATGTCACCTTCCCGAATCCTCAACTGGTAATAACAAGATTTTAAGTCCAGTTAAGAATAGACGGTTGATCCCACTAGCTGATCGAACAAGTCAACTATCCGTGGAATCGAATACTTTTTTTCTCTATCAGCTTATTCAATTAGCGATAATCGATACACAACCGCAGACTAACGTTCTTCTTTTTCACAAAACGAACAGGTGCGCTCAAAGGTGACATACTTGGGCGTATGTATCCAATGTCCAGCAACTCTTGTAATTGAACTTTCAGTTCTGCCATTTCCTTTGGCGCTACTCGATATGGCGAGCGGGCCATAGGTTTCGCACCTGGCACCAGCTCAATAGTGAAGTCGATATCCTGCTTGGGTGGTAACATAGGAAGATCTTTAGGACACACATTAGTAAACTCTGATACAATCGGAACATCACTCACACTGGCCTTTGGCTCAACAACCTGAATAAGCGTGAAGAATAACTCCGCGCCCTTCAGAATAGCATTGATGACTTGGAGAGCAGACATCAAGATCCCACTCACGCCTCACATACCAGCGAACTTAGTCTCAAGCTGGGTATTCTTGCCCAGTGTGATATACTTTGAATTGCAATCAATAAAGGAATGCTGCTCTGAGAGTCAACACATTAAATTCCGATATCGGTAGCACATATGCGTTCAAACAGAAATCCTGACTTCCTATTTGAACCTCCACGTAGAAAGCCCTATCCGCACGCATCACACATCCGTTTGGTAACAACACCTTCACACTATCTATCGTCATATGACTAGGTACTCTGATTTATGTTACGAAGTCCTTAGATAGAAATGAATGTGAAGCACCTGTATCAAATAGTGCTCTCATCGGATTGTTCTGAATAAGGACAATTCCTGTGACAAACACATCATTCACAAGCTACACACAAGTCATGAAAAGTAAGCAAGGTAAGCAATCAATATCTTAGATCATTCATGTGACGACGTCACTTTGCTTTATGACCTCCTGCTAGCCAAGATTATATACTCAGGGCTGCTCCTGGGAAGCAGAGGACTCAACCACTACTTTTCCCTTATCAGCATATGACGCTCCTGTCTTCTTTTCCACCTTTGGCGGAACAACCCAACATTCACGGGCTATATGCCCCACTCTACCACATGTATAGCAGGAACGAGACTCTTGCCTCGAAGTTTCCCCTGACGCAACTGTAGAAGGATCCTGTCCAGAAGACTTGGATCTCTTGCCCCATTTCTTTTGGTAATACAATTTTCCAGAACGGGATGCTTTGAACTCGGACTTTTTCACAGCCAAGTCCCTCTTTTCTTGCACCTACTTCATATCCTTCTCCAACGCATAAGCCATATCGACCAACGCTTGAAACCCTTGGTTCACCGAACTTGAGAGCAGGAATCTCAACTCATCCCGCAACCCTTCGTAGAACCTATTGGTTTTACATTGTTTATCAGCGAAGATAAATCCCGCATTGCGTCCCAATCGTGTAAACTCATGTAAGTAGGTATCGACACTACTGTCTCCTTGCGTTTGACGTTGGAACTCATTTTCCATGGTGATACATTGTGTTGCTGGCAGGTGCTTTGCCATGAATAGTCACGAAAACTCCTCGATCGAGACTTCTGTTAATTTCCTGCCTGCTAAGTGGTGCAACTCTATCTCGTCCCACCATAGCCTAGCCTCTCCTTCCAACAAGAAGGTGGCCAAGGTGACCTTCTGATCTTCCTCCGTCCTTATCACCGTCAATATTCTCTTAACGCACGACAACCAATCCTCGGCCTGCATTGGGAATCCTACACCCGTAAACGTAGGAGGATTGAAGCTCATAAACTGCTTCAACTATCGTTCATCTCCTTGAGGATCAATAGCCTAACAGGTTCTGGCCTTACACAAACCCGTTCTGGCACCAATGTCGGCTGCGCCTGCCTAGTAGGTTGTGCATGAATTATTGCAAATAGTGCCTCAGCAACTAAGCATACTGTTTCCGCAGAAGGAGGAGGTGTAGGCACCTCAACTGGTGCCGCACTCTCATCAGAACGATGGGGCCCAGATTGCCCAGCACCACTACGAGTCACCTATAGGTGAATAAGATACACACTTTAGCGACCTTTTACAAGCAATAACAATAATATAAGAACGCGCAGGTTCCTCAAATAGGTGTATTTGCATTCCTTAGTGGACATTTTTGAGTTCATTAATGTTAAAGTGGGTCGCACTTACACGTATTCGCCACCCCACAAAAGAATTCGACCACAATTTCGAAAGAGGAAGACAAAGACAAGCTGATACCAAAAATATAACGACCCCATCCGTTCAATAACATATAATAGAAGGTTTGGCCGGGGCCCTACACTGTATGCCACAAAACAGGCAGCGAGGTTAAAGGTTAATACCAAAATATATTCGCATCCTAACTAAGAGCATGCTAGCGGAATATTAAGATTAATATGGAACTCAACAACCACGAATGTCCACTATATATAAACAACCACATTTAAATATATAACCCCAAAGGAATGTACACCAAATACACAAAAGTTTGGCCTTAAAGCCTTACAGTTAAGTTTTACAAATATGGATTACAAACATCGACACGCAGGCCAGCCACATATGAACATAATAAATTTCTTCGCTCAGCCTTCGAGGGCTAGCAACAGCAGCAGGGGCTTCAACCCTCTATTTCCCGCTCGGCTCTCCAGCACATGCACAAGGACAGCCCACCATGATGGTGTCAAACAAGGCAACGTTCAGCATTCAGCTGACGAATTTATAACGACCCCACCCCTTTCCCGGGGAAGTGGTATTCCTTCCTTACAGGCATAGCATTTCACAAGCAGACATATCACAAGATGTGCACTTAAGCACAATCAATATATCATAAACTTCGGCCACTCGGCCCGATGCTCCGTACACTCAGGGCACATTCTTGGTGTATCGGAAAACCTGGGTCCCACCACCGTTCAAGGTCCGAAACCCAACGGTATTGAGCATTATGCTCCGCAACCTCTCGTTGGAGACTTTAGTCTTAACGGCGTGCAGGCCTAAGACTCTCATTATGTTATTCTAACGAACGCCACTATTTCAGGCACTCATGTCAGACAACCATAATACGGATATAGTTCAGACCTTGCCCATTGCTCAAATCACCAGTTCAATACTTGACTGACGTGGGTTGACGTCCCCTTGTCCGTTCAGTACAACGCCTTCAAGAGCTTGCAGCTCACAATAGCCACACTATCCACCAAGGACAGGCTTTATAATCCAAAAGGGGAGCAAGTGCCAGCATTCCTCGTGGTTGCTTGGCGGGTTCAGTAGAAGCTCTCTTTCTGCACCCAAACTCAACCCAAACCTTGCAGCATCCTGCAGTGACAGAAAACTTGTCTTTCATAGCATACAACACAAGAATTACGAGGGTATTTTCCTGGAATTCCGCTCCAGTACTTCCTTATACTACCCTTCACAGGCACAACCCATCGATTCCATAACATACATGTTTATATGCGGAGTCTTCTCCGGTGAGTAAAATAAAACATCACCAATCCAGACCAACCTGTCCAGATGGGCTTCACACAGTATGCATATTCCGTACTACACATTTCTAGATCTATATGCAAGACTGATTGGGAGTTTCAAGAATCAACCCAAGGGAAATCCCTCAATAATCCACCTTTTGGTGGGGGAAATCCATGCACATGCCAAAACAAGAACTTCACATGTCCAAGAAGGAAGATCATTACCCTTGACGGTCTCTTTGGAGCCATGGAAAACTAGCCGGATGAAAAGCACCGCAACATACTTGCCTCCATGAATCTGGACTCGGCTTGCGATTCGGAGCTCTGAAGCTCCACCGGCAGCCGGATTCCTCCTCCTCCTTCTTCCTTGCTCTCCCCACTCTCTAACTCTTTAGAAAGAGAGTGGCCTAAGGTAAATGAGAGTTTACACCTTACTCCCGGCATTAATATAGCAGGGATAATTCTGGATCGTTGGATCCTATTTGAAGGGAATGAACGGCCACGAATCCCCATGAAAATCACTTTCCTGGGCCAAACACAGCTTGTGACACGCACGTGTCACAGGCTGTGTGCCTTAAGAGGCAAAGAAACTGACTTGACCCGACCAGGACACGGCCTTGTGACACGCCTATATCACAGGCCGTGTGCTAGACACGGCTTCGAACATGCCCGTGTCCAGCCCGTATTAAACAGTCCTCACAGACCTAGCCAAATACAGAGGACACGGCCCTTGACATGCCCATGTCACAAGCCGTGTGCTCAACATGTCTTGCCACTTGAGGATCGTCGAGTGCATTTCGTCGAACTTATAGGACACGACCCTGGACATGCCCGTATCATATGCCGTGTGTCACACTCGAGACCGCCCTGCGCCACACTCTATACCTCCATGCACCACACTCGAGTCCACCCTGCCAACACAGAGCAGGACACGGCCTTGGACACGCCCGTGTCTCAGGTCATGTTGCTCAGCCTACACAGCCCACTCCTAATCGAGTTTTGGGGCATTACAAATCTTGCCCTTAGATTCCCTTAGGAATAGGGTCTTGTCTATCTTCCCCCTTGAGAATTTGTTCTCAATGAGGAAGCTATACAATGTATCATACCATGCCCTAGGGGCTTGCTTCAACCCATATAGAGCTTTCCTAAGTCTATAAAAAAAATTAGGAGAGTTAGAATCAACAAAACCTGGAGTAAGTTCAACATAGCCTTCTTCCTTTAAGTCACCAATCAGGAAGGGTGACTTCATATCCATCTAGTAGACTTTAAATCCTTTGTATGCACATAATGCAAGAAAAAGTCTGATGGTTTCCAATCTTTCTATAGGGGCAAAGGTTTGATCAAAGTCAATATCTTCTTCTTGTTTGTACCCCTTAGCTACCAGCCTAGCCTTGTTCTTGATTATAATTTCATTTTCATCAAGCTTATTCCTGTAAATCCACTTAGTTCTAATAACATTATGTCCTTGTGGTTTGGGAACCAGCTTTTAGACCTTATACCTCTTAAACTGGTTCAGTTCCTCTTGCATTGCTACATTCAAGAACTGATCTATGTTGGCCTCTTCAAATCTCTTGGGCTCAACCTGTGACAGGAAACTTGAATACATTTCTATATTGAGACTTCTGCTCCTTATCACAACTCCTTGGTTAGCATCACCAATAATTTGGTGTCTTGGATGATCCCATAGATGCCTGACTGCTGGAGGCAATCTTCCTTCAGCATCTTGAGCTTCAGTGGCTCCATCGTGCTGATCTTCTTCCACTTCAAGTGTGGCTTGTACTTCTTCTGGAATATCCACTCCATCTTGGACTATTGGAGCAACTTCCTTGATGGTTAGCTTATCCATCATCGGCTCTATACCTGCAGGTCTACAAGAGTAGCTTGGCAGCTCACTGTTAATCATAGTTGACTCAACAAATACTACATTAACAGACTCTTCTACAGCTTGACTTTCCAAGTTGTAGATCCTATAGGTGTCACAACCCGCATTTTCTCCGAATTTAGGAAACATCAGAGTATGAGAAAATACGCGCAATGATGCCACGTCAAGCAGGGGATATGTAAGACCCCTTTTTTTTTTTTGAAAACCCGGGGTCTTATGCCCAGAACCGCCGCTTTGCGGTGACACCTTCGCACCCGGGAAGGTCGTCACTACAACGCGCCGATTTTGCCGGCCTTTTCGATCACAATGAGTAGCAAGCAAGAGAGAAGCAAGTCCACCAAAAGAGAATATCACATAAAATAAAACTCCACGAAGGGAGTGTCCACAAAAAATCATCAGAGTATAAATAGTCTGGAAATAAAAGGGCTCATGCCCGGTACATCAAATCCTCACTACAAGATCACTCAAAAGCGGAAACAAAACTAAATCTCTACTAAAGGGCCGGGACTCACAGTCCCCGTAGTCTGGACTCCCGTGCTAGACTGTCCCATCTCTAAGCGTACCGGCCTCCTGGGCTGCTCCTCCATGCTGGGCTCCGCGATCCCCTAAAATAATATGGTTCGAAAACCGTTAGTCTAAAAGACTAAGTCCTATCATCCCCCACCCCTTCCCCCACGCTCTAAGGCACCGGGCGGAGAGGAAGAAAGGGGAGGACATGAAAGTGGAGAGTAGTCAAAAACAGATGACGGTGGACCTATCTAGCAAGTTATGACATGGGAGCAATATAAGTGTTGAAATAGGTATAACAGAAAGGAAGTAAGTAAGAAATTAAACCTTCGCTTATGTGAGTACACATAAGCCAAGGGATCTTTTGCAAGGCTCCCATCGTATAACGCGTCCCATACCGCTTATACGTTGGGGGTGTCGGTTATCAAACAGCAGCATATTTATATTGAAATTAACCTTTGATTTATAAACTTGCCCACACAAGCTAATAGACCAAGGGGTCGTTTTGCAAGTCCTAAAGTATAAGCGTCCCATTCCACTTATACTTTAGGTGTCAAGGTTGTTATGAATGATTATGATATGCAACTATATGGTGGGTATGTTATGTCATGCAGTGCAACTCACCCACCCAACTTTGTGTACACAAACCTTTAGTTCCCCCTTTCTGGAGATAACTCCCAGGATACTCCCGTAGTGGCAGACGGAAGCGGTGGGTTGGGCCTCGCCCACCTCAAAACCAGTAAAAGCACTACTGGTCTGACCTATCGTACGCCCTCAATGCCTGGTGCACGAGGCGGACTCCTGCGTACTCTTGCCGACTGGTCCGCCGGACTTAACCTTGGCTTAGTGCTAGTCACCTTGCCGAGTCAACGATATCGGTGTCGGTGCAATCGAACTCCCCGATATCGAGAACCCACCACCTTAATCCTTCCTATTTTTGTGCACATGCAGTAGTTTAATATATAACAATTTAAAGTGTCAAACTCCCGGGCTAAACCGTCTGTTTTAACCACGTCCGAGACCAAATTCCCCGGACTAAACCGTCCGGCTCATCTCCAGACTCCATCCCTTAGAACACCACGGAACAGCGCCCCCTTGAACACCTCGGGACGACTTAACCATTACCAACCCTAACTAATGAGTGTGTGCAATGTGAATCCCTATTAGGCTAATTACTCTTTCGTTTGTTTTAAGATTTACGTTAGCCCAGGACTGCCCCCGGCATACCCCGTGAAGGGCTCTCAAGGGGCACTAGGAACCAAGACAGTGCATTACGGCCCGAAGTTCCCTTTCGCAAGGCACTTATTATTGTTGGTTGATCTCCCTTAACCCGATCCTCCTTATAAATTTCATCAAACTAAACCTAGGGTGAATTTGACTCTTCACTCTTACGGGGACGACGATCCTTCGTCGGCCCGTGCACCTTCTAGTGCACACCAACTCATTCCTCACCACACTTGAAACCTCCTATGGTGATCCATCCACTTCTTTAAATCCAACCAACACAAGCTATCCCTTATGCTAACCCAAACCTTACCTTGTTACCCATTTCCCAAAAAAATTACTAATCGCAGACCACCCCATTCTAAAAGATGTCCATGATAGGTTGTCCTTGTATTTTCTTCCGGACGACCTGAGTTATTTACTGGGAACCTATCATGACATTATTGAATCAATTTCCGATAATAACAATTTTTTCTAATTAATCTAATAATCAATTAATTTTTATTAAATCCAAGGTCTTCCAAATTTGTACAAGGATTATACTTTTCAGTCATGTATAAATCATAATAAATTTAAGACAAATATTAATGTATCTAAAAATAACATATCCAAGGTTTGGCAATTTTTCCTATGGTCTAAGGGGCCTAAACATAATTTTGTAATAATCCAATTTCTTCATGTTTAATGAATAAACTATATCAAATTCTCTTCCAAATAATTTAAATTAATTACAGGGTACTAGAAATACTATGAAAACAGTGCTCTACAAGTTTCATAATTTTCCTGCTGGAAATTAATTTTTAATAAATCATTTACCAAAAACCCTAAACTAGCATGCTTGTGAATCAAGTACTAAATCCATAACTCCTAAAATCCAGAGAAAAATCCCACTGAGTCATAATGATTTAAAAACACTATTTAACAACTTTCATAATTTTCCAGAAAATATTAAAGCCATAAAATATTTTTAAAACATAGAGCCCTTTAATAAAACTTATGAAGAGACTATTTTATTTAATCAACATAAAATTGAACTAAAATTCATGGGCTTTCCTACTGGCCAACAACATCTAATTCCAGAGTTTCAAGGGGCCTTATTTGAATTAAAAGTCTTTAATAAATAAAACATCAAAAAGGGCTATAACCACATTTATGAATGAAGTACTAGAAATACCTATCCAAATATTCTAGGAAAATTATCCAAGGGTCCTAACTACCCTAGAAACACACTACACAAATTTCATGGCTTTGTAAATAGTTTAAAATACTGTTTTGACCTAAAAACTTTTCTGCCCTAAAATTAGGGTTTAGGTTTTGAGGTAGCTACCTACCTCAAAACTCTCTAAAATTAAATCCAGAGAGTTACAAACTCCTTAAAAACCTCTCTACCAAAACTCAAGGGCATACAAGGGCATTTGCCCATATGTCCTTCACAAACCCCCAAAGTCCACATTTAGGGTTTGAACTTGGGCACTAGGGTAAACTTACCCTAAATCATCCCATCCTCCCTAAGGGTAATCTTAGGATCAAAATAAACCAGTGTTCAAAATCTCATCCTCTGTTGAGGTGAGATGATCACACAAGAGTCCAAAGAACCTCTCACTAAACTTCCTTCTACTAGGTCAAAATTAGGGTTTTGAGTATTCCTAATCAAAACTCAACCAAATGAGTTGAGATTTTAACCAGACCTAAATTCTTATACCAGGGACACCTCACCAAAATTTGGGAGGGTTTGGAGGTCATTTGACCCTTCAACTACCTTAACCTAGCTTTTCTAGGTTTAGGGCAAAACTCTAGGTTATACTTCTTTAAATGGATTCCAATTTTTACAGGAGCTAGATCTAGGTGATATTAAGCCTCTGTACAAAATTCAAAGCATTTGGACCAAGGGTTAGGTGTGGGGAATTTTTCAAAGATCTGCCCTAATTGTAGGACCTACCCTAGAATAATGACCCTACAGGTCAGAATACTTGTCATAAAATTTTCTATAACATATCAAAATGTAGATAATTAAATAGCCTACAACATTCATGTTGATCAAAATCGATGAACAAGCCTCTAAGGGGCCTAAATAATTTTTATAGTAAAACTGCCCTAAACCTAGGACATACCCATAATAAAATGGCCCTACAGGTCTAGGTACTCTACCAAATTTTCACCACAGCATATCAAATTGTAGGTATTGAAAGGACCTACAACTTTCATGCTAACAACTTTTTCATCAGGTGCCCATAAGGGGCCTAAAATCCAAAAACAGTGAACTGCATATTTAAACAAAACAGAAAAACAGAAAAATAGAAATAAAGATCCTGCACGAATCTTGAAGCGCATCAGACGGCAACTGTTCATCTTCTCCGATTGAGGCCGAAATAGTGCTTGCGCAGGCCATTTTTGCGGGCCATCTACCGTCGGCCTGAGGCGGCGCCACCACCGGGAAACTTACCCTAAATGTTCCCGGTGGTGGGGGCTATCACCGGCCGGAGCTAGGGCGGCCGGAGGTGGCGGCGCCGCCCTACCCGAGAGCTCCAAAAAAACCCAAAAAAATGGAGATTTTCAAAAAAATAAAAACCAAACTCGGTTTTGTTGAGCATGGAAATGGATTCTAAGCATTCCTAGGATCTAAGCATGAGAGAAGGAGAGGAGGAGGACCTGAGTTCGGGCTCGGATGCGGGTGGAGCGACGGGAATGCATGGCGGCGGCGGTGGCGGCGTTTCCTCTCCTTGGCGGCTCCGGCAGCGGTTCTCCCTCCTTCTAAAGCTTTGAAACTCGTCGTCTTAACTTGCTGGTGAGGTCTATATGGCCAAGAGGGGAGGGGGAGGGCTGTTATGAAGAAAGCCATTAATGGCCATAAATGGGGGGGTTCGGCCATGGTGGAGGGGGGGTGAACCTAGGTCTAGGTGGCCGAGAAACGGCTGGAAATTCCTCCCCTTCCCTAGGGGAGTTGAATTCAGCCATTAAGGGTGGCCTTTGGCCTCCCTTGGCCGAAATCCTCCTTCCCTCTCTCTTGAAAATTTCTCTCTCCTCCATTATCATGAAAATGGAGCTCACTTTCTCTCTCCTAGTCACCTATGTTGACTTGGTCAAATCCCTAGGATATAGGCAGCCCAATATAATAAAAATAATCATGCAAGAGCTAGCCCAAGGGGGAGGATGGTTTGAGGTTGGGTTAGCCCATATAGGCTAGGTTTGACTTGATTTGGGCTTGGGGTTGACTTGGTCAAAATGACCACTATGGTTGACCCAAGTGGGTCCTTGGTGACTCATTGGGCCCACATTAGGTCCAAGGGAATTTTTTTGAGTCACAATGAACCTACTAGGCCACCCAAAATCAGAGTTTTGAAAATTACTATTTGCAGACCAAGTGAGTCTCAACTTGGTTTTTAGGTCACTTGGTCTCCTTGGCTCACCTAGGTTACCTCATATGACCTAGTTATGCTCAAGTCACTCCTAAGAGGGGGGGGGTCTAATTGGAAAATGGGATGTTACAAATCCCAATAAACAAAACAAAAATTTCGTCCTCGAAATTAAGGTTAAGTCTACGGGGATTTCCACCAGGTTAGCCTAAGCTTGTAACATCCCATGGAGGGTGGAAGCGCCTACTAAGTTAAACAAAGCAAGGGCTAGCCCCAATAAACAAAGGATTAGCCTCTACCTTTTTAAATAATTCTACTAGCTCAAGAAAATAAGGAAAAACATTAATACACCGGAGGAGTTGCGAGGTATACCTAACTAAAAAGCTCCGGGTATTTTTCCTGCATCAGGTCCTGAGGCTCCCAAGTATGCTCCTCTCGTCCGTGGTTCCTCCACAAGACCTTGACTAGCGGGATCTTTTTGCGGCGCAAGACTCGTATCCCCTGGTCATCGATCCGTATCGGTTCCAAATGCACAGACCGATCCGAGGCTACCGGCCCATCAGTGGCCGTAATCTGCAACTCTGGGCGTAGTAGAGCCCTCCTGAGTGACGATACATGGAAAAGGTCGTGCAAGCCGGCCAGCTCCGGTGGCAGCTCCAGCCAATAAGCTAGAGGACCGATCCGCTCTAGGATCCTGAACGGTCCCATGAATCTCGGGCTGAGCTTCTTCCGATGACCCCGCACCCGTGAAACTCCATGCATCGGCCGGATCTTCAAGAACACCCGGTCCCCGATCTGAAACTCCACCTGACGATGCCGAGCGTCAAAATACTTCGCTTGCCTGCTCTGCGCCTCTAACATCCGGTCCCGGATCAGTCTCACCTGAGCCTCGGTGTCTTCCACAAACTCTGAGTCTAGAACCTTCGGATCCACGTCCTGCAGCCAAGATAACGGTGTCCTACACCTTCTCCCATACAGGGCCTCGTAAGGAGCCATCCGTATGCTGGACTGGTAACTGTTGTTATACGAGAACTCCACCAATGGCAGCATCTTCTCCCAGGGCTCTCCGCGGTCTACAATACATAGTCTCAGAAGGTCTTCCAGCGTCCGATTGGTACGCTCCGTCTGCCCGTCAGTCTGGGGGTGGAAGGTCGTACTGAAAGTCAGTCGGGATCCAAGGTACGCCTGCACCGATCTCCACTCTCTGGACGTAAACCGCCCATCTCGATCTGATACGATCGTCCTTGGCACGCCGTGATAACGAATATACTGCTCCACGAACTTCCGAACCAACACTCCAACAGAGTCGTCCTTCCTGATCGGGATGAACCTAGCCACCTTCGTCAGACGGTCCACGATCACCCAGATCGAATCATTTCCCGTCCGTGATCGAGGTAGGCCATGGATGAAGTCCATCGCGATGTCTTCAAATTTCCACTCCGGCACCGGGAGTGGCTGCAATAAACCAGCGGGATGTCTACACTCTGCCTTCACTAACTGGCACGTCTCGCAGTGGGTCACGAAGTACGTAATGTCTTTCTTCATCCCTGGCCAAAACATCATCTTCTTCAAATCTGCCGTCATCTTCGTGATCCCCGGGTGTATAGAATATCTACTACAATGCGCCTCCGCCATGATGTCCTCCCGGACCCGGCCTCCTGCGGGTATATAAACCCTGCCTCTGAAATTTAGCAATCCGTCTCTCAGGGAATAATCTCCTGTCGAACCCTCCTCCAAGGCTCGGAATATCGGCACTGCCCATGCATCTGTCCTTTGTTCGTCCCGGATGCGGTCCCGAATATCATCTATGGCCACCATCGATGCCAGATACTCCCTATATAGCTCTGGATCATCCTCGGACACTAGGGATATCTGCATATCTCTGAAGGACCGAACTAGCTCCATGGACATAACCCGGGGTCCGTCTTCGGGAGTGGCCGCACTCCGACTCAACGCGTCGGCCACCACGTTTGCCTTCCCTGGATGGTAGTGCATCTCATACTGATAATCTGCTAAGAACTCCACCCAGCGCCTCTGCCTGATATTCAGCTCCTTCTGCGTGTCCACGTATTTCAAGTTCTTGTGATCGGAGAAGATATCGCAGTGGACTCCATAAAGATAATGGCGCCAGACCTTCAGAGCAAAAACGACCGCTCCCATCTCGAGGTCGTGCACCGGGTAGTTCCTCTCATGGGTCTTCAGCTGGCGGGAGGCATATGTTATGACATGTCCGTTCTGCATCAGCACCGCTCCCATCCCTTGGTATGATGCGTCGGTATACACCTGGAATCCTTCCTTTCCAGATGGAAGGGCCAGAATCGGGGCTGAGATGGGTCGGTCCTTTAGCTCCTGGAAAGCCGCATGGCACTGCGCGGTCCAAACGAAAGGCGCCTCCTTCCTTGTTAAAGATGTGAGGGGGAGGGCAATTTGAGAGAACCCTTTCACGAACTTCCGGTAATAACCGGCAAGTCCCAAGAAACTTCGTACATCGGTGGCTGTCTTCAACGGCGGCCAATCTCGAACTGCCTGAATCTTTGCCGGATCCACTGCCAACCCGGCTCCGCTGATAATATGGCCTAGGAAAGCCACCTCCTTCAACCAAAACTGACACTTGCTGAATTTCGCATAAAGGTGATGCTCCCGCAACCTCTGTAGAGTCAGTGCCAGATGCCGGGTGTGCTCCTCCTCCGTCCTAGAGTAGATCAGGATGTCGTCTATAAACACTATAACGAACACATCCAGGTAGGCCTCAAAAACCCGGTTCATGAGGCTCATGAACGCCGACGGCGCATTTGTGAGCCCGAAGGGCATCACGGTGAACTCATACAAGCCATATCTGCTACTGAAGGCCGTCTTCGGAATATCCTCCTCCTGGATCCGCAGCTGGTAGTATCCTGACCTCAAGTCCAGCTTCGAGAAATAGTGGGCTCCCTCCAGCTGGTCGAACAACTCGTCTATTCGGGGGAGCGGATAGGTATTCCGGACGGTCAGTCTGTTTAGTGCTCGATAATCGATGCGCAGGCGAAGTGTCCCATCCTTCTTCTTCACGAATAGGACCGGAGCTCCCCATGGCGAAGAACTCGGTCAAACAAATCCCGCCTCCACCAACTCTTGCAACTGAGTCCGAAACTCCGCCAACTCCTTCGGGGCCATCCGATAGGGAGCCCTGGATATCGGCTTAGCCCCTTGCACCAACTGAATCTGGAAATCCTTCTCCCTGTGCGGAGGCAATCCTGGCAGCTTCTCTGGAAACACATCGGCGTAATCACAAACCACCGGTATATTGGCAATCCGGTCCTTCTCCTCGGTCATCTCGAACAGTACCTGATATACCATGTCTCCCTGCAGATGGGCCTTGACGGCCTGAATAGAGGATAAGAAAATATAGGACGCAGGTCTAATACCTTCCATCACGATGAGAGAATCCCCATATCTAAGGGTAACCTTCTTGGCCAAGCAGTCAATCTGGGCATGGTTCCAGTGGAGCCATGACATACCCAGAATCAGATCATAATCTGGCAGTGGCAAGATCGTCGCTGACGCTTCGAAAGGTTTCCCGCCTATCCATGCCTCCATATTGCAATGGGATGAGGTGAATAGCTCCGACCCGTCAGGTAGCCGTATCTTCATCATCGACCCCGTGAATTTCTCCACGCCATCCAACCCTTGGATAAAGGTCTCCGACACAAACGAGTGCGAGGCACCCGTGTCGAAGAGAGTATGTGCGGGTTTGCCGCAAATGAAGACAATGCCTGAGATTGTGACTTATCTTAGAGTTCTGTTCTTGGTTTTTACTACCTAATGCTAAAGACAATAGTTTCCTAGGAAAGGATGGAAAAAGAATTAAAGCAAAGCAAACAAAACATTGTCGTACCTGTGATCACTTGCTCAGGATGCCGGGGTTGGGCCAGGTCCAGTGCATATACCTGCTCCCTTTCTTGCCTACGGTCTCCGCCCTGGTATCCTTGTCCTTGGCCGCGTCCTCGGCCTCCATAGTGCTGAGCAGGTGGGGTAATCTGCGGTGCTAGAGGGGGCCCCCTCCTCATAGGGCAGTTCCTCTTGATATGCCCCACTTGTCGGCAGTGAAAACACTCTGGTAGAGGGTAAGCCCTCCCTCCTGGTCGCTGCACATCCTGCATCTGTGGCCTTGGTATCTCCCGCATCTGGAGAGGCTGGGGAGCCAGAGTCACCTGCTCCCTCGGCTCCTGTCTCACCTCCTGACGAGGCTGATCCTCCATCCTGCCCACCTCAGTAGCACGGCCTCGTCGCTGCTCATTTCTTGCTCCACGGTTCTGATCCTCCATTGGCCGCTTCCGGCCTCGGGTAGCGTGCCAGTCTGCTTCGATCCTCTTGGCCATCTCTAGAATCCGAGGAATAGGCCCACCGGACACGAATAATAGAGCCTCCCTCAAATCCTCCTTCAAGCCCTTGTAAAACCTCTTGGTGTACCCGGCTTCGTCCAGCTGATAAGAATCTGCATATCGGGCTAGATGATCGAACTCCCGATGGTACTCCACCACCGACCTGGTGCCCTGCTTTAGCTGTAAGAACCGGTCTTCAAGCTCATCCCTGGCCGACTGCGGAACAAAATGTTCCAACAGCGCGACCCTGAATTCTCCCCAAGTGACCTCCGCAACCTCCCTGTCGGCATAAGTCTTGTCCAGGAGCGTCTTCCACCACCTCTTGGCATGGGACTCTAGGCATGAGACCACCAGTGCCACCCTCTCCTCCACCGAGCATCGGATCCCAGTCAACATCTCATGCATGATGTCCAGCCACTCCTCTGTCCGAACTGCCGTCTCTGTCCCCAAGTAGGACGGGGGAGAAAGTCCTCGGAATATACTCAGCCAGTTGGCTCCCGGAATCAACTGCGGAGCCGGAGCCTGTTGAGCCCTGAAGGCTTCTAGGATGGCTGTCAAAGTCTGCCCCATGTCCGTCTGAAGGAAAGGAGCGGGAGCTGGTGGAGGTGGTACAGCATCCGGAGTCTGCAGAACCTCCCCCTGTGGAGTAGGCTGTGCTGAAGGCTGCGGAAGGAAAGAGTATGATGAGAAATCGGTTCATAAGAACTTAAAGGTGGACAATTATATGTGATTCCCCACATGGGCACACCACTGCTTCCGCTGCTTAGTTTGTCCGCAAACTAAACTGGCGCGGGGGTGACCCAGAGATTTGTGGACTGCTACTACTCCGATCGATGTTTCCCTCTGATACCACTTTGTAAGACCCCATTTTTTTTTTTTTGAAAACCCGGGGTCTTATGCCCAGAACCGCCGCTTTGCGGTGACACCTTCGCACCCGGGAAGGTCGTCACTACAACGCGCCGATTCTGCCGGCCTTTTCGATCACAATGAGTAGCAAGCAAGAGAGAAGCAAGTCCACCAAAAGAGAATATCACATAAAATAAAACTCCACGAAGGGAGTGTCCACAGAAAATCATCAGAGTATAAATAGTCTGGAAATAAAAGGGCTCATGCCCGGTACATCAAATCCTCACTACAAGATCACTCAAAAGCGGAAACAAAACTAAATCTCTACTAAAGGGCCGGGACTCACAGTCCCCGTAGTCTGGACTCCCGTGCTAGACTGTCCCATCTCTAAGCGTACCGGCCTCCTGGGCTGCTCCTCCATGCTGGGCTCCGCGATCCCCTAAAATGATATGGTTCGAAAACCGTTAGTCTAAAAGACTAAGTCCTATCATCCCCCACCCCTTCCCCCACGCTCTAAGGCACCGGGCAGAGAGGAAGAAAGGGGAGGACATGAAAGTGGAGAGTAGTCAAAAACAGATGACGGTGGACCTATCTAGCAAGTTATGACATGGGAGCAATATAAGTGTTGAAATAGGTATAACAGAAAGGAAGTAAGTAAGAAATTAAACCTTCGCTTATGTGAGTACACATAAGCCAAAGGATCTTTTGCAAGGCTCCCATCGTATAACGCGTCCCATACCGCTTATACGTTGGGGGTGTCGGTTATCAAACAGCAGCATATTTATATTGAAATTAACCTTTGATTTATAAACTTGCCCACACAAGCTTATAGACCAAGGGGTCGTTTTGCAAGTCCTAAAGTATAAGCGTCCCATTCCACTTATACTTTAGGTGTCAAGGTTGTTATGAATGATTATGATATGCAACTATATGGTGGGTATGTTATGTCATGCAGTGCAACTCACCCACCCAACTTTGTGTACACAAACCTTTAGTTCCCCCTTTCTGGAGATAACTCCCAGGATACTCCCGTAGTGGCAGACGGAAGCGGTGGGTTGGGCCTCGCCCACCTCAAAACCAGTAAAAGCACTACTGGTCTGACCTATCGTACGCCCTCAACGCCTGGTGCACGAGGCGGACTCCTACGTACTCTTGCCGACTGGTCCGCCGGACTTAACCTTGGCTTAGTGCTAGTCACCTTGCCGAGTCAACGATATCGGTGTCGGTGCAATCAAACTCCCCGATATCGAGAACCCACCACCTTAATCCTTCCTATTTTTGTGCACATGCAGTAGTTTAATATATAACAATTTAAAGTGTCAAACTCCCGGGCTAAACCGTCTGTTTTAACCACGTCCGAGACCAAATTCCCCGGACTAAACCGTCCGGCTCATCTCCAGACTCCATCCCTTAGAACACCACGGAACAGCGCCCCCTTGAACACCTCGGGACGACTTAACCATTACCAACCCTAACTAATGAGTGTGTGCAATGTGAATCCCTATTAGGCTAATTACTCTTTCGTTTGTTTTAAGATTTACGTTAGCCCAGGACTGCCCCCGGCATACCCCGTGAAGGGCTCTCAAGGGGCACTAGGAACCAAGACGGTGCATTACGGCCCGAAGTTCCCTTTCGCAAGGCACTTATTATTGTTGGTTGATCTCCCTTAACCCGATCCTCCTTATAAATTTCATCAAACTAAACCTAGGGTGAATTTGACTCTTCACTCTTACGGGGACGACGATCCTTCGTCGGCCCGTGCACCTTCTAGTGCACACCAACTCATTCCTCACCACACTTGAAACCTCCTATGGTGATCCATCCACTTCTTTAAATCCAACCAACACAAGCTATCCCTTATGCTACCCCAAACCTTACCTTGTTACCCATTTCCCAAAAAAATTACTAATCGCAGACCACCCCATTCTAAAAGATGTCCATGATAGGTTGTCCTTGTATTTTCTTCCGGACGACCTGAGTTATTTACTGGGAACCTATCATGACATTATTGAATCAATTTCCGATAATAACAATTTTTTCTAATTAATCTAATAATCAATTAATTTTTATTAAATCCAAGGTCTTCCAAATTTGTACAAGGATTATACTTTTCAGTCATGTATAAATCATAATAAATTTAAGACAAATATTAATGTATCTAAAAATAACATATCCAAGGTTTGGCAATTTTTCCTATGGTCTAAGGGGCCTAAACATAATTTTGTAATAATCCAATTTCTTCATGTTTAATGAATAAACTATATCAAATTCTCTTCCAAATAATTTAAATTAATTACAGGGTACTAGAAATACTATGAAAACAGTGCTCTACAAGTTTCATAATTTTCCTGCTGGAAATTAATTTTTAATAAATCATTTACCAAAAACCCTAAACTAGCATGCTTGTGAATCAAGTACTAAATCCATAACTCCAAAAATCCAGAGAAAAATCCCACTGAGTCATAATGATTTAAAAACACTATTTATCAACTTTCATGATTTCCTAGAAAATATTAAAGCCATAAAATATTTTTAAAACATAGAGCCCTTTAATAAAACTTATGAAGAGACTATTTTATTTAATCAACATAAAATTGAACTAAAATTCATGGGCTTTCCTACTGGCCAACAATATCTAATTCCAGAGTTTCAAGGGGCCTTATTTGAATTAAAAGTCTTTAATAAATAAAACATCAAAAAGGGCTATAACCACATTTATGAATGAAGTACTAGAAATACCTATTCAAATATTCTAGGAAAATTATCCAAGGGTCCTAACTACCCTAGAAACACACTACACAAATTTCATGGCTTTGTAAAGAGTTTAAAATACTGTTTTGACCTAAAAACCCTTCTGCCCTAAAATTAGGGTTTAGGTTTTGAGGTAGCTACCTACCTCAAAACTCTCTAAAATTAAATCCAGAGAGTTACAAACTCCTTAAAAACCTCTCCACCAAAACTCAAGGGCATACAAGGGCATTTGCCCCTATGTCCTTCACAAACCCCCAAAGTCCACATTTAGGGTTTGAACTTGGGCACTAGGGTAAACTTACCCTAAATCATCCCATCCTCCCTAAGGGTAATCTTAGGATCAAAATAAACCAGTGTTCAAAATCTCATCCTCTGTTGAGGTGAGATGATCACACAAGAGTCCAAAGAACCTCTCACTAAACTTCCTTCTACTAGGTCAAAATTAGGGTTTGGAGTATTCCTAATCAAAACTCAACCAAATGAGTTGAGATTTTAACCAGACCTAAATTCCTATACCAGGGACACCTCACCAAAATTTGGGAGGGTTTGGAGGTCATTTGACCCTTCAACTACCTTAACCTAGCTTTTCTAGGTTTAGGGCAAAACCCTAGGTTATACTTCTTTAAATGGATTTCAATTTTTACAGGAGCTAGATCTAGGTGATATTAAGCCTCTGTACAAAATTCAAAGCATTTGGACCAAGGGTTAGGTGTGGGGAATTTTTCAAAGATCTGCCCTAATTGTAGGACCTACCCTAGAATAATGACCCTACAGGTCAGAATACTTGTCATAAAATTTTCCATAACATATCAAACTGTAGATAATTAAATAGCCTACAACATTCATGTTGATCAAAATCGATGAACAAGCCTCTAAGGGGCCTAAATAATTTTTATAGTAAAACTGCCCTAAACCTAGGACATACCCATAATAAAATGGCCCTACAGGTCTAGATACTCTACCAAATTTTCACCACAGCATATCAAATTGTAGGTATTGAAAGGACCTACAACTTTCATGCTAACAACTTTTTCATCAGATGCCCATAAGGGGCCTAAAATCCAAAAACAGTGAACTGCATATTTAAACAAAACAGAAAAACAGAAAAATAGAAATAAAGATCCTGCACGAATCTTGAAGCGCATCAGACGGCAACTGTTCATCTTCTCCGATTGAGGCCGAAATAGTGCTTGCGCAGGCCATTTTTGCGGGCCATCTACCGTCGGCCTGAGGCGGCGCCACCACCGGGAAACTTACCCTAAATGTTCCCGGTGGTGGGGGCTATCACCGGCCGGAGCTAGGGCGGCCGGAGGTGGCGGCGCCGCCCTACCCGAGAGCTCCAAAAAAACCCAAAAAAATGGAGATTTTCAAAAAAATAAAAACCAAACTCGGTTTTGTTGAGCATGGAAATGGATTCTAAGCATTCCTAGGATCTAAGCATGAGAGAAGGAGAGGAGGAGGACCTGAGTTCGGGCTCGGATGCGGGTGGAGCGACGTGAATGCATGGCGGCGGCGGTGGCGGCGTTTCCTCTCCTTGGCGGCTCCGGCAGCGGTTCTCCCTCCTTCTAAAGCTTTGAAACTCGTCGTCTTAACTTGCTGGTGAGGTCTATATGGCCAAGAGGGGAGGGGGAGGGCTGTTATGAAGAAAGCCATTAATGGCCATAAATGGGGGGGTTCGGCCATGGTGGAGGGGGGGTGAACCTAGGTCTAGGTGGCCGAGAAACGGCTGGAAATTCCTCCCCTTCCCTAGGGGAGTTGAATTCAGCCATTAAGGGTGGCCTTTGGCCTCCCTTGGCCGAAATCCTCCTTCCCTCTCTCTTGAAAATTTCTCTCTCCTCCATTATCATGAAAATGGAGCTCACTTTCTCTCTCCTAGTCACCTATGTTGACTTGGTCAAATCCCTAGGATATAGGCAGCCCAATATAATAAAAATAATCATGCAAGAGCTAGCCCAAGGGGGAGGATGGTTTGAGGTTGGGTTAGCCCATATAGGCTAGGTTTGACTTGATTTGGGCTTGGGGTTGACTTGGTCAAAATGACCACTATGGTTGACCCAAGTGGGTCCTTGGTGACTCATTGGGCCCACATTAGGTCCAAGAGAATTTTTTTGAGTCACAATGAACCTACTAGGCCACCCAAAATCAGAGTTTTGAAAATTACTATTTGCAGACCAAGTGAGTCTCAACTTGGTTTTTAGGTCACTTGGTCTCCTTGGCTCACCTAGGTTACCTCATATGACCTAGTTATGCTCAAGTCACTCCTAAGGGGGGGTCTAATTGGAAAATGGGATGTTACAGGATAACTGCTGACGCTCAGGCAAACCAACTACAATCCCTATGCAAGAAAATCATGTGCTTAATGAATAGAAAAATCAGTTATGTTTTAGAGACCGTATCCCTCGGCTCAGTGGATCACCTAGTCCACAAAAGAAAAATTATATTCATACGCTGCGGAAAGAAAAATACTTTAATTAGGTTTGACTCCCTAAAGAGCGCATAAGGGTCCCAAGAAAACCACTCATGCTATGCAAGACCCTACATTTAATTTATATAACGTATAAGAAAACGGTCTTTATACGTTGTTTGGAAAATAGTAATTAAGTTTTATAAAACGTGCTGATCATGAGCTTCATTTATAATAATATTTATAGTTTAAAAGTAACTAGCAACCTAGCATAATTCCTTCTCAGAGCAAGTAGACTATCTCCAGAAAACGGTAGCAGCATAAGTAAATATATCCAGTACAAAGGTAAGAACTACCAGTGGGCACCAACAACCTGACACGAACTCACTGGCATATATGTATGTCTGTAAGAAAGTACTGAAAAACTACCTGACCAACAAGGCAAACAGAACTCCAAGGTCCAAGAGACCACCAACACCACCACTGCAAACTAGCCACCCGACTGGCTACGGCTCAGAACCTGGGGTATTCCAAAAGAAAACAGAATACCTCAGCAAGAAACAAGGTGAAAACAACTGCATGTAAGAGTCAACCCAAAAGGAAGAAGTAACTGAAAAACATGCAGTAGAAAGAGTCACAACTGACCAAAACATGACAATAAGAAAAGCACAACGAGCAAAGAAAACAGCAACAACCCAACTCAGGAACAACATCCTGTCGGGCCTTCTAGGCTACCAAGAGCCCAAAGTGCTGCAAGCTACCAAGGAAGGAACTTCTAACACCCTAAACTGTGGAAAGTGGTAGTAGCAAAAACAAACAACGAGGAACCGGATCGGAGGCAAACTCAGTCCTCCATCCACCATGTCCAAGTCAACAAGCTCGAGGGTCTACACGTGAAAGCACAAGGGACCTTCCACCCACACATGCCCAGCCCGTACCTGGAGCACGAAAAACAAGAGTGGCCTTGGCTATGTCACACAACTCTACCCCCCTGAAGAGCTATAAACCACCACTACTAACCACGACCCACGATTCGTCCTTTAAGAAGGTAAAGAAAATGGCCGACAAGGAAATACCAGAAATAAAACAAGAAAACCACTCGGGAACGAAAAACAAGGTAAAGGAAGAGTGTTGAAATGAATCAACGCGACAAGGCGCTGAGTGAGACCTACTCAGTGCCTACCTAAACCTTGGCGTTGAGTGAGCTAGCCTCACTTAAAGCCAAAACCAAACTCTAACCACAATCCCACTAAGGTAAAACGGAGCTCGACGATTATCGATCAGAGGTCGACGATAGTCGAACGGCCTAAGGCAGAAACCGAGATCGACGATCTCCATTCAAAGATCGACGATAGCCGAACGATTCTAAGACAAAAAGAGGTAGGGAAGTTCCAGTACTCTAGTAGTTACCAACTACTCGAGTACCTCATCCCTCTACTCGAGTAGTCGCCTACTACTCGAGTATACAAACATATCCAGCACTCGAGTAGTTACTAACTACTCGAGTACCCCAACCCGCTACTCGAGTAGTTGCATACTACTCGAGTATGCTAAAACCACTACTCGCGTATCTACAAACCTGCACTCGAGTAGATGCTTACTACTCGAGTAAACCAAACCACTTACTCGAGTATCTCGAGCCCACTACTCGAGTAACCCAAAACCCCTACTCGAGTAGTTACCTACTACTCGAGTAACTCAAAACCCCTGCTAGAGTAGTTACCTACTACTCGAGTAACTCAAAACCCCTACTCGAGTAGTTACCTACTACTCGAGTAACTCAAAACAAAAACTCGAGTATCTCGAAACCACTACTCGAGTAACTCAGATCCTCTACTCGAGTAGCTACCTACTACTCGAGTAACTCCAAGGCTAATACTCGAGTTAATGCCTCCTACTCGAGTATCTCAAAGCCACCACTCGAGTATCCTAAACCACTACTCGAGTAATACACTTAGCAAATTCGGGAAAAAAATCACCCCCCTCTCCTAACACTTCCTCTCGGCTACACCCAAACTAGAACAAAGATCTGAGCAAAGATAAACGGCATCACGCCGGCAAAGTTGGGTTCCAACGGCACAAGTAGGGGGGTTCAATAGGATGAACTAAATCCTATAGTTAGCAAGAAAAAGAGAACAACAAGGCCTCTACCCTAGGGCTAACCGGGATTTCAAATGCAGCAAGAATAATTCAAAAAAAAAAGGAACTTGGCAAGGGCAAGAATACCACTTGCCTCAACTTTCGGCAAAGCACGGACGGCTCTTCTCCTCTTCACACGGAACGAACAGCCGCAGCACCTAGAATTAATCTCACGGCCATTAATGGCGGAAAACTCCAAAACCGAAAACCCAAATCTCATCAAAACTCCACGAAAATCAAATATCTTACCGTCGAAATGAAGATCTCGGAGAGAGCAAGCCAACGCCATTTTCGGAATCGAATTCCGTTCACGAACAAGCCCGGAATCGCTGACCGAAGGAGGTACAGGACGGGCGGTTTTCTCCTCTGCTCTTCCGAGAACAAGCCGACGGTTTCTCTCTCAGGAAAAGAAGAAAAAGTGGGTCGTCACTTCTTAAACAGAGCTTTTATACTAAAGCTATCCTAACGGTTCAGCCTAAAAACCGAACCCTAAAAACGCCTAATCGCTTAATTACAATAAGCGAATACCAAAAAAAAAGGTAAGCCAATACACGGCCGCCACCTAGCAAGGAAAACAAATGCTCAATAAATTCTCCCGCAAGAATTTAATATTCAGCCAAATCAATTTAATTAATTGATCACAAATACTATTAACACACCAAACGACACGAAAACCGAATCACCTTGGAATTCGACAAAATTCGCACTGTAGCTAAATACCCGCGCTACGAACACAACGACGAAGTCGAAATTAACTTTCGACGAACAGAACCCGAGTTATACCCGAATAAAGCCAAACTCAAACATCCCCCCGAGAGGCCACACCGGGTCACCCAAAACGACTCGGCTTGCTAGGGAGATCTTGCCAACAGGCTACCAAACAGGGCACTCAGTTCTAAGGAGCTAAACCATACTCCACACATGGCACAAGCCACGAAAACGCGTCATCGTAACGCCAACGAGAATAAAAATAAACGCATGAAAAAAAATCGGGGGCGTTACAGTCACTCCCCCTAAAAGAAAGTTTCGTCCCAAAACTTTACGCACAACACTCCTACTAAAGAAGGAGAAAGAACTAACAGGAGTTACAAGAAGGAAAAACATACCGATCAAATCAACGAAACGGGTGAGGGTAAGCTCTCCTCATAGACGACTCTAACTCCCAAGTCGCGCTTTCCAAATCCTGATTCTTCCATATAACCTTAACCATCGGTATGGACTTCTTTCGCAGCACACGCTCCTGAGTATCCAAAATACGAACCGGCACCTCAACAAAAGAGAGGTTGGGCTACAACTGGGGCACAACGTCTAAGAGCTGCCCACTGCTGCGAACACACTTCCGCAATTGGCTAACATGAAAAACATTATACACACCTGGGAAGTTTGCTGGCAAATCCAATCTATAAGCTGACACACCAATCCGTTCCAAAATCTTAAAGGGGCCCACATACCTTGGGTCCAACTTCTGATTCTTACCAAATCTCTTAACACCTACCATCGGGGAAACTTTGAGGAACACAAGGTTCCCGACGGAAAACTCCAAAGCAAATCTACGCCGATTGGCGTTCTTTTCATATCTCTCCTGGGCTATACGAAGCTTCTCCCGAATAAGCTTTACAGCGACTTCCATTTCCTCAAGCGCATCGGGACCCAACAAAGGCCTCTCACCAGCCTCAGCCCAAAACAACGGAGTCCTACAGCGCCTCCCATACAAGGCTTCGAACGGAGCCATCTGCAAACTTTCCTGATAACTGTTGTTGTAGGCAAATTCCATGAGTCGCAATCGCTCATCCCACGCTCCACCGTGGTCTAAAATATAGCACCGGATCATATCCTCAACAATTTGGTTCACCCTCTCCGTCTTCCCATTGGTCTGCGGGTGGTAGGCAGTAGAATACCTCAGATCCGTACCCAAACCCTCCTGAGACTCTGCCAAAAACGAGAAGTAAACTGGGAGTCTCGATCGGAAATGATGCTAACCGGCACACCGTGGAGTCGGATGACTTCATTCATGTATAACTCCGCTATCTTCTTCATCGGGTAATCAATCTTATAAGGCACGAAGTGAGCACACTTCGTCAATCTATCCACTATAACCCAAACAGAATCAAATCCCCTCGGGGATTTCGGTAATCCCGTAATGAAATCCATAGATATACTTTCCCACTTACAAGTCGGGATCTCTAGCGGAGTCAACTTACCACCAGGCCTTCCATGATTGGCCTTCACACGCTTGCAAGTGTGACACTTAGCAACAAATCGGGCTATATCTCCTTTCATGCCATACCACCAGGCAATTTGCCTTAAGTCACGGTACATCTTCGTAGATCCTGGATGGTAGGAAACGCTGGAACCATGAGCCTCACTGCAAATCATCCTCCTAATATCCCTGACAGCGGGAACGCAAAACCTGTCGCGGTACTTCAAATTACCCGCACCATCGATAGCAAAGTCGGGCAACTCTCCCTCCTCAGTCCTGGTGAAGAGGTGCATAAGATCAGGATCGTCCTTCTGGTGCAGCCTAGTCAAAGAAATCCAGGACGGCTCCGCCACTGACAAGGCACTCTGCAAACTACAGCATCCCACTGAAATATCCATAAGGAGGAACTCCTCCACTAAACGATCGGCGGAGAGGTTGAAGATCTTTCCCGTCTTTCGGCTCAGGGCGTCGGCCACCACGTTGGCCTTGCCTGGATGATACTGGATTTCTACATCATAATCAGCCACATACTCCAACCACCGCCACTAACGCAGATTCAACTCCTTCTGCGTGAACACGTACTTTAGGCTCTTATGGTCAGTGAAGATCTTGCATTGAGCCCCATAAAGTAGGTGCCTCCACAACTTCAAAGCATAAATAACTGCTGCAAACTCGAGGTCATGCGTGGGATAATTCTTCTCATGAGTCTTCAGTTGCCTTGACCCATAGGCAATTACCTTTCCATCTTGCATTAATACGCATCCCAGACCTACAAGCGAAGCATCCACATAAACATCATAATTTACTCCCTCGGTAGGCAGGGTCAGAACGGGAGCAGTGCACAATCTCTCCTTTAGCTCCAGAAAAGCCTCCTCGCACTTTTCGCTCCAAACAAATGCCACATTCTTCTGAGTCAACTTGGTCAAAGGTGCGGCTAGGGAAGAGAAACCCTCCACAAATCTTCTGTAATAGCCAGCCAACCCTAAGAAACTCCTGATCTCCTTAGGAGTATTCGGCCTATTCCAATCCATCACTGCTGTAATCTTTTCTGGATCGACCGAGATCCCATCCTTATTCACCATGTGGCCTAGAAAAGAAACCTGAGGCAACCAAAATTCACACTTGCTCAATTTGGCGAATAACTTGTGATTCCTCAACTCTGATAGAACCAAACGCAAATGCTGCTCATGCTCCTCAGCACTGCGAGAATAAACTAACACATCATCAATGAAGACCACAACGAACTTGTCGAGGAAATCCTTGAACACCCGGTTCATCATATCCATGAAGGCTGATGGTGCGTTGGTTAGAGCAAACGACATTACCAGAAACTCAAAGTGTCCATGCCTCGACCTAAACGCAGTCCGTGGAATGTCCGCCTCACGGATCCTGAGTTGATGATAATCAGAACGAAGATCGATCTTGGAGAACACCATGCTACCACGCAACTGGTCAAATAAATCATCGATCCTCGGCAAAGGGTACCTATTCTTGATAGTGACCTTGTTCAACTCTCTATAGTCGATGCAGAGCCGCATCGACCCATCTTTCTTCTTTACAAACAAAACAGGAGCACCCCAAGGCGACGAACTCTGCCTAATAAACCCCTTAGCTAACAGCTCATCCAACTGAACTCGCAACTCCTCTAACTCACGAGGGGCCATCCGGTATGGCGCCTTAGCAATAGGACGCGTACCCGGCTCTAAATCGATCACAAACTCAACATCCCGATCAGGAGGAAGACCAGGAAGATCATCAGGAAAAACATCGGCGAAACCACGAACAATAGGAATCTCTTCCAAGCGTGGCACGCTAACAGCGGCTCCAACCGCCGAGACTAAACAAACACAACAATCAGAAAGAAACAATCTCTGAGCACATACCGCAGAGATGACAGGAAAGTACTGGCACAGATCAGCATACACGCTGCCGGGCTGACCGTCGTCCCTGATGAAGTCCAAGCGCTTTCCTTTGCACTGAATGACCGCATCATACCGAGAGAGCCAGTCCATGCCCAAAATGACATCGAAGTCCTCCAGATCAATCATTTTCAGGTCCGCCTTCGCAAGAAAGTCCCCCAACAAAACCGGGCAATCCAAAATGCCCAAATCTGACAACACAGATTCACCAGAAGGAAACTTGACACGGAAGGAATCCCGAACACGATCTAGAGTCAACCGATGACGCTCTACAAAGGCTCTAGCCACGAACGAGTGGGTAGCGCCGGAGTCAAACAGAACACGCGCCCAGCGGTTCTTTACCTTAAACTTCCCTATAGGAACACATAAACTAAGGAACTACCACAGTAATACCGCAACATACAAGCAAATAAAACTACCAGGCTAGAAAAACAACAAACCGCTAACCGGAAATAACCTGGGTCGAAGTCTGAGCCTCCTCGGAAGAAATCACGTTCAGCTTCCCTTTTCCCTTGTCCACACGCGGAGGTGGAGGTAAAGCCTGCAACGGAACTGCAGGAAGAGCTGACTGAACCTGAGGACACCTCGACTTGATATGACCCTTCTGCCCACACTGAAAGCAGACTCTATCCTTGGTCCAACACTGGGCCGCATCATGCCCGGACCGCTTACAAACTAAACAGGAGACATCTCTCCTATGAGCACCCTGGATCGCATGAACCTGCTCGTTCTTCTGAGCTGCTGACCTCTTAAAACATTTCTTGACAGGATGGCCTGACCGGCCACAGAAACTGCACACTACTCGGCTCCTCTTTCCCGGAACAGCATCGGGTACCAGGGGCTTCTTCCCCTCCACAGACTTTCTCTTGTCCTTTCTCATCTGCTGGCCTCTGCTCTTTGCCGTTTCAATAGCCTCAACCTTAAGAGCAGCCTCTACGACTCCAGCATAAGTCACTGACCCATAAGCACTGGTCAACTGCTGCACTTCGCTCCTCAAACCACCAAGAAATCTCTTAACTCGATCAGCCTCAACGCTGACCAAAGCAGGGGCAAAACGGCTCAACTTACTAAATTCTATTTCATACTCATCCACCGTGAGTTTCCTTTGCTTCAGATAGAGAAAGTCATTCATGAGGCAGTCACGCTCGACCGAAGGCAAGAACTTCCTCAACAACATCTCCTTAAACATTTCCCAAGAGCATCCAGCTACTAAGCTCTCCTTCTCTCTCAGCCACCAACTCTTAGCCAATCCTTTAAGCTGATAGGTGGCTAGCATCACCCTCTGGTTACCTGCAATCCCTGAATACGAAAACATCTCCTCCATGGAGATTAGCCAATCATCAATAACCATGAAATCTGCCTTCCCATCATAAGTGGGAGGGCTCAGCCTCTGAAACTGCGAGATGAAGGCCATCTCCGCTGGCACCACTACTGGAGGTCTCACGAGTGTAGGGGAGGAGGAACAGCTAACCCCCCAGCAGGAACTTGCGCACCCTAAGCCTGCCCTGCCACAACTGCCACCAAAGACTGAATCTGGGCTCACACCTCCTCCAACTGTCTGCCCATAGCTTCGCTACTCTGACGCAGACTCTCGATCACCGCATCATTCTGAGCTCCGGACGACTCACCTTCAGACAGGGGAGTCGAACGCGTCGCAGGTTGCCTAGCCATCCTAAAATCATAACCACCCCAAATCAGATCCCCAATCAACGACTAGAACCCAAACACAAGTACAGACCATACATATATAGATATAGGCTTAAAGCTGCTAAACTTGCTCTGAGAGTTTATCTTTTTAACAAAAATTTGATGACATGCCCTAACCTAGGATGGTTAACCATCACCTTGCTAACTCTCGTGCCTAGATCGGGAATGCATGACTTTATTTTGTTTTGAAAACTTATGTGTGTACATATGTCATCCTGCAAATCTTTAGCTTGCCACGATGTGCTTATGCAATGATATGCTATGCATGTTTGTGCTATGCATTCTAAAAAGGCTCTAATGCATGTTATGAGCAGCGTACGCATGAAAATGTTATGCATCCCATACTACATAACATTCCCATACAACGAAAAAGAAACGTGCTAGTCGCAGTCATGTGGTGAGGTTATGCATCCCATACTACATAACCCTCACATGTATCCCCTATGGTGGATCCATATACGAACACATATTATGCATCTCATACTACATAATATGCCCCGTATACTTCATGTTATGCCATGAGTGTAGTGTTCGTGCTTTTGCCAAGACGTGCTGATGACATATCAAAGTGTGAATGACATGATGCTGAACTATTAACGCAAACCAAGGAAGGGTGCTCAACTAACTTATCAAGCAACCTCCCTCTGATACCAACTGTCACAACCCTCATTTTCTCCGAATTTAGGAAACATCAGAGTATGAGAAAATACGCGCCATGATGCCACGTCAAGCAGGGGATAACTGCTGACGCTCAGGCAAACCAACTACAATCCCTATGCAAGAAAATCATGTGCTTAATGAATAGAAAAATCAGTTATGTTTTAGAGACCGTATCCCTCGGCTCAGTGGATCACCTAGTCCACAAAAGAAAAAGTATATTCATACGCTGCGGAAAGAAAAATACTTTAATTAGGTTTGACGCCCTAAAGAGCGCATAAGGGTCCCAAGAAAACCACTCATGCTATGCAAGACCCTACATTTAATTTATATAACGTATAAGAAAATGGTCTTTATACGTTGTTTGGAAAATAGTAATTAAGTTTTATAAAACGTGCTGATCATGAGCTTCATTTATAATAATATTTATAGTTTAAAAGTAACTAGCAATCTAGCATAATTCCTTCTCAGAGCAAGTAGACTATCTCCAGAAAACGGTAGCAGCATAAGTAAATATATCCAGTACAAAGGTAAGAACTACCAGTGGGTGCCAACAACCTGACACGAACCCACTGGCACATATGTATGTCTGTAAGAAAGTACTGAAAAACTATCTCACCAACAAGGCAAACAGAACTCTAAGGTCCAAGAGACCACCAACACCACCACTGCAAACTAGCCACCTGACTGGCTACGGCTCAGAACCTGGGGTATTCCAAAAGAAAAGAGAATACCTCAGCAAGCAACAAGATGAAAACAACTGCATGTAAGAGTCAACCCAAAAGGAAGAAGTAACTGAAAAACATGCATTAGAAAGAGTCACAACTGACCAAAACAGGACAACAAGAAAAGCACAACGAGCAAAGAAAACAGCAACAACCCAACTCAGGAACAACATCCTGTCGGGCCTTCTAGGCTACCAAGAGCCCAAAGTGCTACAAGCTACCAAGGAAGGAACTTCTAACACCCTAAACTGTGGAAAGTGGTAATAGCAAAAACAAACAACGAGGAACCGGATCGGAGGCAAACTCAGTCATCCATCCACCATGTCCAAGTCAACAAGCTCGAGGGTCTACACGTGAAAGCACAAGGGACCTTCCACCCACACCTGCCCAGCCCGTACCTGGAGCACGAAAAACAAGAGTGGCCTTGGCTATGTCACACAACTCTACCCCCCTGAAGAGCTATAAACCACCACTACTAACCACGACCCACGATTCGTCCTTTAAGAAGGTAAAGAAAACGGCCGACAAGGAAATACCAGAAATAAAATAAGAAAACCACTCGGGAACGAAAAACAAGGTAAAGGAAGAGTGCTGAAATGAATCAACATGACAAGGCGCTGAGTGAGACCTACTCAGTGCCTACCTAAACTTTGGCGTTGAGTGAGCTAGCCTCAGTTAAAGCCAAAACCAAACTCTAACCACAATCCCACTAAGGTAAAACGGAGCTCGACGATTGTCGACCGGAGGTCGACGATAGTCGAACGGCCTAAGGCAGAAACCGAGATCGACGATCTCCATTCAGAGATCGACGATAGCCGAACGATTCTAAGACAAAAAGAGGCAGGGAAGTTCCAGTACTCTAGTAGTTACCAACTACTCGAGTACCTCATCCCTCTACTCGAGTAGTCGCCTACTACTCGAGTATACAAACATATCCAGCACTCGAGTAGTTACCAACTACTCGAGTACCCTAACCCGCTACTCGAGTAGTTGCCTACTACTCGAGTATGCTAAAACCACTACTCGCGTATCTACAAACCTTCACTCGAGTAGATGCCTACTACTCGAGTAAACCAAACCACTTACTCGAGTATCTCGAGCCCACTACTCGAGTAACCGAAAACCCCTACTCGAGTAGTTACCTACTACTCGAGTAACTCAAAACCCCTACTCGAGTAGTTACCTACTACTCGAGTAACTCAAAACCCCTACTCGAGTAGTTACCTACTACTCGAGTAACTCAAAACAAAAACTCTAGTATCTCGAAACCACTACTCGAGTAACTCAGATCCTCTACTCGAGTAGCTACCTACTACTTGACTAACTCCAAGGCTAATACTCGAGTTAATGCCTCCTACTCGAGTATCTCAAAGCCACCACTCGAGTATCCTAAACCACTACTCGAGTAATACACTTAGCAAATTCGGGAAAAAAATCACCCCCCTCTCCTAACACTTCCTCTCGGCTACACCCAAACCAGAACAAAGATCTGAGCAAAGATAAACGGCATCACGCTGGCAAAGTTGGGTTCCAACGGCACAAGTAGGGGGGTTCAATAGGAAGAACTAAATCCTATAGTTAGCAAGAAAAAGAGAACAACAAGGCCTCTTCCCTAGGGCTAACATGGATTTCAAATGCAGCAAGAATAATTAAAAAAAAGGAACTTGGCAAGGGCAAGAATACCACTTGCCTCAACTTTCGGCGAAGCACGGACGGCTCTCTTCCTCTTCACACGGAACGAACAGCCGCAGCACCTAGAATTAATCTCACGGCCATTAATGGCGGAAAACTCCAAAACCGAAAACCCAAATCTCATCAAAACTCCACGAAAATCAAATATCTTACCGTCGAAACGAATATCTCGGAGAGAGCAAGCCAACGCCGTTTTCGGAATCGAATTCCGTTCACGAACAAGCCCGGAATCGCTGACCGAAGGAGGTACAGGACGGGCGGTTTTCTCCTCTGCTCTTCCGAGAACAAGCCGACGGTTTCTCTCTCAGGAAAAGAAGAAGAAGTGGGTTGTCACTTCTTAAACAGAGCTTTTATACTAAAGCTAACCCGCCGGTTCAGCCTAAAAACCGAACCCTAAAATGCCTAATCGCTTAATTACAATAAGCGAATACCAAAAAAAAAGGTAAGCCAATACACGACCATCACCTAGCAAGGAAAACAAATGCTCAATAAATTCTCCCGCAAGAATTTAATATTCAGCCAAATCAATTTAATTAATTGATCACAAATACTATTAACACACCAAACGACATGAAAACCGAATCACCTCGGAATTCGACGAAATTTGCACCGTAGCTAAATACCCGCGCTACGAACACAACGGCGAAGTCGAAATTAACTTTCGACGAACAGAACCCGAGTTATACCCGAATAAAGCCAAACTCAAACATCCCCCCTAGAGGCCACACCGGGTCACCCAAAACGACTCGGCTTGCTAGGGAGATCTTGCCAACAGGCTACCAAACAGGGCACTTAGTTCTAAGGAGCTAAACCATACTCCACACATGGCACAAGCCACGGAAACGCGTCATCGTAATGCCAACGAGAATAAAAATAAACGCATGAAAAAAAAATTGGGGGCGTTACAATAGGGCTTACTATGATTGTTGTATCCAACAAAAATCTCATCATAGGACTTGACAGTAAACTTAGTCACATCGGACTTCCCATTATTTGGCACATAGCACTTGCCACCAAAGATCTTGAGATAGGACGGGTTTTGTTTTTTTTCCTTCATAATCTCATAAGGAGTTTTTTGTAGCTCGTGGTGATAGAGGCTCGATTAAGGACATGACATGTAGTATTTACTGCCTCATCCAAGAAATATTCTATGAGAGAAGTATCACTCAACAAGATCCTACCAGCCTCTATGAGAGTTTTATTTTTCCTCTCAACAATCCCATTTTGCTGGGGTGTTCTTGGAGAAGAAAATTCTTGATGAATCCCTTGCTCTTCACAGAACCTTATCATGCTTTCAGAGTGAAATTCAGTCTCATGATCACTTTAGATTTTGACCACAATGTTGTCTAGCTCATTCTAAATTTGCTCGACAAAATTCTTGAATACATCAAGGGTTTCAGACTTTTCTTAAGAAAGAAAACCTAAGCAAACCTAGAATATCGTCGAGCGGAGCCCGACGAAGATCATCGAGCGGAGCCTGATGAAGATCGTGGAGCGGAGCCCGACGAAGATCGTCGAGCGGAGCCCAACTAAGATCATCGAGCGGAGCCCAATGAAGATCGTCAAGCAGAGCCCGGCGATTTTGGCCTGTTATCAGCCATGTTCGACGATCTGTCGAAAAATGAGTATATGGTCGAGCGGTGACTCGTGTCAGATAACTGGTGAGCGGCCAGTAGGTGGTGGATAACTTTTTAACCTAAACTCGAGTCATTGCTGTGTTTTGATGAGTTTATCGTGTGGTTGTGATGAAACTAGAGGCCACTTATGCAGAGGGTTTGGAATGAGGAAATCATTATTTCCTTTTTTTTCTTTCTCTCTCTTCCTTGTGTTCCAGTTCTGGAGCAGAGAACTCGCAGTTGTAGCTAGAGCTTGTTGAAGTTGCTGGAGTATTTTGTGGAGTCGGTGGGTTATGCCTGTGAAGTGGAGTAACAAGAAGTATTGGAATGGAGTTCCGGGAAAATACCCTCAAAGATTGTGTGTTATATGCTGGCACTACAGGATGCTGCAGGGTTTGGGTTGAGTTTGGGCGCAGAAAGAGAGCTTCTGTTGACCCTGCCAAGCGATCGTGATGAACCCTGGCATTGACTCCTGCTTTGATTGTGAATCAAGTCCTTCGGGGATGTGGCTATTGTGAGCTATGCGCTCTTAAAGGCCGGTGAGCCGAACTTACAAGGGGAAGCCGACCCGTATCAGTCTAGACATTGAAATGGTGATTTGAGCAACGGAAAAGGGCTGAACTGTATCCGCATTATGGTTGTCTAACTTTAGTGCCTAAGTTATTGGCTTCGTTAGGGTCACATAATGAGAGTCTTAGGTTGTTCGCCATCAAGAATAATGTCTCTGGTCGTGGGCCGTGGAGCATGAATGCTTAAAGTTTATCGTTTGTTTTTGGACCCTTTAACGGTGATGGGACCCTGGTTTTCCGGTACACCGATAATGTGCCCTGAGTGCACGGGACATCGGGCCGTGCGGCGGACATTTGTGATATCTTGAACTGTATATCTGCCTGTGAAATTGCTATGCCTGCAGGGAAGGAATACCGCTGCCCCGGGAATGGGTTAGGTACGTTATAAATTGGTAATCTGAATACTGACTGTTGCCTTGTTTGCCACCGTTGCGGTGGACTATCCTTATGCAGGTGCTGGAGAGCCGAGCGGGAAATAGCAGGCTGAATCCCTTGCTACTGCTACTGGCCCTCGAAGGCTGAATGAAGAATTTATTATTTTCATGTGTGGCCGGCCAGCATGCCGATGTTTGTAATCCACATTGATGAAATGTAACTTTAAGGCCTTGAGGCAATAAATTTTGTATAAAGAGACATTCTTGTGCTATTATATATAAATGGTGTTTTATATACTGTGGACATTCAAATGAGTTTGAGTTCAAATAACCTTAAAGCTTCTGTTAGCATGCTCTGAGTTAGGATGCAAATTGCTTTTGGTATCAACCTGTAACCTTTCCGCCTATTTGTGAACTTTGGTGTAGGGCCCCGGCTGGACCCGCTATTATATTTCATTTAACGGATGGAGACATTACAATTTGGTATCAGCTTGTCTTGGTCTTCCTCTTTTGAATTTGTGGTCGAATTTTTTTTTGGGGTGGTGAGCACGTGTAAGTACGACCCATTATAACATAAATGAACTCAAGAATGTCCACTAAGGAATGCAAATACACATATTTTAGGAACCTGCGCATTCCTATAAAGTTGTTGTTTTTGCAGAGTCGCTTAAGTGTGTCTTTTACAAGTATAGGTGACTCGAAGTGGTGCGGGGCAGTCTGAGCCTCAGCATTCTATTGAGAGTGTGGTACCAGTTGAAGTGCCTACACCTCATCCTTCTGTGGAGACAGTATGCTTAGTTGCTAAGGCATTGTTTGAAATGATTCATGCACAGCCTACTGGGCAGGCGCAGGCTGCAATGGTGCCAAAACAGGTTGGTGTGAGGCCAGAGCCTGTTGAGGCTATTGCTGATCCTCGAGCAGCTGAACGGTAGTTGATGTAGTTTATGAGCTTCAATCCTCCTACATTTATGGGTATGGGATCCCCAATACAGGAGGAAGATTGGTTGTCGCGCGTCAAGCAAATACTGACGGCAATAAGGATGGAGGAAGAACAAAAAGTCACCTTGGCCACCTTCTTGCTGGAAGGAGAGGCTCGGCTATGGTGGGATGAGAAAGAGTTGCACCATTTAGCGGGCAGACAACTAATAGAAGTCTCGATAAAGGAGTTTTCTAGACTGTTCTTGGCAAAGCATTTGCCATCAGCACAGCACATCGCCATGGAAAATGAGTTCCACCATCTAACTCAGGGAGAAAGTAGTGTCGATACCTACTTACATGAGTTTACATGGTTGGTACGCTATGCGGGGTCTATCTTCGCCGATGAACAGCGTAAAACCAATAGGTTCTACGAAGGGCTATGAGATGAGTTGAGATTCCTACTCTCGAGTTCGGTGAACCAAGGATTTCAAGCATTGGTGGATACGGCGTGCACGTTGGAAAAATATATGAAGCGGGTACAGGTCAAAAGGGACTTGGCTGTGACAAAGTCTGAGTTCAAAGTGCCGTACCAGGAAAAATCGAACTACCGAAGGAAAAGGGGTAAGATATCCAAGTCTTCTAGACAGGCTCCTTCTACATTTATGTCGGGAGCATCTTCGAGGCAAGATTCTCTCGCCTGTTATAAATGTGGTAGGGTTGGGCATCTAACTCGTGACTGTCGGGTTGGTCTGCCAAAGGTTGAAAAGAAGACAGGAGTATCATATGTTGAGAAGGGAAAGGCAGTGGTGGAGTCCTCTACATCCCAGCCGCAACCTCGAGTGTATAACCTTGGCAAACAGGAGGCCATAAAGAAAAGTGATGTCGTCACAGGTACGAACTAAGATATTGGTTTATTACTTTTCATACTTCATACCTTGTGTGTATCTTGTGTATAATGTGTTTGTCTTAGGCTTTGTCCTGATTCGGGACTGTCCGAAGAGAGAACTATTTGATACAGGTGCTTTGTATTCATTTCTATCTGAGGACTTCATAGCATGAATCGGAGTATCTAGTCGTATTACGGCAGATAGTGTGAAAGTGTTGTTGCCTAACCGATGTGTAATGCGTTCGATTAGGGCTTGCTACGTGAAGGTGCGTATAAGAAGTTAGGATTTTGGGTTTGATGCATCCTTACTGCCGATAAATGAGTTTGATGTGATCTTTGGTGTGGACTGGCTTTCGGAGCAGCATGCTTGTATTTATTGCAAATCAAAGGAAGTCACACTAGGTCATAATACTGAGCTTGAGACTAAATTCGCTGGTATGCAAGGACCGAGCAGGATCTTGATGTCTGCTCTCCAAGTCGTCAATGTTGTTCGGAAGGGCACGGAGTTATTCTTCACGCTTATTCAGGCTGTTGAGCCAAATTCCAGTGTGAGTGACGTTTTGATTGTATCGGAGTTTGCTGATGTGTTTCCTAAAGATCTTTCTGGGTTACCTCCCCAACGGGAGATTGACTTCGCTATTGAGCTGGTTCTAGGTGCGAAACCTGTGGCCCGCTTTCCATATCCTGTAGTGCCAAAGGAAATGGCGGAACTGAAAGTTCAACTACAAGAGTTGCTAGAACAGGGTTATATACGCCCAAGTATGTCATCTTAGAGCGCACTTGTTCTCTTTGTGAAAAAGAAGGACGGTAGTCTGCGGTTTTGTATCAACTATCGGGAATTGAACAAGCTGATGGAGAAAAACAAGTATCAGATTCCACGGATAGATGACTTGTTCGATCAACTGGCTTGGTCAATGGTATACTCAAAGCTTGATTTGAAGTCTGGCTACTACCAGTTGCGGATTCGGGAATGTGACATCCCCAAGACAGTGTTTGGAATACGCTACAGTCATTACGAGTCCACTATAATGTCGTTCGAGCTATGTAATGCTCCATCGGTGTTCATGGACTTAATGCAGCGCACTTTTAGAGAGTACTTGGATTTATTTGTGATCATCTTCATTGATGACATCTTGGGGAACTCTCAATCTGAAGAAGACTACGCGAACCATTTACGGATGGTGTTGCACACCCTGAGAAGAAACAAACTCTACGCCAAGTTCTCCAAGTGTGAATTTTGGCTGTCGTATGTGGCTTTTCTTGGTCATGTGGTTAGTGGTGAAGGTATAGTAGTGGATCTGGTGAAAGTTGCTGTAGTACAGGAGTGGCTGATTCTGTCTACCGTAGCTGAAGTCAGGAGTTTCCTTAGATTTATGAGCTACTACAGACGCTTTATAGAGAATTTTTCCCATATAGCTTTACCCCCTCACCACACTGATGCAAAAAGATCAGAAGTTCATTTGGACTCCGGAGTGCGCGCGAGCATCTTATGGATACTGGATGATTCGTCGAGTATAGTTTGTATACTCGATGATTCATCGAATATGTCATTGATACTCGACGATTCGTCGAGACAAGGGTTGTCTGGTCGAAAATGATGGATTCTAAGTCCTGGGTCTGCGAATAGCGACGGGGTGTTCTGTTTATTCCTTTAGGTATAGATAGAAGTTTTTAGGGTTTCTGAAGTAACTGTTCATTCTATCTAAGCACACGAGCCGCACTGTGCGAAAGACCTGAGACCTAAAGGCCGACGGAAGTAGTTCCACCTCCGCCAATCTCGTCGCCGAAGCTTAGCCTGATTTCGGTGAGTGTCGTCGCCGCCTCTTCTGTAATGGACCAAGTAGTCTATGAAGATGCAGAGCTTTCTCTCCCGACCTAAAGTCTTATGCGACAAGACTCTACGGGTTCTCCCGTTCGTGTAGATTTCATGTAGAGGTGCGGACACTATTCTTCACTAAGGACTGTAGCCACATAGTGATTGGCTGATTTTCTGGATTATCTAGGTTGAGTATAGACTCAATCCTGCAGAGGTAAATTTTTATTTACAGCACTTTCTTCTTGATATATGTCCATTGCTAGATCTGAACTTCTTTTGGGTTTTCTTGTTCTTTATTTTCGTTGTGTGCACAAGTGTTGTGCCATCTAGTAAAACCCAACAAATTCGACTATACACACTATACGAGAGCAGATATTGGTAGCCCAGGATATGCATGCTAAATACTACAACACCAAGCACCGAAACGTGGAGTTTGCGGTGGGAGATTGGGTATATCTGAACATAAAGCCATTCAAAGGTGTGTCCAGGATTCGGTGCTTGAAAAAGTTGAGTCTGAGGTATCTTGGGCTGTTTGAAGTGGTTGAGCGGATTGGAGAAGCTTCCTATCGATTAGCTCTTTCGGCGGAGCTAAGTGGTTTGCACGATGTGTTTCAAATATTGGTGCTGCAAAAAGCTTTGAAAGAGCCGACGCAAGTAGTTGCTGATGATCAAGTACCGGTTGATGGCGGGCTGACGATGAAGGTTAGACCCATTCGGATCGAGGATACAAAGGTAGCTACGAAACAAGACAATCGGGATGGTCAAAGTCCGTTGGGACAATTGTGGTCGTGAATAATTAGCATGGGAGCATGAGCAACCCATGCGAGATGAGTTTCTCGAGTTTTTTTTTGTAAAATTAAAGTTGTAATAGTTTTGTACTATTTTCCAACAGATGAATAAAATTTCTGGAAAAAATTTCTGTAAGGAGGGGAGGTTGGTAACACCCTAAAAACTATAAAACAAAACTTAAAAGTGGCTATCGCCAGGTGATAGTGGGTATCGCTGGCGATATCAATAACACTCGACGCACTCGACGCTATCAACACACTTGATGAAGCATTGAGTGAGCTATCAGAGTGGCGATAGTGAGTATCGTTAGGCGATACTGCCACGTATGGCTGGAAATGTGTCGGATGGTCGGATGGCGGCCGAAGAGCATTGGTTGACTAGGGTCAAAGCAGCTACCGACGATATCGCCCAAGCGATAGAGGATATCGCAAGGCTATAGCGTTAAGTTTGACTTGTCAGCTAAAATCGTGGTCATTGCTTTCTCTGGATGAAATGATCCTGTGGCTGGGATTAATCCAGAGGTCACTTAAGTTGAGGAGTGGAGAAAAGAGAACTCATTTCTCTTCTTCTCACTCTCTCCTCCTTTTCATCCAAACTCTTGAGAGAAAAGAGTGAAAGAGAAGGGATAGATACTACTCTAGAGGGGGGGGGTGAATAGAGTAATCAAAAATTGCACTAGCAAAGTTGACTTTCTACTCAACTCCCTTGGATTTAAATGCGGAATGAAAGTTATAGATATTTAAGATTAAACCTTAGAGCCTAACACAAGTGTTGTGCACAAACTAAATCTAACTGTAATTATAGTTTAGCTTTGGATCCTATCCAGCAACTAGCAAACCTAGTTAAGATCTAATCACAGCCACAATGCAAGTAATTAAACAAGGCAATCCAGACGACACAAGGAATTTATAGTGGTTCCCCAAACAACTTGGGTACGTCCACTCATCTACCAACAAGGTAGGAATCCACTCAGGTTTTTGATCAGGTGCCCTGCCACCAACAAGATCTGCTTCAGGTAGATCAAGAAACCCTTTAGACTTTTGATCAGGTGTCTAAAAACCGAACACAGGTTTTTGATCAGGTGCCCTGCCACCAAGGGATACTTTTGAAGGGTGTAATAACCCTGTACAGGAGGGGGAAAAGGGGTTAAGGTGTCTTCTCTATTTTACAATAGATTAGAGAAGCACAATAACTTATACTGAGCTAGACAGCTCTATAAGAATCAAGGCTCCCCCTGGCTCAAAGAACGTCCAGGTGAAGTCTTGCTTCAGTATAGAAACACTTCAGTAAATACTGAAGGAAGAACTACAAGAAGATATAAAATAAGAAATAAAAATCTTCTAGCAGCTATCTTCTTCTTCTTCTTCAAAAGATCTCTGAGTCAGAACTTCCTGGATCAGGAGAACTCAGGTTGAAGAAGAGCAGAAGAGCTAACACTTCTCAGTTGAGTGAAGATTGCTGAGAGCAGTTAAACTTGTTCTTGCTGTAAGCTTGCTGAATGAATATGATCTGAGAACTAGTTGATCTCTTTTCAATGTGGACTAGTTGATTTCTTCTTTAAAGAAGTCTTTATATATCAGCAGCAGCAACGGCTCTAATTGAGTTTGAATCTTGTCTTTTTCTGAACTCTGCAAGCTGGGCTGCAAAAAGCATAAAGCAAAAACAAACTACAGCAGGCAGATATCCTATAAAAGGATAAAGCTTTCTAAGAAGCTACAAATACTTCTGATGAAATAATATAAGAGAAAGTCACATCAGAAAGAACTCTTTACGGCCAAGGAAGACTTTTTGATTCTAACGGCTATAAAGGACAGCCTGGCAGATAAAGCAGATTGCATATCTCAGCTACAAGACAAACAACTTTGTCAGAAAAGATTAGCTCATGCATATAGAATAGAACTGATATTGCATGGAAAATAATGTCATAAATTATTCAGATAATCTTTTATAAAATATGCCAAAATAGATATGAAATTAGTCACATCACAGAAGACGACAAAACTAAATAAGAGCATACAGCAAAACGTCGAACGACCCTCGGATATCGTCGAACGGCGCACGGAGATCATCGACCTATCGGACAGATAGTCGAACGATCCAGATAGTCGAACTATCAAAAAAGATAGTCGAACTACCTCGGCAGATAGTCGATCTATCAGAACAGATAGTCGAGCTATCAGATAGTCGATCTATCCGGACAGATAGTCGAACTACCAAACAAAAACAGATAGTCGACCTATCAAGCAGATAGTCGACCTATCACAGAAAACAGATAGTCGACCTATCAACAGATAGTCGACCTATCAAAACAAAATAGATAGTCGATCTATCAACAGATAGTCGAACTATCAGATAGTTGAACTATCCAAGCAGATAGTCGAACTATCAAAGCAACACAGATAGTCGACCTATCAACAGATAGTCGAACTATCAAAGCGACACAGATAATCGACCTATCAACAGATAGTCGAGCTATCAAAGCGGACAGATAGTCGACCTATCAACAGATAGTCGAGCTATCAGATAGTTGAACTATTAGAACAGATAGTCGAACTATCAAAGCAAACAGATAGTCGACCTATCAACAGATAGTCGAACTATCAAAGCAGACAGAACGTCGACCAACTGATAGACGATCGTCGATCAGCCGATAGACGATAGTCGAGCGACGTTCGACTATAGTCGAACGAAAAACTACTTAACCAAATATTCATCTGGAAAAGCAATTATACACAACTAGAGAGTCTAACCTATCAACTAACCTTTGACCATAGATAAATCTTGGGTCAAGAGACAGAAAGAGAGGACTGAAATCAAATCAAAACCTAGGATACCAACAATCTCCCCCTATTTGAGTTAAGTCTCTCAACAAATAAAACAAACAACACTAATTATAGAAAGTAAATAAAATGCATAAAGGGAAATAACTAAGCAGATATCATCAATCAATAAGATAAAAATTAACTGTCAATCAATGACTAATTTAAGGTGCTTTAGAGTTAGATTCAGGATTAGAAGAACTAGAAACAAAAGTAATTTTCCTTGTAGGATCTAGAGCTTCTTTCTTCGATTGCTTCAAATCTTGTTCTCCAATAATTTTCAATTCAGTTGTTCTTGGGGCCACTGCCTCTGGATGCTTTTCCATATATTTTGAAGGATCAAACATCTCAGGTCTGACCTGGAACTTTTCGAGCTCCTTCTTTCTGAATTTAGTCATAGTAGTCAATCCGGCAGTGTCCTTTCCTTCTTCTTTAGCTTTCCTTATCTGCGCTGCTCCAACCAGTTCGAGAAAACGAGCCATCCTAAAGTTAGGATCAAGCTCAGGGCTTTCATAAACAATCTCAGAAGGAGTATCATCTGGTTCTTTATCTTGATTAACTAGATAAGACAGGGGAGCAGACTTAGCAAAGTTCTTGCTAGAATTTTCAAACAAAAATAAATTACTTACCTTTTGGAACAACTTTCTCTGTATATACTGGCTTTGGAGATGGAACCTTTTTCTTTGGAGAAGGAGGAGGGGAAAAGGTTGGTCTTTGATAAACTACCTCCTTAACTTGTCCCTTAACTGTATCAGTTCTTTGATAGCCAGATTGGCTTTTACCTTGGAAACCTTGAGAACTTCTCCTTTGAGCAGGCTGGGATGGATTTGATCTTTCAGATTGAGAGGCAGATTTAGAAGATAAATTTCCTGAGGCTCCTTCACCGGGAGGTGGAGGAGGAGGACCTCTGGCATTCCATCTAGGAGCAGGAGGGTCATACCTCTTAACCTTTTTCCTTTGCTTTTGTTGATTTTTAGAAAACCACATCCAATGCTGGAATTCTTTTGACTTGGGATCAATCCCTTTCAGTATATAATATGGTGTATCATTGTCTGGATTTGTAGGAGGAGGAGCCACAGCCTTTCTTTTCTTTTTAGCAATCCTTTTTCTCTTAGAATCAGCAGATTCATCAGAATCAATTTCTTCTTCAGAATTTGAAGAGATAGGCATATCATAGGGATCAATAACCTCTTTTAAAGCTCTTTCTTTTTCCTTTAAAGCAGCTTTTTCCATTTCTTCTTCCATGGCATCCTGTGCCAGGAGAGTATCTAAGTCCAATCCTGGGGAATCATCCCATACAGTAGATTTTTCAATTTGACTTTCAGGATCCATTTCTTGAAGCTCAGGAACTATCGTGGGGACCAGTTCAATTTGCACTGCTTGCTGAGCAGGTTCAGCAACTTCAGGAACTTGAACAGCTGCTTCTGGTTCAGGTTGAACAGATGAAGCAGGTTCACTTACTGGCTCTACAACCACTTGGACATCAGGAGCAGATACAGGTTCAGGCTCTATAGCATCTAAAATCTCTAGAGCAGGTTCAGGTTCAGGTTCTGGTTCTGGTTCTGGCTCTTGGACAACAACTACTTCTTCCATTATATCTGTAGGATTAGGAATAAAATCTTGCTAAATGACATCTAGTCATCCCTTCCAGATATTCCCATACTAGCATATCAATTAAGTAATCTACAAATTGAGAAAGAGACATACCTTCAGGATATTCTTCAGGGTTTCCTAACTCCCATAAATCATCTAGAAAGGAGGTGATTATTCCTTCTAGGTACTGGGCAACCAAGGGAGTTGAGGATTCTTCTAAGTAAACTTTTACTACAAACTCTGTCAACATGATTGCATCAGATATTTCCTTTTCAGATGGAGGAGGAGGAGGAGCTGAAACTTCTGCTACTTTCTCTGTTGCTGCAAGATGAACTGCTAGAGGGGAGGCCAAAGGCTGCTCTGCGATATCTTCATCAAGAATCTCCCCCTGCCTGATTTCAGTAGAAACTGAAACCAGGCCCCTAGAAGAAGAGGACTCAGTAGACTTTGAGAGTGCCTGAATAGCAGCAGTCAAAGCAGATATAGAAGAAACAAGGGGAGCAATTGCCTCATCAATCATAGTTTTGATTGAGGGGGTAATTAACTCCACAATGCTAGCAATAAATGCTAGAGATATAACAAAAGAAGATGATGAAGATGAAGGGATTTCTGAGGGTGGAAGAACAGCAGGGGTGGTATGTGCAATATGAGCTGGAGAATGTGCTGGAGATGGAGCTGGAGAATGTGCTGGAGATGCATAAGTGGATGCAGGGTGATCAACATGTTCTGAAGATAGAATTGGAGAGTGAGGAGGAGTTGGAATTGGAGAATGAACAGGAGAAGAAATTTCAGATGCCAACAAATCAAAGCTGGGTTGAGAATTTCCAGCAAGATCAGTCGGGAGAGAAGATGCAGGAGGAGAGGCAGAATGTCGTACTTCAGTTGAAGTTGAAGGAACTTCAACTGCAGTAGACGGCAAAGCTGAGGAAGAAGATGGAAGAGAGATATCAGTTGAGCCAGCTGCTAAAAGGGGGGGAGTGACTGTGACAGTCCTGGTGCTCTCAGATATAACTGGAGCAACCCCTGCGGGAGCGGGCTTCAGGAAAGTCCTTTTCCACTTTGAGAACAGTGAAGGATCCATCTTCTTACTCGCGTTGATGGAGGTGGCGGCAGACACAAGCAAATGGGGGTATTTCTCCTTCAGAAAAATACCAACAACCCTTCCTAGGGTAACCTCTTTCTTTCCATTCTTCTTTCTTATTAAATCAAACATAACGCCAGCCCAGTTTATCTGCTTCTTATTAACAATTGCACACATTAGTGCAAATTGTTGTCTTGTGATATTATCATGGGCTGAGTGCTTTTTCCTTGAATGGGAAATTTACCTTGAGCAGCTTGGAGGGGATGCCTTCGGCATGTCCCAGCTCAGTTAACATTCTTCCGAATTCAGGAGCATCTTGCTCATACTCTTCTTCACCATTAATTAATCCAAAAATTTCAGTTAGAACAGCGGGAGTCAAAATTACCTCTTCTCCGCTGATTGTTCCAGACATCGATTCGTCAGTCGACGATGAAGTGAAAGCCCATTCCTTGATTTCCTGAGTGTTTATCTTTACTCTGTAAGACATGAGTCTCTCTAGGCCTTGTTCTCTGCACAGATTTAGGATTTCTACTATCCCTGGTTCGCAACTGCTGAAGGCGTCGAAATCAACGCTGAATCCGGCATCAAACTTTACCACTGCAAGAAGTGCTGGAGCAATCGCCATTAAAAATGCTGTAGAAGTCGAGGGACGGAGAGGACGGCGAGGACGGAGTGCAAGACAGAGAGCAAGACAAAGAGCAAGCGGGAAGATGGAATGCGAAAAGACGCTCTCCGTCGACGATAAAAGCAACTATCTTTTAACCTAGGTCGACTATCAGCTTTATATTAAAACAGCGATCGTCGATCTATTTAAAAGATACTGGAGACGATAGTCGAACGGTCGTTCGACGATCGGTCCTGAAGCAGAGTAGTCGATCAATCGTTCGACTATTTCTGTCTTCACAAACAACAAGCTGTCGTCAACCATGGATCGACGATGAGCTCAACCTGTTCGACGATCTTCGAACGCCGGTCGACAATCTTCAAGCAGATAAGCCATCATCAACCATAGGTCGACGATAGGCTTGATCCGTTCGACGATCTTCGAGCATCGTTCGACGATCTTCAAGCAGGTTTCAACACGGCAGATAGTCACACTTAGTCTCGTCCATTAATCATGCCTAGTTGAACTAGAAAGAACAGATGCTTCTGTTCATCTAAGGGCTTGGTGAATATATCACCTCTCTGAAGGTCTGTTGATATGAACTCAAGGTTAATCTTGTTCTTTTCCACACAATCTCTCAGGAAATGGTGTCTAATCTCAATGTGCTTCGTTCTAGAGTGGTGCACTGGATTTTGTGCAATGGAGATAGCACTTGTACTGTCACACATGATTTTAGTGTTCTTGTGTGAGTACCCATAATCCAAAAGCTTATTTTGTATCCACAGGATCTGTGAACAACAACTGGCAGCTGCTATATATTCAGCTTCTGCAGTTGAAGTTGATACAGAGGCCTGCTTCTTACAGAACCAAGAGACCAATCTCTCTCCCAGGAACTGACAAGTTCCTGAGGTACTTTTCCTGTCAACTCGACAACCAGCATAATCAGAATCATAATATCCAATTAATTCAAATTCTGACTCAGCTGGGTACCAGAGTCCTAGATTTGGACATCCCTTCAGGTATCTCAAAATTCCCTTGAGAAGAATCAGATGAGATTCCTTGGGGTTGACCTGGAATCTAGTACAAAGGCATGTAGCAAACATTATGTCTGGCCTACTTGCAGTTAAATACAATAGGGAACCAACAATGGCCCTATAATTCTTTTGATCTACAGGCTTTCCCTGATCATCAGAATCAATAACTACATTAGTAGCCATAGGTGTATGCATTGCTGAAGCATCTGCCATCCCAAACTTCTTTACCAATTCCTTGGCATATTTGGATTGGGATATGAAGATGCCATCAGCATCTTGCTTTACTTGGAGACCAAGAAAGTAAGACAGCTCACCCATACTACTCATCTCAAACTTGGAATGCATCAAGTTGGAAAACGTTTTGCAAAGTTTGGGATCAGTGGAACCAAAAATAATGTCATCCACATACACCTGAACTAACAGGATTGTGTCCTTGTGGTGCTTGACGAAGAGGGTTCTATCAACTACTCCCCTAGTAAAGTTGTGCTCTAACAGGAAACTAGCTAAAGTCTCATACCATGCTCTGGGAGCTTGCTTTAGTCCATAAAGAGCTTTCTGCAACTTGAAAACATGTGAGGGCTGAGTTGAAGAAACAAAACTGGGTGGCTGTTCAACAAAAACCTCTTCCTTTAGCCCACCATTAAGAAAAGCACTTTTGACATCCATTTGAAAAACCTTAAACTTCATGTAGGCTGCATAGGCCAAGAAGATCCTTATGCTTCTAGCCTTGCAACAGGAGCAAAGGTTTGGTCATAATCTATACCTTCCTCGTGTCTGTAGCCCTGAGCTACAAGCCTAGCTTTATTCCTTACAATGATGCCATTTGCATCCAACTTATTTCTATACACCCACTTGGTGCCTATGATCAGTTGGCCTCTAGGTCTTGGAACCAAAGTCCAAACTTTACATCTCTCAAACTGATTGAGTTCCTCTTGCATAGCAATTATCCAGTGGGGATCTAGCTCTGCATCTTTAATGGTGAGGGGCTCAATCTGTGAGACGAAACAAGCATGCATCACATCCTGTCTTAACTGATGTCTTGTTTAAACACCAGCTGATATGTCTCCTATCACTTGAGATGTAGGGTGATCTCTAAGTGTGACAATATCAGCAGGTGAGATGTGATCTTCAGCAACAGTTGGGATTAATTCCTCAGGAGGAATTTGATCTACTGTTGGTGGAACAACAACAGCTTCAGCAATGTCTTCATCATTGTCTGATTCAGTGATATGAAGAGTTGAAAGATGGAGGATATCTTGAGTGACATCTTTGGAAGAATCTTGTACCTGTAATGAACTTGAGGAAGGGGAAGTTTCCTTCTCCTTGTAAAACATTTGGGATTCATCAAAGGACACATGGACAGACTCTTCAATTTTAGAAGATGATTTATTAAATACCCTATAAGCTTTGCTTACTTGGGAATATCCTAGAAAAATTCCCATTGAAGCCTTTGCTTCAAACTTTCTAAGATATTCTTTATTGTTATTATGAATATAAACTACACAGCCAAAAACTCTAAAATAATTTATTTTAGGTTTCTTTCCTTTAAGTAACTCATAAGGAGTTTTACACTTAAGCTTGTGTATCAGACTTCTATTCAATACATAGTTGGCTGTACTAACAACTTCTGCCCAATAGGAAAGAGGCATATTAGCATCTGCCAACAATGTGCCAGCAGATTCAATTAGTGTTCTGTTCTTCCTTTCAACTACCCCATTTTGTTGGGGAGTTCTAGGAGCTGAGAAGCTATGTTTGATACCTTCTCTCTCACAGAATTCTTGCATGAGAAGAGAGTCAAACTCAGTACCATGATCACTTCTGATCAAGGCCACATGAGTAGAGTACTCAGTCTGCACACATAATAGAAAGTCTGTAAGGGCTTTGAAGTTATCAGCCTTAGTTCTCAAAAAGAACACCCAAGTGAATCTAGAGAAGTCATCTACAATGACTAGGGTGTAATACTTCCCTCCTAAACTCTGTACATTTATTGGGCCAAATAGGTCCAAATGTAATAAATACAGGATTCTAGGAGAATCACTTTTATTTACTGATTTAAAAGAATTCTTGGTTTGCTTGCCTAGTTGACAAGCCTTGCATAGGCTCTCCTTCTTGTAGGGGCAAGAAGGTAAACCTCTAACAAGGTTATGTTTAGATAACCTAGATATATTCTTGAGGTTAACATGGCTAAGCCTTTTATGCCACAAGGTGTTATTATTAGTTACTTCATTAAACAGGCAGATTTCAGAATCAGTTGAATTAAAATCTACTAAATAAATGTTACCTTGTCTAATGCCTACCAGTACAAGACTATTATTTAAAGTAATATTACAGAGAGAGTTAGAGAATGATACCTGGTATCCAGCATCACATAATTGACTTACTGAAATTAGATTGTGCTTACGTCCAGTCACATAAGCAACTCTCTTGAAAGTAACAGCTCCAATTGTCATCCTGCCATAGCCTTCAGTTTGACCACAGCTTGAATCTCCAAAGATTACCTTTGGGCCAAGCTTTGCTTTGAACTTTGACAGATGTTCTTTGTTTCCTGTCATATGCTTGGAGCAACCACTATCCAAATACCACTTATTTTGAGTGATAGGATAGGTCTTCACCTGCAAATAAAACAATTTAAAAATTGTGGACCCAGGTAACCTTGGGTCCCTTGTTTTTCACATAAGAAAAACTGGAAATAAAAGAATAAGCAGGCTGAGGGTGATAACCTAATGGGTAAGATCTCCTAGGTGGGATTCTCCATGCAGATGATGGGTCAATGAACCTAGGGTTTCTATTCATATTCGGGTTTCTAAGGTTCTGGGTGTAATTTTGAAATTCATATTGGAAACATCGACCAGCGTTCGACGATGGCTGCTCAGATCGTCGATCTCCGTTCGACCACTGAGCTTGCGATCGTCGATCGACGTTTGACGATAGATGCTCAGATCGTCGAGCTTCGTTCGACCACTGAGCCTGAGATCGTCGAGCAGCGTTCGACGTTTTTTGTAATTCTTTAAATTTCTGTTTTCTTTTCTCTCTTTTAGCTTTATTTAAAGCTCTATTTACTTGATTGACTTGCTCAGTGTTCTTTATCCCATCAGCTGAGATAAAGTTCACTGGAGTTGAAAGTTGGTTTTTAAGAATGATTGGGGGTTCACTAGAAGATGCTCCTAAGCCTAATTTGTTATTGCTTGTCCTAGTGTTAGACATGCTGGTTATTTCAAGCAGCTTAAGGCTTCTACCATTTAGAGACTCTTCTAGCCTTTTGGATTTAGCTAACTCATTCTTAAGAAATTTAATTTCTTCACTAGAATTAGTGAGATCTTCCTTTAACTTAATGTTTTCAATAGATGTGATTTCTGATTCAGCTAGCCTATGTCTAAGTTCTTTAATCTCTTTTTCAGAACTAATTAAATCTAAACATAAGGATTTAAATTCTAATTTAAATTCTGCAGAAGTGAAATCATAAGAAGATAGTACCTCATCTTCTGTTGGCATTTCTTCATCTGAATCTGAAATCTCTGCAGCTGAGTGATTGCTGCAGGAATCAATTGCCATTAGGCAAACTTCCTTTGCCTTCTTTTCTTCTTCATCCTCACTGGAGCTTGAGGAAGAGGATTCCTCATCACAATCACTCCAGGTTTCAGCGACAAAGCCTCTCTCCTTCTTTTTATTCTTGTAGGAGGATGGCTTGGAGTGCTTCCTGTGTTGATCCTTATCTTTCCTCTTTTCTTTATTCTTTTCCTCTGGACAATCTGGAAGGATATGTCCAGGCTTCCTGCAACCATAGCAGATAATTTCTTTAGAAGGGGTGCGATCATACCTTGGTTTTTCTTCATACTTTGAAGACTTCTTCCTGAATTCCTTCCTTCCCATCTTGAGAAACCTTTTGGCAAATAATGTCATTAGTTCCTCATTTGACTGGCTTCCTTCAGAAGTGTCAGCAGCTTTAAGAGCAAGGGTTTGCTCTTTTCTTGTAGGAGTTGGTGTCTTTGCTTCAGCTTCAGCTTCCCTGGACTTCAGCACTTGCTCAAAAGACTTGAGCTTGCCGAGAAGGGCTTCTGTTGAAATTTCATTTGTGCTTCTGGCCTCCTTGATAGGCCAGATCCTCAGATCCCATGTGCTAGGGAAGCACATAAGAATCTTATCATTGACCTCTATCAATGAAATGTCCTTGTCAAGGGTCCTCAGCTCATTGATGATTGAGCTGAGCCTTGTGTACATGGCTTGAACTGATTCAGCATAAGTTTTCTTGAAATTCTCATATTGTGAGATAAGGTTGGACCTCCTGTCCTTCCTTTCATCAGCTGAACCAGCTACAATCTAGTTCAGTGTATCCCACATAGCTTTTGCTGAGGAGCAGTTAGCAACCTTCTGGAATACTTCATCAGACATTGTCTGAGCCAGAATGTTCATTGCCTTGGCATCTTCTATCTTTGCCTTTTTGTACTCATCATTGTAGTCTGGAGGAGGCACTGCACTCATATCAGATGATGAGGCAGTAGCAGCAGCAGGTGCTCTTGGTGGTCCTGACAAAATAGAAGCAAAAATACTTTCATCAATAGAATTCATATATAATTTGATCCTTGCCTTCCAGATGCCAAACTTAGCCAAGTTGCATGCTGGAGGTCTGGTGCTAGAATAATCCTTGGACTGGGCCATGATAGTGAAAGTGAATATCTATAAACTTTGGTATCTATCAGGATCTTGTGACTTAGGTGTTAGCCTATTCAGTCAGTCAACCTCCCTCTGATACCAATTGAAAGAGAAGGGATAGATACTACTCTAGAGGGGGGGTGAATAGAGTAATCAAAAATTGCACTAGTAAAGTTGACTTTCTACTCAACTCCCTTGGAGTTAAATGCAGAATGAAAGTTATAGATATTTAAGATTAAACCTTAGAGCCTAACACAAGTGTTGTGCACAAACTAAAGCTAACTGTAATTACAGTTTAGCTTTGGATCCTATCCAGCAACTAGCAAACCTAGTTAAGATCTAATCACAGCCATAATGCAAGTAATTAAACAAGGCAATCCAGACGACACAAGGAATTTATAGTGGTTTCCCAAACAACTTGGGTACGTCCACTCTTCTACCAACAAGGTAGGAATCCACTCAGGTTTTTGATCAGGTGCCCTGCCACCAACAAGATCTGCTTCAGGTAGATCAAGAAACCCTTTAGACTTTTGATCAGATGTCTAAAAACCGAACACAGGTTTTTGATCAGGTGCCCTGCCACCAAGGGATACTTTTGAAGGGAGTAATAACCCTGTACAGGAGGGGGAAAAGGGGTTAAGGTGTAAGATCCGCCTTTTCCTTTTTCGAAGGCATCCCGGATCTTATGCCCAGAACCGCCGCCTTACGGTGACACTAACTCCTGAGTTAGTCGACACCGTAAGACGCCGATTCTGCCGGCTATTACGATCATTTTTCACTAGAGATGCGGAAGTAAAAGTGTATAAACAAGCTAATACACATGTCCACAGAAATCACAGAGCATATCATATATATGAAAATGAAAGTGCTACTATAGTCCATAATGAGTACTAAAGAGAAAGTAGGGCTTATGCCCATATACATCAATAGAAATCAGACTCTCTCTCACAAAATAGAAAGCTGTAAACTAAGCTATCCACTACATCTCCTCCCACCTGAGGACGTGCGGTAGTAGTGTCTGGTGGTGGTGGTAGCTGCTCCTCATGCCCTGCCTCCTCGTCCCGCTGGACGTGCTGGTCCACCTCCTCGAACTCCTAAAAAGGGGGAGTCAACGTATGTTAGTCAAAAAGACTAAGTCGTATCCTCAACACCTCCTCCTGTCGCTCTTAGGCACCGGATGGAAGGAGGATGCGGAGGACAACAAGGGGTAGCAAAGTGGAAGCAGGTGACATTTCTATCTAGCAGGAGTAAGTAAAATCTAGCAGTTCTATATATGATCTAGCAGTTCTATATATGATCTAGCAGTTCTATATAAAGTGTAAGTAAGTAAAGACAGTGCAGAAAGAGAAGGACTGCAGTAAAAAGGTAGAACTGGAAGTAAAGGTAGTACAGAAAGGAAAGTACGCTACTGCTACTCCTACTCCTATCAATATCACAGAAGTACCCCAACAGATATGAACGCCCATACGAACTTATAAGTTAGGGTTTCCAAAAGTAACTTATCATATAAACCGCCCATATAATTTATATGATAAGGATCTATGAAGCGTATGTCCTAATGAATGAATGTATGTTATGATGAGTATGTTAAATATGCAAGTGCAACACACACACACGACTCCGTGATCACAGACCTTTAGTTCCCTCTTTTTGAGAGCTTGCATCACTCTCGGGTACTACCGTTGTGGCTACGGCAACAGTGGAGCGGGCTCTCCACTTCTAGGTGGGTATAAGCACTACCAGACCTAGACCCCTCTCATACGCCTCTGTACACGTCCTAGGTGCACTCTAGAGTTTTGCGTACGTATTTTGCTGACTACCCGTCAGTCTTGTAGGTCGAGTGTACGTCTTCGGGGATTCCGCAGTATTATATATTTAGCATACTGGCCCCTCCACCCGTACTCCTCGCCCGAGTCATCGTACTGCCATCGGTGCATTGACTGGCCAGTCCCGCGTGACTCGCCACTAATTTTATGCACATGCAGGGTATTAATCTGAGCTTCCTGCTCGTACTGATATTGATAACACATTCCCTCCAATCCAATTTGGGTGAGCAAGTGCTTGTATCCCTCCAACCTTAAGAAACAGGTGAGCAAGCCACTCGTATCCCTCCAACCCGGTTAGGATGAGTTCATTACTTGTATCCCTCCAACCTTGTGAAACAGGTGAGCAAGTAACCCATATGATGTTTCCAACCTTATTTAACCGGCGAACCTATCGCGTAGAACTCCAAGCCTATTAGACTACTCTCGTCTAAGGTTTATTATACATAGTGATTTAGAGTGAATCCCAGGACTGCCCAAGGCATGCCCCGTGAGGGGGTCTCGAGGGCACTAGGAACCAAGACGGGCATGAAACCCGAAGTTCCCTTTCGCAAGGATAATTACTTTTTGTTGATGTCTACCCAAGATCCACAACCAACTCTCATTGTTACTTTAGGATTATTCTGATGACTTAAGGTATCATTATCGGAAAGGCGACGGTCTTCCGTCGGACTCCGTTATGCCTATTGTAAAGTGATTTGCACTCTATCACTCGTTACTATGCTTATGACGCTATCAACACCACCCGGGTTTATTCCCAATTTCCACAACTATCCCATTTTATTCTATCTCCCGGTGGTCCTAGTAGGGTGAACCTACTTATGCTAAATATAGCCCCAGACCTAATACCACCCTGCCATTTCCAAATTACACTACCATCCCCATCGTTCTGTTCATTAATCTAGGGTGGTATTATCTAGATAGGTATTTACGTACGACACTTCTATCGAGACTGAGCGACTAGGGTAAGATGACCTAACTAATGATCACTTGAATCAACTTCCAAATACATTGTATTGTGTTTAATCACATGAGATTATTATAGATATGATACATCGATTTATTCATTATTTTATCTCCACCAGAATCAGTCAATTATTGTTAAGGGTAAAATTGGCATTTTCTCGTATACTTATAAATTAAATCTTCAATTTATCAAGTCGAATCTCAAGGGCTCGAATATGTCTCCCATGAGTTTAAATAATATAATTAGGGTTTTGTAAATCTTCTAAACCCTAGTTTGATTCATTTTAGAAAATTCTTAAGTGTTCACCAAATTCTCAAAAATTGTCAAATTCACTAAGTGTGGGATTTTTGCTCCCAAAAATCCCAACTAATTTAGGGTTTTAAATTATACCCTACTGGTCTACTAAATCAGGGGGGTGTGCATTCTAAATGCACCCCCCTTAGGCAAATATCATAAACAAGTTTTACATTTGCTATTTGCACCCCGAACCTAAGTAGTTCAATTCTTGCATGTGGTTCTTTCCCAACATGACTTGTTCCAATTTCATAGAAATTTCTACCACTGGTCTATATGGTCCCTAATGGCCAGCCACCAAAATTTGGGGCCATTTGGAGTTAGCTAACTCCAAGAATCACCTAGTTAAGCCCTAGGGGTATTTTGGTAATTTCCCCATATTTTATTTTCCAATCAAGCCCATTTTTGGGCAGGGCCTGAATATGCCCTAATTATACCTCTGACCAAAATCTCAGGTCAAGGGGGCTTCTGGTTTGGCTTGGGCAGCCATTTGAAGTTCTGTAAAATTGCTATTTGCAGCCCAAGCCAAATATTATTTCTCAAACATGCAAGTGAGATTCCTCATCATGCAGTGCATCAATTTAGCCCAAATTTTAACCATGGGTCTAATATACCCATGAGAGGGTGCCACCAAAATTTGGGCCATTTGGAGTTAGGAAACTCCAAAAATCACATTTATTTACTTTTGGGTATTTTTGTAAAAACTATAGCAAAATGTTCCCCAAAAATTCTGATTTTTGGGGAGGGCCTAGATAGGCCAAATTTAGTAACCTAGACCAAATTTCAGCCCATTTGGACCAAGTGTTTGGGCTGAGGAATTAATTTAATTTCTGTCCTACCCTAGGAGTAGTCCTAGCAAAACAGCCCTATAGTACAATCTACTGGGCCAAAACTTGAATTTAGGGTGGCAAATTAAAGTTAACACATGTACCTACAATTTTCATTCAGGGCTCAACCTAGGTACAGGTCTCTAGGTACCCTAAAATTGACATGCCAAATTACTATTACCATGTGACAATATTTCATATTATACATAAAATAATGATGCAGCATTATAATTAAAATTTCTGCACGAATCTAGAAGCCAATCGGACGGTGGCTGCTCTTCTTCTCCATGCATGCATGCATGGCCAACCCGTGCAGGCCATTCTTGGGGGCCATTTCCGGCCATCGCCGGCGGCGGGGCCTCCGGCCAAGTCCTCCCCCGTCCTCACGGTGGTCGGGGCTAGAGCTGGCCGGCGACTGGGCGGCGGAGAGCGGCGGACGGCGGCGGCGCAACCAAGCCGAAAAGCTCCCAGGCCGCCATTTTTAAACCAATTTTTGAGCTTTTCGATTCCTAACGTCGAGCTCGTTTGAGCTCGACCTCTAGCCTAGTGGATCTAGGATACTAGTACACTTGGAGGAGAAGGGATACGGACCTGTGGTGGCGGCTGAGGCCGAGGGTGGCGGCGGTTTCCCATGGAGTGAAAATTCCGGCGATCTCCTCTTTGGATAGCCATGGCAGCAGCTGGTCTCTCTTTCTGGGGTAGGGATGAAGTGGGAAAAGAGGGGTGAGCTCGGTTTAGGCTGAGTTAAGAGAGGGGGGGGGCGATTTCACCTATGCTTGGCGATTTCACCAAGGTGGCGATTTCACCAAGGTGGGGGGACTCGGGTTGGTGTGTGTGGGCTGGCTGGCTGCTTGGGAGTGGGCCCCACTACTCCAGCTGGGTTAATTAGACCCTAATGGGTCGGGTTCCAAGGTTAGGGGCTGAGTTGGTGAGTGGAGAGAGGGGATTTGGCTCACATATTGAGATAGGAGAGAGAGAGGCTCGGTTTTGGGTTTGGGTTTGACCCAATGTGGCATGGTGGGTCCCCTCTCCTCCTAATACCCCTACATGGTCAGCCAACCCATTGTGGGTTGGTGGGGTGAGCCCAAGTGGCCCAAAATGACTCCTTAGCATTTTCTCTCTCCTATTCCTCCTCTTTTCTCTCTCCTGGGTAATTTCCAAAATTGCCATTGCATGCCCCTATTTTTCTCTTCCATAGGGGGTATAGGGTCACTTTAGACCCACCTAGTGATCCTGGGTTGGTTTGGGTGGACCCAACCTAGTGAAATGGGCTAGGGCACCATTTTTACTATTTAGGTCAACATGTTGACTTGACCCAACATGGGTCAACTAGTTGACCCCATGGCCTACCCTAGGGTCCACTTAGATTGTATTTAGGGTTAGGGTAATGTGGTGGGGTCATGGTGTGGCTAGGGTTTGTATTTAGCCTAGTTTGACCTAGGTTGACTTGGGCCCCATAGTGGGCCCCACAAGGTCTAAATCCTCCTCCTAGGGTCAAACCTAGCTAAACCCTAGCATCCATCACATGCCTAACCCAAATCTAAGTTATTTGAAGTTTGGGATGTTACATAAGGTTTCTTCTCTATTTTACAATAGATTAGAGAAGCACAATAACTTGCACTGAGCTAGACAGCTCTATAAGAATCAAGGCTCCCCCTGGCTCAAAGAACGTCCAGGTGAAGTCTTGCTTCAGTGCAGAAACACTTCAGTAAATACTGAAGGAAGAACTACAAGAAGATATAAAATAAGAAATAAAAATCTTCTAGCAGCTATCTTCTTCTTCTTCTTCAAAAGATCTCTGAGTCAGAACTTCCTAGATCAGGAGAACTCAGGTTGAAGAAGAGCAGAAGAGCTAACACTTCTCAGTTGAGTGAAGATTGCTGAGAGCAGTTAAACTTGTTCTTGTTGTAAGCTTGCTGAATGAATATGATCTGAGAACTAGTTGATCTCTTTTCTATGTGGGCTAGTTGATTTCTTCTTCAAAGAAGTCTTTATATATCAGCAGCAGCAACGGCTCTAATTGAGTTTGAATCTTGTCTTTTTCTGAACTCTGCAAGCTGGGCTGCAAAAAGCATAAAGCAAAAACAAACTACAGCAGGCAGATATCCTATAAAAGGATAAAGCTTTCTAAGAAGCTGCAAATACTTCTGATGAAATAATATAAGAGAAAGTCACATCAGAAAGAACTCTTTACGGCCAAGGAAGACTTTTTGAGTCTAACGGCTATAATGGATAGCCTGGCAGATAAAGCAGATTGCATATCTCAGCTACAAGACAAACAACTTTGTCAGAAAAGATTAGCTCATGCATATAGAATAGAACTGATATTGCATGGAAATAATGTCATAAATTATTCAGATAATCTTTTATAAAATATGCCAAAATAGATATGAAATTAGTCACATCACAGAAGACGACAAAACTAAATAAGAGCATACAGCAAAACGTCGAACGACCCTCGGAGATCATCGAATGGCGCACGGAGATCGTCGACCTATCGGACAGATAGTCGAACGATCCAAATAGTCGAACTATCAAAGAAGATAGTCGAACTACCTCGGCAGATAGTCGACCTATCAGAACAGATAGTCGAGCTATCAGATAGTCGATCTATCCGGACAGATAGTCGAACTACCAAACAAAAACAGATAGTCGACCTATCAAGCAGTTAGTTGACCTATCATAGAAAACAGATAGTCGACCTATCAACAGATAGTCGACCTATCAAAACAAAACAGATAGTCGATCTATCAACAGATAGTCGAACTATCAGATAGTTGAACTATCCAAGCAGATAGTCGAACTATCAAAGCAATACAGATAGTCGACCTATCAACAGATAGTCGAACTATCAAAGCGACACAGATAGTCGACCTATCAACAGATAGTCGAGCTATCAAAGCGGACAGATAGTCGACCTATCAACAGATAGTCGAGCTATCAGATAGTTGAACTATCAGAACAGATAGTCGAACTATCAAAGCAAACAGATAGTCGACCTATCAACAGATAGTCGAACTATCAACGCAGACAGAACGTCGACCAACTGATAGACGATCGTCGATCAGCCGATAGACGATAGTCGAGCGACGTTCGACTATAGTCGAACGAAAAACTACTTAACCAAATATTCATCTGGAAAAGCAATTCTACACAACTAGAGAGTCTAACCTATCAACTAACCTTTGACCATAGATAAATCTTGGGTCAAGAGACAGAAAGAGAGGACTGAACTCAAATCAAAACCTAGGGTACCAACAAAGAGCTAAAGAAGAAGGCTGAGGCTGAGCTTAGCAAGCCTTGGTGAAGGAGATCTAAGAGTTGGAATCAAGAACCGAGGCAAGATTCGAGAAAGGGAAAGCAAAACGCTCCTTTCCAGCCGGATAGAAAGCTCGTTCATGGCTCTGAAATGAACTACAAGGGTAACAATCTTCCATCTTGGATAAGTGAAGTCCTCCTTTTTGCATATGCATGGAATCCCCCACCAAAAGGTGGAGAATCGAGGGAATTCCGATGGGCCGATACGTGATATCCCGGCTGGTTTTGCATATAGATTCTGAAAATTGCAGTACGGAATAGGCATGATGTGTGAAGCCCATCTGGACAGGTTGGTCTGGATTGGTGATGCTTTATTTTGCACACCGGAGAAGACTCCGCATTTAAACGAGTAGTTTACGGTGTCTATGGGTTTTACCTATGAATTGAGAGTAGCAGGAAGTATTGGAGGTGTGCTACAAGAAAATACCTAGAAAATACTACAGTTTGCATAATTGTTGGATATCGTCGGGCGACAGCGAGTATCGCTGGCGATAGTTCTTGGTGAGCTATAATTGCTGTGAAAGACCAGTTTTCTGGCACTACAAGATGCTGCATGGTTTTGGTTGGAAAGATGTTCCAGTTGTGGCTGAGTTTGGAGATAGAAGAGAGTTCTATCGCTAACGTCAGGTAATAGTGACTATCGCTTGTGATAGCTTCCAAATAGCATTTTATTGATGAAGTCAGTCCCTCGGAGACCGTATGGCTAGTGTGAGTTGTGAGCTCTTAATGGCCAGTGAGCCGAACGGGAAAGGAAAGGCTGACCCACGTCTTATAGTTCGCCATGATGGATGTGACCATCGGCGTTGACATGGCGATTTGAGCAACAGGAAGTGGCTGAACTATACCTGTGTTATTTCTGTCTGACTTGAATGCCTAAATTAATTGGCATCGTTAGAGCGTATAATTAGAGCCTTAGGCCTGGAGCCGGAAAGACTAGAAATGCTCAAAGTTGACTGTCAAGTCTCGGACCTCTGAAGGGTGGTGGGACCTCGGCAATCTGGTACACCGAGAATGTGCCCTGAGTAAACGGAACGAGGTACCTTCTTGTGATATATCTATGTGTTAATGTTATGCCTACATGGAAGAAATACTGTTGCCCCGGGAATGGGGTAGGGTCGTTATAAGTTGGTCAGCAGAAAGCTGACCGTTGCCTTGTTTGCCACCATCTGGTGGAATGTCCCTGTGCAGGTGCTAGAGAGCCGGGTGGGAAATAGTGGGTTGTAGCCCTGAATCTTTCTCGTCCCTCGAAGGCCAAGCAAAGTTTTATTGCTTTCATGTGTGGTCGGCCTACGCCGATGTCTGTAATCCACCCTTCTAAAGAATAATTGTAAGTCTTTAAGGCTGTAACAGTTTAGCTACTGTTGATTGTCGCCGAGCGACAATGACTATCGCTGGCGATATTAACTTTTGTGTATTTTTGTAAGAACATTCCAGTGTTTATATAGTGAACATTGTTGAGATTCTTGAGTTCAAAAAGTTAACCCTTGAAGCTTCCGCAAGAATGCTCTAAGTTAGGATTCGTTTAGTCTTTGATATTAACTTGTAACTCCACCGGCTGTCTGTGGGATATGACGTGGGGCCCCGGCCGGACCCTCTGTTATATTACATGTGACGGATGGAGGTGTTACATAGAAGGCTAGGGAAGTCAGCCCTAGAGGGAGGAGAATTGTGGCTAGTTACTCTAAGCCCAATACTATGTTTCCCTTGATAGACTCCTCCTCTCAGAAGGGTAAGAAGGGGTTGGGGTTTAAGGGAAGCACTACGGTTTCCCCTTCCAAAGGGAAAGGGAAAGCTCCAGTCCAGCCTCTGGCTTCTAAGCCTCCCATCCCTTTTAAGAAGGTGATGTTGCCTTCAAATAGGTATGACCAAGAAAGCATTTATGGTCACTGGATGAATGGTAGATCCACTAGTGTGAACAAAGATGTTCACAGCTATGGTGGAAGGTATAGAAGGGGAATGAGTGCATTTAAGGCTCCCTATGAGGAAATTCAAATGGCCCGTCATGGACCATTGTTTTAGTTCCCCAGCCCCCCACTCTCAAGAATAAGGCAGTAGCCTTCACTCAAGCCTATCCAGCAAATGCTCAGACCAAGGGTAAGTCTGCTAGCAGGCCAAATCTAGCTATCTCTGATGCTATAAATAGTATGTCATCTACAAAGAAGACTACTACAAGTGGCAGTCAGAGCCAGCCAAGAAAGACTATTGAAAGGCTCACCTTCAGTCAGATCCTTGCTGAAAGGAACTTGAAGAAAGCACTGCACCTCTTCCTTCTATTCAGTCAGAAGTTAACCAAACTACAGGACCTGCTCATAAAAGATGATATAATACTCATGAGTGTTGGTGTGGTGGGAAAGTGAGGCATTTTGCCTTAGATTGCTGGCAAAATCCTACTATGCTGAGAGCTATTGTTAGTCCTCCGGTCAGAAAATCTGTAGGAAGATATATTTATTTTCTTGCTAATCAGAACCTAGGACCCAATAAATATTGGGGTCCTAAGTTAGATAAACTATGTGTTGCATGTTAGTCCAAGTGCACATACCCCTATATGGTACTTGGACAGTAGTTGTTCAAGGAACATGACTGTAATAAAGAGCAATTTAAAGGAGTACACTCCAGTGAAGAATGGCCCAAAGTTATCTTTGGTGGTTCGGATAGAGGAGTGACAAGAGGCTATGGTAAGATTACCAATGGTATAGTCACAATCTCAAAAGTGGCTTATGTTGAGGGGTTTCAACACAACCTTATAAGTATAAGCCAACTATGTGATCTTGGCTATTTCATTTCCTTCCACAAGGATGAGTGTCAAATTAAGAGGTCAAGTGACCAAGAGGTCATCTTGACAGGCACTAGGAGTGGAAATGCTTATTGCTTAAATTTCCTTTGTCTTAATAAAGACTCTGCTATTTGTCTTGTTACAAATGAGAAAGTCTCATATTATGTACAATAGCAAAAGAGACTAGCTCATTTGAATTATAAGACTATTGGCAAGCTCTTTAGTGAAGAGCTAGTTAGGAATGGTCCCAAGATGAAATGCACCAAGGAAGGCATTTGTTCAGCTTGCCAAAAGGGCAAGAAGACCAAAGCTTCCTTTAAGGGCATTGGGACCTAAGATTCTGTGAGGTGCTTATACCTCTTGCATATGGACCTTTTTGGTCCTATGTCAGTTCATAGTCTAGGTAAGAAAGTCTACACCCTTGTGGTGGTTGATGATTATTCGAGGTTTGCTTGGGTTTTCTTTTTAAAGAAAAAGTCTGAAACCCTTGATATCTTCAAGACATTTGTCAAGCAAATTCAAAATGAGTTAAACAACACTGTGGTCAAAATCATAAGTGACTAAGGGACTGAATTCTACTCTAAAAGCATGACAAGGTTCTATGAAGATCAAGGGATTCATCAAGAATTTTCTTCTCCAAGAACACCCCAGCAAAATGGGATTGTTGAGAGGAAAAATAGAACTCTCACAGAGGCTAGAAGGACCTTACTGAATGACATATCTCTCCTAGAATATTTCTGGGCTAAGGAAGTTAATACTGCATGTCATGTCCTTAATAGGACCTCTATCCCCAAGAGCCACAAGAAGACTCCCTATGAGATTATGAAGGGAAGAAAAATAAACCTGACCTATCTCAGGATCTTTGGTTGCAAGTGTTATGTGCTGAATAATGGGAAGTCCTATGTGACTAAGTTTGTTGTCAAGTCCTTTGATAGGATTTTTGTTGGGTACAATAATCATAGTAAGGCTTATAGGATCTACAACTTGGAAAGTCAAGTTGTAGAAGAGTCTGTTAATGTAGCTTTTGATGAATCAATAATGATTAATAATGAGTTATCAAGCTCCTCTTCTAGTACTGCAGGTATAGAGCTGATGATGGACAAGCTAACCATCAAAGATGCTGCTCCATTAGTCCAAGATGGAGTGGATATTCCAGAAGAAGGGCAAGGCACACTTGAAGTGGATGAAGATCAGCAAGAAGCTGATGCTGAAAGATGATTGCCTCCAGCTATAAGGCATCTAAGAGATCATCCAAGACACCAGATCATTGGTGATGCAAACCAAGAAGTGGTGACAATAAGTATGAGCCTTAATAAAATAATGTATGCAAGTTTCCTATCATAGGTTGAGCCCAAGAGATTTGAAGAGGCCAACATAGATCAGTTCTGGATTATAGAAATGCAAGAGGAATTGAACCAGTTTAAGAGATGTAAGGTCTGGAAGCTGGTTCCCAGACCAAAAGGACATAATGTCATTGGAGTCAAGTGGATTTACAGGAATATACTTAATGAAAATAGCATTATAATCAAGAACAAGGTTGGGCTAGTAGCTAAGGGGTACAGACAAGAAGAAGGTATTGACTTTGATCAAACCTTTACCCGTGTATCAAGATTGGAAGATATAAGACTCTTCCTTGCATATGCTGCTTTAAAAGGATTTAAAGTCCACCAGATGGATGTGAAGTCAGCCTTCCTAAATTGTGACTTAAAGGAAGAAGTCTATGTTGAACAGCCTCTGGATTTTATTGATCTTAACTCACCTGAATTTATTTATAGACTTAGGAAAGCTCTATATGGGCTGAAGCAAGCCCCTAGAGCATGGTATGAGACATTGTCTAGCTTCCTCATTAATAACAAATTCTCAAGGGGGAAGATAGACAATACCCTATTCCTAAGGGAATCTAAGAGCAAGATCATCCTAGTCCAGATTTATGTAGATGATATAATCTTTGGATCTACTAATGACAACCTTTGTAGGAAGTTTGTCAAACTTATGCAAGGGAAGTTTGAGATGAGTAGTATGGGTGAACTTAAGTTCGTCTTGGGCCTCCAAGTAAGATAGACTGAAGATGGATTATCCATATCCAGTCTAAGTACACCAGGGAATTAATCAAAAAGTTTGGTATGAAGAATGCCTCCACCATGAAAACTCCCATAGGGTCAAGTATATATATAGGCAAAGATGAGGCAGGGAAACCTGTAGATGAAACTTTGTATAGAGGGATAATGGGCTCCCTTCTATATCTTACTGCAAGTAGGACAGACATCTTGTATGCTACATGTGTTTTACTAGGTATCAGGCTAGCCCTAAAGAATCTCACTACTCTGCTGCAAAGAGGATTTTGAGGTATCTTAATGGAACCCAAGATCTTGGCCTTTAGTACCCTAGAAATAGGGATTTTGAACTAAAAGGCTATTCAGATGAAGATTTTACAGGATGCAAAGAGGATAGGAAAAGCACTTCAGGCACCTCTCAGTTCTTGGGAGGAAGACTAGTGTCTTGGAGCAGCAAGAAGCAGACCAGTGTTACAATCACAACAGCTGAGTTTGAATATATCTTAACAGGTATCTACTGTGTACAGTTGATGTGGATCCAGCATCAGCTCCAGGACTATAACCTTTAGATAAGTATAACCCCCATATTCTGTGATTCTACTAGTGCAATCACAATTGCTAGGAATCCTGTCTCTCACAACAGAATTAAGCATATTGAGATTGTTTGGTATTGCATCCACAATAACCCTGATTTGAAGAAGGGTCCTGTCAAGCTAAGATGAATTGAGATTGCATTTGATGTTGCACTTTTAGTTTTGTACTTGAAGGTATACATTGCGAAGTACACACCAATGTCAGATTACAGTAGGTCAGTAAACACTGGACTATACAATAAAATACTTCATTGTGTAGGCCAATGTGGTTACTCATGTGTAATCTCTCTATTGAGGTGTACTTCTATTCCAAGTATAGGACAAGGATCAAGGAAGGAAAATGACTTGGATTCACATGGACAGGAATTTTACCCAAGTAAAATTCGATTAGTATGGTAAGGGATATTTGTCAAAATCGTCGAATATACTCATTGATACTCGTCAAATTCGTTATGTATACTTACCAGCACTCGTTGAATTCATCATATGTACTTAGGGTAAATTCTCTGCGAATTGGAAAAACAGCTAAGTAAAATTTGTCGAGTATCGTCAAGTATACTCGTCGAATTCATCGAATGTATCTAACGATACTTGCCAAATTCGTCGAATATGCAACATACCATTCCCAACTAGACCCCTAAGAGTGGTGTTGGTCATGACTAGGTCATGAAAAAACCCTAGGAAGCTAAAAAGGGCCAGGTGATCAAAGGCCAAGGTGAGAATCACCTTGGTCTGTCTATGGCACAACCTCATCACCAAACCTAGGGATTGACCTTAGGGCTTCACCATGACTCCATGTCCCCACCACAACATTACTAACCTATTAGAGGGTCCATTAGTGCCTTAAGCGTCCATTAGAGTCGACCCAAAATGGCCAATTTGACATAGGACCACCCCAAGGCCTAAATTGGGCAAGGTGTCCTAACTAAGGGCAGTTGGCCTCAAATGTGCCCAACCAACCCTGCCCAGGCCTTCCTAGACCTAAAGTGGTGTCAATGGGTCACCAAGGACACATTGGGTTCAGTCCTAGAGGCCAAGTTGACCCATGTCAACTCTAGCCCCAAAGTAGTCAAAGTGCCCTTACCAAGGGTCAAGTGACCTCCAAGGTGCCAAGTAAACCCTACCCAACCCTACCTAGACCTTAGGGGAATCCAATGGGTCACCAATGACTCATTAGGGTCAACCCAAATGGTCAATTTGACCAAGGTCAACTCAATCTTTGAAGTAGATCAAATTAGCCCAATTGGGCTAACCCAAGCTCAAACCATTTTTCCCCTTAGGCTAACTATATTTTTCATAATTATTATAATTAAATTGGCTGCACATATCCTATGGAGTTGACCAGTCAACTTGGTGACTAGGAGAGAGAAAGGAGCTTCATTTCATGATAATGGTGGAGAGAGAGAATTGGGAAGAGGAAGGGGGTGAAGGGGCTCGGCCAAAGGGAGGCCAAAGGCCACCATTAATGGCTGAATTCAACTCCCCTTAGGAAGGGGAGGAATTTCCAGCCGTTTCCCGACCACCAAGGGGCTGGTTCAGCCCCCCTCCTCCTAACCCGAGCCTAGCCATTAATGGCTTTAATGGCCATTGATAATCCTGCCTCTCCTCTCCCCAACTGAAGCTTTAAACACCATCAGTGGGCCGAGAGAAGGCTTTCCCAACCCACACCGGAAAGAATCAGGCCTCCCCACTATGCAGTTGTAGAAACCGAGCGGCGCCACATTCAAAGATTGTTTCCCGGCGATCTTCTCGACTTCAGGCCGCCGGCAAGGTCCTCCTCCTCTCCTTGTCTTATGGTTAGATCATAGCAATGCCTAGGTTCAAGGATTGGGCTCAATTGAGCCTAAACCAATTTCTGGTTTTCATGGTTTTGACCGAGAAATTTTCTGGGTAGAACCGCCGGAATTCGCCCCTCCGGTGGCCGAGCCGCCGCCAGTCGATAGCCGCCACCTCGACGGAGGTGTTGGTGGCGGTGGCCGGCCGGAGAAGGGCCGGGATGGGCGGTGATGGCGACTGGAAGTGGCTCCAGGCTCGGGCTATCTCAGTCGTTGGCTGGAGGTAGACGATAAGCCCGGGCCCTTGGATTTTCTCCAAGATCCGTGTTGGATCAAATGAAAATATTTCATTTTAATTGATTTTTTGTCACCTTATTTATAGTATTTTGCAATAAATATTAAAAATAGTTAGGTGCCTCTGATGAAAAAGTACAAAACATTAAAGTTTTATACCTTGGGGTCTACTTTAATCCAAAATTAATTTGAACCAATTTGGACCTCTGGTTGGACCAGGGCATCCATTTTTGTGGGGCCATACCTAGGGCTATCCTGAGATTGAAAAGGGTGCCCACACTTCATCCCTTGTCCAAATGACCTGAAATTTGGGCAAGGGGTCAACCTTCGTCATACCTAGGGTCAGTCCAAAAATGGGAATTTTTTGGGAATACTTTGTCCTATGGTTTTTGTTATTATTTAATAATACTAGGGTATTTTAATTAAGTGGTCTAATGACCTCCAAACCCTCCCAAATTTTTGTGAGTGGTCCCTGGTATTAGTTCCTAGCTCTGTACAAAATATCAACTCATTTGGATGAGTTTTACTTATAGAATCACCAAACCCTAGTTTGGCCTTAAGGAGGTGTTTTTTATTAAAAAGTGCACCATGGGTTTGGAGTGGTCAACTCACCTCAACAGAGGCTGGGGTTTTGGACACTGACTTAGTATGACCAATATCATCCTCTTAAGGAAAATGGTGTTATTTAGGGTTGATTTACCCTAGGGTTAAAACTCAAACCCTAAGGAAGGGCTTTTGGGTGATGTGAAGGGCATAAGGGAAAACACCCTTATATGACCTTGTAACTCAGTAAAGTTGAAGGTAGTGTAACCTAAGCCCTCTGGAAGGAGTCTTAGAGAATTTTAGAGTAGGTAGGTACCTCAAAACCCTAACCCTAGGGTTAGGGTAAAATCACCTTTGTATAACACAAGCCAATATAACTCATCAAAAGGGTGTGAAACTTAAGGAGCATGAGTTCTAGAGTAGAAAGAACCCTTAGTAATTTTACTGGAATTTAATGAGCAATATTTTTGGTACTTCATTTGTTAGTTATGATATAGCCCTAAATAATGTTTTATTTATTAAAAGTCATTTTGTTTATTGAAACCCCATGAAACTTGGGCAGTGAATGTATTAGGTTAAAATTGTTGCCCCTGATTTTTAGTATAATTTTTGATTGATCAAATCTAGTACATCATGCACAAATGTTAAAAAGAGGTTTTGGTGGTATAAAATTATTCATAGATGATATATCTATTGAAAAATAATGAGACTTAGGCACAGATGATTTCAGGCCAAAATATGCTTGTAGGGATTTATTCTGAATTTTTAGAGGGTTGATTACAGTACTTTCCATACAAGTCTATAATATTAATATTTTTGATAATTATTTTATTTAGAGTTTAATCCCTGCTGAAAAATTATGAAACTTGGTCAATGATATTTTTAGAGCTGTATTAGCTCAATATAATTAATTCATAATTTTTGGATGACAATTTTCTTTACTTGATTCATTAATAATGAAAGATAGATATTATTTCTAAAATAGTTTTAAGGCCTCTTAGATGATAGAAAAATTATGATACCTTAGATTTACATTACTGAGTTAACCTAATATTTATCATAATTTTGTTAGTCATCTTGCATGAGTACTTAGGGTAGTTCATGTTCAAACTAGAAGCCCTTGGAAGCTTTAAGGAAATTAATTAAATGTCAGATAAATTAGGAAAATTACAATTTTCTGGATTTAGCCTATTTGTGCCATGATAAGTCTCCAGTAAATAATTTAGGACATTTGGGTGATTATTTGGGTTATCTCCTATCCAGTTCGACATATAGCATAGGTTAGTCTTCATTCGGCTAATTGGGTTAATTGCAATATGATATGATTGGACATGGTGAAGGAGTTAGTCATTTTGCTGGATTGGATAGATGTGTATGAGTTCACCATAGAAGGATAAGAAGAGTAGTGAGAAGTGGTTGGGCTAGAGTTTAGGTGGTGCTCGGGACCGACGAAAGATCGTCTTATCCCGTGGAGTGGGAAGGTCAAAATCACCCTAGGATAGATCTAGCGTAATATGAAATGGGAATGGGTAAGGGAAGTAACTAATAACAATAAGTTCCTTGCAAAAGGGAATGATGGGCTTCAGCTACCATCATAGTTCCTAGTGCCCTTTGAGAACCCTTCACGGGGTAAACCGGGGGCAGTCCTGGGCTAACGTAAACTGTAGGAGTGATAAACCATGAAGAGAAACTAGCGTAATTAGGAATTCACTTTCACTCACCTTATTGTCTCGGAATGTTAGGTTGGTTCATGAGGGCTGATGCCCTGGGGGATTTGGAGATGGGCAAGTTGGCCTGGTGAGCTTTGGCTCGATGGGAAACGTATTAATATTGCATGTGCATAAGTTATAAGGCGATGGGCCCTCGTTGTTAGTGGTCGATGCACCGATGCTAATACGTTGGCTCGGCAAGTGTGGTTAGCACTTCACCAATAGAAGTTCGGTGCGCCAGCCGGCAAGAGTACGCAGGAGTCCGCTTCATGCACCAAGCGTTCAGGCGTACGATCGGTCTGACCGGTAGTGCTTTACTTGTTTAGAGGTGGGCGAGGCCCAACCCACCGCTTTCGTCTGCCACTACGAAGGTATCCTGGGAGATGAGGCTCCATAAAGGGGGAACTAAAGGTCTGTGTACATAGAGTCGGGTGGGTGAGTTGCACTTGCATGATCGTATCATACCCACTTGCATGTCATAACATAATCATTGCATATAACCCCTATCACCTATTGTGTAAGTGGTATGGGATGCTTACACAATAGGACTTGCAAAACGACCCCTTGGTCTATAAGCTTGTGTGGGCAAGTTTATAAATTAAGGTTAAATTCTTCATATATATTTTATTGTTAATAACCGACACCCCAACGTATAAATTGGTACGGGACTCTTTATACGATGGGAGCCCTGCAGAAGATCCCTTGGCTTATGCGTTTCCGCACATAAGTTAAGGTTACTTTTCATACTTTACTTTACTGCCACATGTATTATAAAATTGTTAGTATATGTCCGCTGTCATCTTTTTCATGATTACTCTCCACCTTCAAGTCCTCCCCTTTCTTCCTCTCTGCTCGGTGCCTAGGGGCCATAGGGGAAGGGGTAGGGGATGATAGGAATTAGTCTTATATACTAACGGTTTTCGGACCATATTATTTAGGGGATCGTGGAGCCCAGCATGGAGGAGCAGCCCCGGAGGTTGACCCGTTTGGAGATAGGGCAGTCTAGCTCAGGAGTTCAGACAACTGGAACTCTGAGTCCCTGATTCCAGTAGTGATCTATTTTGCTTCTGCTTGAGTGACTATGTAGTGAGGATTTGATGTATCAGGCTTAAGCCCTTATTTTTAGCACTTTTAGATTTTGTGGACTCTCCCTTCGTGGAGATTTTATTACTCTGATGTGATTTTATTGTGGACATTCGGTTAGAGTTTTTACTTCACTTGTGTTTACTCTACTTGGTTGCTTTTCCGTGATCGAATCGGCCGGCAGAATCGGCGTTTCGCGGTGATGACTCTTCAGGGCGTGAAGGTGTCACCGCAAAGCGGCAGTTCTGGGCCTAAGACCCCGGTGTTTAAAAAAAATGGGGTCTTACAAGTGATATGAGAGGAACCTCGATCGGAAAAGTACCAGTCCAAAAATCCCTGGGTCACCCCGTGCAGGTTTAGTTTGAGGACAAACTAAGCAGCGGAAGCGTGGTGTGCCCATGTGGGGAATCGCATGTAATTGTCCACTGCTAATTAGGCTTGAGTCAATTGCTTACATATGGTTTTTTATATGCAGCCTCCAGCACAGCCTACACCACAGGGCGGAGTCCAGTAGACTCCAAATATTGCACCACCTCCCCCGATCCCCACTCCGTTCCTGCAGTCGGAGATGGGGCAGACTCTGACAGCCATTCTAGAGGCTTTCAGGGCTCAGAAGTTTCCAGTCCCGCAGCCAAACCCGGGGGCCAACTGGCTGAGCATCTTCCGAGGACTCTCTCCCCCATCCTACTTAGGGACAGAGTCAGCTGTCCGGACGGAAGAATGGTTGGACATTATGTACGAGATGTTGACCAGGATACGGTGCCCCTGGGAGGAGAGAGTGTCATTGGTGGTCTCTTGCTTGGAGTCTCACGCCAAGAGATAGTGGAAGACGTCGCTGGACACGACTTTTGTGGATATGGAGATTGCAGAGATTACTTGGGAGGAGTTTAGGGCCGCGTTACTGGAGCATTTTGTTCCACAGTCGGCTAAGGATGAGCTGGAGGACAGGTTCCTGTAGCTGAAGCAGGGCAATAAGACAGTGGTGGAGTACCACCAGGAGTTCAACCATTTAGCCCGGTTTTTGGACTCCTATCAGCTGGATGAGGCAGGATACATCAAGAGGTACTATAAGGGCCTGCGGGAGGACTTGAGGGAGGCCCTACTGTTCGTATCTGACGGGCCAATACCTCGGATGTTAGAGATGGCCAAGAGGATAGAGGCTGATTGGCAAGCTACTCGGGGCAATAAACGGCCAACGGAGGATCAGGGTCGAGGAGCAAGGAACGATCAGAGATGAGCCCGTATCACGGACGAGAGAAGGGTCAAGGACTAGCCTCGTTAGGAGGCAAGATAGGAAATAAGGGAGCCAGTGGTGGTGGCTCCACCACCTCTTCAGACACGGGAGGGCCAGAGACCCGGGGGAATGGCATATCCCCCGCCAGAGTGCTTCCACTGCCATCAAGTTGGGCACGTCCGTAGAAATTGCCCTATGAAAGGGCCACCCCCACCAGCTCCACTGGCTCCCCAGCCAGCATAGTATTTTGGAGGCTGAGGTCATGGCCAAGGATGTGGATACCATGGGGAAGATCGTAGACAAGAAAGGGAGCAGGTGTATGCTTTGGACCTTGCGCAGCCTTGGAACCTAGAGCAGTTCATAGTAGGTACGCCGAGATGTTTAATTGTTTAAAAAGAATTCTCCCTTTCTCAGTTGACAAATTTGTAGAACTGCACTAGATAGAATAAATAGGAAAGAAAAACTCGTTATAGAATCCTAAGACATTTAACCACCCCAGGTATAGTCTTCATCAGCGGCGGCAAGCCTGCCCGCATGCTTTTCGATACCGGAGCTTCTCACTCCTTCATGTTGGAGACGTTCGTAGAAGTATTAGAAGGCGTGGAGCGATTGATGGGCTCGGAGATGAGGGTGCGACTACCCAATGGATCTTAACTCCTTACCTCGGACCACTGCAACATGGAGGTAGAAATCGGTAGAAAGGCGTTTGAGGCTCCAGCGATGCTTTTGAAGTTGACGGACTATGACTTGATCCTGGGCATGGTATGGCTGCACTGGAACATGGCCCAGATTGATTGCCAAGCAAAGATGATCACCGTGATGCACGGGGACTCTTTCATTGTCATCGAAGGTAAAAGGCCTGCCTCTCGTATACTCTTATCTTCAGTACAGGCCGTTAAGGCCCATCTGCAGGGAGAGGAGGTTTATCAGATTCTATTTGAGATGACGGAGGTCAAGGAGTCTGTGACAAACATCCCGGTGGTGCGAGATTTTGCTGACATCTTTCCAGAGAAACTGCCAGGACTACCTCCGCACCGAAAGCAAGACTTCCAGATACAACTTGTGTCGGGGGACAAGCCAGCATCTAGGGCCCCTTACCGGATGGCCCTGAAAGAGTTGACAGAGTTTCGAATTCAGTTGCAGGAACTAGTAGAGGCAGGATTTTTCCGGCCAAGCTCTTCACCATGGGAAGCCCCGGTGCTATTCGTAAAGAAGAAGGACGGAAGTCTCCGCTTGTGTATTAATTATCGAGCACTGAATAGACTGACGGTCCAGAATACATACCCGCTGCCACGGATTGACGAGTTGTTCGATCAATTGGAGGGAGCGCATTTCTTCTCAAAACATGACTTGAGATCAGGTTATTACCAGCTACGGATTCGAGGGGAGGACATTCCGAAGACCGCCTTAAGTAGTAGATACGGACTGTTTGAGTTTACAGTGATGCCCTTCGGGCTCACAAATGCGCCGTCAGCATTTACAAGCCGTATGAACAGGGTATTTGAGGAGTATTTGGATGTATTTGTCATCGTATTTATTGACGACATCCTCATCTACTCAAGGACGGAGGAGGAGCATACACGACACCTGACTTTGACTCTAGAGAGGCTACGGGAGCACCAGCTGTATGTAAAGTTTAGCAAATGCCAGTTTTGGTTAAAGGAGGTGGCCTTCTTAGGTCATATTATCAGCGGTGCTGGGTTGGCAGTAGACCCGGCCAAGATCCGGGCAGTGCAGGATTGGCCACCGTTGAAGATAGCCACGGATGTACGGAGCTTACTAGGACTTGCCGGATATTACCGGAAGTTTTATCGAAGGATTGTCCTGGATTGCACTCCCTCTTACATCCCTAACGAAGAAGGAATCCCCTTTCATTTGGACGCCACAGTGCGAGGCAGCCTTTGTGGAGTTGAAAGGTCGGCTTACCTCGGCTCCCATTCTCACTCTTCCGTCGGGAAGGGAGGGATTCCAGGTGTACACGGATGCCTCCTACTAAGGGATGGGTGCCATTTTTATGCAGAACGAGCACATAATAGCCTACGCCTCCCAACAGCTGAATATACATGAGAAGAACTATCCGGTGCATGATTTGTAAATGGGTGCAGTGATCTTTGCTCTGAAGATTTGGCGACACTACCTCTACGGAGTTCACTGTGACATCTTCTTTAATCATAAGAATTTGAGATATGTAGACACGCGGAAGGAACTCAACATCAGATAGAGACGTTGGAGTTCCTGTCGGATTACCAGTACACCACGCACTACCATCTCAGGAAGGCGAACGTGTGGCAAATGCTCTAAGACGGTGAGGAGATACCTCAGGGGAGGGACCACATCTGATGTCCATGGAGCTAGTCCGGTATTTCAGAGATATGGAGATATCCCTAGTGTCTGAGAATGATCAAACACGGTATATGGAGTATCAAGCATCGATGGTTGCCATAGATGATATTCGGGACCGCATCCGGGACGGACAGAGGACAGATGCATGGGTAGAGCCGATATTCCAAGCCTTGGAGGAGGGTTCGACGGGAGATTATTCACTGAGAGATGGATTGCTATATTTTAGAGGCAGGGTCTATATACCCGCAGGAGGCCAGATTTGGGAGGACATCATGGCGGAGGCACATTGTAGCAGATATTCTATACACCCGGGGATCACCAAGATGATGGCAGACTTGAAGAAGACGATGTTTTGTCCAGGGTTGAAGAAGGACATTACATACTTCGTGAATCATTGCGGGGCATGCCAGCTGGTGAAGGCGGAGTGCAGGAACCCCGCAGGATTGCTACAGCCACTTCCGATGCCGGAGTGTAAATTTGAGGACATCGCGATGGATTTCATTCATGGCCTCCCCCGATCACGGACGGGAAACGATTCGATTTGGGTCATCGTCGATCGGCTGATGAAGGTGGCCAGATTAATTCCGATCAGAAAAGATGACTAGGTTGGGGTACTGGTGCGGAGATTCATAGAGCAGTTCATTCGTTACCACGGTGTGCCCAGGACGATCGTGTCGGATCGGGATGGTCGGTTCACATCCAGGGAGTGGATATCCATGCAGACTTACTTAGGCACGCGACTGACCTTTAGCACAGCTTTTCATCCCTAGACGGATGGGCAGACGGAACGCACCAACCGGACATTGGAGGACCTCCTAAGGCTATGCATTTTGGATCGAAACGAACCTTGGGAGAAGATCTTAACACTAGTTGAGTTCTCATATAACAACAGCTACCAGTACAGCAAAAGGATGGCTCCTTATGAAGCCTTATATGGAAGGAGATGCAGGACTCCGCTTTTATGGATTCAGGACGAGGATCCGAAGGTGTTGGGATCGAATTTTTTCGAAGACAGCGAGGCTCTAGTGAGACTGATATGGGACAGAATATTGGAAGCGCAAAGCCGACAAGCTAAGTACTACGACGCCCAACACCGTCAGGTAGAGTTTTAGGTGGGAGACCAGGTTTTCTAGAAGATTCGGCCCATGCACGGAGTTTTATGGGTGCGTGGTCGGAAGAAGAAGCTCAGCCCTAAGTATATGGGCCCTTACAGGATCCTGGAGTGGGTCGGGCCCCTAGCTTACAGGCTGGAGTTGCCATTGGAATTGGCAGGCTTATACGACGTGTTCCACATTTCATCACTTAGGAGGGCTCTACTACGCCCGGAGCAGCATATTTTGACCACACATGGGCCGGTAGCTTCAGACCGGTCAGTTCACATGGAGCATGTTCGGATTGATGATAGAGGAGTACAGATCTTGCGTCGCAAGAAGGTTCCGTTAGTCAAAGTCCTGTGGAGGAACCATGGCCTGGAGGAGCATACCTGGGAACCGCAGGACCTGATGCGACAAAAGTATCCAGAGCTATTTAGCCAGGTATACCTCACAACCTCTCAGGATATTCGATTTACCTTCCTGTTTTAAACTAGTAGGATTGGAGTTTCAAGAGTAGGGGCTAACCTTTTGTTTATTGGGGTCTAGACTTTGTCAATTGGGCGAATTAGTCATAGATTTGAGCTTCCCTTTAAACCTCACTTAGTAAACATGGCGTCGTAATGTAATCTTTCACTTTTTATGGGATGTTACAAGGTTCTTTTTCTTCAATAGAAATTCCCGTAGGCTTAACCTTGATTTCGGGGATGAAATTTTTGTTTTGTTTATTGGGATTTGAAACATCTCATTTTGAACTAGACCCCTAAGAGTGGTGCTGGTCATGACTAGGTCATGACAAAACCCTAGGAAGCTAAAAAAGGGCAAGGTGATCAAAGGCCAAGGTGAGAATCACCTTGGTCTGTCTATGGCACAACCTCATCACCAAACCTAGGGATTGACATTAGGGCTTCAACATTACTCCATGTCCCCACCACAACATCACTAACCTATTAGAGGGTTCATTAGTGCCTTAAGGGTCCATTAGAGTCGACCCAAAATGGTCAATTTGACCTAGGACCACCTAAGGCCTAAATTGGGAAATGTGTCCTAACTAAGGGCAGTTGGCCTCAAATGTGCCCAACTAACCCTGCCGAGGCCTTCCTAGACCTAAAGTGGTGTCAATGGGTCACCAAGGACACATTGGGTTCAGTCCTAGAGGCCAAGTTGACCCAAGTCAACTCTAACCCCAAAGTAGTCAAAGTGCCCTTACCAAGAGTCAAGTGACCTCCAAGGTGCCAATTCAACCCTACCTAGACCTTAGGGGAATCCAATGGGTCACCAATGACTCATTAGGGTCAACCCAAATGGTCAATTTGACCAAGGTCAACTCAATCTTTGAAATAGATCAAATTAGCCCAATTGGGCTAACCCAAGCTCAAACCATTTTTCCCCTTAGGCTAACTATATTTTTTTTATAATTTTTATAATTAAATTGGCTGCACATATCCTATGGAGTTGACCAGTCAACTTGGTGACTAGGAGAGAGAAAGGAGCTTCATTTCATGATAATGGTGGAGAGAGAGAATTGGGAAGAGGAAGGGGGTGAAGGGGCTCGGCCAAAGGCCACCTTTAATGGCTGAATTCACCTCCCCTAGGGAAGGGGAGGAATTTCAAACCATTTCCCGGCCACCAAGGGGCTGGTTCATCCCCCCTCCTCCTAACCCGAGCCTAGCCTTTAATGGCCATTGATAATCCAGCCTCTCCTCTCCCCAACTGAAGCTTTAAACACCATCAGTGGGCCGAGAGAAGGCTTTCCCAACCCTCACCTGAAAGAATCGGGCCTCCCAACTGTACAGTTGAAGAAACCGAGTGGTGCTACTTTCAAATATGGTTTCCCGGCGATCTTCTCGACTTCAGGCCGCCGGCAAGGTCCTCCTCCTCTCCTTGTCTTATGGTTAGATCATAGCAATGCCTAGGTTCAAGGTTTGGGATCAATTGAGCCTAAACCAATTTCTGGTTTTCATGGTTTCGGCCGAGAAATTTTATTGGTAGAACCGCTGGAATTCGCCCCTTCGGCGGCCGATTCTCCTCCATTCGATAGCCGCCACCTCAACGGAGGTGTTGGTGGCGGTGGCCGGCCGGGGAAGGGCCGGGATGGGCGGCGGTGGCGGCTAGAAGTGGCTCCAGGCTCGGTCTATCTCAGCCGTTGGCTGGAGGTAGACGATGAGCCCGGGCCATATGATTTGCGCCAAGATCCGTGTTGGATCAAATGAATATATTTCATTTTAATTGATTTTCTATCACCTTATTTATAGTATTTTGAAATAAATATTAAAAATAGTTAGGTGCCTCTGATGAAAAAGTGCAAAACATAAAAGTTGTAGACCTTGGGGTCTACTTTAATCCAAAATTAATTTGAACGAATTTGGACTCTTGGTTTAACCAAGGCATCAATTTTGGTGGGGCCTATACCTAGGGCCATCCTGAGATTGAAAAGGGTGCCCACACTTCATCTCTTGTCCAAATGACCTGAAATTTTGGCAGGGGGTCAACCTTAGTCATACCTAGGGTCAGTCCAAAAATGGGAATTTTGGGGAATACTTTGTCCTATGGTTTTTGTTATTATTTAATAATACTATGGCATTTTAATTAAGTGGTCTAATTACCTCCAAACCCTCCCAACTTTTGATGAGTGGACACTTGTATTAGTTCCTAGCTTTGTACAAAATTTCAACTCATTTGGATGAGTTTTCGTTAGGGAATCACCAAACCCTAGTTTGGCCTTAAGGAGGTGTTTTTGATAAAAAGTGCACCATGGGTTTGGAGTGGTCAACTCATCTCAATAGAGGCTGGGGTTTTGGACACTGACTTAGTATGACCAATGTCATCCTCTTAAGGAAAATGGTGTTATTTAGGGTTGATTTACCCTAGGGTTCAAACTCAAACCCTAAGGAAGGGCTTTTGGGTGATGTGAAGGGCATAAGGGCAAATACCCTTGTATGACCTTGTAACTCAGTAGAGTTGAAGGTAGTGTATCCTAAGCCCTCTAGAAGGAGTCTTAGAGAATTTTGGAGTAGGTAGATACCTCAAAACCCCAACCCTAGCGTTAGGGTAGAATCACCTTTGTATAACACATGCAAATATAACTCATCAAAAGGGTGTGAAACTTAAGGAGCATGAGTTCTAGAGTAGAAAGAACCCTTAGTAATTTTACTGGAATTTTATGAGCAATATTTTTTGTACTTCATTTGTTAGGTATGATATAGCCCTAAATAATGTTTTATTTATTAAAAATCATTCTGTTTATTGAAACCCCATGAAACTTGGCAGTGAATGTATTAGGTTAAAATTGTTGCCCCTGATTTTTAGTATAATTTTTTATTGATCAAATCTAGTACATCATGCACAAATGTTAAAAAGGGGTTTTGGTGGTATAAAATTATTCATAGATGATATATCGGTTGAAAAATTATGAGACTTAGGCACAGATGATTTCAAGCCAAATTATACTTGTAGGGATTTATTCATAATTTTTATAGGGTTGATTATAGTACTTTCCTAACAAGTCTATAATATTAAGATTTTTGATCATTATTTTATTCAGAGTTTAATCCCTGCTGAAAAATTTTGAAACTTGGCCAATGATATTTTTAGAGTTGTATTAGCTCAATATAATTAATTCATAATTTTTGGATGACAATTTTCTGTACTTGTTTCATTAATAATGAAAGATAGATATTATTTCTAAAATAGTTTTAAGGCCCCTTAAAAGCTAGAAAAATTATGATACCTTGGATTTACATTACTGAGTTAACCTAATATTTATCATAATTTTGTTAGGCATCTTGCATGAGTAATTAGGGCAGTTCATGTTCAAATTAGTAGCCCTTGGAAGCTTTAAGGAAATTAATTAAATGCCAGATAAATAAGGAAAATTACAATTTTCTGGATTTAGTCTATTTGTGCCATGATAAGTCTCTAGTAAATAATTTAGGACATTTGGATGATTATTTGGGTTATCTCCCATCCGGTTCGACATATAGCCTAGGTTGGTCTGCATTCGGCTAATTAGGTTAATTGCAATAGGATATGATTGGACATGGTGAAGGAGTTAGTCATTTTGCTGGGTTGGATAGATGTGGATGAGTTCACCATAGAAGGATAGGAAGAGTAGTGAGAAGTGGTTGGGCTAGAGTTTAGGTGGTGCTTGGGACTGACGAAAGATCGTCTTATCCCGTGGAGTGGGAAGGTCAAAATCACCCTAGGATAGATCTAGCATAATATGAAATGGGAATGGGTAAGGGAAGCAACCAATAACAATAAGTGCCTTGTGAAAGGGAACGATGGGCTTCAGCTACCATCATAGTTCCTATTGCCCTTTGAGAACCCTTTACGGGGTATACCGGGGGCAGTCCTGGGCTAACGTAAGGTGTAGGAGTGATAAACCATGAAGAGCAACTAGCGTAATTAGGAATTCACTTTCACTCACCTTGATGCCTCAGAATGTTAGGTTAGTTCATGAGGTATGATTCCCTGGGGGATTTGGAGATGGGCAGGTTGGCCAGGGGAGCTTTGGCTTGGTGGGAAATGTATTAATATTGCATGTGCATAAGTTATAAGGTGGTGGGCCCTCGGTGTTAGTGGTCGATGCACTGATGCTTATAAGTTGGTTCAGCAAGTGTGGTTAGCACTTCGCCAATAGAAGTCCGGTGCACCAGCCGGCAAGAGTACGCAGGAGTCCGCTTCATGCACCAAGCGTTGAGGCGTACGATAGGTCTGACCGGTAGTGTTTTACTGGTTTAGAGGTGGGCAAGGCCCAACCCACCGCTTCCGTCTGCCACTACGAAGGTATCCTGGGAGGTGAGGCTCCAGAAAGGGAGAACTAAAGGTCTGTGTACACAGAGTCGGGTGGGTGAGTTGCACTTGCATGATCGTATCATACCCACTTACATGTCATAACATAATCATTGCATATAACCCATGTCATATATTGTGTAAGTAGTATGGGACTCTTACACAATAGGACTTGCAAAACGACCCCTTGGTCTATAAGCTTGTGTGGGCAAGTTTATAAATTAAGGTTAAATTCTTCATATATATACTGCTGTTAATAACCGACACCCCAACGTATAAATTGGTATGGGACTCTTTATACGATGGGAGCCCTGCATAAGATCCCTTGGCTTATGCGTTTTTGCACATAAGTTAAGGTTACTTTTCATACTTTACTTTACTGCCACATGTACTATAAAATTGCTAGTATAGGTCCGCTGTCATCTGTTTCTTGATTACTCTCCACCTTCAAGTCCTCCCCTTTCTTCCTCTCTGCTCGGTGCTAGGGGACATGGGGGAAGGGGTGAGGGATGATAGGACTTAGTCTTATAAACTAATGGTTTTCGGAACACATCATTTAGGGGATCGTGGAGCCCAGCATGGAGGAGCAGCCCTGGAGGTCGGCCTGTTTGGAGATAGGGCAGTCTAGCTCAGGAGTTCAGACAGTTGGGACTGAGAGTCCCTGATTGCAGTAGTGATTTATTTTGCTTCCGCCTGAGTGACTATGTAGTGACGATTTGATGTATCGGGCTTAAGACCTTTTTTCAGCACTTTTAGATTTTTTGGACTCTCCCTTCGTGGAGATTTTATTACTCTGATGTGATTTTATTGTGGACATTCGGTTAGAGTTTTTACTTCACTTGTGTTTACTCTACTTGGTTGCTTTTCCGTGATCGAATCGGCCGGCAGAATCGGCGTTTCGCGGTGATTACCCTTCAGGGCATGAAGGTGTCACCGCAAAGCGGTGGTTCTAGGCCTAAGACCCCGGTGTTTAAAAAAAAATGGGGTCTTATAGAATATACTTTACGATACACGCTGAATTCGTCGAATTATCCCAACGTTACTTCTTTGGATTTTCCTAAGGTAAAAGCGTCGTGTAGATGGCGTCATGTGCTTCGACAACGTTGAGTCTACTAGCATATACTCGACGAATTCATCGAGTATACTAGACGATACTCGACGACTTCATCGAGTATGGCTTGAGCCTTAGCATTGAGTGACTGGTTGGCTGTGCAGTATTTCACCAAGTCCTTTTCATCGAATTTCACTGGGTCAAGTGTCGAGTGCGTCGAGTGAGCTAGCTGATACTCGTCAAATTCGTCGAGTATACCAGCTGATACTCGTCAAATTTGTCGAGTATGATCTCCGCTTTGGCGTTGAGTGGATAGCTTGCCTGAGCTGAATTTTGCCAAGTCATTTTCGTTGAATATCAATAACCAATCGACGAGTATACTAGCGATACTCGGCGATACTTGACGAATTTTACTTGGTTTTTTCTGATAGCTTTTCATTTTTCGGCTCGGGATAGTTCGGCCATGCACAGTTTTTTCAAGGTTTCGTTTTTGGAATTTCTTTATATCCGTTGGAAGGGGGATCCCTATAAATACCTAAGGAGAATTCCTATCCAATAATAATCGTGCTCTTGCTCTCATATTCAAAATTGAGAAAACTCTTCAAGATCGGAAATCTGTCGGCTTGGCAACAGTGGTTTTCGCGATTCTTCCGATCGGTCACCCATGTGTAGTGCGATTCGATCTTCTTCGACCAATATGACTGGATTACTTTTATCTAAAGATCTATATTACCCCAGTCCTAGTCGTTTGAAGATTCAAGAGTCAAGATTCAAGATCTTCCAAGATTTCATATTCCGAGTTCTTCAAGATTTTCAAGATCATCTATTTTCAAAGAACGACAGCGTGAAGCTTTCATATCTTGTCTAATTTTGTGTGAAATATTGTTGTAAATTTTGAAACCGAAAATTTGCTTCTGTGGACTTCGAACCCTTAGGGAAGGGGTGATCTCGCACTTACTTCTCCCTCACAAACTCAAATAGCTAGAGACTCAAAACAAGAAACGGATCTAAGGCACCAGCACGGAGGTCTCACCACACACCCGAAAGATCTTAGAGTGCTTCCCCTCCTTTGCCAAGTGTTAAGCTAAGGATACCTTAGAAAGCGCAAGAATAACAGGGCACAAGTAAGAATGCCTTCTAAGGTACCCCCTTGGGTCTATTTATAGTTTTCTGAAAATGGTCTGCCAACAGCCAACCTCTGTTATTCTAAACAGCTATGTGCAGTCCAGATTGGCCTGCCAACAGCGTAATTCAGATATTCTAAAGGGCTATGGGCAGGACAGCGGGGGTAAAATGGTAAAAATACATCATACAGCATTGGGCGAGTGGCCCTTGAAAACCTCCACTTATATGGGGTGGCGAGTGCTCGATGTTGCTAGCACTCACCGCCTCCCTATAGCTCTGGGCGAGTGCGAGCAAAAAATACCCCACTCACCAACTGCCTGCCGAGATCCATGGGCGAGTGCAAGCATGCTGCTCCACTCGCCAACAATTCCCCTTCCACCCCACTTGGGCAAGCCGACGGATCTACCGGGATCTCACTCAACTCTAAGAAAGAGGCGTTGAGTGTCTTGGCTTCACACAACTCCAAGGAAAGAGGTGTCGGGTGCTCAAGCCTCACTCGGCATCGGGGCGGAAGGCATCGAGTGGACTCAACGCCAGCGAAAGGCATCGAGTGGACTCGACGCCAGGGTCCCGGCTCGCTTGGGACTTGAACAGGATGTCTTGGATGTTCTGTCTCCTGTCGATCCCCACTAATCAGATATGGGGTTGTACACAATCCCCGCACTTTGCGAGGTTTCCCTAAGCTCGAAAAGAAACATCAGACCCTATAAAATACGGCGAGTGCGGCAGGAGCTAGAGAGAATCTTTTGGTGGAATCCACCAATGGCTATATATATATATGTCCGCGTACCTGGGTGACCATTATCATTCCCCTTACTGTGACCCTGCCGAGATGATTTTGTGGAGTTCAAACCCTTGGGAAAGGGGTGATCTCACACTTACTTCTCCCTCACAAACTCAAATAGCTAGAGACTCAGAATAAGAAAAGGACTTAAGGCTCTAGCACGGAGGTCCCACCACACACCTAGAAGATTTTAGAGCGCTTCCCCTCCTTAGCCAAGTGCTGAGCTAAGGATACCTCAGAAAGCGCAAGAAGATTGGGTCACAAGTAAGCATGCCTTCTGAGGTACCCCCTTGGGTGTATTTATAGTTTTCTAAAAAAAGTCTGCCAACAACCAACCTCCGTTGTTCTAAACAGCTATGTGCAGTCCAGATTGGCCTGCCAACAGCCTAACTCCGCTGTTCTAAAGGGCTTTGGGCAGGCCAGTGGGGGTAAAATGGTAAAAATACATCATATAGCATTGGGAGAGTGGCCCTTGAAAACCTCCACTCGCATGGGGTGGCGAGTGCTCGATGTTGCTAGCAGTCGCTTCCTCCTTATAGAACTAGGCGAGTGCGGGCTAGAAATACCCCACCCGCCAACTTTCTGCCGATATCCATGGGCGAGTGCGAGCCTGATGCTCTACTCGCTAGCTGTCCCGCTTCAACACCACCTGGGCGAGCTGACGAATCTGTCGGGATCTCACTCAATGCTAAGAAAGAGGCGTTGGGTGTCTGGGCTTCACTCAACGCCAAGGAAAGAGGCGTCGGTAGATCAAGACTCACTCGACATCGAAGCGGAAGGCATCGAGTGGACTCGATGCTAATGAAAGGTGTCGAGTTGACTCAACGCCAGGGGCACGGCTCGCCTGGGACTTAAATAGGATGTCTTGGCTGGTTTGGCACCTTTTGATCCCCCACTCGTCGGATATGGGGTTGTACACAATCCCTGCTCTTTGTGAGGTTGCCCCAAGCTTAGAAAGAAATATCAGACCCCGAAAAATACGGCGGGAGCCAGATAGAATCTTTTTTTGGGATCCACCAACAACTATATATATGCGCCTGCGTACCTAGGAGACCTTTGTCATTCCCCTTACTGTGACCCTGTCGAGATGCCTCTTTCCAAAGAGCTCCAAGAGAGGCTGGACCCCGCCAATGGGCTCAACATCGCTCGCGCTTCCAGTCTGGTCAATGTATATCCCAGCACCTTACCGTGTGTGCTCCAAATCCTCAACCTGCCAAGAAGGCTAAGTCAGCTCCAAAAGCTGCCGAGTCGATCTATCGTGATCTGGCCTCCACCCCAGATCATGGACTCGCTTCTTCCTCTAGGCCAACTTTTGAACCAAAAGGAAAGGGGATCATCGAAATTCTTACCAACCCAGGCAGCCATCAGATTGACGGCAAAGCCTCCATGCCACGAGTCGACTCCCCCCGCGATGACTCGCGGTTTCAAGCTCCTCCTGCTACTCGCATGCGAGACCCATCGCCCCCTTTCGAGACCACGGGGCTGGACTCGCTGAGGTTGAAGTCTCCATCTCACACACCTTCTCGGTAACCCACACCTACTCATGCACTCGCGGGGAGAGATGTCGTGGACATCTCGATTCCGAGCTTCGAGCTCATCTCCCCAGTATCTCAGCTTCTGGGTCACGACAAGAACTTTACCTTTCCCCCCACATATATCTTTCGAGGGCAGTCGAGCTCATCCCATAAGCTCCACTTACATAGGGTCAACTCACATAGTTGTTTTGAAGCACTCTCTTATTATGTTCACCAGGATTAATTATCCTTGCAGGTCTCCCCGGCCAATCCAAGGCGAAAGAATCTTTTGAGCCGGCTCGCCATTCGCCACCTCCTTCCTACAGAGCGATGGAAAACTTCCTAGATGCCTCGCTAGAACCTGCCAAGATGAGGAGGCAAACATTTGAAGTTTTGAAGAAGCTAGGACTCGCGCTACGTGGGATCCAAGAGGAGAACGATCTCAGCGAGCAGATATTGCAGGCACTGGAGTAGGACTATGAGCTGCTCGCAGACGAGGTGAAGCGCAGCTCGGTAAGCAAGATGATGTCCCCCACACAGCTCATAGATAGGATCAGCAACAACATGCAGTTCATCCACCAGGATCTGGAGCTGGTCTGCAAGTTCAACAACCCGCACCAACCTCCGAGGATGGCAATGCGAGGCTGGGGTAGATGGAAATGGCTCCATAGCTGAGCCAGCCGGCACTCGCCCCCCATCCCTCAGCTCGCGCGTGTTGAAATAACTATTCTTCTGCGTGTTGTTATTGTACTTTCTTTCCTTGGATTATGAGAACTATTATCTGTAATAACTTGAACAATTTTTAGATCTCACTACCAATTGATTCTGCATAATATGTTGCTTTTTAGATTCAGCTCGCCATAGGATAGAACAGGTTGCAGGGTCGGCGAGTTGGGGTCGATGAGCCGGACTGACCGATAGGCTCAGCCATTAAATTCATTTTCTAAAAATAGGCCCTCCCACCCACCCCCAGACCATCGCCTTTACTGCAGACATACACCCTCTTCTTTTTCCCTTCTCGTCATTTCCACTCGAGATAGAACCATTGAAACAATGGGCAAGATGTGACCCGATGCTAAAGGGATGTCCAAATATGCTCGGCAATTCGCCGAGTACAGCTTCTACGAGGGAAACACCACCCAGCAAGAGTACCTCAACTTTGTTGCCGACTACATCCCTGCGGGGTTCTATGCGTGCCGATCCATGGCAGGCGAGGCCATCAACTCCTTCTTTGAGGATGAGCTCGCCTTCCCTATCTCGCACTTCGAGGTGGGGTTGCGCCTCCCTCTATGGCCAAAGATTCATCAAATTCTGAAGTACTTTGGGGCGATCCAGGCCCAACTGAACCTGAATGCCATCGCCATGATGGTGGCATTCTCCTACTACCTCTGCTGAGAGCGGATAGAGTTCAACCTTACGGTCTTCAGGAAGCTCTTCATCTACCGCGCGACCAATGATGGGGTCTCCTCCCTGGTCGGATCAAAGTTCAAGGTCCATGAGAGGGCCAACAAGAACCACAATTTGTTCTCAAAGCTCATCTTCGTCAAGGGTGAGCTCGGCAACATACCTTTCTCACCTCGGCAGAGGAGCGAGGAGGTGTACTGACCCCCGATGGTGACAGGCAATGATGTCGAGCTGCACAAGTTCTTCCTCAGTAAGGACTTCGAGGTCGCCTTCCTTCGAAGGGGCTCGACTCGCTCCCCCCGGTACTTCCCGGTGAAGGTATAGCTCCTTCCCTTCTTCCCTTATTGGGCTCACCAAAAATCCATTTTTTTCTAAATCTAAGTTATTCTACAGGGGAGCGGTTGATCCCCAAGCACCCGCCATTTGCGGACTCGGGACTTATCCCCGACCCACTCGCGCGCGAGAGGGCAGCCGTCGAGGCCTGCCGGAGTGAGTTGGGGTCGGTCAGGCCTCCCTCCACCAAGAAGCGAGCCGATCTTGCGAGCTCTAGCTCGCCTCACCATCCCCCGCCACCAAATATGATGAAGAAGGTGATGGTGGTCTCCAAGGGAAGACAACAACAACCACAAATATACGTGAGCTCACCAGAAACTACGTCGGAGAAGTCTCCAGAGAAATACCCGGACGGAGGCGACCCACCTGCCTCTGACGCTACCGAGGAGCTTGCGTACTGCGAGTCGGGCTTGCCGAAGGACTACCAAAACTTTGGTCTTGGCAGGAAGGCCAAGGACCAGATCAGCGAGCCGATGGTCCAATGGGACGAAAAGGCTCACAGAGTCTCCATCTCCTCTCTCATCCCCTCTTGGTCAGAGCGCTACCCTCCCAGCGGGCACGCCTATGCCCTAGGGTTCGGGATGTATGGTCGCGAGGATGCCACGGCCTATAATAACATGAGCCTCTAGTGGCTCACCCATGAGAGCTCGCGAGCTCAAATGCGCGCGCTGGAGCTCGCACACTTGTCAACTTGTTGTGGCTTCCACCTCATCCACAACTTGGTGAAGGCAGAGCAGGAGCAGGATGTCACGAAGGATGATGTCGCCTGCCTGACGAGGTGGCTAGGGATCGGCGAGAATATCATCATCAACAATGTCAGTTGGGTGGTAAGTATCGGCTGACCCCTTCTCCTTTTTACTTAGGTTTTCCACAATTTCTTTCCCTACCTTTCTCGCTATGTATGATACGGAGGCAGCGAACTACATGCTCGCTCGCCTGCTGAGCTGGAGGAGAAGAATAAGGCATTGGAGGAGCAGAACAAGGACCTCCATGGCAAGATCGCTCACCTAATGGACATCATCGACCATCCAGCTCGCCTTGGGATTCCTTCCCTTTAGAGACTTATTATAAACCATAATTTCCTAAGTAAAATCACGATGGGATGAAGTGTAGTTGTCGAGAACTGCCTCGGCACGCCCTTCTTTAGTAGATGTCGAGCTCACGGCTCGCCATGTTTGACTCTGCCTTGCTTAGATAGTGTCATCCCATGGTAGTTGCCGAGACCCCGGCTCGCCACTACCCACTCTCCTAGGGATTGTTAGGTCTAACCCCTGGTTTCCCTCATGACCTTCCCCCTAGTCTGTTCCCCAAATTCAACTTCGGATTCCTTGTGTTGATTATCAAGAGCAGCCCAGGATTGGTTCTAGAGCAAGAACATCATCCACTTGGGACCCCTACCCTGTCAGCTAGGTGAAAGCCTGACAGCGGGTGTAGCTCAGGACTTAGCTCCAGAGCAAGAACAACATATGTCGAGGACCTCTGCCCTACCAGCTAGGTGAAAGCCTGACAGCGGGTGCAGCTCAAGACTTATCTCCAGAGCAAGAACAATGTCCACCGAGGACCCCTGCCCTGCCAACTAAGTGAAAGTGAAAGTATTTGATTTCAAAGATAGCTAAATAACCTAGAGGAGGTAAATAGGTTTCTTAGTCTCTTGTGACAATCTATGATTTTCCTTTCTTTAGGTGCTTTATTAGTGAGTAATTTTCAGCTTTCAAGACACACACCTGCAATAAAGAAATAACACAACGAACACACACTGAATTTTGTAGTGGTTTTCCAAATTATGGGTACGTCGACTTTCCCTCCAACCTTTCTAACTTATAGTTAGACAAGGCACTTCTCCAATCTCGGCTTCTACAGCTTAGAACACGATCCCGCAAGACCACTCAGTCTCCTCCAAGACCTACAGCTCGGGCATAAGGCCCTACAATGACTTAGTGATCCAAAGATCACCTACCTCAGACCCAAAGGCCCTACAACTCAGGCAAGGAGGATAGCCCTACCTCAGATCCACAAAGGATCTAACCTCAAAGAGAATGACTCTCCTACAACTTAGGCACAAAGGCCCTACCACAAATCCAAAGGATCCTACAATATCATGCATAAGTTCCCTACAATTCAGAGAGAATGACTCTCCTACCTCAGATCCAAAGGTCCTACCTCATATCCAAACTAGATCCTACTCTCATATCTGCACCCAGATCCTACACTCAGGCAAAATAGCCCTATAACTCAGATCTAAACTTGGATCCTACCTCAAAGCAAATTTTCTCCTACCATTCAGATCCAAAAAGGATCCTACAAGATGGAAGTGGGTTGGTGAGTTGGTCTTAACACAAGAGATATTTCTTTGTGCAAACATTCCTGGACTGAGATAAACTCATGCCAACTTTGACTCAAAGGAAATAATCCCAGCGCCTACTCCTACCTGAACTGAGTAATACTCAACCCTATCCTCTTCTTCTTAGCTCCAGAGATTTTTCCTGATGGGATTGAGAAGTAATTACAGCTTGTCTTGCTGGTACCTGAGCTAAGAGAATCCCAAACCTAACCTCTTTCAGCAACAAGGATGTAAATCTTGCTTTGTCTTGTGATGGAAGCAACTTGCAAACAACTACTCTGCTTCTTCTTTCTTTCCTGGGCTGAGGAGATTAAGCCCTAACTTTGACTCCAGAGGAATAGTCCCCTAGGCCTTCTTTTTGATCACTACTTCTCCAAGTTCTTCTCTTCACAGCTTCTAGAAAAAGATCTTCAGAATATTGCATGCTAGAACTGTAAAGGACTGCAGCTAGGGTTAGCCCTCGTTGCCTCTTGACTGCAGAAATCAATTGTCTCTGCATCTCCTTCTTCCTTAGAAAGTAAGATTTCTGACCTTGCTGGTGCAGGTGAAACTGGCACCAGCTATCTTGGATCGGCTTCAAATCAGCTGCAGCTTGGTAAGACCTGCTACCCCTTCTTCTTCCTCAGAAAGAAAGCTTCTGAACTTACTGGTGCAGGTGGGAATGGCACCAACTATCTCTTTTAACTTTTAGATCTGAAGCTTGAAATTCTTCTCCAGGGCTCACCAATAATGCCCGAGGAAGAAGATGAAGTCCAGACCTTTCCCCCAAAAGTTAATTTCTTCAATCTCATCTCTTCCTTTTCTATTCCGCCGATCAACGACTATTTTGATCTGTGGGCCCCACTGAAATTGACAGCTATAACTTTGCTTTTGAATTAATTGCAGTATTGAAGGAAAGCGGTTATATTTGTCGCGTACTATAGCTTTCTCGTAACAAATTTGAATTTTGTTGATTTGTTGACTTTGCTGACATCACCATCTGTGGACTTAGCCAAAATCAAGCATCATTAGTATAGGCGTTGAGTGAGTAAGCTTCACTCAATGTCAAAACACTTAGACAAATTTCCTATCACTATGCGTTGAGCGAGTAAGCTTCACTCAATGTCAAAACACTTAGAAAATTTTTTTGTCATTAGGCATTGAGTGAGTAAGCTTCACTCAACGCCAAAACACTTAGAAAGTTTTTCTGTCATTAGGCGTTGAGTGAGTAAGCTTCACTCAACGCCAAAACACTTAGAAAATCTTTGTCTCTAGACATTGAGTGATTGAGCTTCACTCAACTCCAAACTGCTTAACTAGAGTTATGTCACTTGGCATTGACTTAGTAAGCTTCACTCAATGTCATAACACTTAGATTCAATTTTAGTCACTTGGCGCTGAGTGAGGAACCTTCACTCAACGCATTTGTACTTAGCCGATTTTCCTGCTTGTGAAGTGTTGAGTGTTGCTTCTTCACTCAACGCTTTCAGCATCTATCAATTATATTGAAATGGCATTGAGTGAGTAGACTTCACTCAACGGATCTGTCCTTAGACTGTTTCTCAGTTGACCAGCTATCACAATCTCTTAGATCACCTTTCTATACATGTTCCAAGGGACATCCTGTACACATTGAACTTGAACTATATCAAATACAATTATGCACTTAGTATTGCTTGGGATGCCTTCTTCAAATCTAGGGAACATTAAGGGCAATATTCCCAACAATCTCCCCTTATTTGAAGAAGGCAGAACATAGTAATACTAAGAAACGTATCACAATAAAACATATTAATTAACTATTGGAGCAAGTATCACTTGAATTACCAGCCTACTAGTTCAATGTGCACTATCCTTATACCAGCCTACTAGAAGCACTTTCCTGATAATATGCACTGACTCAACTTGGCTAATATGTAGTCATTGCATTCCTGATACTACTTGAATAAGTAATTTGCACTGACTCAACGTTACTCTGGTCATGTCAAGTATTCCATCTACATCACTTCCCTTCCAAGTATTTCCTCTACCTTCTCCCCCTTTCTGGATTCTTCAATAGGCATACATCTATTGAGGGAAGATAAGGATCATGGGAGAACTCTACTCTTGGTCCTTTTGACCATCAACACTATATTTCTGTGAAACAAACATTATTTCAGCTAATCTCAGTGAAATTTAACCTAGCAAGATAAGGTTATTAACTGCTAACTATTTATCTAACCTTGTTGAAAAATAGTATAACTGTTGGGTATTGTATCCACAATCACCTAGATTTGTATGAAGACGCCCTTGAACTAAGATGAATTAGTTTGTATTTGATCTCTATTCTAGTTATGTGTTTGCAGGACTTATTGTTAAGTGTAGACCAATGTTAGTCTACAGTGGGTCATCAAACACAGGACCATACAATGTAATTGCTCGTTGTGTGATCCAAGGTGTTGACTCATGTATAGCCTCCCTATTGGGATACACTTCATATTCAAGCACATGGACTAATGGTTGAAGACTTGATGTTGTTTGGGATGAAGAAGTCAAAATCAATAAAGCTGAGAAAATTCTAAGTATTGTACTCGAGTAGTCCCTTTTGCACTCGAGTAGATCCAGTCTACATTTTGAGTATGGAAGTAGTTTTCGAGTAGTTCTTATCTTGCACTCGAGAAACCATGTCCAGTACTCGAGTAGATCTGCTCTCATTCTCGAGTGATGTTATTTATGTCTCAGAAAATTTTCTAAGTCAAGTACTTGAGTAGTCTAGTTGAGTACTCGAGTAGTATAGATGATCATGTCGAGTGACAAAAGTCAGTTCTCGAGAAATTCTTAGACCACTCGAGTGAAATTTATTTATACTCGAGTTGTTTTTTTATTACTCGAGTAGTTCAGCTTCAGCACTCGAGTGATCAGATTCTTATCCAGAATTTTTTCTCCAAGTCCAAGCTCTCGAGAAGTTTTGTCTATCTCTCGAGAAGTAAGTACAGCACTCGAGTGATCCATTAACTACTCGAGTGACTTAGTTCAACATTCAGAATTTCTAGAATTGCCTCCTCTCGAGTAATCTAAGTGTAGCACTCGAGAGCCAGCTTTAGTACTCGAGTAAATTATTTTTCACTCGAGAAAAGGCCGATCAAATTTCCAGAATTAGCTCTTCTCGAGTAGTAAGATCCAACCACTCGAGAGCTAGTCTTAGCACTGGAGTAGTTTACTTCTTACTCGAGAAATGCTGAATTATTTTCAGAAATTTCTAAAGTCTTGTCAGATCTAAATTTTGAATGTCGTGACGTGATTGGTCCACGTTGCCCTCATTAATGATGTTTATTATTGTTAACGGGATCTTATAAAAGGTCATATCATAATGACAAACCCTAAGCATGTATTATCTAAGTTCTGGATCGGCTAATAATTTCATCATCGTCTACAGAAAGTCGCCGCTCTCGTTCAAGATCTTCAAGGCAACTTTCAATCCAGGATTTACAGATCAAGGGATTAATCATTCTCATTCTACTCCTTGATCGTGTGAGTTAGAAGCTTCTCATAACAAGATCGATCGAAGTCTTCTTCTACAATATTCTGAAAGAGCCGCAAGTTCAAGAAGGAAGACCTAGGGAAGATTATCAGATCTGAGAAAATTTCAGTTTGTATTGTAAAATCTCTTTTTAAATCTTATAGGAGATTATTCTCCGAGTGTAGGAGATTTGTTCTCCGAGTTGTAGGAAGTTTTTACCTTCCGAGTGTAGATCTATTTTGGATCGAGATTGTAGGAACGTTGTTCCGAGTGGTAGGATCGTTTTGATCCGAGATTAGTGGAGTAGCCGAGTCTAGTGCTTTGCTAGATCGGTGAGTGGAAAGTGGACGTACCCAAGATTGGGGAACCACTATAATTCTTGGTGTTCTCTGTGATTGCTTGATTTTTTCTTGTGCTCTAGATCTTTAAAGTTTTTATTCTTCAAAAAGTAGCACAACTCACCTATTCACCCCCCCTCTAGGTGATTTAGGTAGACAACTTAGACATTTTTCAATTGGTATCAGAGGGAGGTTGATCATTAGAAGGTTAGCACTTTGATCAGATCTGCCCCAAGTTGTCTTTGAGTTATTCAAGCATGGATAGAGCCAAGGATTTTGCTAAGCTTCCCTTGTGCACAAAGAATAATTTTTCGATGTAGAAAGAAAGAATAAAATTCTTTTTGGAAGCTGTGGATCAAAGGATCTTCATGATTGTTGAGGAAGGTACTTATGTTCCCATGACCGTCTCCACTATAGATGCTACAAAGCAAGTTCCCAAGAAGCTAATGGATCTCGACAAAGATGAGATTGCACTTGTCTCTTTAGACAAGAAGGCCAAAAATATTATAGCAAGTGCAGTCGATGACTCAATGCTGTAGAATTTAATTCACTGCCAATCTGCTAAGGAGATGTGGCAGTCTCTGATCATCTTGATGGAAGGTACAGAAGAAGTAAGGGATGGCAGAAGATCCCTTCTGAATCAGAAGTATGAAGCCTTCCGGTAAGGAACCAAGGACACTATTGCTGACACTTTTGAGAACTTCTTCAAGATAGTCAACGGCCTAAGAGTATATGGTCGGGTCTTCACCAATGGAGAGCTGAACGAAAAGTTTCTGAGGTCCCTAACCAAGGAATGGGACAATAAAGTCTATGCCATCAGAGAATTCGGCAAGCTAGCTGAGACTGATCCTCAGAACCTCTTTGGAAAGCTAATGTCCTATGAACTGCAAATTAATTCCAGAAAAGCTGAAGAAGAGAAGAGTCGATTCACTTCCAAGGAGAAGTCTGTCGCTCTGAAGGCATACAGCTCAAGGAAGGGAAAAGCTCTTCACCTGCCCCTGCTCAAGTAAAAAGTGAAGAAGAATCATCTGAGCCAAGTACTTCAGGCTCAGAGCTATCTGAAGGAGAGTTATCACTGCTCTCAAGATAGTTCAAGAAATTTTTGAACAAGAAAAAGCAATGGAGAGGCAAGGATGCCTCATACAGAAGATCACAATATGATGGTGATCGACGACAGAAGGGCTCAAGTAGCCACGACAGGTATAAGTCTAAACCGAACAAACATATTTCTACTGACATAGTTTGTTACTGTTGTAATAAGCCAGGTCATGTAATTGTTGATTGCCCCCATAAGAAGAAAGAGGGCGGCCAAAGAGAGGAGAAGAAGTCTTCTTATCATAAGAAGAAGACAGAAAGAAGCCTTGTAGCCAAAAAGGGCAAAACCCTCATCGACACTGACTCATCTGAGTCAAGTGATGAAGAGGAAGCCTACATTGGGCTCATGGCACATAATGATGAAGAAGAAGAGCACTAGTTCACTGGGGAGGTAAAATCCCACACACCCCTCTCTGAATCTAATGTATCTAATCTTGATCATGAGGACAGCACTTCAGACGATGAGTCTGAACTCATGGCCCAGTATAAGGAGTTGATCATGGCCTACGACAAATGTCGAAAGGTCGTGAAAACTCAGGCTAAAGAGATTAAGTCTCTAAAGGCCGTAGAGAGCTCTCTGAGAGAGGAAGTCGTTAAGATGAACTCACTCAGAGAAGACTTAGATAATGCAGTTGATGAGTACAATAAGGCTCTCAAGCACCTCGATCTAAAAGAAGAAATCATCAAGCGATTGGAAGAGCAACTTGAAGCTGAAAATAAACTTGTTGAAGGTTTCTCTAAGCCCAAGATAGTTCTTCCTCTTATTGCTGAGTTCTCGGCTCAGACCAAGCGTGCTGGCTTAGGCCATGTGGGTACTCCTCGTAAATTCTCTAGGAGAAATAAAGCCCAAAGGAGAAATAAGGCGGCCAAGAAGGCTTTGGCCAAGTAAAAAGGGAAAGCTCCACAAGATTAGACTACATTTAAGAAGGTTATTTTTCCTACTAACAAGTTTGATCTTGACTCTTCCTACGGTCACTTCACTAGGCCTACCTATGTAGAGCCCAAGTCAAGGTACCAAGGATGGACTCGCCCTCGAAACTTTGGTGAAAGTGTCTTTTAGGCACCTTATGAAGAGATCACTCTTCAGAGCTATGGACCTCTTGATCATGGTCATAACATAAAAAAGGCTCAAAAAGTAAAGCATATTGTTGAAATGCCTATGAAGGGAAAGAAATCATGTGATTGCCTTCACCACGAAGCTTCTACCTCTAAGAATGTTGCCCCTGCTAGACCAGACTCCCCAAAAGTCAAGCAGGAGGGAGCTAGACAAAGATACAACAGGTTTGATTGTTGGTGTTGTGGCAGAATTGGTTACTTTGCCATCGATTGCTGGTTTAATCCCCGAAACTATGTTACCCCTCATATTAACAATATGAGAAAGACCGCTCATATTGCTAATACATGTAGGGGGAGCAAGCTAACTAGAGACCAAGGACCCAAGCAAGTTTGGGTTCCTAAGGCAAACTGATTTGTAATTGCAGGTATGTCCAAAGGCCACCAGAAATCTCATTTGGTATTTGGATAGCAGATGCTCTCAGCATATGACCGGGACTAGAAGCCTTCTCCAGAATTACTCATCAGTCGTGAATGGACCAAAGGTCAACTTTGGAGGTTCTGACCGAGGAATTACGAAAGGCTATGATATGATTACTAACGGTAGTGTATCCTTTTCGGATGTGGCTTATGTTGAAGGATTAAAACACAATCTCATAAGCATAAGCCAACTATTCGATAAAGGATACATAGTTTAATTTCATGTTGATAAGTGCTTGATAAAGTCGTTAATAATTTGGAAACGATTTTATCAGGTACTCGTAGTAGAAATATATTTTGTTTAAATTTTATTTGTATAGACTCTTCTACACCAGTGTGTCTTTTGGCAAAAGATAGTGCGTCTCTTGGTGACCAATGACACAAGGGATTAGCACATATTAATTTCAAAACCATTAACAAATTATTTTCTCTGATTTTAGTATGTGATGCCCCCGAATGTTAAGCGTGCTAAGGATAGTGAAAGTGTTAAGTTGTCTACCTAAATCACCTAGAGGGGGGTGAATAGGTGAATTGTACGTCTATTTGCGGAATAAAAAAAATTTAAAGAACTTGCACAAACAATCAAGCAATCACAGATGACAAGAAGATTTATAGTGGTTCCCCAACCTTGGGGATGTCCACTTTCCCTCACCGATCTAGTAAATCACTAGACTCGGCTACTCCACTATCTCGGATTGAAATCCAATCCTACGCCTCGGAACAAAGTTCCTACAATCTCGATCCAAAAGGATCTACACTCGGAATATGAAAACTTCCTACAACTCGGAGATTAATCTCCTATAAGATTTACAGAGAGATTTAAAAAATATAAACAGAAATTTTTCTCAGATCTGGAAAAATTCAACTCTAGGTCTTCTTCTTGAACTTGTGGCTTTTTCAGAAAATGTTGAAGAAGAGTTGAGAGATCTGATCTGAGAAATCTTAGACCTACTCAATCAAGGAGAAGATGAAATATCCTTGAACAGCAAGCATTTCTTGATCGAAAACAGAAGTTTCGATCTTCACGTTGAGCGGCGGCGCCGGCTGAAAGTTCTGTTCTTCTTGGAGAGAGACGGCCGATCACGATAATAGAAATGTACGATTTTCCGCTTAGGGTTAGTCTTAACGAAAAGACATTATATAGGAATTCTCCTAACGGTTGAAAAGACATAAATGATGACACGTGGACCAATCACGTCGAGTAATTTGAAAATCCCGTCGATCTGGACTTAAGAGAAATTTTTAGAAAAATTGTCTGCTGTTCTCAAGAAGTAGGAATGAGTTCTCGAGAACAAGGTTGATTTCTTGAGAGCAAGTCTGTCTGGATTTCAAGTTAGTACTCGAGAACTGTGGGCTGAGACTTCTCGAGAACTAACTAGACTTCTCGAGAACTATTACTTGAAATACAAATCAAGTACTCGAGAACAATACTGACTTCTCGAGAACTCGAGACTAAGTTCTCGAGAACTAAGATAGACTTCTCGAGAGAGGGACTTAGAATAATTTTCGGCTGTCTCTGACTACTCGAGAAATAAAGGTTGGGACTTCTCGATAACCTTAGACTGACTTCTCGAGAACTATAAAAAGGTTTCTCGAGAACTAGTCTCGGCTTCTCGAGAACTAGAGGAACTTCTCGAGTTCTGCTAAGTCTACTTCTCGAGAACTATCATGGACTTCTCGAGAAGTGGACTTAGAGAAATTTTGGACTTTTACAATTTTCTCTTCTCTTCAAGAATCCTATCCTCATTCCTTGATTCAAGTGCTTGAATATAAAGTGTATCCCAATTGAGAGGCTATACATCAGTCGACACCTTGGATCACATAGTGAGGGATTACACTGTATGGTCTTGTGTTCATGACCCACTGTAGACTGACATTGGTCTACACTTAGCAATGATGATCTGCAAACACACAACTTAAACCAAGATATCAAATACAACTTAATTCATCTTAGTTCAAGGGTGACTTCATGCAAATCTGGGTTATTGTGGATGTAATACCCAACAATCTCCCCCTATTTGTAGAAGTCAGAACCCTCTACACTAAGGTGAATTTTACTAATAAAGAAAGAACTGTAAATGAAGAAATAGAATATAAATGCAAGGTAGAAAATAAAACACACAATGAGCAAAACTTGAAATTGTATATATATAATGTTTTAGATTTTCAATTCAACATCATTTCTTCCAAAGTCTCAAAAACAAGTATCAGTAGAAAAATCATCTCTAGCTCTGATGTTGTCTGTCATGCTTCTCCTATTGTCTCCTCTAGTAGCTGAAAGGCTTTGGGTAGTATCTTGGAGGTTTTGGAGGAGCCTTGGGATTATTCTTACCATACTCTCTATCATATATCCTTCTTTTATTCATGGACTTCTCATAAAGTTCCCACTTAGAGGATCTGTAGTGGAGATTCCGTTTTTCAGTATAGTCCATTACTAACTTGAGAGTATCAAGAATCAATGACTTGGAGGTAGGACTCTAGACTTCAGTAAATTCTTGTGCTTTCCTTTTCTCTGTGTCTGGCTTAGGAACACTTTTGCTAGCAGAGGGGCCTTCCCCATACTTCCTTTTCTTAGAGGTGTTGATCTCAGGTAAACCTTGAGAAATAATATCATCCCATACTTGGTCATAAGAAGAAGGAGGAGGATTCTGATCTTCTGGCCTTGGATAAAAGCAGGGCATCTGAGGTTATTGCATCTAAGCTGGCATCTGACTGGACTGTCCTTCAGCAAGAGGGTTCAGGTTATGAGGAATGATATTAGGATCAACCTGAAATTTAGGGAATATTTGGTTGTGCATCCAGACTTAGCTATGAAATTTCACTGATTGAATTTGCTCTAAAACATTCTTATTGATTTCACTTATCTTGTCAGACAAAGCTATGTTTGCAATAGCAGTAAACTTATCCACAAGTTTTCCCACATGTTCTTTCACCAGGCTCTCCCCCTTTCTGAATTCTACACATAGTTTTTCTATGTCATCTTCCTTGAAGGTTCCCACTTCTTAACAGATTTTCATAACATGTTCTTGGGCTTTCTTGTCTAACTGGATCTCGTTGTTGGCAAGAGTTACAGATTGTTCCATTACCTGACCAACACTAGTAATGGTATGTTCTATAGCCTTTCCACCAATCTGAAACAATTCTTTGAGGGAGTTTGTGTTGTGTTGGATTTCTGCAAATCCTCTGCTCATCTATTTTTCTAGAGCAGTGACTTTGTCCTGGACCACCTTCAGAGATTCATCAAAATATTTCCTTTGTTCTACCAACATGACTTCAAGCTTACTTAGAATGTCTGAATTTATAGGAGTTGCAGCAGCAGCAGGAATGACAGCAGGAGGGGTAACTAGAGGAGGATGAGAAACTACCCATGGAGGGATCTCATCAACTATTACAGAACTTTTGGCTCTGACAGTATGAGGAAATATATTACTTTCCTCACCAAGTAGGGAAGGGATAGAGAAATAAAGTTTCTTTAGAGGAGCTTCAGCTTCCTCTAGTTCAGGCTCATCCTCTCCTAAGAGAATGATGGTCTCTGGTGGAGGTGATTCTTTCCTTGGAGATGGTTCTAGAGATGCTCTTGGTGAAGGTTCTGGAGATGGAGAGGGAGATGGTGATGGAGAAGGATCCTTTGATGGCTCTTCAGTAGTTTCCTTGTGTAGAGAAGGAAAAGGTTCATCTGAAGTTAGCTCTTTGAGCATACTATCAATATCTTCAGCAGTAGATTTGAGGGTTTCTTGCAATTGCTTATATGAGATGGTATTATCTGAAATGTCTACCTCTAGGGACTTGGTTGGAGATCTTACTGGGCTTCTGATGGGGGTTATAATGGGTGAACTGGCTGGTGTTCTTACTGTACTTCTAACTGGAGATCTAGCTGGAGGAGGAGGAGAAGGAAGTCTGACATCTAAAACTGAGGCTGTAGGCTCCCCCTCAGTTGCTGCACCAGATGGTTTAGCAATATTATGAGAGGAGGGAGATGGGGTCCTGACCTCTTTAGCAGGGGCTGCAAGCTCTTTAGCCAGCTGCTTTGGATTCTTCAGCTTTAACTCCTATCTATGAATGGAGGCTAGGGAGATCTTCTTCAGGTGATGGATTGGAGTGCCTTTAGAAGTCTTGAAGACAGTTGGATCAATCTCATGCAATATCAAGGAAATTATCCTAGTAAATTTTGGTTCTCTTATGCTGTCTCTAATTAAGTCAAAAATTATCAAACCATAAGGAAATCTTTTCCTGCAGATTATGGCAGCCATGATATTGAAGAAGTCATTTGTAATAAACCCTATTGACCCTGTTCTACACCACAAAATTTTGCCAATAATGTCTACTAAAATTTGCTAACATAATTTAAAGAAGTCCTCCTAAGATAAGTAATGTCATCTGGAACTCCACAGAAATGACAGGTTCTGTCATTGTCATCTTCTGTTATTTCATCTTCATCATCTCTATGAGGTAATCTGAGAAGTCTGGACACTATGGCCGGGCTCAACTTAATTTTAATTCCCTTGACTTTGTACTTCAGGACAGTGCCATTTCTCCTTATCTTAACATTTCTGAAGAACTCTTCTACCTAAGGAAATAAAATCTTGCAAGGTTCTGATAGAACGAATGTCAAACCTGCTGTATCCAGGAGAAGAAGAAGATTTCTGAAATCCTCTGAAAGCTCTGCTATCCATGCTACTACTAGCTCACTACCAATGCCGATTTTGAACTGCTAGGCCATTGAGATGAACGACGGAGAAGGACGGAGAGAGAGAAGGCGGCGGTTTCAAAGTTCTGATCGGCGGAAGATGAAGAGTTTTCAAGAGAATGGATTTCGAAATGTTAGTTGATTTGAGATATCTAAAGTTTTATATATATAACCCTAGTAATGTTAATTAGGTATCAATTAATCTAAAATAACCCTTGGATTACGGCAGAAATCGAGCAGTTTTCGAAACAGAAGAAATGAACAGAAATTCGAAAAGAGACGGGGCATTTCTCGAGAGGTAGGGTTAGTTCTCGAGAAGTATAATAACAGTTCCCGAGAAGTGTAAGCCTAGTTTTCGAGAACTTTCAGCATTTCTCGAGTTACAGATTTGTAGTTCTCGAGAAGTAGATTTGAAGTTTTCGAGAACTAGTTCTATACTTTTCGAGAAGTAATAATAGTTCTCGAGAACTTCCTACCACTTGAGAAATTTCTTACCTTTTTGAAGTTTCCTCGATTCTTGAGCTTTGAATTGATTACCTTTGATCTATCCTTCTTTGTTCAGAATCCCAAGTTCAGTTTTAAAGAAATTGAACTTGGTCTCGTCCAACAGCTTTGTGAAAATATTTGCAACTTGTCGATCTATTGGCACGTACTGCAGATCTACATCCCCTTGCTCTATATGCTCCCGGATGAAGTGATATCTGAGCTCTATGTGTTTTGTCCAGCTGTGGGAGATTGGGTTGTTTGCAATTGCTATTGCGCTGGAAAAGTTGTAGAACAACGGAATGTCTTTAACCTTCATATTATAATCTCCTAGCTGGTTCTTTAGCCAAAGCAATTGTGCACAACAACTTCCGTCAGAAATATATTCTGACTCGGCCATTGAGATTGCGACACAATTTTGCTTTTTGCTGCTCCATGACATGAGCCTTCTTCCAAGGAACTGATATGTCCCGGAAGTACTTTTCCTGTCATCTTTACTACCTGCAAAGTCTGCATCTGAGAAACCAATTAATTTGCTGTCATTACTTCTTGGGTACCATAAGCCAAGATTCGGTGTACCTTTAAGGTATCTCAAGATTTGCTTTGCAGCAGCATAGTGAGATTCCTTACAGTTCACTTGGAATCTAGCATAGACACATGTAGAGAACATTATGTCTAGTCTACTGGCAATAAGGTAGAGCAAGGATCCAACTATGCTTCTGTATTTGGTTTCATCAAAAGGTTTCCCTTTCTCATCCTTGTCCAGAGACATAGCTGAGGCCATTGGAGTCTTCATAGAGGTTGCATTATCCATTCCGAATTTCTTAATCAACTCCTTGGTGAACTTCATCTGTGAGATGAAAATTCCATCTTCAGATTGTTTCACCTGAAGTCCTAAGAAATACTTCAGCTCTCTAATACTACTCATTTCAAACATCCCTTGCATAAGTTTAGAAAACTTTTTGTAGAGGTTGTCGTCTGTAGAACCAAAAATAATGTCGTCGACATAGATTTGCACTAGCAAAATCTTGCCTTTAATTTCCCTAAGAAATAATATCTTATTTATCTTTCCCCTTGTGAACTTGTTCTCGAGGAGAAAGGTAGATAGCGTTTCGTACCAAGCTCGAGGAGCTTGTTTCAAACCGTGCAGCGCTTTCGATAATAAATAAACATACTCATGAAAGTTAGGATTAGCAAAACCTGGGGGTTGTTCTACGTACACTTCTTCCTTTATGTCACCATTCAGGAAAGCAAATTTCATGTCCATTTGGTAGACAGTGAAGCCCTTCAGTGCAGCATAAGCTAGGAACAGTCTGATGGCCTCCATCCTTGCCACTGGAGCGTATGTTTGGATGAAGGTTATTCCTTCTTCTTGACGATATCATTTGGTGACGAGTTTTTCCTTGTTCTTTATGATTGATCCATCCACATCCAACTTGTTTCGGTAGACCCACTTTGTTCTGATGACATTCTTACCTTTGGGTCTAGGAACTAGTTTCCAAACTTTGCATCGCTTGAACTGGTTCAATTCTTCTTCCATGGCCAAGATCCATGATGCGTCTGAGTTGGCTTCCTCAAACTTCTTTGGTTCAACCTGTGAGAGAAAACTTAAATATAAATTTTCGTTAGTTGTACCTCGACGAGTTCTGACACCATCCCGGGGATCTCCTATGATCTGGTCCAATGGATGATCCTTTAGATGTCTGAGCTCTAGGTTTCTAGCATCTAGAACTTCTTCAGCCACTACAGTGACTTCATCAACTTGGATGTTTTCCTCATCTTGATCATCTGCCTCTCCAATGGGAGTTGGAGTAGTGATCTTGATGAACTTTTCTCTTACACCTCCAATTGGTTCATCCAAGCTGATTTATTTCAGTCTTATACCTGCATCTTAAACAAGCACACTAGACGATTTGCTTTGCAGCAAGCTCGTCTCATCAAATGCAACATGTATGGATTCCTCTACAACCAGATTTTTCTATTGAAAATCTTGTATGCCTTACTATGGCTACTATAACCTACAAAAATACCTTCAAAACTTTTCTCACTAAACTTGGTAGTATGGTACTTACCATTGTTAAGCACGAAGCATTTACAGCCAAAAATTCTAAAATATGAAATAGTTGGTTTCCTTCCTTTTAGAAGTTCGTAAGGTGTCTTATCATGATTCTTATTGATGAGTGCTCGATTTTGCATGTGGCATGCAGTATTGACAGCTTCAGCCCAGAAGTACTCTTGTATTGAAGCATCACTCAATATAGTTCTACAGGCCTCTATGAGTGTTCTGTTCCTTCTCTCAGCTACTCCATTATGCTGTGGAGTGCGAGGAGAGGAAAACTCATGAAAGATACCTAGCTTTCACAGAATTCTATCATGGCCCCAGATTTGAACTCTGTTCCATTACCACTTCTGATTTTGCTACGGAATAGTTGTATTCATTCTGTACCTGCCTGACAAAATTAGTAAAGATGTCGAAGGTATCTGACTTGTGTTTCAGAAAGAACACCCACGCAAAGCGCGAGTAATCATCAACAAAAACCAATGTATATTCCTTACCTCCCAAGCTTCTAATTTGTAGTGGACCAAATAAGTCCATATGAAGTAGATGGAGACATCTACTTGAATTTTTGTCAATAATGCTTCTAAAGGTAGCCCTTGTTTGCTTGCCTTTTACGCATGCATGACAAGGTCTATCTTTGACGTACTTGACATTTGGGGCATCACGTACTAAGTTTTGGGAGAATAATTTATTAACAGTTTTAAAATTAATATGTGTTAACCTCTTGTGTCATTGGTCATCAAGAGACGCACTATCTTTTGCCAAAAGACACACTGGTGTAGAAGAATCTATACAAATGAAATTTAAATAAAATATATTCCTACTTCGAGTGCAAGATAGAATCGTTTCCATATTGTCAACAGAATTTATCAGGCACTTGTCAGTGTGGAATTCAACTATGTATCCTTTGTCGCATAGTTGGCTTTTACTTATAAGATTGTGTTTTAATCCCTCAACATAAGCTACATCCGAAAATGATACACTACCGTTAGTGATCATACTGTAGCCTTTAGTTATCCCGTGGTATGAACCTCCAAAGATTACCTTTGGTCCGTTAGACACTGGAGAATAATTTTGAAGTAGGCTTCTTGTCCCGGTCATGTGTCGAGAGCATCCACCGTCCAAATACCAGATTAGCATTTTGGTGGCCTTTGGACATTCCTGCAATCATAATCAGTTTGACTTAGGAACCCAAACATGTTTGGGTCCTTGGTCTCGTGTTAGAACACTCCCCCTACGAGGATTAGCATTATGAGTGGTCATTCTCATGTTGCCAACTTGAGGAGTTGCAAAATTTCTTGGATTAAACCAACAATCGATGGAAAAATGACCAATTTTACCACAGCACCAACAGTCGAACTTGTTGTTTCTTTGCCTTAGGTACTCCTGCTTGACCTTCTGAGATGCTATTCTAGCAGGGGTAGCATTCTTGGAGGAAGAAGCTTCATGATGATGGTAATTACATGATTTCATCTCCATTACAGGCTTTTCTACAATGGTTTTTTACTTTTGGTGCTTTCTTGAAGTTATGAACGTGATCATAAGGGCCATAGCTCTGAAGAATGACTTCATCATAAGGTGCCTTAAAGACACTCTCACCAAAGTTTCTAGGGCAAGTCCATCCTTGGTAACAGGACTTTGGCTCTACATAAGTAGTCCTAGTCAAGTGGCCGTAGGATGAGTCAAGATCAGACTCATTTGTTGGAAATATGACTTTCTTAAAGACAGCCTGATCTTGAGGGGCTTTCCCCTTTGCTTTGGACAAGGCCTTCTTGGTTGCCTTATTCCTTCTCTGAGCCTTATTCCTCCTAGAAGATTTACTAGGAGCTTCTACATGGCCTAGCCCAGCACCCTTGGCTTGATCAAAGAACTCAGCAACAAGAGGTAGAACTACCTTTGGCTTAGAAAAACCTTCAACAAGTTTCTTTTCGACCTCTAGTAAGTCTTCCAACCCTTTGATGATTTCATCCTTCAGATTAAGGTGCTTGATAGCCTTTTTGAACTCATCAACAGCATTATCTAAGTCTTCTCTGAGTGATTCCATCTTAACGACTTCCTCTCTCAGAGAGCTTTCTATGGCCTTTAAGACTTAATCGCTTTTGCCTGAGTTTTCATGAACTTTTGACATTTGTCGTAAGCCATGATCAACTCCTTATACTGGGCCATGATTTTAGACTCATCATCAGAGGAGCTGTCCTCATGATCATGCTCAGAAACTTCAAATTCTGAAAGAGGGGTGTGAGATTTTACCTCCCCAGTGAACTGGGGCTCTTGTTCATCATCTGATTGAGCCATAAGTCCAAAGTAGGCTTCCTCTTCTTCACTTGACTCAGATGAGTCAGAGTCACTAAGAGTCTTGCCCTTCTTGGCTATCAGGCTCTTCTCAGTCCTCTTCTTGTTGTACAAGGACTTCTTTTCTTCTCTCCTGCCACCCTCCTTCTTCTTATGGGGCATTCAGCTATGACGTGACCTGGCTTGTTACAACAGTAGCAAACTATGTCAGTCAAAATATGTTTATTCTATTTAGAACCATACCTGTCGTGGCTTCTTGAGCCTTTTTTGTGTCGATCACCGTCATGTCGTGATGTTCTGTGAGAGGCATCCTTGCCCTTCCATTGCTTTTTCTTGTTCAAGAATTTCTTGAACTGCCGTGAGAGTAAGTAGAACTCTCCTTCAGATAGCTCAGATCCCGAGGTACTTGGCTCCGAGTTTTCTTCTTCACTAACTTCTTATGCTTGGGCTGGAGAGGTAACCTTTGACTTCCTGGAGATGTCTGCCTTTAAAGCAACAGACTTCTCTTTGGATGCAGACCTGCTCTTCTCTTCTTCAGCTTTCCTCGTGTTGAGTTGAAGCTCATACGACATTAGCTTCCTGAAGAGATTCTGAGGATCTGTCTCAGCTAGCTTTCCAATTTCCCTGATGGCACTTACCTTATTGTCTCATTCCTTGGTTAAATATCTTAGGAACTTATCATTTAGTTCTCCATTGGTGAAGACTCTACCATATACTCTGAGTCCATTGACTATCTTGAAGAAGTTCTCAAATATATCTGCAATGGTATCGTTTGGTCCTTGCTTGAAGGCTTCGTACTTCTGGTTCAATAGGGATCTTCTATCATCCCTCACTTCTTCAGTACCTTCTATCAGAGTGACTCGTGACTGCCACAACTCCTTAGCAGATTGGCAGTGAATCAGGTTCTGCAGCATCGAGTCATCAACTGCACTTGCTATAATATTTTTAGCTTTCTTATCCAGAGAGACAAGTGCAATCTCGTCTTTATCTAGATCCATCAACTTCTTTGGAACCTTCTTGGTTGGATCTATAGTGGAGATGGTCATGGGCACGTAAGGACCTTCTTCAACAATCATGAAGATTCGGGGATCCACAGCTTCCATGAAAAATTTAATTCTCTCTTTCCACATGAGAAAGTTATTCTTTGTGCACAGGGGAAGCTTGGCAAAATCTTTAGCCTTGTCCATTGCTTGAAAATTCTCAAAGACAACTTAGAGAGGAAATTGATCAAGGTGTTAACCTTTTAAAGACCAACCTCCCTCTGATACCAATTGAAAGTGTTAAGTTATCTACCTAAATCTCCTAGAGGGGGGTGAATAGGTGAATTGTGTGTCTATTTGCTGAATAAAAAAAATTAAAGAACTAGCACAAACAATCAAGCAATCACAAATGACAAGAAGATTTATAGTGGTTCCCAAACCTTGGGTACGTCCACTTTCCCTCACCGATCTAGTAAATCACTAGACTCGGCTACTCCACTATCTCGGATTGAAATCCAATCCTACGCCTCGAAACCAAGTTCCTTCAATCTCGATCCAAAAGGATCGACACTCGGAAGATGAAAACTTCCTACAACTCGGCGATTAATCTCCTACAAGATTTATATAGAGATTTAAAAAATATAAACAGAAATTTGTCTCAGATCTGGAAAAATTCAACTCTAGGTCTTCTTCTTGAACTTGCGGCTTTTTCAGAAAATGTTGAAGAAGAGTTGAGAGATCTGATCTAAGAAATCTTAGACCTACTCGATCAAGAAGAAGATGAAATATCCTTGAACAGCAAGCCTTTCTTGATCGAAAATAGAAGTGTCGATCTTCACGTTGAGCGGCGGCGGCGGTTGAAAGTTCTGTTCTTCTTAGAGTGAGACGGCCGATTACGATAATAGAAATGTACGATTTTCTGCTGAGGGTTAGTCTTAACGAAAAGAAATTATATAGGAATTCCCCTAACGGTTAGAAAAGACATAAATGATGACACGTGGACCAATCAGGTCGAGTAATTTGAAAATCCCGTCGAACTGGACTTAAGAGAAATTTTCAGAAAAATTGTCTGTTGTTCTCGAGAAGTAGGAATGAGTTCTCAAGAACAAGATTGATTTCTCGAGAGCAAGTCTATCTGGACTTCAAGTTAGTACTCGAGAACTGTGGGCTGAGACTTCTCGAAAACTAACTAGACTTCTTGAGAACTATTACTCGAAAGCCAAATCATGTACTCGAGAATAATGCTGACTTCTCGAGAACTCGAGATTAAGTTCTCGAGAACTAAGATAGACTTCTCGAGAGAGAGACTTAGAATAATTTTGCGGCTGTCTCTGACTACTCGAGAAATAAAGGTTGGGACTTCTCGATAACCTTAGACTGACTTCTCGAGAACTATAAAAAGGTTTCTCGAGAACTAGTCTCGGCTTCTCGAGAACTAGAGGAACTTCTCGAGTTCTGCTAAGTCTACTTCTCGAGAACTATCATGGACTTCTCGAGAAGTGGACTTAGATAAATTTTGGACTTTTATAATTTTCTCTTCTCTTCAAGAATCTTATCCTCATTCCTTGATTCAAGTGCTTGAATATGAAGTGTATCCCAATTGAGAGGCTACACATGAGTCAACACCTTGGATCACATAGTGAGGGATTACACTGTATGGTCCTGTATTCATGACCCACTATAGACTGACATTGGTCTACACTTAGTAATGATTATCTGCAAACACACAACTTAAACCAAGATATCTAGTACAACTTAATTCATCTTAGTTCAAGGGTGACTTCATGCAAATCTGGGTTATTGTGGATACAATACCCAACAGATAGACCTTGTCATGCTTGTGTAAAAGGCAAGCAAACAAGGGCTACTTTTAAAATCATTATTGGCAAAGACTCTAATAGGTGTTTACACCTGCTTCATATGGACTTGTTCGGTCCACAGCAAGTTAGAAGTTTAGGAGGTAAGGATTATACATTGGTTATTGTTGATGACAACTCGCGCTTTGCGTGGGTGTTCTTTCTGAAACACAAGTCAGATACCTTCGATGTCTTTACAAATTTTATTAGACAGATCCAAAATGAATACAGTTGTTCCGTAGTCAAAATCAGAAGTGAAAATGGAACTGAATTCAAGTCTAGGGCCATGACAGAATTTTGTGAAAGCCTAGGTATCTTTCATGAGTTTTCCTCTCTTCGTACTCCTAAGCAAAATGGAGTAGCTGAGAGAAGGAATAGAACACTCATAGAGGCCTGCAGGACTATGTTGAGTGATGCCTCACTACCGGAGTACTTCTAGGCTGAAGCCGTCAACACTACATGTCACGTGCAAAATCGAGCACTCATCAATAAGAACCACAATAAGACACCTTATGAACTTCTAAAGGGCAGAAAGCCGACTGCATCATATTTTAGAATCTTTGGCTGCAAATGCTTCGTTCTTAACAATGGTAAGTACCATACTACTAAATTTAGTGAAAAGAGTTTTGAAGGTATTTTCGTAGGATATAGTAGTCATAGTAAGGCATATAGGGTATTTAATAAGAAAACCCTGGTGGTTTAAGAATCTATACATGTTGTATTTGATGAGACAAGCTTGCTGCAAAGCAACTTTTCTAGTGTGTTCATTGAAGATGCAGGTTCAAGGTTGAAAGAACTTAACTTGGATGAGGCGACTGAAGAGAAAGGTGAAAAGTTCATCAAGATCACCACTCCAACCCCGATTGGAGAGGTTGATGATCAAGATGAAGGAATCATTCAAGTTGATGAAGTCACTCCTGTGATTGAAGAAGCTCCAGATGCAATAAACCTAGAGCTCAGACATCTGAAGGATCACCCAATTGATCAAATCATCGGAGATCCCCGGGATGGTGTCAGAACTCGTAGAGGTACTACTAATGAAAATTTGTATTTGAGTTTTCTCTCATAGGTTGAACCAAAGAAGTTTGAGGAAGCAAACTCGGATGCATCATGGATTATGGCCATGGAAGAAGAGCTAAATCAGTTCAAGCGCTGCAAAGTATGGACACTTGTTCCAAGACCCAAAGGAAAGAACGTCATCGGAATGAATTGGGTCTATAGGAATAAGATGGACGAGGATGGGACGATCATAAAGAACAAGTCCAGACTCGTCGTCAAAGGATACAGACAAGAAGAAGGAATCGACTTCGACCAGACATATGCTCCAGTGGCAAGGCGTGAGACAATCAGGTTGTTCCTAGCATATGTTGCACTTAAGGGCTTCACCGTCTATTAGATTGATGTGAAGTCCGCCTTCCTTAATGGTGACATAAAGGAAGAAGTGAATGTGGAACAACCCCCGGGTTTCGTTGATTCTAACTTTCCTAACTATGTCTATCTTTTATCTACCTTCTCCTATACCACTTGACTAGAGATCATATCTCTTCAGTAGATACCACTGACCTAACTCTCCTATACCACTTGATCAATCCCTTCTTGGCTTTTGAATAGTCAGGGAGGACCTGGTCTGCCTTGATTTTCTTCTCCCCCTAGCTGATTGCAGATGATACCACTGGTGCAGTTGCTAGCTTCCTCTCTACATAAGGCTGAATTTTCTCCTACAGCTGCTGGACTTTGAGACCACTTGAACCTTGAGTGATCTTTCCTTAAACCATCCTTTCATTCTGATACCAAGTATTTCTTTACACTACTATTCCCATAGGAATATGATGACTTGTATCAACAATAGCTGGAGCAAACCAGCTATATTTGTGAACTTGCTCACTCACAGCAATTGCAATCATCTGGATAGTCTCCCTCTCATCCTCATCATTGTCCATAGGGACATTCTGAACTTCAGAAGTATTCTTCTGATCTTTTTGGAGCTAGAGATTCTCATACACCAATTCTTTAGACCAAACTTTAAGCTTTCCAGACTATATTGGCTCCCCCTCAATAATTGCACAGATCATGGACAACCCTTGCTGCAGGTTTAGATGATACTGAAACCTGAGCATACTTCTTTTCTGGTTTCTACAGAAGTACCAGACACTGAGGGAAGAGAAGGATCATACATCTATTGAGTGTATGTGGTCCAAGTATTGCCTCTACCTTCTCCCCCTTTCTTGCTTCTTCAATAGGCATACATCTATTGAGGGAAGAGAAGGATCATGGGAGAACTCTACTCTTGGTCCTTTTGACCATCAACACTATATTTCTGTGAAACCAACATTATTTCAGCTAATCTCAGTGAAATTTAACCTAGAAAGATAAGGTTATTAACTGCTAACTATTTATCTAACCTTGTTGAAAAATAGTATAACAAATTGGCAGATAGACTTCAATATGAATCTAAATTAAAAAATATAGACATGTAGATATATAATCTGAAATACTTAATGTGCATGAGTCATACAACATTAAGCATTCCCCACTCAACTTTGAAAGAGTTGAACTTAGTCTCATCCAATGACTTAGTGAAGATATCAGCACCTTGATTGTCTGTGGGGACAGATTCAAGGCCAATGTCTCCACTATCTATATATTCTCTTACAACCTAGTTATTTAATTTCTAGAAGTTTAGTCCTGCTATTTTAGATGGGAATCTTAGCAATAAAAATTGCACTAGATGAGTCAACTATAAGGGTGAATGACTTACCTTGAGATTGTAGTCCACTTATTGATGTTGTATCCACAAAATCAGCATCCTCTTGTGGTGATACCATTAATACACCACATCACTACAGCCCCTTGACACATGAGTGGTCTTTTGATCTACTTGATCTAGCTTCTATCATTCATCCCCTTGAGCTAATGCCACACCTCCTCATTTTATGACTTCAGCAGAGGCAGTTATAGTCAGGGAGGAGCTGACTATTCATGTTCTCCTATAGCAGCACTATCCCTTCAGCAACAGTAGTAACATTTCAGATTCAGAGAAGATTATGACAATGTCATAAATAATCTCCCCCTTAGTCTGTACTTTATCCTTAGGAAAAACTGATCAGCAGTTGTGACAGCTGATCCACTATAGCAGTAGCCTGCCCCTCCTCAACAGGAGGTTGATCCTGTTCCAGCAAGTGTTGGACATTCTCCCCCTTAATAGGAGCATTTTCTGTCATCATTTCTACAGGTGCTGTATTTGCTCCCCCTCAACAAGACATCACTATCATCATCTCTAATGGACACATGAGTCCATTTATGTCTTGATACCACTAAATGGTCTTTATAGTTTGATATCACATCAAGGACTTATCTACCATGGATCCGATGCTCGATTTTCAGCAACTTTGTACAGCAGCTCCCTTACACCTTGCACAGTCACTTCTTCCTGAGCCATACCTTCTCCTTTTCTTTAGCAACAGACTTGCCTATGGCTTCAGCTTTTTGATCAGCAGCACAAGAATGTTCAGCCCATTGAGCACCATCTTGATCATCACTTTGATCTACACTCTTGTTACCATACAGTCCTTCTAGAATAGGAGGAATGTTGTCTGCATACTGTTCAAGCCCCAATGAACTTCTTGCATTGGCAACCCAATCATCATTCTCACCCATAATCATTGCCTTCATCCTTGATCATGGCCAGTTACCACTCCCATAGTGATCATACCACTTGACTAGAGATCATATATCTTGAGTAGATACCACTGACCCAACTCTCCTATACCACTTGATCAATCCCTTCTTGGCTTCTGAATAGTCAGGGAGGACCTGGTCTGTCTTGATTTTATTCTCCCCCTAGCTGATTGCAGATGATACCACTGGTGCAGCTGCTAGCTTCCTCTCTACATAAGGCTAAATTTTCTCCTACAGCTGCTAGACTTTGAGACCACTTGAACCTTGAGTGATCTTTCCTTAAACCATCCTATCATTCTGATACCAAGTCTTTCTTTACACTATTATTCCCATAGGAATATGCTAACTTGTATCAACAATAGCTGGAGCAAACCAGCTGTTTTTGTTAACTTGCTCACTCACAGCAGTTGCAATCATCTGGATAGTCTCCCTCTCATCCTCATCATTGTCCATAGGGACATTATGAACTTCAGAAGTATTCTTCTGATCTTTTTGGAGCTAGAGATTCTCATACAACAATTCTTTAGACCAAACTTTAAGCTTTCTAGACTTAACTAGACTCTATTAGCTCCCCCTCAATAATTGCACAGATCATGGACAACCCTTGCTACAGGTTCAGATGATACTGAAACCTGAGCATACTTATTTTCTGGTTTCTACAGAAGTACCAGACACTGAGGATCAATTGCCTCTTCAACACTGCTCTCAAAAAAGCAACCTTCTAGTGCTTTCCTTAGTGATGAGTATAGCCTACTTGTCCTTGACTTTTTCATCTTACTAATTTGCTGGTGTAGCAGTAAAACTTTGTCCAACAAGACATTACTGCTGGCTGGATCCTGCTGGACTTTGCCCAAGACTTATACAACACTTAGTTTTATCACTCAGGCATCTTGACCTTTAATGGATGGATTCAACTGGTCTTCATCCATGTCCTGTTCACTTGTCCTCCTTCAAGACTGCACACACCATCCTTTTCCTCTTGGGTCGTAGGAGGAGTATCCTAGATGGTCAATATCTATCACTAACTTCCCAACTGTAGATCTTAGGTCTTTCCCTCACTGGAATATGATCCATAAGATGACTTTCTTGTTACAGTCCATGTTATGGAACATCCTCTGTCTATGTACCTCATGGGGGAATTGGCACTTGGACTGACCTGCAAAACAGAGTTTATCCTACCTTAGGATCCCAATAGGTATTGGGTCCTATGTTCTGATTAGTCTGAAATCTAACTTGCCTACCAGCATAATTTCTGACAGGCAGGTTAAGTCTTGCTCTAGGCACAGTAGGATTGTACCAGCAATCTAGGGCAAAATGGCCCACTTTACCACAGCACTAGCACTCATGGATATTATACCTTTTCTTCTTAGAAGGTTTGGCAGTAGGGTTAACTGCAGACAGGACAGAAGGAAGAGGTGCAGTAGCCTTCTTCAAGATTCTCTCAGTAAGGGTCTAACTGAAGGTGAGTCTTTTAGCAGATTTCCTTGGCTTGCTCTGAATGCTAATCACAGCAGTCCTCTTTGCAGAGGACATGCTATAACTAGTATTAGAGATAGCCAGATCTGGCCTACTGATAGACTTACTCTTAGTCTGAGTCCTTGCTGGAAGGTCTTAAGTGAAGTCCACTGCCTTGTTCATGTGAGTGGGGGCTGAGGCACCAAATACAAATTGTCCAGAATGGGTCATTTGTACTTCTTTATGGGGAGACTTAAAGGCACTCATTTCCCTACCCTTTATTCTCCCATTATAAGATACACTTGTATTCTTACAAGAAGAATTCTCATTCTTACAGTGACCATACATACAGTCCTTGTCATACCTATTAGAAGGGAGGATTACTTTGTGAAAGGTTGACTGTGGCTCTACAGAAGCTTTGTCTTTCCCTTTGGAAAGGTCAACTCTTGTGCTTCCCTTGACTGTCAACTCCTTCTTATCCTTTTGAGAGGAGAAGGAAGTTATCAAGGGCAACATAGTACTTGGCTTAGAAAATCTAACCACTATCCTTTTCTCCTTAAGGAGCTCCTCTTCAAGATCTAAGATGATCTTATCCTTTTGGCTTATAATCTCAAGTTGGATGACTGAGATGGACTTTAGTTGGCACACTTCCCCATTCTTCTGATGTTGTAAGGATGTTGTCTCAGCTTGCTGGGAAGCAGCTAACTTAAGGGAGGTAATCTCCTCAGCCTGCCTCTTGACTAACTTCCTGCTTCTCCTCAAAGACTCTAGAATTTTACTATACTTATCAATTAATTAATTGATATCTCCCACAAATTCAGAGTCACCTTCATCACTGGATGAAGAAGCTTTTGAATCTGGGCTGATCTCATGACCTGAGCAATAAGAAAAACTAGACAGAGATTGTACCTGATCTGGACCAGGCTAATCCTGGCAGGATTCTTCTTCTGTCATGGCTATTAGCCATTAGCAGTAGTTGGCATCTGCTTTATCTTCATCATCTACCTTTAAATCACTGTCTATGTGTGATAGAGGGGCCCTATTACTTGTCCCAATATTAGGACAATCTTTAGCTTCATCTACAATAGCAGCAAGCATCGCAATGAAGTCTTTCTCTTCTTCCTTATCATCCTTCTCTGTGCCTTCCATGTGGACAATTAAGGTGTCCTATATTTCTTTAGCAGTCTTATAGTGGACCAAGATCTAGAAGATGGAGTCATCCATGGCACTTACCATGATGTGTTGTGACCTCTTGTCCATAGTTGCCAAGTTGAGTTCATCTTCAGTCATTTCAACATAACTCTTTGGAGTCTGGACTTCTGCATTTAAGACAGAGACTTTAATGGGAATGAAAGGTCCTTCTTGAACTGTTACAAAGACTCTATGATTAATGGCTTCCATGATCTGCCTGATCCTCTCTTTCTATGTCCCAAAGTTCTCCTTTCTGCAGACTTGAGGCTCCGTTGAGCTCCACCCCTTATGGTTCTCTTTTGAACCCACAAGTGCAAACCTTTTAGCTATCCTTTGAGGTCTACTAAGACTGTTAAGTCCTTTTTGAGTAACCTCCCTCTGATACCACTTGAAATTCTTTGATTTTAAGGATAGCTAAATCACCTAGAGGGGATGAATAGGTTTCTTAGTGTCCTGTGACTATCTTTGATTTTCCTTTCTTTAGGTGCTTTGTTAGTGAGTAATTTACATCTTTCAAGACACACACCTAAAACAAAGAAACAGCACAAAGATCACACATAGAATTTTATAGTGGTTCCCCTAATTATGGGTAAGTCCACTTTCCCTCCCACCTTTCTAACTTATAGTTATACAAGACACTTCTCCAATCTCGGCTCCTAAGAGCTTACAACACAATCCCGCAGGACCACTCAGTCTCCTCCAAGACCTATAGATCAGGCACAAGACCTAAAAACTCAGTGATCCAAAGATCACCTACCTCAGGCTCAAAGTCCCTACAACTCAGGCTGGGAGGATAGCCCTACCTCAGATCCACAAATGATCCTACTTCAGAGAGAATGACTCTCCTACAGCTCAGCCACAAAGTCCTTACCTTAGATCCAAAGGATCCTATAATCTCAGGCACAAGTGCCCTATAATTCAGAGAGAATGACTCGCCTACCTCAGACCCAAAGGTCCTACCTCAGATCCAAAATGGATCATACTCTCAAATCAGTACCCAGATCTGACACTCAGGCTAAACATCCCTACAACTCAGATCCAAACTTGGATCCTACCTCAGAGAAAATTTGCTCCTACCACTCAGATCCAAAAAGGATCCTACAAGATGGAAGTGGGTTGGTGAGTTGGTCTTAACATAAGAGATATTCTCTATGCCAACCTTCCTAGACTGAGATAAACTCAGCCCAACTTTGACTCTAGGGAAATAATCCCAGTGCCTACTGCTACCTGAACTGAGTAATACTCAGCCTTATCCTCTTCTTCTCAGCACCAGAGATTTTTCTTGCTTGGACTGAGAAGTGACTGCAGCTTGTCTTGCTGCTACCTGAGCTGAGAGAATTCCAACCCTAACCTCTTCTCAGAAACAAGGATGTAGATCTTGCTTTGGCTTGTGTTGGAAGCAACTTGCAACAACTGCTCTGCTTCTTCTTTCTTTCCTAGGCTGAGGAGATTCAGCCCTAACTTCGACTCTAAAGGAATAGTCCCCTGAGCCAACTTTTTGATCACTGCTTCTCCAAGTTCTCCTCTTTACAACTTCCAGAAAATATCTTCAGAATATTGCCTGCTGGAACTGTGAAGGACTGTAGCTAGGGTTAGCCCTTGCTGCCTCTTGACTGCAGAAATCAGTTTTCTCTTCTTCTCCTTCTTCCTATAAAAGTAAGATTTCTGACCTCACTAGTGCAGATGAAACTGGCACCAGCTATCTTGGATCGGCTTCAGATCAGCTGCAGCTAGGTAGGACCTGCTGCCCCTTCTTCTTCCTCAGAAAGAAAGCTTTCTTAACTTGTTGGTGTATGTGAGAATGGCACCAGTTATCTCTTTTAACTTTTAGATCTTAAGCATGAACTTCTTCTCCAGGGCTTAGCAATAATGGTCGAGGAAGATGATGAAGTCCATACCTTTTTCCCCAAAAGTTAATCTCTTCAATCTCATCTCTTCCTTTTCTAATCCGCCGATCAATGGCTATTTTGACCCGTGGGACCCACTGAAATTGACAGCTGTAACTTTGCTTTTGCACTAATTGTAATATTGAAGGCAAGCAGCTACATTTGTCGCGTACTGTAGCTTTCCCGCAACAAATTAGAATTTTTGACTTGTTAACTTGCTGGCGTCACCATCTGTGGACTTAGCCAAAATCAAGCATCATTAGTATAGGCATTGAGTGAGTAAGCTTCACTCAATGCCAAAAAACTTAGACAGATTTCCAGTCACTAGGCGTTGAATGAGTAAGCTCCACTCAATGCCAAAACACTTAGAAAGTTTTTCTGTCATTAGGCATTGAGTGAGTAAGCTTCACTCAATGCCAAAACACTTAGAAAGTTTTTTTCATTAGACGTTGAGTGAGTAAGCTTCACTCAATGCCAAAACACTTAGAAAAACTTTCTATCTCTAGGCCTTGAGTGATTGAGCATCACTCAACGCCAAACTGCTTACCTAGAGTTATGACACTTGGAGTTGAGTGAGTAAGCTTCACTGAATGCTATAACACTTAGAATCGATTTTAGTCACTTAGTGTTGAGTGAGCAACCTTCACTCAACGCATTTTTACTTAGATAATTTTCCTGCTTGTGAAGCGTTGAGTGTTGCTTCTTCACTCAATGCTTTCAGCATCTATCAATTATATTGACATGGCATAGAGTCAGTAGACTTCACTCAACGCATCTGTCCTTAGACGGTTTCTTAGTTGATTAGGCATTGAGTGAATAGCCTTCACTCAATGCTTTTATCCTTATACAAAATTATGTGTTGGAAACACAGACTCTGACTGACTAAGGTTTAGTCGATGCTTTTTATAACAAGGAGTTGAGTGAGCTTGCCTCACTCAATGGCTGTGGACTTAGTCAAAATAACTACACAATTTTTTGTGGCTTTGATTGACTGAGCAATACTCAACGATTATGGAGTATGGCATTAAGTGAGAAGACTTTACTCAATGCCTGTGGACTTAGCCACTTTTCTGCATGTTTCTTCTTAGGCTTTTACTGCCTTAGACTGTCTCACAGCTTTTTGATGTATGGCATTGAGTGTGTAGACTTCACTCAATGCTTGTGGACTTAGCAAAATTTTCAGCTTGCCAATTGTTAGGCTAAGACTATGAAAGTGAGGGATAGATCTAACTTAACTCTAGAGGGATGAATAGAGTATTTTAAAAATTATTAACTTGTTTTTATAGCGGATTAAAAGTTAGTGATATATGTAAGTATAAAGAGAAAATAACAGCACACAAACAAAAAAGTAAAGGCAAACCAGATGACACAAGGAATTTATAGTGGTTCTCCAATAAACCTGGGTACATCCACTCTTCTACCACCCTGGTAGGAATCCACTACAGGTTTTTGCTCAGGTGCCCTGCCACCACAGGTTTTTTCTCAGGTGCCCTGTCACCACAAGATCTATTTTTCTAAGGGAGATCTAGCAACCCTTTAGACTTTTGATCAGGTGCCCAAAAACCAATCCCAAGTCTTTTGATCAGGTGACTTGTGAACCAAAAAGGTTAACTTTTGAAGGGAGTTAAAACCCTGTACACAGTGAAAGAAGATATGAAAATGATTTTGTCTTCTCTGTCTCAAATCTTTGAGAAGACTAGTGGATTGTTGATGATGTCAAAGCTCCCCCTGAGTCGTGTAGATAATCAGGAGATGGAAGATTTGCTTCAGGGTGTAGGCCTTCTTTGTAAGATTCTCCTTTCAGTAAATGTCTCTGAGAGATGTGAGCTTTTAGTCTCAGATTGAAGATGAGTTGCTGGAAGAAAGCTTGAAGAACAGAAAGCTAATTCTCTCAAAAGTATTTCTGTAGCTTTCTGTAACTCTGAGAAAACCTTGTGTGCTTGTCTGCAACCCTTAAGGCAGAAAAACTTCTGATAATATTATATGATCAGGAATGCTAGAGAAATTCAAATATTTTAATTCTTTCTGAAAAACTAGAGCATTCCCTAGAATGGTAACTGCCTTGGAAAAGGATTAGCATTTAACTCTGTGATTAAGTCCATATTTAATGTTGCCTCTAAACGGTTATATTCATAAGAATATTGAGCATTAAATATCAGAGTTATAACTGCTTGCAATTAAGCCTTGATAAAAATTCTGCCTTCAGAATATAAAATATCCTGAAATTAAGCCTGGAAATTAGCTGCTTCCTGCTTGAAATAACTTCCTAAGACACTACCTGGAAATTGTCGAACTGAGCAAGAAATTTGTCGACCTGAGCTTGGAGATCGTCGAGCTAAAACTGCTTATTCGTCGACCTGAGCTCAGAGATCGTCAAGCTTAGCTTGGTTGTCGTCGAGCTGAGATACAGATTTCGTCGACCGGAGCTTAGCTTTTGTCGAGCTCAACTCAAAGTTGGAACTCTGAGTTCATAGGGATGAGCTTAACTTTTGTCGAGATAAGTTCAACTTTTGTCGAACTGAATTGCAGAACTCTGAAATCTTCTAAGGTAACTAACCCTGGAAAAGCCTATGACCCAGACTATACATATTGTGTAACGTCCTAATTTGCGCTAGGCCCCTCGTGCGTGCATCTGACTCAGGAGAGCTGACTTGGGCCCAGGGAGTGTAGGAGACTAGGCTTACGCTTGTGTAGAAAAGAGAAACTGGTCCAGAATTGGACACGGGTAGAGACACGGGCGTGTCCCTGCCCGTGTGCATCGAGTAGAACTCTAGAGGTGTCGAGTGGAACTCGGCAAGGCCTATCCCGAGCAGGACACGGGTATAGACATGGGTGTGTCCCTACCCGTGTGCGTTGAGTGAAGATCAACGAATGTGTCCCAAGCAGGACACGGGTAGAGACACGGGCATGTCCCTACTTGTGTGCATATCTCCAGCAAGCCGGCCATGTCTCCCGAGCAGGACACGGGTGAGAACACGTCCATGCACACAGTCGTGTCCTGTGACAAGGGTAGTGGACACGGGCGTGTCCCTACCCGTGTATGTGTCCATACGACACTATAACCGTCGACGGTGCTTCACCGAGCGGGACACGGGTAGGAACACGGGCATGTTCCTACCCGTGTTGGTACTATTTATATAGGATTTGGCCATTTTTCATCCTCTTCCAAAGCCTTCTTTTCTGTGGAGAAACTGTTGGAGGAGGGAGGGAGTTGCTGGAATCAACTATACTCCGTGAAGAACCGCCGCCGCCAAGAAGAAGAGGATGCCGCCGCAAAGAGTCACGCAATCTATGGCCGAAAATAACGGAAACGCAAGAAATGATATGAGTTTCCTCACCTCTCCCTTGGTGCTAGATCTGTAGTTAATCCTAGGTGAGATATCGACTCAAAAGAGTCTTGATGTGTGATATGGAGACTCCTAGGAGGAGGACATACTAGGACTTATGTTCTAAGGTTTAGTAATCTTCAACTTCTCCTTCCTTTAATATGATGGTGGGAATGGTCTCGTGAAGAGGAATGGCCTGATGAGGGTGAATAAGGGAGGAGGTTTTCTAGGTGTGATTTGGGAAGATCCGCTAGAGGAGGAGGATGAACCGATGTCGTTCATTCCGCCTCAAAAATGCGTGCAGAAATCTGTGTTCTACATGCAGCGATCTTCATGGCCATTTTCATGTATGTCATGGCCAGATCCGGACTTTTGACTAAACATGAAAGTCGTAGACCTTGGAGAGATCTTTCCAACGAATTGTTATACGTCTTCAGGCGATGTCTGAATCCACGAGAAAGCCTGATCGAAATTGATGGCTGATAATGTAAACGTGCTGAAACTGTAATTTGAATGTAGCAGTCTTAGAAACAGCTTTCGAGTATGATACGACCAAATTTGGGCTTCTGACTAAACACGAAAGTCGTGGAACTTGGATATACCTTTCCAATGATGGGTTACATATTTTCGTCGGATTCTTGTAGCATCAAGAATCCCCATTTGAAGCTCTACTCTCTATACAATTCCTGCATGCTTGGTTCTTTGTTAATATAAACCTAATTTAGTATTATTAGAGGAATTATGAACAGTTATCGTAAAGTTCGTGGTGAGCTGTTGGTTGATCCTTTATAATCAGATAATGAAGTAAAACCTACTTGAACGAAATGGTTAGATGGTAGATCCCTAGGTGAACTAGTGAGTAGACAAGTTTGATTGTATAAACAACTAGATATATGAATCGGTAATGTGAGCTGTGAGCTCGAAATGATGGAAGAGGATTGAATATGGTTAGTGCATGGATATGTGGAAGGGTTGATAGTGCGTGAATGTTTGTCGTACTTGATCATTTGTGTTGATAAGGGATTTGGTAAGGGAACCCTTGTGAGCTATTGAGCACGAGACGTGAAGTAGCATGCGGTGTGAGTCAACACGTGGTGTCGTAATCTTGAGTTAAGGATAGTGTGGCAGGTCTATGGGCTCGCCAGTCATCACACCGATGGGAGTTGATATTTAGACCTTGGGCAGTTGGGCTTGGTCCTCAGTGCTCATTCCCGGGGATCCTTCTGTGCCAAGTGAACGGTTGAGCTTGGTCCTCGTGCTCATTTTCGAGGCTCCTTTTGGGTCACATCATACGCCATTTCTGGGCTAGGTTCTCGGTGCACATCTACCCGAGACACCCACTGAGCCGTAGTACGCTTATGAACTCCGCTGATGTATTCTTAGCATTGAGGCGTACGGAGGCCTAGGCTAGGTAGTGTGGATGTCAGCCTGGTAGTGGAGATGCTCTCTCTACTATCACCGTCTGTCCACGACAGTTGGCGCCTGAGAGGTTAGCTACCTGCTCGAAAAGTGGGAACTTCAGATCTGTGTCGACACAGCAATTTACTTGTGTGTGTGCATGTTGAGTCATAGCATAACATTCATTGCATCACATTACATTACATAAACAAGATCCTCATCATATAAGTTTGTATGGGCACTCTTATACGATGAGTTACCTTTCTGTTGAGTCGATCCTCAACTTATATGTTTGTATGGGCATTCATATAAGTTGAGTTAATTTTAGTTATAGCTTACATTCTCATACTCTGCTGTAGATGTAGAACTGCTAGCTTAGAATGCTGATGATACCGTTATAGTTTACTTTACTGCTACTTATGTCATAGATATTACTCCACCTGTTTGTAGTACTGCTTCATTAAATATATTATACCCTGATCCTTTCTCTGTCCGGTGTCGAGGAGTCGCTGGGGGAGCAGATGTGAAACCACTTAGTATTTATGACTAACGGTTACTACGTCTTCCTTTATAGGAGGAAACCCCGCAGGCAGAGCAGCAACAGGTAATGCAGTAGGACAGTCAGGCTAGGACACAGGGCCTGAAGGGATGGTGTCGTCGCTACCGTCAGTGACAGAGGTGAGTCATAGAGTGACTCTTGTTATAGCCCTTTTGGGCAAGACTACTCGTACTCTGATAGTTTAGAAGCTAGATGTACCTTATATATTTGTTATATTTTGACTTATAAGCTTATGTGTGAATTTGACTTCTGTTTTTATTACTCTGGTTTGGTTGGCATGATTGATATTGGTAAAGGCTTGCAGAATAGGCGTCTTGCAGTACAGGCATGCATGAGTGCTAGTGCTACCGCAAGGCGACTGTTCTGGGCATAAGACTCCCCTTGTGTCGTGTTCTGTGTTCCGGAAGGGGGGTCTTACATATTGGGTTAGTCTAAGCATCCTAATAGTAGTCCTTGCCCAAATCCAAGCTGGAAACTCCCCCTATTTGGGTGAGGATACTATTTACACAAAATATAAAGCAAGAAATATATCTAGAAGAAATAAAACATTCAGCAGATATAATATAATGCTATGAGAGTTAAAAAATAGTAAAAATAAAGAAGACATAAAATAAAAATTAGTTGTCTTTCTTGGGAACTTCTGAAAGAGAATTAGAGGATGATTTTGTGAAAATCATCTTTCTGGTTAGATCTTGAGCTTCTAGCTGAGTCATTTTTAAATCTTGATCACCAAGAATCTTTTGAGATATGGCTCTGGGCACAACTGCCTCTGGTTGAAGTTGTATGTATTCATTAGCATTGAATAAATTATTTACTTGATACTTGTCTAGTTCTTTTTGACTGTAATAAGACATTTTTGTGAACTGGGAGGTGTCTTTTCTTTCTGCTTTAGCATTATTAATCTGAGACTGACCAATAAGCTCATTAAATCTGGTCATCCTATAAATTGGATCTAGTTCTGGCTCATATGTAGTAGAAGGAGGCCTCTCTAGACTTGATTGTTGTTGTTGGTTGCTTTGGCTTGATCTCTGTTGATGGTTGCCTTGAGAATAAGACCAAGAAGGTCTGTCCTGCCCACCCTGAGAAGTTCTGGACTAATGTTGAGAAGCAGACCTATGATATTGAGAAATGCTTCCTGTTAATCCTGCTGCAGGAGGAGGAGGTCCTCTCCTAGATTGTGGAGGTGAATTGTATCTCTTCATTTTCTTCCTTCTCTTTTGTTAATTTTTTAGAAAACCTCATCCAGTAAGGAGTATCTGGAGTGAGTCTAATTCTATGCAAAATGTAATAAGGAATGTCAGCATTTGATGAAGGTATAGGAGCAACCTTTACGGGAGACTTCTTCTTGGCTTTTCTTTTCTTTGAGCTAACATCTTCTGAATCATCTGAATCAAAATCATCATCATCATCAGAATCATCTTCGGCTGGTTGATCATATAGATCATCAACCTGCTTAATCAACTTAGACTTATCATGAACTTGTACTTCTTACAGTGTGTGCACAAAATCTGTATCAGCTTGCATCTATACACTAACATCTTGTTTCATGTCTTAAAAAAGTATATCATTTAAATTGGGCATTGGGGATTCATCCCAAGCATAAGTTTGAGGGGAACAGGATGGCTCTATGACAGTTATCATATTCTCAACTGTTATAGTCTCGGAGACTGAAGTAATACTATATGAAATATTACATAAACTAGCTCTAATCTCTTCTAAAACTAAGAATCTACTGGAGCAGTATAGCAAACTATTGTTTTATCATAAGCTGGAAAAGCAGGGAGAAAACTGGGAAAAGAACTATGCAGGGAATCAGAAACTGAAAATAGAGAAAATAGGTTAACTATGGGATCAATAACAACATCTCCAATAGTTATAATTTCAGGAACTGAAAAATCAGTTGTTGCTTCATCTGTACAGACTGCAAGCATTTTTGTATCTGAATCTGCTACTGCTGCTAAAACTGATGCTGCTTCTGCTTCTTAAATTATTGCTACTTGAGATGTTGATGCTGCTATTGGAGCTTCTTCATAGGACATCTCCCCCTGCCTGGATTCAGAGATACCTGAACCTAGGCCCCCAGAAGAAGGGACAGATGAGGAAGAGGCAAGATGAGAAGATAGATCAGCAATAGAAGCAAAAAGAGGAGCTACAGCTTCTTCTATTAGCTTCTTGAGTGTTGGAGTGATAAAAGCAAGAATATTAGAAGAAATGGATGAGAAATCAAAATCCACAAACATATACTCAGGTGTAGACTGAGTAGATGCAGAGGGTGGATCTGAAGAGGAGGGTATGGAGGTAGAACAGTTTTGACACATATAGAATGACTGAGATACATCCTGAGGATTTAAGGTAGAGGGAGTGATATAAGGGATTATCTCTTCCTGGATAGGAGATTAAGGTGGTGTTGGAAGAGGGGTAGGGAATTGATGTTGAGGAGATGAATGAGATGGAGAAGAGAGTAGATTAAAAGTAGGAAAGGAGGTAGATAGAATGTCCTCAAAATGATGAGATGGTAGAGGTGATTGAGGAGGTGGACATGGTGTATCCTCAGAAATTTAGATTGGTGAGTGTGGAGGAGATGGTGAGGCAGGAGGGATGGAAGTAGAAGGTGTGTCTGCAAGAACAGTGGATTGTTGTTGAAGAGGAGGAGGAGAGGGAGGAGGAGCAGGAGCTTCTTTAGGGGTTGGGAGAGTGGCTGTTACAGCCCTTGTGTCCTCTAAAGCTGTCCTGTAAGAGTAAGCATTGAGGGCTTTGGGATAACCCTTTCCCATCGTCCAAAGAGGGCTGATGTGATCCTCTTGGAAGCATTAATAAATATGGTCTGGGAGTCCAATAGTTCTGGAACCTTTTCCTGCAGAAAGATCCCTAGGATCCTGCCATAACCTCCAGATTTACTGGAAAGTTTCTTCTTAATAGAATCAAAGAAAATCCTTCGCCAATCCACAGACTTCTTATTTACCAGAGCACACATCGAGTGAAATTGATGTCTGGTTATGTGGTCATGGGCAGAGTGTTTTCCTAACAACACTTTACCTACAATATCTACTAAGAACTTGTACTCAATTGAAAAAAAAAATTCTCAAGCAGGTGATTGGGGTTTCCCTGGGAGTGACCCATTCAATCTAGCATTTAATTAAATTAATCACTCGATAGTTCTAATTCATCTTAACCATTAACAAATCCGAAAACTTCAGATAAAACTTCTGGTGATAAAAGAACCTGGTTACTAGAGATTGATCCAATGAGAACTGGAGTATCCTGAAGCTTTGTTGTGTGCATCCATTCTTTTATTTCTATCACTGGAAGTTTGATCCTTGTTGTCATGAAATCCTATAGATTCAGACCCTCAAACAATTTCAGAATGTCCTGGAATACTTGATTCGAGTGAGAGAATGATTCTATATCAATGTTAAGTCCAGCGTCAAACTTCATCGTAGAGATTATAGCTTGAGAAATCGCCATTATCCTGCACAAACGAAAGATCAAGTGCATGAGAAATGGAAATGTGCGGGATAGAGTTCAATGAAAACCTAATTATAAGTTTTAAAAGTTGAAAAGGCGAACTCTGTCCGATGAAAAACAAGAAAACATCGAACCCTATTCGATAAAAAAAAATTCTTAAAAGAAATGTGTTTCGTCGATCTCAGTTAGATGAAAGTTTTGCGAAACAAATAAATTTCATCGATCTTTGTTCGACAAAAATTATTTGAAACTAAATTCGTCGGGTTCCATTCGACAAAAGTTTCACAAAGAGATTTCGTCGATCTTCGTTCGACGACAATCTCAAGAAGAGTTCACAGATCGTCTATCTCCGTTCGACAAAAGGTGACAAATTCGTCTTTCTCGGACCAAAAATTAAATTTATAAGTCTCCATTTATCATGCCCAGCTGATTTATAAAGAAAAGATGTTTCTTTTCATCTGAGGGTTTAGTGAAAATATCTGCCTTTTGTAAATCAGTGGAAATAAAGACAATATTAATTTTATTTTTGTCTACATTATCTCTAAAAAAATGATGTCTAATCTCTATATGCTTAGTTCTACTATGCAGTATTGGATTTTGTGTAATTGAAATAGCACTAGTATTATTATAAAAGATGGTTGAATTATTTAGGTTGAAATAATAATCTAGAAGCTGATTTTGAATCCACAAAATCTGTGAGCAGCAACTACCAGCTGCCATATATTCAGCTTCAGTAGTTGATGTTGACACAGATGTTTACTTTTTGCAAAACTAGGACACAAGCCTATCACTAAGAAACTGACAAGTTCCTGATGTGATTTTTTTATCAACTCTGCATCCAGCATAGTCAGCATCTGAGAATCCAGTAAAGTCAAATTCTGACTCTATTGGATACTAAAGTCCTAGATTTGGACAACCTTTTATATATCTCAAAATTCTTTTTGCTAAAATTAGGTGAGATTCTTTAGGATTTATTTGAAACCTAGCATAAATACAAGTAGCAAACATGATATCAGACCTACTTGCTGTTAAATATAATAGAGACCCAATGATGGCTCTATATATTTTCTGATCAGCAGGCTTGCCCTATTCATCATTATCAATAATAGCATTGGAAGGCATGGGTGTTTTCATTGCTGAGGCATCAGACATCCCAAATCTTTTTATAAGCTCCTTAGTATATTTATATTGGGATATGAAAATACCATCAGGGGATTGCTTCACTTGGAGACCAAGGAAGTAGGATAGTTCACCCATGCTCCTCATTTCAAACTTTGAGTGCATCAGGTTAGAAAACCTTTTGCAAAGTTTGGAATCAGTAGATCCAAATATTATGTCATCTACATATATTTGTACTAGCAAAATTTTAGATTTATGATGTCTAATAAATAAAGTCCTATCTACCAAGCCTCTAGAAAAATTATTTTCTAACAAGAAACTAACAAGAATCTCATACCAAGCTCTTGGAGGTTGTTTGAGACCATAATGAGCTTTATTAAGTTTAAAAATATAAGTAGAGTGAGTTGGAGAAATAAAACCTGGAGGTTGTTCAACATAAACTTCCTCTTTGAGTTCTCCATTTAGAAATGCACTCTTGACATCCATTTGATAAACTTTAAATTTCTTGAATGTTGTATATGCAAGAAATATTCTGATAGGCTCTAGCCTTGCAACAGGGGCAAAGGTCTAGTCATAATTAATGTCGTCCTCCTGTGAATAGACATGGGCTACCAATCTGGCTTTGTTTCTTATAATTAATCCTTGAGCATCCAACTTGTTCCTAAAGACTTACTTGGTTCCAATGACTGGGTAGTCCTTGGGTCTTGGAACAAAATCCCAAACTCTACATCTTTCAAATTGATTGAGTTTCTCTTGCATAGCAATGATCCAGTGGGGATCTTGTTTTGCATCTTTTATGGATTGAGGTTCAATCTGAGAAAGAAAGCAAGCATGCATCTGATCATGATTTAATTGATGCCTTATTTGCACACTAGCTGATATGTCTCCAATCACTTGAGATATGGGATGATTTCTAAGTATGACAAGATCAGTGGGTAGAGTTGGTTCTTCAACCACTTATGGTGTTAATTCCTCTTGTGGAATTTCATTTGCCACAATATATTCAGCATGAATTTCTGGAATTTCTTCATCACTGTCATTAGAAATAATTTATTGAGAAGGATGTGATATATTCTCTTGTGTTAGGATTAAATCATCCATTTTCTCACACAGATTTGGTACCTGCAAATTTTTTATGGTAGAGATGTCTCTCTCCTTGTAAAACATATGACTTTTATCAAAAGAAACATGCATAGATTCTTCCATTTTAAGAGATGATTTATTATAAACTCTATAAGCCTTGCTAACTTGAGAGTATCTAAGGAAAATTCTCTCTGCAGCTTTGGCTTCAAATTTTATAAGGTATTTCTTATCATTATTGTGAATAAAGCACATGCAACCAAAAACTTTAAAATAATTAAATTTAGGTTTCTTTGATTTAAGTAATTCATAGGGGGTCTTACCCTTTAGCTTATGAATTAGACTTTTATTTAGAACATAATTTGTTGTGCTTACTGCTTATGCCCTAAAGTATAGGGGCAAGTGAGCATCTACAAGTAATGTCCCTGCAGATTCAATCAGGGTTCTATTTTTCCCTTCAGCTACCCCATTTTGTTGAGGAGTTTTAGGAGTAAAAAAGCAATGCATGATAACTTCCTTCTCACATAATTCTTACATGAGAAGAGATTCAAACTTAGTGTCATGATCACTTCTGATCAATGCATTCTGAGTAGAGTACTCAATCTGAATGCTCTTAAGAAAGTCTATAAGAACTTTAAATTTATCTGATTGGTTTTTCAGAAAGAAAATCTAAGTGAATCTAGAGAAATCATCAATAATCACTAAGGTATATGACTTTCCTCCCAAGCTTTGTACTGCAATAGGTCCAAAAAGTTCCATATGTAGTAAGTACAAGATTCTGGGTGAATCACTTTTATTAGTGTATTTGAAACTATTTTTAGTTTGCTTGCCTAATTGACAAGCCCTGCAAATTCCTTCCTTCTTGTAAGAACTAGAAAGTAGTCCTTTGACAAGGTTGTCCTTAGATAATTTAGTTATAGTCCTAAGGTTTACTTGACCTAATCTCTTATGCCAAAGATCACTAATTTGACTAATCTGATTAAATAAACAAATTTCAAATTTTGCAGAATTAAAGTTAACTAGATAAATATTGCCTTGTCTAATACCAGTTAAAATAATTTTATTTAAACTAGAGATAATAGAACATAAAGATTTAATAAATGTTACCTGATAACCTTCATCACATAATTGGCTGGTGGAGATGAGATTATGCTTCAGACCATTTACATAAGCTACCTTCTTGAAGGTAACTGCTCCAACTTTAACATTTCCATATCATTCTGTATGTCCATATTTGGAGTCTCAAAAAATAACCTTAGGTCCAAGCTTTGCCTTGAAATTACTTAGGTTGGCCTTTGATCCTGTCATATGTTTTGAGCAACCACTATCCAAGTACCATTGTTCCTCTGTGGTAGGATAGCTCTTTACCTATATAAAAATAGATTAGTTGTCTTTGACCCTGGTTACCTTGGGCCTTGTTTATTTTCATAATGATAACTGGAAATAAAGGAACACTCTAGTTGATCCTTATAACCTAGTGGATGAAATCTCCTAGGAGTAATAATCCACTGAGTAAAAGGATTAACAAATTTTGCTTTTGATTTTTGTATTGACAAGAGTTAAAAAATTTTCTATGAAAAACTGAGTTCGACAAATTTAGTTGAGTTCGTCGATCTGAGTTTGATGAAAAGTATTGATTTCGTCGATCTCAGTTCACAGAATGATAATATTCATTTCCTGCATTCAACGATCGTCGATCTCTGTTCGACGAAATATGTTGATTTCGTCAAGCACCCGCTGTTGAGTAATCATACCCAGATTCTGGGTTCAGTATTCGTTGATTGTCGTTTGACGCATAATACTGATTTCGTCGATCTCGGTTCGATGAATTTTGTTGAACATTATTTTTATGAGATTTTTTTTCTTTTATTTAGGCTTCGTTTGTGGGGACATATTTTCATCGGTCAAGCGGTTACGACTGCATGAACCAGACCACAATTAAGGTCTGGTTCATGCGGTTGTAACTGCTTGACAGGTGAAAATAAGTCCCCCCAAACGAAGCCTTAGTCTTTGGTAAAATTTTAGTATCTTTATATAAATTGTAATACTTCTTTCTCTTTTCCTTTAGCAGATATGAATTCAATTGGTTTAGATAGGATATTTTTCTCAAAAATATAAGGCTGACTAGATGAAGCTCCCAAGCCCAGTTTGTCATTTAATCTGACATTCACAGTGCTTGTGATATCCATCAATTTGATGCTTCTCCCATTAAGGGATTCTTCAAATTGCTTAGCCTCATTTAATTTATTTTCTAAGGAAAATATTTGATCATTAGCAGTTTTTAAATCTTTTTTAAGTTTTAAGTTTTCAAAAGAGAAATTATCAAATTCAATTAATTTCTCTTTGAGAAGTTTGATTTCCTTCTCAGATTTGATTAAATCATTGCATAATAGTTTAAATTCAGCTTTGAATTATTCTGAAGTAAAATCAAAAGAAGAAATTACCTGCTCTTCTTCTAATTCAGATTCAGCTTCAGAAATTTCTGCTTTAGAGTTGCTGCATGATGCATTGATTGCCATCAAGAAGACCTCTCTAGCATTAGCTTCTTCTTCATCCTCACTAGAGCTGGATGAAGATTCATCCTCATATTCACTCCATGTTTCAGCAACAAAGCCTCTTTCTTTCTTCTTGTATTTGCTGGAGGAGGGCTTGTGTGAATGCTTCTTAGAGTGCATCTCCTTCTTCTTTTCTTTCTTCTGGTTCTCTAGACATTCTGGTAGTATGTGTCCAGGTTTCTTATACCCATAATAGATAATCTCTTTAGTAAGAGTCTTGTCATATCTTGGCTTATCATCATTTCTGGAAGATCTTCTCCTGAATTCCTTCCTTACCATCTTGTAAAATCTCTTAGCCAAGAGACTCAATAGATCTTCATTGTCTAGAATGGCTTCTGTTTCTTTAGTTGCTTAAAAAGCAATGCTTTGCTCTTTCCTTACTGAAGAAGAGGTTCTTTGTTCAGCTTCTCTGGTCTTGATGAGCTGCTCATAGGATTTGAGCTTGCCCAACAAGGTCTCTATAGAGATTTCATTGAGGCTTTTGGCTTCTTTGATTGGTCAGATCCTAAAGTCCCATGTGCTAGGGAAGCAAATAAGGATCTTGTCATTTATCTCTGTCAATGAGATGTTCTTGTCCAATGATTTCAGCTCACTGATTATAAGGATGAGTCTATTATACATATCAACAACTGATTCTGCTTCTTCCTTCTTGAAGTTCACATACTGAGAGATCAGATGTGATCTCCTGTCTTTTCTTTCATCTGTAGATCCTACAACCATCCCATTTAGGGAATCCCAGATATCCTTGGCTGAAGTGCATTCAATAACTTTCTGGAATATGTCATCAGACATAGTTTGAGCCAAAATTTTCATGGCTTTGGCATCTGCAACTTTCAGCTTCTTCTAAGCCTCTGTCCACTCAGGTGGTGGTACAGCTGAGGTGCTTGTTGATGTAGATGGAGTAGGGGGACTTAACAAAATAAAATTATAAATTTCTTCATCAATAGAACTCATATAGAGCCTAATCCTTGCCTTCCATAGTGCAAACTTATTTAGATTGCACACTGGAGGTCTGGTGCTTGAAAACTCTTTGTTTTGTGCCATGAGAAAAGGAGCAAACTAGAGTAAATGAGATCTATCAAGGATCTTTTTGTTCAGGTGTTAGCCTGTGAAACCAAATAACCAGCCCTCTGATACAAATTAAAAGTGAGGGATAGATCTAACTTAACTCTAGAGAGGGTGAATAGAGTATTTTAAAAATTATTAACTTGTTTTTATAGCGGATTAAAAGTTAGTGATATATGTAAGTTTAAAGAGAAAATCACAGTACACAAACAAAAAAGTAAAGACAAAACAGACGACACAAGGAATTTATAGTGGTTCCCCAATAAACCTGGGTACATCCACTCTTCTACCACCCTGGTAGGAATCCACTACAGGTTTTTGCTCAGGTACCCTGCCACCACAGGTTTTTGTTCAGGTGCCCTGTCACCACAAGATCTATTTTTCTAAGGTAGATCTAGCAACCCTTTAGGATTTTGATAAGGTGCCCAAAAACCAATCCCAAGTCTTTTGATCAGGTGACTTGTGAACCAAAAAGGTAAACTTTTGAAGGGAGTTAATGTAACGGCCTCCCCAGCACCCACAGGTCCAAGGATCGAAACCTGGCTCTGATTCCATTTGTAAGACCCCCCACCCTCCTGAAACACAAAACACAGCTTGAGGGGAGTCTTATGCCCAGAACAGCCGCCTTACGGTAGCACTAGCACTCGGGCTAGCCTATACTACAAGATGCCTATTCTGTCGGCCTTCACCAATATCAAACATTGCCAACCCAACAAAACATATAAAATGAGAACTCAAATCCACACAAGCATATAATAGTCAAAAAATACAACATATAAAAGAAGCTACAACAAGCTTTTATATTATCAGAGTACGAGTTAAAACTTACTCAAAAGGGCTATAATAAGAGTCTCTCAAAGACTCACATCAGTCACTGACGGTAGCGATGGTACCGTCCCCACAGGCCCTGTCGTTTTTCCTGACTCAAAAGCGCATACGAGGGGGCCTAGCGCAAATTGGGATGTTACAAATCCTATAAATAAAATAAAAGATTTCATCCCCGAAATCAGGCTAAGGCTATGGGAGAGGAAAGCATGAAAAATAAATTAATACATGCTTTTAAATTTTACCTGAAGGAAATAACTCCGGGTAGCGCTTTTGCATCAAGTACACCGGCTCCAAGGTATACTCCACCTTCCCATGATTAGACCATAGCACCTTCACCAAAGGAACACTCTTGCGGCGCAAAATCCTTGTCTCATTGTCTACTATCCGCACCGGCTCTAGTCTTACAGATCTATCGGTCGCTACTGCTCCATTAATGGTGGGAATATGTTGATCAGGCCGCAACAGCACCTTCCGGAGAGACGACACATGGAATACGTCATGAAGATTCTCCAGCTCTGGTGGCAACTCCCACCGGTAGGCCAAAGGGATAATCTTTTCAAAAATAGTGTAAGGCCCAACATACCTTGGGCTGAGCTTCTTCATACCACATACCCGTAACACTCCATACATCGGCCGGATATTCAGTAACACTTTGTCACCCGCTTGAAATTCTACCACCCGGTTCTTTGCATTATAGTATTTAGCCTGCCGACTTTGAGCCTCAAGCATTCGGTCTCGTATTAGCCTAACCAGCGCATCAGTGTCATCGATGTATTCAATACCCAAAACCTTTGGGTCTTCATCTTGTACCCATGACAAGAGGGTTCTATACCTTCTTCTATAAAGGGCTTCATCGGGTGTCATTCTGATACTGGCCTGGTGACTGTTGTTATATGAAAATTCCACCAGGGGTAAGAGCCTTTCCCACGGCTCTCCTCTATCAGATACGCGTATCCTCAATAGATCATCCAATATTTTGATGGTCCTCTCAGATTGCCCGTCCGTCTGAGGATGAAATGTTGTGCTAAAGGTAAGACGTGAACCCAAATATGCCTGCACCGCCTTCCATTCTTTAGAGGTAAACTGACCATCCTGATCAGAAACTATTGTCTTTGGCACACCATGATATCGTACGAACTGCTCCACAAAGAGGCATACCAAAACATCCACATGAGCTTCTTTCTTCATAGGAATAAACTAGGCTACCTTCATCAGGCAGTCGGTGATTACCTATACTGAATCATTCCCTGACGTACGCGAGGCAAACCGTGGATGAAGTCCATAGAGACATCCTCGAACTTCCACTTGGGGATGGGTAATGACTGTAATAACTCACCGGGGATCCTGCATTCTGCCTTCACCCTTTCACAGGCCTCACAATGCGTAACAAAATATCAGATGTCCCTCTTCATTCCTGGCCAATACATGGTCTTCTACAGGTCGGCGTACATCTTGTCAATCCCAGGATGCACAGAATACTGGGTGCAGTGTGCCTCTCTCAGGATATCTTCCTGAATTTTATCGCCCTCGGGAATGTAAAGTCGGCCACGGAGATGAATGAGGCCATATTTTAGAGAGTACTTGTCAGTTTTCTCATCTTCAATTGACTTGATTGTCGTGGCCAAAGCCGCATCCTTTCCTTGCTCCGCCCGGATCCGGTCTAGAATGTCACAGACTATGCTCATCGCGGTTAGGTACTCTGTATAACCTTCTGATTGGTCTTTGTATACCAGGGTGATCTCCATCTCTTCGAGTATCCGGGCTAACTCCATTCTCATTAATCAGGACTCCGAGTTTGATTCCGGTAACTTTCTGCTCAAAGCATCAGCCACAGAATTTGCTTTTCCGAGGTGGTAGTTCAAAGTGAATTCATAATCGCATAAAAACTCTAACCACCGCCATTATCTCAAATTCAATTCCTTCTGTGTATGGACGTATTTTAGATTCTTGTGGTCTGAAAAGATTTCGTAGTGGACGTCGTATAGATAGTGTCTCCAAATCTTCAAGGCGAACACCACCGCTCCCAATTCTAGATTATGTATCGGGTAGTTGATCTCATGCTTATTCAGCTGTCTTGAAGCATATGCAATCACATGCACGCGCTGCATCAATACTGCTCCCATCCCTTGATATGATGCGTCAATGTAAACTTGAAATCCCTCCCCCCGGATGAAGGGCTAGGATGGGTGCAGATGTAAGTCGGTCCTTCAGTTCCTAAAATACAGCTTCACACTAGGGTGTCCACTCATATGGCACACCTTTCTTTGTCAGCGTAGTAAGAGGAAGGGCAATCTTTGAGAACCCTTTTACAAACTTACGATAGTACCCGGCTAGTCTAAGGAAGCTTCGCACATTGGCCGCTGACTTTAAGGGCGACCACTCCTTCACGGCACGCACTTTGGTCGGATCCACAGCTGACCCAGCCCCACTGATCACATGGCCCAAGAAGGCAACCTCTTGGAGCCAAAATTCGCACTTGCTGAACTTGGCAAACAAGGCGTGCTCTTTTAGCTTCTTCAGTACCAAGGTCATATGTTTGACATGCTCTTCCTCCGTCTTAGAGTAGACCAAAATGTCATCGATGAAAACGATGACGAAGACATCTAGATAAGGCTCGAACACTTTGTTCATCAGACTCATGAAAGCTGAAGGGGCATTTGTGAGCCAAAACGGCATCACAGTGAACTCATGCAAGCCGTACCTTGAGCTAAAGGCCATTTTCTGAATATCCTCCTCCTGTATTCTCAACTAATAATACCCCGAGCGCAAATCCAATTTGGAAAACCAAGGCGCTCCTACCAATTGGTCGAACAACTCATCAATCCGAGGTAGCGAATAGGTGTTCTGTACTGTCAGTCAGTTGAGCTCCCGATAGTCTATACATAATCGCAAGGTTCCATCCTTCTTCTTAACAAACAGAATAGGGGCTCCCCATGGTGATGAGCTGGGGCGAACAAACCCTGATTCTACCAACTCTTGCAACTGCACTCTAAACTCTGCGAGTTCCATCGGGGCTATCCGGTAAGGGGTCCTGGAGACGGGTTTGGCTCCTGGTACTAGCTTAATTTAAAAATCCACCTCTCTATGCGTGGGTAAACCAGGTAATTTCTCAGGAAATACCTCAGGAAAATCTCGCACCACCCACACGTCCTTCATATCTATTTTCACCTCCTTCAGTTCAAAATATATCATGTAAACTTCATCCCCTCTCATGTGAGCTTTCAAGGTCTGAATCGAAGATAATAATAAATGTGATGCGAATTTTATACTTTGGAAGATTGCATCAATATCCCATGTCTCAAGTAGATTCGCTTCTCCGCGTAGTCAATTCTTGTGTAGTGTCAATCCAGCCATGCCATGCCTAGAATGAGGTCGAACTCCGGCATTCTCAAAACTGTGGCAGGGGTATCAAAGATCTTTCCCCCAATAAGTATCTCCAGTTCGCACTTGGCGGTTGCAGTCATCTCAGAGCCGTCTGGGAGGCGTACTCTTTGAGCAATACCAGTGAAGGATTGCACTCCTTCCAGGTCTTTAATGAAGTCTGCAGACACAAATGAGTGTGAGGCACCGGTATCGAATAACGTATAGGCTTGTTTCCCGCCGACCACCACGGTGCCTAAGTACCAATAGCAATACTCAAAGCTATATATCTAGTATGTCTTAAGAAACTTAAGATTAACAATGAAAATGGGATAACTAACTGTAACATACCTACAATCACCTCCTGAGGGTTCTGCTCCTGTGTCATGTCCAGCGCGAACACCTAATTCCGAGCAGGTCTGGGGTTTCCTCCTTGTGGTCCTCGTCCTCGACCACACATATGCCCCTGCCCTCGAAGAGCTGCCAGAGGGAGAGCAAGAGGCGCATTTCAAAGCAGTTGCGGGCAGTAGCGTCGAATGTGGTCCGGTTGGTTGCATTCAAAGCACACTCGCTCCTGCCGCCCACCGGGTTACTGAAACTATTGAGGCTGTGGTGGTGGAGGCAATGCTGGAAGCTGTGGAACCGGGTGCTCCACTTTATAATTCTGGTGGAAACGCCTGCCGCCTCTCTGATTTCCTCTTCCTCCTCCAAATTCATGGCTCCTTCTATTTCTAGGGCCAGCTTCCATCACACCCTCAGCAGGTCTTTTACCACTTCCCAAGTGGTCTGCTTCTAGCCTCTTCACCATGTCAATAATTTCCGTCAGGTTGGAGTCTGCTATAAACAAAAGGGCTTGCCTCAGGGGGTCTTGCAAGCCTTTGTAGATCCTTCTTGCATATCCTCTATCATCCAACTCATAAGAGTCAGCAAATCTAGCCAGATGCTGAAACTCCTGCTGGTACTCCGTCACTGACTTAGATCCTTGCTTTAGATGTAAGAATCTCTCTTCGAGTTCATCTCGAGCAGACGAGGGAATGAAGTGCTCCAAAAAGGCTCCCGAGAACTCATTCCAGCTGATCTTCGTATACACTCGCCCTTGAAAGATGGAGCCCATGAGGGACTTCCACCAATTCTTGGTGTGTTGTTCTAAGAGTGTCACTACTAGGGTCATAGCCATGTTGCTTGGACATCTAATTCCAACCAGCAGTTCTTACATGGTGTCGATCCATTCCTTCGTACGCACTGCCGACTTTGTCCCAAGGTAAGCAGGAGGGTAGAGAGCTCGGAAAGTGCTCACCCAATTGGAGCTCGGACCTTATTATTGTACGGGGGCTTGTTGAGATCTAAAGGCATCCAGGATAGCTGTGAGCGTCTGCCCTAGCTCCGATTGTTGAAATTGTGTGGGTACGGACGGGGTGGGGGAGCCCCCCACTTGCTCAACGTGCACTGGGATCTACACGTAGAATACAAGCCTAAGGTCAAGTTGGCTAATCTTAAGGTCAAAGTTGGACATACTTAGTGTGAATTATATATAGGCACACCAATGCTTCCGCTAAGTCAGTCTGTCCCCAAACTGACTAATCGAATGGGGGTGGCACCATTGTTAAATGACTTCTCTAATTCAGGATCGTAGCAAGCTGATACCATTTATAAGACCTCCCCTCCCGGAACACAAAACCCGGCTCAAGGGGAGTCTTATGCCTAGAACAGCTACCTTGCGGTAGCACTAGCACTCGGGCTAGCCTATACTACAAGACGCTTATTCTATTGGCCTTCACCAATATCAAACATTGCCAACCCAACCAAACATATAAAATGAGAAGTCAAATCCACACAAGCATATAATAGTCCAAAAATACAAAATATAAAAGAAGCTATAACAAGCTTCTACTGAAAGACTTTGTTTCAAGAGCCTAACCACCTAGAGGGGGGTGAATAGGTTCTAATCTTTTTAAGTCTTTTTGATTTTAAGGCAAACAGTTATTTATAACTTCTTTTAGCACAGAATAATTTTATCTACAGAAATTAAATACAACACAGCAAACACCAGATCTATAGTGGTTCCCCAAGATATGGGTGCATCCACTTTCCCCCTTCACATATCCAGCAGATAACTGGATTCAGCCTAACTTCCTTCCACTGGCTTGGATCCGCAGATCTTACAAACTCAGAACCCAAAATGGTTCCTACACCTCAGACTTTACACAAGTCCTACCTCAGATTCTTCCCTGAATCCTACCTCAGGCCTCAGCCCTACCTCAGCCCTTATAATTAGGCTTACAACTCAGACTTTCCACAAGTCCTACCTCAGGCACACTGCCCTGCCTCAACCTTTATAATTTTAGGCTTACAATCTCAGATCTAACATTAGATCCTACAAGAATTTGTGAGTAATAAGTATCAGAAAACTTCACCAGCTATATTTCTCTGTTGATGTTGTCTTCTTAATCAGTTCTTGTATAGACGGATCCTTCTGATCCAACCTAACTTAGATTTTCAAAGCTTCTTGATTAGGACAAATAAGGTGGATCTTCTCTTGAAGTTGAAGTTGATCTTCAGTCAGCTTCTTCCTTAGATTCAGATCAAACTCTGAATCTTTCTTGTAGACAGCCCTTGATCTGTCAGAATTCTTCTTATTGATGCCTCACGTTGTAGTTTTTTTTCGTTTCCGATTTGTCTCTTATAAAGAGCTTGCTTCATGGTTACTGGTTGATCCGGTTCATAACAGACTTCTGACAATTCTGACAGTGGTGTCAGACCGGTTAGTTATGACAGTTGTCAAGTCACCAGTCACGTCACCAAGTTCTTCTGTGTCTTTCCAACTCAGCACAAAACACTTAGCAGACTGCTTCACATATGTCGACACATATAGGCTAAGTGTCGACACAAGTCTTCAAGGTGTCGACACAAATACTCTAAGTGTCGACACAGTCATACTTCTGCTTCTCGACACTGCTTTTTGTTGTATATGTTGACACAAGTCCTGTGTGTCGACACAGCTACTTCTTGTCACGACATTTCTATTGCAAAAAGATGGCATTGAGTGTTTGTCAAATGGTGTTGAGTGTGTATCGACACAAATCCTGTGTGTCTACATAATTACTTCTGAACTCGACACAGCCTCTTTAGAGTTGGTGTGTCGACACAAGTCCTATGTGTCGACACAATTGCTTCAGGTGTCGACATAGCTCCTGAGTGTCGACTCATCTTCTGTTTTAAGTGTCGACACAAGTCCTGCTTCAGATGTCGACACATTTATGGATGTCTACACAACTGCTTATTTAGGTGTCGACAAAGCTCTGAGTGTCGACACAATTTCTTTAAAAGTGTCGACACAAATTCTGGGTATCGACACAACTTCCCTGAGTGTCGACACAATTTGCCTATGTGTCAACACAGCTTGTCTGAGTGTCGACACAAGTTTCCTGAGTGTCGACACAGTTTCTTCACAAGTGTCGACACTTGTACTTAGAAAATTTTCCTTAAAACTTTTAAACCTGCACAATGAAACTAGAACTTCTATCAAATACACATTGATGCATATCATTGACTAAGTTGTGGCTTCTCCAAATCTAGTACACATTTTCCAATGTACCCAACAATCTCCCCCTATTTGGAGAAGTCATAACCCTTAGTCAAAGATATACATCTCTTAAGATAAAACAAAATTGTAATAAAAGAAAAAACATTTCAGAGCAGGTTATTACATAATCACTGTAAATAACAAACACTTAATACTGAAACAGATTTCATTAATCAGTAAAATTATGGTTTACATAAATTTCTTATAGAACAAAAGAAACAAATTAGTATATTGTTCTATTACATAAACCTAGCAATCCTATTACTAACTAGGCTCCTTAATAACTATTCCTTTGCCAGACTTGATTTTAGCCTGCACAGAAGGTTCAGCATCTTCAGCTGGCTTTTTCCCTTTGAGAGCTTTCTTCTTCAATTCTTCAGCCTTGATCTTCTGTCTTTCAAAATTGTGGAAAGGTTTGGGGAAGTACTTGTTTGGCTCTTGAGCATTAGCAGGTAGCTTCCCAGCCTTAGCACTTCTTCTATGCTGAAGAATTGCTTCTTATCCAGCTTGATATTTATTCCACTCTTGCTCAGAATACCACTTACCCCTGTCATGGGTTTTATCCTTAACAGCTTTCCAGGCAGTAAGTATGATATTTCTAGAAGTTGGGCTCCACTGCTCAAAATCTAGCTTCAGCTCAGCCTGCTCTCTGAATCTCTTCTTGGAAAGTTGAGCTTCCTTCTGAGCTTCTAATGCAGCTTCTGACATTTCAACCTTTTCTAGAATTACATTTTGTTCCTCTGGTGGAGGACTATATATTTTCAGCACTTCTTCTTGAACCATCTCAAAATGTAACATCCCATTTCCGGCTAGACCCCTAGGAGTCGGTTGGTCGTGACAGAACCCTAGGAAGCCCAAAAATTGAAATAAATCGATCGAGATTTCGGGTCACGGGTTGGTCACGCCCGTGACCGACCCGTCATGCCCGTGACTTTGGGCGTGACTACTTCGACGATCATCGATCTCCGTGAGACGATCGCCGAACTTGCAGCCCGGGCATGTCACGCCCGTGACCAAGGTGTCACGCCCGTGACCTAGGGCGTGACTCCTTCGACAATCGTCGATCTCCGTTAGACGATCGTCGAACGTGCAGCCCGGACATGTCACGCCCGTGACCAAAGTGTCACGCCCGTGACCAGGGGCGTGACTCCTTCAACGATCGTCGATCTCCGTAAAACGATCGTCGAAATTGAACTCGGGCCTGTCACGCCCGTGACCTAGGTGTCACACCCGTGACCTAGGGCGTGACCAGCCTTCGACGACCGTCGATCTCAGTTCGACGATCGCCGACCTCAGAATTGTCGTTCAGGCCTGTCACGCCCGTGACCAAGGTGTCACGCCCGTGACCTAGGGCGTGACCACCCTTCGACGACCGTCGATTCCAGTTCAACGATCGTCGACCTCAAAATTGCCACCCGGGCCTGTCACGCCCGTGACATTGGCCGAAACAACGGTTCAGGCCCGAAATTATTCTAACACGCGTGGTAATAAATGCTGGTGTGGGAAGTTACACCAGGAGTAATTACAGGCCGTTTTTCCTTCTGTAATTATATAATAAAGGAGGAAGATGTGGTCTGATAGGAAACCGCCAACTGGACACACCTGTTCATCTTCCACCGTTTCTTATCCCTTCACTGTAACCGAAATGTTATTAGGAGGAGCTTTCATGACCATTAAGGCTTTACCCTTTCACCTCCCCACATGCTGACTTATAAAAGCCCACTTGGAGCAAGAGGAGAACGTTACACGCTCAATCAAACAGATCAGATCTTTGTTCTTGCTGTAGGAGAAGTTCAGCAACGCCACCACCGCGCCATGGCACCCCGTCGTTCTTCTCGCCTCCAAACCGCGAATAAGGTCCTCCTCTGCTTCTTCTCTTTCATGGGTAGATCTTAGGATTCTTAGAAAGGAAGTTCGTGCTCAACGGAGCCAGACCCATCTCTCGATTTCAGGGAAAACCATGAAAAAAATGTATTCTTGAGTTCGTCGGAAACCGCCACATCCGGCGGCCAAACCACCGCCGACCGATAGCCATCACCTCAACGGAGGTGGTGGTGGTGGAGGCTGGCCAGGGAAGTGACCGGACGACCGGTGATGGAGCGCGAAAGAGCTACAGGAAATATGAGTTTCTGTGTCTGGTTTTCGGGTTCTGTAGAAGATGAACAGTAAAAACTGTTTTTAATATATAAATTATGTAAATAATTTTGTAAGGAAATTATACTTGGATGGGCACATTTTAATGCTGCAAAACGAGGCACTTAGAGGCCATTTTAGGAAAAGTGACCAGACACAAAAGTCGTAGCCCTTCGAGTCTAGATTAATCTAAAATTGGTTTCAACTCGTTTGGGTAAGCGGTTCGGCCGCAGCACCCGTTTTAGTGGGGCTGTACCTAGAGTTGGGCAGAAATTAAAACGGATGCCCACTCTTCGTCCCTTGTCCAAATGACCTTAAATTTGGGCAGAGGGTTAGCCTTAGCAATACCTAAAGGCAGACCAAAAATGGGAATTTTTGGAGATACTTTGCCTAAAGTTTTTGTTTCAATTTAATAAACTTAGAGGAATTTATTTAAGTGGTCAAACGACCTCCAAACCCTCCCAAAGTTTGGTGAGTGGTCCCTGGCTATAAAACCTAGGTCTGTACAAAATTCCAACTGATTTGGAGGAGTTTTGGGTAGGAAATCTTCTACCCTTAACTAGGCATTAGTGAGACACCTTTTAGTAAAAAGTGCACTAAGAGTTTGGAAAGGTCAAATCACCTCAACAGAGGCTGATTTTCTGATCTCTGACTTAGAAGGGTGTTATAACCTGCTTGGAGAAAAATGGTGAGGTTTAAGGTTGATTTACCCTAGGATCCAAGCTCAAACCCTAAATAAAGGGTTTTGAGGGTTGTGAAGGACATGGGGGCAATTGCTCTTGTTTTGCCTTGAAACTCTGTAGAGTTGACAAAAGCTTGATAAGAATGGTCCGGATGTAATCTTGGGGAATTTGGAGACAAGTAGATACCTTAAAACCCTAACCTTACTTTTAGGGTAAAATATCAAATAGGTAAAATCAGTCACTGAACCTTACTTAAAAACTGTGAAATTCGGGTAGAATGAGTTTTGGATCAGGTAGAACTTATAGCAATTTTTCTGGAATTTTATGTTGATTATTTATAGCACTCTGAATATTGTTATTCTGTGGACACTCCCTTCGTGGAGTTTTTATTCTATATATGTGATTTATTATTGTGGACTGCAGTGCTCTTACTTCTATTATTGTGCTACCTTTCTGTGATCGAATTGGCCGGCAGAATCGACGCCTTGTGGTGATAACCCTTCAGGACGTGATGGTGTCACCGCAAAGCGGCGATTCTGGGCCTAAGACCCCGGTGGTTGAAAAAGAAAAAAAAAGGGGGGTCTTACAAGTGGTATCAGAGGGAAACATCGATCTGAAAAGGTAGCAGTCCACTAACCCTGGGTCACCCCCGCTCGAGTTTAGTTTGGGGACAAACTAAGCAGCGGAAGCAGTGGTGTGCCCATATGGGGATCAAATATAAATTGTCCACCTTTATGTAATATTTGAACATTTTCTCAGCATGTGTTTTTGTTACGCAGCCTCCAGCACGGCCTACGCCACAAGGTGGAGTTCAACAGGCTCAGGATGTTGCACCACCCCCACCGGTCCCCACTCCTTTCCTTCAGTCAGACATGGGACAGACTCTGACTATCATCCTAGAGGCTTTCAGGGCCCAGCAAGTTCCGGCCCCGCAGCCAAACCCGGGGGCCAACTGGCTGAGCATCTTCAGGGGTCTTTCTCCCCCATCCTATTTAGGGACTGAGTCGGTGGTTCAGACGGAAGAGTGGCTAGATATCATGTACGAGATGCTGACCGGGATACGGTGTCCCTGGGAGGAGAGGGTGGCTCTGTTTGTCTCTTGCCTGGAGTCCCATGCAAAGAGGTGGTGGAAGACGTTGTTGGACACAACATTTGCCGATAGGGAGGTTGCGGAGGTTACTTGGGAGGAGTTCAGGGCCGCACTACTGGAGCATTTCGTTCTGCAGTCGGCTAGGGATGATTTGGAGGAGCGGTTCTTACAGCTGAAGCAGGGCACCCGGACCGTGGTGGAGTACCATAGAGAGTTTGACCATCTGGCTCGATACGCAGATTCCTACCAGCAGGACGAGGCAGGGTATATCAGGAGGTTCTATAAAGGCCTGCGGGAGGACTTGAGGGAGGCTCTGTTGTTTATATCTGACGGGCCCATCTCCCAGATTTTGGAGATGGCAAAAAGGATTGAGGCAGATTGGCATGCCACCCGGGGCCGGAAACGGCCAGCAGAGGATCAGGGACAGAGAGGTAGAAATGACCAGCGGCGAGGTGCTGTACCAGAGGGGAGTAGGACAGAGGACCAGCCTCGTCAGGACGTGAGGCAGGAGCCGAGAGAACAGGTGATATTGGCCCCTCAACCTCTTCGGATGCAGGAGATGCCGAGACCCGGGGGAATGGCGTATCCCCCACCAGAGTGCTTCCTTTGTCATCAGATTGGGCACATTCGGAGGAACTGCCCCATGAGGGGGGCACCACCTCCAGCACCACAGGGCGGCCCACCAGCTCAACATTACGGAGGCCGAGGACGCAGCCGCGGTCATGGATACCAGGAGGGAGATCATAGACAGGGAAGAGAGCAGGTATATGCTTTGGACCTTGCGCAGCCTCGGAATCCGGAGCAGGTCATCGCAGGTACGCCGCAATGCTTCTTTATTTTCATAGAATTTCCCTTTCAATGGTCAAAACTTTGAATCGCACTAGATAGATTAGCAAGGAAAGTAAAACTCACTATAGAACCCTAAGATATCTAATCACTCCAGGTATAGTCTTCATCAGCGGCAAGCCGGCCCGCACGCTGTTCGATACTGGAGCTACTCACTCCTTTGTGTCGGAGACGTTCGTAGAAGGACTGGAAGGCGTGGAGCGGTTCACAGGCTCGAGGATGAGGGTGCGACTACCGGATGGATCTGAGCTCCTTACCACGGATCACTGCAATATGGAGGCAGAAATTGGTGGAAAGGCATTCGAGGCTCCAGTGACTATTTTGAAGCTGACAGACTACGACCTGATCCTGGGCATGGTATGGCTGCACTGGAACCATGCCCAGATTGACTGCCAGGCGAAGAGAATCACCGTGAGACACGGGGACTCTTTCATTACCATCAAAGGTATAAGACCTGTCTCTCGTATACTCTTATCTTTGGTACAGGCCGTTAAGGCCCATCTGCAGGGAGAGGAGGTCTATCAGATTCTATTTGAGATGACGGAAGTTAAGGAGTCGGTGACAGACATCCCGGTGGTGCGAGATTTCGCTGACATCTTTCCAGAGAAACTGTCAGGACTACCTCCACACCGAGAGCAGGACTTTTAGATACAGCTTGTGCCGGGGGCCAAGCCGGCATCTAGGGCCCCTTATCGGATGGCCCCAAAGGAGTTGGCAGAGTTTCGGACTCAGTTGCAGGAATTGGTTGAGGCAGGATTTGTTAGACCGAGTTCCTCGCCATGGGGAGCACCGGTCCTATTCGTGAAGAAGAAGGATGGGACACTCCGCCTGTGCATCGATTATCGAGCACTAAATAGGCTGACCGTCCGGAATACCTATCCGCTCCCTCGGATAGACGAATTGTTCGACCAGCTGAAGGGGGCCCATTATTTCTCGAAGCTGGACTTGAGGTCAGGGTACTACCAGCTACGGATCCAGGAGGAGGATATCCCGAAGACGGCCTTCAGTAGCAGATATGGCCTGTATGAGTTCACCGTGATGCCCTTCGGGCTCACGAATGCTCCGTCGGCGTTCATGAGTCTCATGAACCGGGTTTTCGAGGCCTACTTGGATGTGTTCGTCATAGTATTCATAGACGACATCTTGATCTACTCGAGGACGGAGGAGGAGCACACTCGGCATCTGGCACTCACGCTAGAGAGGCTGCGGGAGCATTGCCTTTACGCAAAATTCAGCAAGTGTCAGTTTTGGTTGAAGGAGGTGGCCTTCCTAGGCCACATTATCAGCGGAGCCGGGTTGGCAGTGGATCCGGCAAAGATTCGGGCAGTTCGAGATTGGCCGCAGTTGAAGACAGCCACTGATGTACGAAGTTTCTTGGGACTTGCCGGTTACTACCGGAAGTTCGTGGAGGGGTTCTCTCAGATTTCCCTCCCCCTCACATCTTTGACGAAGAAGGAGGAACCTTTCGTTTGGACCCCGCAGTGCCAGGCGGCTTTCCAGGAGCTGAAGGACCGACTCATCTCAGCCCTTATTCTGGCCCTTCCATCTGGAAAGGAAGGATTCCAGGTGTACACCGACGCATCATACCAGGGGATGGGAGCAGTGCTGATGCAGAACGGACACGTCATAGCATATGCCTTCCGCCAGCTGAAGACCCATGAGTAGAACTACCCAGTGCACGACCTTGAGATGGGAGCGATCATTTTTGCTCTGAAGGTCTGGCGCCATTATCTTTATGGAGTCCACTGCGACATCTACTCCGACCATAAGAACCTGAAATACGTGGACACTCAGAAGGAGCTGAATATCAGGCAGAGGCGCTGGGTGGAGTTCTTAGCAGACTATCAGTATGAGATGCACTACCATCCAGGGAAGGCAAACGTGGTGGCCGACGCATTGAGTCGGAGAGCTACCACTTTCGAAGCTGGGCCCCAAGTTATGTCCATGGAGCTAGTCCGGTCATTCAGAGATATGCAGATATCCCTAGTGTCCGAGGGGTATCCAGAGCTGTATAGGGAGTATCTGACATCGATGGTGGCCATTGACGATATTCGGGATCGCATTCGGGACGGACAGAGGACAGATGCGTGGGCAGAGCCGATGTTCCGAGCCTTGGAGGAGGGTTCGACAGGAGATTATTCCCTGAGAGATGGTCTGCTACATTTCAGAGCAGAGTATATATACCCGCAGGAGGCCAGATCCGAGAGGATATTATGATAGAGGCGCATTGCAGCTGGTACTCTGTGCACCCGGGGATCACAAAGATGACCGCTGATCTGAAGAAGATGATGTTTTGGCCAGGCATGAAGAAGGACATTACGTATTTCGTGACACATTGCGAGGCGTGTCAGTTGGTGAAGGCGGAGTGCAGGAACCCCGCAGGATTATTGCAGCCACTCCCGGTGCCGGAGTGGAAATTTGACGATATAGCTATGGATTTTATACATGGTCTTCCCCGGTCTCGGACGGGGAACGACTCGATCTGGTGATTGTTGATCGGTTGACGAAGGTGGCCCGCTTTGTACCGATCAGGAAGGATGACTCGATGGGAGTGCTGGTACGGAAGTTTGTGGAGCAATATATCCGATATCATGGCATGCCCCGGATGATAGTGTTGGACCGCGATGGACGGTTTACATCCAGGGAGTGGCGTTCAGTGCAGGCCTATTTGGGCACCCGGTTGACTTTTAGCACGGCCTTCCACCCTCAGACGGACGGGCAGACAGAGCGCACCAACCAGACCTTGGAGGATTTACTTCGACTGTGTATACTGGACCGAGGGGAGCCGTGGGAGAAGGTGTTACCGTTGGTCGAGTTCTCCTATAACAATAGCTACCAGTCCAGCATCAGGATGGCGCCTTATGAAGCCTTGTATGGAAGAAAATGTAGGACCCCGCTTTCTTGGGTTCAAGACAAGGATCCGAAGGTGTTGGGATCGGATTTTGTTGAAGACACCGAGGCTCAGGTGAGACTGATCAGAGATAGGATGTTGGAGGCGCAGAGCAGACAGGCTAAATACTATGACGCCCGGCATCGTCAGGTGGAGTTTCGGGTAGGAGATCGAGTGTTCTTGAAGATCCGGCCCATGCACAGAGTCTCACGGGTGCGCGGTCGGAGGAAGAAGCTCAGCCCTAGGTATATGGGCCCTTACCGGATCCTGGAGCGGATCGTACCCCTAGCCTACAGGCTAGATTTGCCACCAGAGCTGGCAGCTCTACACGACGTCTTCCACATTTCTTCGCTGAGAAGGGCTCTACTATGCCCGGAGCAGCGGATTTTGACCACCGAAGGGCCGGTAGCTTCAGACATATCTGTTCACTTGGAGCCGGTTCGGATCGACGACAAAGGAGTACGGATCTTGCGCCGCAAAAAGATCCCCTTAGTCAAGGTTCTGTGGAGAAACCACGGTCAGGAGGAGCACACCTGGGAACCGCAGGATTTGATGAGGCAAAGATACCCGGAGTTGTTCAGTCAGGTACATCTCACCACCTCTCGGTATACTATAGATTGCCTTCTTGTTTTGGACAGTTAAGATTAGATAAGGAAAATTCAGGACCTTGGCATGCGCACTCAATCAGAAAGGTAGGGGCTAATCTTTTGTTTATTGGGGAGATTGTCTTCGTTTATCAAACGAATAGTCGCCTAAACCCGATAGAAAGATCGTATGGGACGTTACAAGTTTAATTTATTCCGATAGAAATCCCCGTAGGCTCAACCTCAATTTCGGGGACGAAATTTTTGTTTTGTTTATTGGGATTTGTAACATCCCATTTCCGGCTAGACCCCTAGGAGTCGGTTGGTCGTGACAGAACCCTAGGAAGCCCAAAAATTGAAATAAATCGATCGAGATTTCGGGTCACGGGTTGGTCACGCCCGTGACCGACCCGTCACGCCCGTGACTTTGGGCGTGACTACTTCGACGATCGTCGATCTCCGTGAGACGATCGCCAAACTTGCAGCCCGGGCATGTCACGCCCGTGACCAAGGTGTCACGCCCGTGACCTAGGGCGTGACTCCTTCGACGATCGTCGATCTCCGTTAGACGATTGTCGAACGTGCAGCCCAGACATGTCACGCCCGTGACCAAAGTGTCACGCCCATGACCAGGGGCGTGACTCCTTCAACGATCGTCGATCTACGTAAAACGATCGTCGAAATTGAACTCGGGCCTGTCACGCCCGTGACCTAGGTGTCACGCCCGTGACCTAGGGCGTGACCAGCCTTCGACGACCGTCGATCTCAGTTCGATGATCGCCGACCTCAGAATTGCCGTTCGGGCCTGTCACGCCCGTGACCAAGGTGTCACGCCCGTGACCTAGGGCGTGACCACCCTTCGACGACCGTCGATTCCAGTTCGACGATCGTCGACCTCAGAATTGCCACCCGGGTCTGTCACGCCCATGACCTATGTGTCACGCCCGTGACATTGGCCGAAACGACAGTTCAGGCCCGAAATTATTCTAACACGCGTGGTAATAAATGCTGGTGTGGGAAGTTACATCAGGAGTAATTACAGACCGTTTTTCCTTCTGTAATTATATAATAAAGGAGGAAGATGTGGTCCGATAGGAAACCGCCAACTGGACACACCTGTTCATCTTCCACCGTTTCTTATCCCTTCATTGTAACCGAAATGTTATTAGGAGGAGCCTTCATGACCATTAAGGCTTTACCCTTTCACCTCCCCACATGCTGACTTATAAAAGCCCACTTGGAGCAAGAGGAGAAGGTTACACACTCAATCAAATGGATCAGATCTTTGTTCTTGCTGTAGGAGAAGTTCAGCAACGCCACCACCGCGCCATGGCACCCCGTCGTTCTTCTCGCCTCCAAACCGCGAATAAGGTCCTCCTCTGCTTCTTCTCTTTCATGGGTAGATCTTAGGATTCTTAGAAAGGAAGTTTGCGCTCAACGGAGCCGGACCCATCTCTCGATTTCAGGGAAAACCATGAAAAAAATGTATTCTTGAGTTCGCCGGAAACCGCCACCTCCGGCAGCCAAACCACCGCCGACCGATAGCCATCGCCTCAACGGAGGTAGTGGTGGTGGAGGCTGGCCAGGGAAGTGACCGGACGACCGGTGACGGAGCGCGAAAGAGCTACAGGAAATATGAGTTTCTGTGTCTGGTTTTCGGGTTCTGTAGAAGATGAACAGTAAAAACTGTTTTTAATATATAAATTATGTAAATAATTTTATAAGGAAATTATACTTGGATGGGCACATTTTAATGCTGCAAAACGAGGCACTTAGAGGCCATTTTAGGAAAAGTGACCAGACACAAAAGTCGTAGCCCTTCGAGTCTAGATTAACCTAAAATTGGTTTCAACTCGTTTGGGTAAGCGGTTCGGCCGCAGCACCCGTTTTAGTGGGGGCTATACCTAGAGTTGGGCAGAAATTAAAACGGATGCCCACTCTTCGTCCCTTGTCCAAATGACCTGAAATTTGGGCAGGGGGTTAGCCTTAGCAATACCTAAAGGCAGACCAAAAATGGGAATTTTTGGAGATACTTTGCCTAAAGTTTTTGTTTCAATTTAATAAACTTAGAGGAATTTATTTAAGTGGTCAAACGACCTCCAAACCCTCCCAAAGTTTGGTGAGTGGTCCCTGGCTATAAAACCTAGGTCTGTACAAAATTCCAACTAATTTGGAGGAGTTTTGGGTAGGAAATCTTCTACTCTTAACTAGGCATTAGTGAGACATCTTTTAGTAAAAAGTGCACTGAGAGTTTGGAAAGGTCAAATCACCTCAACAGAGGCTGATTTTCTGATCTCTGACTTAGAAGGGTGTTATAACCTGCTTGGAGAAAAATGGTGAAGTTTAAGGTTGATTTACCCTAGGATCCAAGCTCAAACCCTAAATAAATGGTTTTGAGGGTTGTGAAGGACATGGGGGCAATTGCTCTTGTTTTGCCTTGAAACTCTGTAGAGTTGACAAAAGCTTGATAAGAATGGTCCAGATGTAATCTTGGGGAATTTGGAGACAAGTAGATACCTTAAAACCCTAACCTTACTTTTAGGGTAAAATTCAAATAGGTAAAATCAGTCACTGAACCTTACTTAAAAACTGTGAAATTCAGGTAGAGTGAGTTTTGGATCAGGTAGAACTTATAGCAATTTTTCTGGAATTTTATGTTGCTTATTTATAGCACTCTGATTACTGTTATTCTGTGGACACTCCCTTCGTGGAGTTTTTATTCTATATATGTGATTTATTATTGTAGACTGCAGTGCTCTTACTTCTATTATTGTGCTACCTTTCTGTGATCGAATTGGCCAGCAGAATCGGCGCCTTGTGGTGATGACCCTTCAGGATGTGATGGTGTCACCGCAAAGCGGCGATTCTGGGCCTAAGACCCCGGTGGTTGAAAAAGAAAAAAAAGGGGGTCTTACACAAAATCAGCTGGGGGGTAGATCACCTGAGCAACTTCAGGCTGATCTCCTTCAAAATATTCAGTTTGTATCCCAGACTCAGCTATATTAGCATCATCACAAAGAGGAGGATATCCATGAGTAGCTCTGATGCTATTGGTAGTCCATTTAGCATGGTCAGAGCTGGCTTTGACTAGTAATCTCTCCCCCTTTATGACTTCTCTTGCAACATGATCTCTTAAATCTTCTTTCTGGAATCTGACTTGATCAGTTATATATTCAGTTCCCTCTTTAAAATAAGCTCTGAATTTAGTCAGGAAAGTTTTAATTTTCTCCTGAGATTCTTGAAATGTGGCTTTGATAGCAGATATATCTTCCTGGATTTGCTTGGAGATTTCAGCCTTCAGAGTAGTGCTAGAATCAGTGAGCTTTGTCAATATTTCATAATGTGAATCCTTGAGATTTTCATTCATCCTTCACTGATTCTCCAGTACATATCCCTGCTTCACTTCAATTTCATCCACTTTAGCTTGGACGTTTTGCTGTTGCTTGGCCAGGAACACCACAGCATTGCCTCCTTTATGGAAGCAATCTGTCATCTCCTTCTTATGTTGATTCGCTTCAAATCTAATGGATTTGATGTCCTGGGCCAACTGAAACTGTAAATCTTTATGAGTTTCATCCACATATTTTTCTATAGTCTGCCTTTGATTATCTAATTTTATCTGCATCTGGACCAGTAAAGAACTGAAGTCCATGCTTGATGTAGATGGTGCAGTTCCTAATTGTAAAGCTTTCTTATATCCAGAACTCTTCTTCTTTAACACAGACAGCTTTCTTTTCTTAGCCAATGTGGCTTCTTCATCTTCAGAAGATTCAGATGTACTTTTAATATCAACAGTTTCTTTTTCAGCTGGGGTATCCTTGGATAACTCCCCCTCAATCCTTGGAATTTCCTTTTCTTTTTCAATTTCCTCCCCCTCAGTCCTATCAGTAAGAGGATCAGGAAACAATTCTTTCCTTGTAAATTCCTGTTGTATCTGTTCAGAAGGAATAAGATTAGTTTTTTTAAAAAAAACTACTTAAAAGACTAATACCACTTGTAAGACCTCTTTTGTTGTGTAAACAAAAGTGTCCCTTTGAACAATTTTTGAGGAAAATACTATAATACATCACTAGTCTGTGGTGAAGATACTTACTGGCTCATTTTGAGCATCATTCTTATCAGTTACTTCAGCTGCTGTGTAGATTTCAGATATAACATCCATTATTGTGTCTGCAGCTAAGTCACTATCCAGGACAGCATCATCAATACCTCCCCCTTGGGAAGGCAACTCAGTTTCTTTTTCTAGGTTTTCTCCCCCTAGAGTAGAGTGAATTTGTTGTTGCTAAGGCTCACAGTCCTTTGCTTGAGCATGAACATCTTGTTTTTGCTGGTCTTCATCAGAACTGAAGACCACTTCCTCCTCAGAATCATTGGAGGAGTCAGCCTATACAACCACCTTCATTTTCTTCTTGTCTTTGTTAGTTTGCTCCTTAGGAGCAGAGACTTCCTTGGTTAGAACTCTGTCCCACCTTGACAGTATCCTTACATCCATTTTTCTCATATGATTTATCTTAGATCCATTTGCTTGTTTCAGAACATATGGAATTACTGATGTTAAGCATAGGCTGAGGATCCTTCCTAGGTGAGGTTTATTTATTCCTTCTTGTAGTTTATCAAATACTACTGCTGCCCAGTTAGTGTTTATCTTGAATATGATTCTCACCATCAGATTGAACATGTGGGCAGATATCCGATCATGTCCACCTGTTTTGCAGAAAATCACTTTGCCCACTACTTCTTAAAGAAATTTTCCTTGGGAATTCATCCATTTTCTATTGATAGATGAACCAATCTTAATACTGGGATTCAGTCCACACCAGCTTAATGCTTCAGTTATTTGGGATGGAGTAATTTTGTCTGTATCCTTAATTAATGGCAGATGTAGTGTTTTCCTGATTGATTTCAAAGTGAGCTTCACCTGGGTATCTTGAATAGACGCCTTGATTTTATTTTCTTTAGTGTCCAATGAAGCGGTTGTGTAGAACTCCATGACTTCCTTCTTCAAAATTTTGGTCGGTTCTGAGATCAAAAATTCTAGTCCATTTTCAGAAATTAGGGCAATAACTCCCTGAATTTTGTCAGAAGCAGTTGTGAAACCTTCGCGAACCAGTTCGTAACCTTCATTAACCTTGTCTTCTTGGTGTGGCGCCATTGATGTAAGTACTAGAGGAGAAGAGAAGAGAAGGTCTATGTCGACAAAAGGTGTAGAGTCAAAAATTCTGATAACGTAGTCGACCAGATTTTGGATTCACCTTTTTATAGTAATTGTATCAAGGGCAGGTAGAAAGACGGGCCTAAGTTGACAGGTCAGTTTTCATGTCAACATTCAAATGACCTAGGTCTTGATAGAACTTAAGCTGAGTCGACACAACTATTTGTTGACATACTAATATCTAAGTCGACAAAACATATTTTAAGTCGACACGTTTATGTGTTGATATACTTGAGTCTGTGTCGACATACTTGCGTCTGTGTCAACACTGATAACTTAAGTCTCGACAGTGTTGTGTCGACACCAACTTTTTGTGTCGACACAAATATCAGCTATTTGATTATCTGTTTTTACAAACTCTAGATTAATATTTTCCTTTTCAACATGTTCTCTGATAAAATGAAACTTTATTTCTATATGGTTGGTCCTACTGTGTGATACAGGATTCTTAGTAATAGAAATAGCACTTGTAGAATCACAAAATAGTGGAATTCTACTTACCTGGATGTCATAATCTTCTAGTTGATGCTTTATCCACATTAATTGTGCACGGCAGCTATATATTCTGATTCAACTGTTGATATAGCTATACTGGTTTGCTTCTTGCTGCTCCATGACACCAGCCTCCCACCAAGAAATTGACAGGTTCCTGTGGTACTTTTTCTGTCTTCTTTGCATCCAGCAAAATCTGTATCTGAGAAACCTGTTAATAGAAAATCTCTATTCTTAGGGTACCAAAGGCCTAGATTAGGTGTGCCCTTAAGGTATCTCAAAATTCTTTTAGCTGCAGTATAATGAAATTCCTTAGGGCATGCTTGATACCTAGCACAGACACATTTTGCATACATGATGTCAGGTCTACTAGCAGTCAAGTATAGTTGGGAGCCAATTATCCCTCTATATAAAGACTCATCAACAGGTTTCCCTGCTTCATCTTTGCATATAGGCATACTTGTTCCCATTGGAGTTTTCATTGTAGAAGCTGAGTCCAAACCATACTTCTTAATTAACTCCTTGGTGAACTTAGACTGGGATATGGACAAAACACTCTCAGTCTGTCTAACTTGAAGTCCCAAGAAGAACTTCAGCTCACCCATACTGATCATCTCAAACTACCCTTGCATAAGTTTGGCAAACTTTCTACAAAGGCTATTTTCAGTAGAACTAAAGATAATGTCATCCACATATATCTGGACTAGTATTATCTTGCCTTTTGATTCCATATAGAATAGAGTTTTGTCTATCTTTCTTCTAGAGAATTTATTCTCAATAAGGAAGACAGACAAGGTTTCATACCAAGCCCTTGGAGCTTGTTTTAAACCATATAGAGTTTTCCTAAGCCTATATAAATAATCAGGAAAGTGAGAGTCTACAAAACCTGAGGGTTGTTCTACATAGATTTCTTCTTTTAAATCACCATTCAGAAATGCTAATTTCACATCCATTTGATATACTTTGAACCCTTGATAGGCAGCATAGGCTAAGAACAGCCTTATTGTCTCCAGCCTTGCCACTGGAGCAAAGGTTTGATCAAAATCAATACCTTCCTCTTGCCTGTAGCCTTTTTCTACCAGTCTAGCCTTGTTCTTGACTATAGTGCCATTCTCATCAAGCTTGTTCCTGTAGATCCACTTAGTTCCTATTATGTTGTGATCCTTAGGTTTTGGCACCAGTTCCCAGACCTTACACCTTTTGAACTGACTGAGCTCTTCTTGCATTGCATCAATCTAGTTGGTGTCTTGCATGGCCTCTTCAATCTTCCTGGGTTCTATCTGAGACAGGAAGCTAGAACATAAAACTGTGTTCATGCTCCTGCTCCTTGTTAGAATACCCTGACTTGCATCACCAATGATTTGGTGAGCTGGATGATCCTTTAGGTGTCTCTTTGCTGGAGGAATTCTGCCAGCATTATGGCTATCTCCAGTTTCCTAATCTTGATGCTCCATATTTTCTTCTTCACCCAGAGGTACTTGATCTCCCCCTGGATAGCTGGCATCTTTATCCTCATCCAGTTTAGCAGGAACATCTTCATTGATGGTCAGCTTGTCCAGCTTATCTGTTAGACCTGTAGAACCAACTGAAGAACTGGACAATTCACTGTTAATAAACATTAACTCATCAAATACAACATGCACAGATTCTTCTACAACTTGAGTAGTCAAGTTATAGATCCTGTATGCTCTACTATGGTTGTTGTACCCAACAAATATCCCTTCTAGGGATTTGGCAGCAAACTTTGTTTGGTAGTGTTTACCATTGACTAGTACAAAACACTTACTACCAAAGATTCTGAAATAAGATATGTTTGGTTTTCTGTCTTTTAAAATCTGGTAGGGAGTCATCTTGTATTTCTTGTTGATGGAGGCCCTATTGAGCACATGACATGCAATATTTACTGCCTCAGCCCAGAAGTATTCAGGGAGAGTAGTGTCATTCAGTAGAGTTCTACTGGCCTCAATTAGAGTCCTATTCTTTCTTTCAGCAACACCATTTTGCTGAGGAGTTCTTGGTGAAGAGAATTCCTGATGAATCCCAAGTTCTTCACAGAATTTTTTCATACATTCAGACTGAAATTCAGTTCCATGGACACTTCTGATTTTGACCACTGAGCTGTTGTATTCATTCTGTATTTGTCTGACAAAAGTCTGGAAAATAGTTGGGGTTTCAGATTTCTGCCTCAAGAAGAAAACCCATGTAAATCTAGAATAGTCATCCACAACAACAAGTGTGTATGTTTTCCTACCAAGACTATGGACTGGAATAGGACCAAACAAATCCATATGCATGAGATACAGACATCTCTTTGAATCTTTGATGTCAAGTGACTGAAATGAGGACTTAGTCTGCTTGCCGTTTTGGCAAGCTGAGCACACACCCTCTTTTATGCACTGAACTTGAGGACCATTCCTCACTAATCCCATGTTGTACAGCAGTCCAATTGACTTATAGTTCAGATGAGCTAGCCTCTTGTGCCATTTGACACATAGAGAAGCTTTCTCTCCTGAAACAAAATAAATAGGTGAGTTGTTAGACTCACACTCTAGGTTAAGGCAATACACATTTCCTTTCCTAGTGCCAGTCAAAATGATCTCTTGATCACTTGACCTTTTTACTAGGCACTCCCCTTTGAGGAAAGAAATATCATAACCAGATCACTAAGTTGACTTATGCTAATCAGGTTATGTTTTAAACCCTTTACATAGGCCATTTTAGTGATAGTAATTGAATCACAAGAGATGTTACCAAATTCTTTTATGATTCCCTTTTCTGATCCACCAAAGATAACTTTGGGTCCATTCTCTATGGGCGCATAGTTCCTTAGCATTCTCCTGGTTCCAGTCATGTGTCTAGAACAGCCACTATCCAAGTACCATATAGGGGTATGATCACTTGGATTTACTTACAACAAATAATGAATCACTTACCATTAAAACCCAACTTGCTAGTGGGTCCTAGGTCCTTGTTAGTTTGAAACCCTGGGACTGATCTAACAGGAATCCTACTTTTGGTTTTAACACTTAAGTTAAATCAGCAATCCATGGCAAAGTGGCCCACCTTGCAACAACACCAACACTCAAACCTATTATACCTATTCTTAGGTACAGGCCTTCTTACTTTGATGTCAGTAGACTTATTAAGTGTTGGTGCTGGAACAGCATTCTTCAAGAACTCCTCTTGAATATGATAGGCATGCATATAGATTGGTCTATTGACATTTGCACCCTTGCACATGAGATTTTCATGCTCACAGTGACCATGTGTAATGTCATGATCATACCTATTAGTAGGATTCACTACCTTCTTAAAGAAAATAGGGGGATTAACAGCTAGAGGCTGAACTGTGGCTTTACCTTTTCTATGAGAATTGGTAGCCCTAGTTCTTCCCTTAAACCCTAGACCTGTCTTTCCTTTTTGTGAAACAAAATTATCTATCAAAGGTAAGACTGATTTTTGCTTGGAGAATTTTGCCACTAGCTCTCTCTCTTGCTGAAGTTTTCCCTCCAGTTTCTTGATATGATTCTCTTTGAATGAGATTGTACCCATCTGAATAACTGTAATGTTTTTCAATTTGGCAACCTCATTCAGTTTTTGATCCAGCAGTTTTGCTTAATCTACTGTAGCTAGTTTGAGAGACTCAATCTCCTTGGCCTGCTCTTTAACAAGAAACTTGCTCTTCTTTAGAGCATGCAACAGCCCACCATACAAATCAATGAGTTGGTGAACATCCCCCTCAGACTCAGATCCATCCACTTCTTTTGAAGAAGATGCTTCTGATTCTGATCCAGTAAAGTAATCTGAGACTGGGGGTGAATTGTTTACCTTACTTGGTCCAGGCTGATCCTGGCACTTATCTTCTTCAGATTGAGCCATCAGACCTTTACAGCAATATTCTTCCACTCCATTTATGGAGTCCAGCATCTGTAGGAATTTTAGTTCCCTAGAATCCTCTTCTATTGAGAAGAGTCCAACATATGCTTCTGCCTCTTCTTCTTCAGATTCTGAAGATGAAGAGTATGTCCAACTCTTCTCCTTCTGAGCCACTAGAGACTTCTCCTTCTTGCCTTTGACCAGCTGCTTCTTCTTCTCCTTTGACTCCTTTCTTTTGTCAGGACAATCAGCTATGACATGCCCAGACCTATTGCAGCAATAACACACAATCTTAGAATTAGATTGTTTACCAGGTTTAGAAGCATACCTTTCCTCCTTAGGTGTTTTCTTCTTCCTGTAGTATTCATCCTTGGAATAGGATGTAGATGAAAGCCTGGTTCTCCAATTCTTTTTCTTCATGAACCTTTGGAATTGTCTTGTGAAGGCAGCAAAGTCTTCATCAGATGTATGACTATCTGATGTACTTATTTCAGGAACACCTTCTTCTGCTTCAGTACTCTTTCTAGGTGGAGAAGGAGATTTTCTCCTACCCTTCCTTGATCCCTCAGCCTTGAAGGCTACTGACTTTTCTTTTTGTTCAGATCTGCTGCCCTTCTCCTCATCTTTCCTAGCAGTATGCTGCATTTCATATGAAAGCAGCTTTCCAAAAAGTATAGGTGGAGTTGTGTCAGCCAGTCTGGCCACTTCCCTGATTGCACATATCTTAGTGTCCCAATCCTTTGTTAGGGACCTAAGAAACTTGTCATTCAGTTCATAAGTACTAAAGACTCTTCCATATGTCATCAGTTCATTCACTACTCTGAAAAACTTTTTATAGCATTCAGCTATGCTGTCAGTTTTAGTTTGTCTAAAGCTCTCATACTCCTGATTCAGCATAGACTTTCTGTCCTCTCTGACTTCTTTTGTGCCTTCCATATAGACAATCAGTGTATCCCACATTTCTTTGGATGTTTTACAGTGCACAAGATTCTGGAATGTTGCATCATCTATTGCACTTACAATTATATTCTGAGCTCTTTTATCTAATGTAGCCAAGATGATTTCATCCTTAGTCATCTCTGAATAACTCTTATGAGTTTGAATGTTTGCATCAAGAACTGAAACCTTCATTGGGATGAAGGGGCCTTCCTGTACTGTGATATAAATTCTTGGATCAGATGCTTCCATAAATAGCCTGACCCTTTCTTTCCAAATGCCAAAAGATTCTTTCCTGCATATGGGCAATTTCATAGATCCAAATTCCTTTTGATTTTCACTTGAACCCATTTTTGTTATCTATTATTTGCCTTGGAGAAATCCTCTAACTGTTAGGTCAAATTTTGAGGAACCTCCCTCTGATACCACTTGAAAGACTTTGTTTCAAGAGCCTAACCACTTAGAGGGGGGGTGAATTGGTTCTAATCTTTTTGAGACTTTTTGATTTTAAGGCAAACAGTTATTTGTAACTTCTTTTAGCACAGAATAATTATATCTACAGAAATTAAATACAACACAGCAAACACCAGATCTATAGTGGTTCCCCAAGATATGGGTACATCCACTTTCCCCCTTCGCCTATCTAGTAGATAACTGGATTCAGCCTAACTTCCTTCCACTGGCTCGGATCTGCAGATCTTACAAACTCAGAACCCAAAATGGTTCCTACACCTCAGACTTTACACAAGTCCTACCTCAGATTCTTCCCTGAATCCTACCTCAGGCCTCAGCCCTACCTCAGCCTTTATAATTAGGCTTACAACTCAGACTTTTCACAAGTCCTACCTCAGGCACACTGCCCTACCTCAGCCTTTATAATTTTAGGCTTACAATCTCAGATTTAACAATAGATCCTACAAGAATTTGTGAGTAATAAGTATCAGAAAACTTCACCAGCTATATTTCTCTATTGATGTTGTCTTCTTGATCAGTTCTTGTATAGACTGATCCTTCTGATCCAACCTAACTTAGCTTTTCAAAGCTTCTTAATTAGGACAAATAAGGTGGATCTTCTCTTGAAGTTGAAGTTGATCTTCAGTCAGCTTCTTACTTAGATTCAGATCAAACTCTGAATCTTTCTTGCAGACAGCCCTTGATCTGTCAGAATTCTTCTTATTGATGCCTCATGTTATTGTTTTTTTTTCGTTTTCGATCTGTCTCTTATATAGAGCTTTCTCCATGGTTACCGGCTGATCCGGTTCATAACAGACTTCTGAAAGTTCTGACAGTGGTGTCAGACCGGTTAGTTATGACAGCTGTCAAGTCACCAGTCACATCACCAGGTTTTTCTGTGTCTTTCCAACTCAACACACAACACTCAGCAGACTGCTTCACATATGTCGACACATATAGGCTAAGTATCGACACAAGTCTTCAAGGTGTCGACACAAATACTCCAAGTGTCGACACAGTCATACTTCTGCTTCTCGACATTGCTTTTTGTTGTATGTGTCGACATAAGTCCTGTGTGTCGACACAGCTGCTTCTTGTCTCGACATTTCTGTTACAGACAGATGGCGTTGAGTGTTTGTCAAATGGCGTTGAGTGTGTGTCGACACAAGTCCTGTGTGTCGACATAATTACTTCTAAACTCGACACAGCCTCTTGAGAGTTGGTGTGTCGACACAAGTCCTATGTGTCGACACAATTGCTTCAGGTGTCGACATAGCTCCTGAGTGTCGACTCATCTTCTGTTTTAAGTGTCGACACAAGTCCTGCTTCAGATGTCGACACATTTTTGGATGTCAACACAACTGCTTCTTTTGGTGTCGACAAAGCTCTGAGTGTCGACACAACTTCTTTAAAAGTGTCGACACAAATTCTGGGTGTCGACACAACTTTCCTGAGTGTCGACACAATTTATATGTGTGTCGACACAGCTTGCCTGAGTGTCGACACAAGTTTCCTGAGTGTCGACACAGTTTCTTCACAAGTGTCGACACAAGTTTCCTGAGTGTCGACACAGTTTCTTCACAAGTGTCGACACTTGTACTTAGAAAATTTTCCTTCAAATTTTTAAACCTGCACAATGAAACTCAAACTTCTATCAAATAGACATTGATGCATATCATTGACTAAGTTGTGGCTTCTCCAAATCAAGTACACATTTTACAATATACCCAACATCTACATTATCAGAGTACGAGTTAAAACTTGCCCAAAAGGGCTACCACAAGAGTCTCTCAAAGACTCATATCAGTCACTGACGGTAGCGACGGTACCGTCCCCTCAGGCTCTATCATTTCTCCTGACTCAAAAGCGCGCATGAGGGGCCTAGCGCAAATTGGGACGTTACAGTTAAAACCCTATACACAATGAAAGCAGAAATTAAAATGATTTTGTCTTCTCTGTCTCAAATCTTTGAGAAGACTAGTGGATTGTGTATGATGTCAAAGCTCCCCCTGAGTTGTGTTGATGATCAGGAGATGGAAGCTTTGCTTCAGGGTGTAGGCCTTATTTGTAAGCTTATCCTTCCAGTAAATGTCTCTGAGAGATGTGAGCTTTTAGTCTCAGATTGAAGATGAGTTGCTGGAAGAAAGCTTTAAGAACAGAAAGCTAATTCTCTAAAAAGTATTTCTGTAGCTTTCTATAACTCTGAGAAAACCTTGTGTGTCTGTCTGTAACCCTTAAGGCAGAAAAACTTCTGATAATATTATATGATCAGGAATGCTAGATAAATTCAAATATTTGAATTCTTTCTGAACAGCTGGAGCATTCCCTAGAATGGTAACTGCCTTGAAAAAGGATTAGCATTTAACTCTGTGATTAAGTCCATATTTAATGTTGTCTCTAAACGTCTATATTCATAAGAATATTGAGCATTAAATATCAGAGTTATAACTGCCTGCAAATAAGCCTTGATAAAAATTCTGCCTTCAGAATGTAAAATATCCTGAAATTAAGCCTGGAAATAAGCTGCTTCCTACTTGAAATAACTCCCTAAAACACTGCCTGGAAATCGTCAAACTGAGCAAGAAATTCGTTGACCTGAGCTTGGAGATCATCGAGCTGAAACTGCTTATTCGTCGAACTGAGCTCAAAGATCGTCGAGCTTAGCTTGGTTGTCGTCGAGCTGAGATGTAGATTTTGTCGATCGGAGCTCAGCTTTCATTGAGCTCAACTCAGAGTTGGAACTCTGAGTTCGTAGGGCTGAGCTTGACTTTCGTCAAGCTGAGTTCGAATTTCATCGAACTGAATTACAGAACTTTGAAATCTTCTAAGACAACTAACCCTAGAAAAACCTATGACCCAGACTATACATATTGGGTTAGTATAAGCATCCTAATAGTAGTCCTTGCCCAAATCCAAACTGGGGTTCCAACAGACTATACTCAATGTTTTTACTCACCTGGCGTTAAGTGAATAGACTTCACTCAACACCTGTGGACTTAGGCAATTTCTATCTTTCCACCTTATGACCAACTGTCATAATCTCTTAGACCACCTGTGTAAATATGTTCCAAGGGACATCCTGTACACTTTGAACTTGAACTATATCAAATACAATTATGCACTTAGTATTGCTTGGAATGCCTTCTTCAAATTTAGGGTACATTGAGGGCAATATTCCCAACAAAAATCCTAACAGCGAGAGCAGCTCGGTACTTAGCTCTAGGGAAAGAACAACGTCCACCGAGGACCTCTGCCCTGCCAGCTAGGTGAAAGCCTGATAGCGGGTGCAGCTCAGGACTTAGCTCTAGAGCAAGAACAATGTCAACCGAGGACCCCTGCCCTGCCAGCTAGGTGAAAGCCTGATAGCGGGAGCAGCTCGGGACTAAGCTCCAGAGAAACAACCGGGCGCTACCACCGACCCAATCAGCTAGGTGAGAGCCTAACATCGGGTGTTGAGCATCAACCGGACTTTCCCTTGGCCAACCATCGGGCGCTACCATCGGCCCAATCAGCTAGGTGAGAGCCTGATGGCGGGTGTTGAGCATCAACCATACTTTCCCTTGGCCAACCATCGAGTGCTACCACCGGCCTAATCAGCTAGGTGAGAGCCTGACGGTGGGTGTTGAGCATTAACCGGACTTTCCCTTGGCCAACCACCAGGCACTACCACTAGCCCAATCAGCAAGGTGAGAGCCTGACGACGGGTGTTGAGCATCAACCGGACTTTCCCTTGGCCAACCACTAGGCGCTACTACCGGCCCAATCAGCTAGGTGAGAGCCTGATCGCGAGTGTTGAGCATCAAACCGGACTTTCCTTTGGCCAACCATCGGGCTCTACCATCGGCCCAATCAACTAGGTGAGAGCCTGACGGCGGGTGTTGAGCATCAACCGTACTTTCCCTTGGCAGACCACCCCAATCAGCTAGGTGAGAGCCTGGCGGTGGGTGTTGAGCATCAACCGGACTTTAACTTAGCCAACCACCGGGCGCTACCACCAGCCCAATCAGCTAGGTGACTTCCTGACGGTGGCGGGTGTTGAGCATCAACGGGACTTTCCATTGGCCAACCACCGGGCGCTACCACTGGCCCAATAAGCTAGGTGAGAACCTGACGGCGGGAGTTGAGCATCAATCAAACTTTCCCTTGGCCAACCACCGGGCGCTACCACCGGCATAATCAGCTAGGTGAGAGCCTAACAGCGGGTGTTGAGCATCAACTGGACTTTCCCTTGGCAAACCACCGGGCGCTACCACCGGCCCAATCAGCTAGGTAAGAGCCTGACGGCGGGTGTTGAGCATCAACCGGACTTTTTATTCAACGAAGTCTCATGTAGTTCTTGCCAAGCAAATGAATCATTAGCAAATAATAAGAACGTGAAAAATGCTATCTCATTACTTTCATGGGTAGATTCGCTTTAGGCCATCGCCGTTCTAGGCATGATTGAGGGGTTCCCCCTCTACATCTTGGAGGTGATATCCTCCTGACTTCAAGGCCTCTCAGATTACATCGGGACCTTTCAAGTTGGGATTCATCTTGTCGTCGGATGACAACCTCCCAGCCGTATCGACCTTCTTCAAGACCAAATCTCCTTTTGCAAATTGCTTGATACTGACATGCTTGTCAAAATACTTGGCCATTCACCGCATGACCTCTTCTTGCCGGATAGCTAACAAGTCGCGCAGCTCCTCCACCATATCAAGGGAGATCTGAAGCTCGTCCTCATTCTCGGTCCTTCATTATTCTCTATCTTCCTCTGCTTCCACCACTCGCAGTGTCCGGACCTCGAATTCTAATTGGAGCATGACCTCACAGCCATTAGAGAGTTTGAATGGGATCTCCCTAGTGTCCATGTTGGGAGTGGTCCTCAGGTCCCAGAAGACAGAAGGAAGTTGTTCTACCCAGCTCCCCTTTAAATTCTCCACCTTCTTCTTTAGGTGTTTCACAATGATCTTGTTCGCCGCCTTCACCTGCCTGTTGCTCCTAGGATGATGGACTAATGCAAACCTGAGATCAATCCCAAGTTGCCCACAAAAACTGATGAACTATGCGCTTGCAAACTGTGGCCCATTGTCCGTAATAATGGCATGAGGAAGTCCATGCCAACAGATGATCTCTCCCCATACGAAGTTCCTGATTACCTGGGAGGTCACCTTGTCCAGCACTTTCACCTCCAACCACTTAGAAAAATAATCGATCATGACCAATAAGAACCTTCATTGCCCACTGGCCTGAGGGAAGGGTCCTACCAAGTCCATTCCCCAAATGGAGAAGGGCCAGGGTATCGTGATGCTTCTGAGCTGCTGAGCCGGTAGTAGCTGGAGAGGGGCGAATAACTGGCACTTGTGGCACTTCTTTGTGAATTCAGCGGCATCCTGGCCCAGGGTCGTCCAGAAGTACCCTTGCCTGACTATCCTTCCTTCCAAGGTCTTGCTCCCCGAGTGACTCCCGTACTCTCCAGAATGGACTTCTTCTAAAATCCTCTAGACTTCCCTCTCGGCGATGCAACATGCCAACAACCCCGAGAGGATCTTCCGATATAACTGCCCGTCACACTTGAGGTAGTATGCTGACTTATGCTTGAATTGCTTCTTATCCATCCCCTCCGAGAACTCCCATGTGGATATGAAAGTTACAAAAGGATCCATCCACGAAGGGTGCTGGTCCACCTCCATCAGCTCCCCTTCTTCGATGGATGGGTGGAATAAGTCGATGATGGTTCCCCCCACCTGGGGTCCGTGCTTGGCCAATTGGTCGACCTACTCATTTTCCTCCCTCGGCACATGCCGGATGGAGAAGGTCTGGAACGTGTCGATGACCACATTCACCTTTGTTAAATATAATTGGAGAGTAGGCTCTCTTGCCTCAAACTCCCCATTGATCTGAGAGGCCACCACCATGGAGTCCGTGAGGACCTCCACATCATGCACCCCCAGATCTCTTTCCAGGTGCAACCCTGCTATTACAGATTCATACACGGCCTGATTGTTAGTGATGGGAAAGTGCACGACCACCATCTACTTGATCCTTGTCCCCTGGGGGCTCTCCATGATCACCCCTACCCCCAAGGAATGCCTCCCTGAGGCGCCATCCACTGTCACCTTCCAAGGAACTGGGTGAGTGAGTTTTGCCTCTGCCACCTCAACCACGTAATCAGGAAGAAAGTCGTTCATTGCCTGGGCCTTGATTGAGAGGTGGGGAACGAAGGATATGTCGAACTCACTCAATTCCACCGACCACTTTGCCAACCTCCCTGAATGCTCCACCCCCTCAAAGATGTTGTGGAGGGGATGGTCAGTCACCACCCGGATGGAGTGTGCCTGGAAATAGGGTCGGACCCTCCGGACTGAGATGACCAGAGCGAAGGCCAGCTTTTCTAAGATCGGGTATCAGAGTTCTACTTTCCTCAAGACCCTACTCACGTAGTAGATAGGCAACTTCTTCCTCCCCTCTTCTTGGGCTTACCGCCTCAATCCCGACCCCAAGGTACAGGGAAAGATATTCCCCTTCCTTTGGCCCTTGGAGGAGTGGAGCCTTGGTCAACTTCCTCTTCAAGACTTGGAATGCCTCCTCTCATTCCTGAGACTACTCGAACTTTTGTCCCCCTCTCAGTGCTTTGAAGAAGGGAGAGCATTTCTCTCCTACCCGAGAGAAGAATCGGCTAAGTCCTGCCAAATTTCCCATGAGCCGCTGAACCTCCTTGGCATTCCGCGATGATCCCAACTCCATGATTGCCTTAACTTTATCAGGATTAGGCTCCACCCCCGTGGGATAAAGAAGATGACCCAGGAACTTCCCCCTACTCAGCCCGAAGACACACTTCAAGGGGTTCAATCTCATCTTATACTTTTGTAGGGTGCTAAAGGTCTCCTCCAGATCCCGGAGATGATAATCCACCTCCCGGCACTTGATCATAAGATCATCCACGTACACCTCCAGATTCCTCCCTTTTTATCTCGGAATATTCGATCCATCATTTTTTGATATGTCGCCCCTGCGTTCTTCAGTCCAAAGAGCATCATCTTATAGCAGTAGCACCCATCCCCGGTGATGAAGGAGACATCTTTGATGTCGGGTGGGTGCATCCTAATTTGATGATAACCTGAAAATACATCTGAAAGTCTCTAGTGTCGACTAAATCCACCTATGGGGGGGAATAGGTGACGTGCAGTCTTTTGTGGAATTAAATTTACCTGCACAAATTAACAAACAGAGCACAAAAAACACAAAGAATTATAGTGGTTCCCCGATTTGGGTACGTCCACTTTCCCCCTTCGACCTATCTCCCACCAAGGTATGACTCGGTCACTTCTCCAAACAGATTGAAATCCAATCCTCACACTACGGAAGGAACCCATCCAACAAAGGAGTCACAACTCCACCACCACGGGTTGCACTCAACCCTTACAACAAGGAATGAAAATTCCTTTACAACAAACCAAAATTGAATGTAAATGAAAATACAAACAAAGCTTTTGGAGATTCCGATGTCCTTCTTCGTTGGTTGTAGCTTGCACGAAAAATACGAAGAGTCCACAACCGGATTTCTCTCTTGGAATGGGTCTTTCTCAAGATCGGCGGCGGTAAGTGATTGCGGTGGCGATCCTTTGTAGATCCAAACTTCTTGACGAAGCAAGCAAGGTCTATGAACGATCTCAGTCGGATCAGTCGTCTCAACCAATTCGGAATGGAGAACAAATCTCGTTCAACGAATCGGAAGACAAGAGATCTTAAGAGAGATGCGTGAGACGCTCAGCTTGCCTCAATACTTTCGTCGGAAGATCAAAGAAGATCGGAGTTCAGCGGCGACGACGAGTTTGCGAGTAGCTACAGGCGATCGTCGGTTTCCGGGATCGGCTAGGGCACGGCGTCGACTGCTTTCGTTTCTGCGTGAATGTCTGTCTGTAGAGGTTCAAAATACGCGTATATATATACCATGAGCCAACCCTAATGACCGTTGTGGGGCCCACAAGGAGAAACCCTAGCCCCGGCCGAAACAGCGCACGGCAAGTTGGTTCGGTCCAGCGAACGAGGAAATTTGCCTAAGGTAAAATCGGCGGGAATCATTTGTGATTCCCTTCGATGTCGGCGGGAATCACTCACGATTCCCGTCGATTCTGCCTTGGCAGAATCCCTGTTTGAAAACTGTCAGCCAGAAGAAGTCGGTGGGAGAGGCTAACTGATTCTCGACGAATCGGCAGGAATCACTAACGATTCCCGTCGAAGTCGGCAGGAATCACTAGCAATTCCCGTCGAAGTCGGCGGGAATCACTAGCGATTCCCGTCGATTTTGACTTAGAAGAATTTTCTCTTCCTTCCTTTGATGACTTGGTCTTTGACCCATCTTTGCTCCTTCTTCTGCTCTTGATCTACCTTGACCCTGTACTTGAAAATAAGTACACTCCAATAGAGAGAGCACACGTGAGTCAACACACTGATCTACTCAACGAGGGATTACGTTGTACAGACCCGTGTATATTGACCCACTGCACCCTGACATTGGTGTGTACTTAGCATTCAATAGCTGCAAGCACAACTTGATAGAAATGTCAAATACATTGTCAATTCAACTTAGCTTGACTGGAGTCTTCTTCAAATCAAGGTAATTGTGGATACAATACCCAACAATCTCCTCCTATTTGAAGAAGCCTAAACCCTACAAGCTAAGGTGAATAGAACAGATGGAAATGAAAAACAGAAACAAAAAAATCATTTGAGAGTGAAATTCATTACCATTTTCCTTAAAGCATACTTAACATTTGAGAGGGAAATTCATTACCTTAGCTTTAGCCGAGAGGGTAATCTCCCCCTTTTCGGCTTCTGCAAATCTGGGATTTTACTTGGAGCAAAATGCTCCCCCTCAGGTCTTGCATCTGTGCCCAATCTTGAGTTCCTCGCTGATGCTTCCCCTTGATCCACGAGCCTTGAGCCCTTCAGTCTTCAATCTTCATAGTTCAGCATGCCGAGTTCAGTTTTGAAGAGACTTAACTTGGCCTCGTCTAGGGGCTTTGTGAAGATATCTGCAATCTGCTTATCTGTGGGGACATAGTAGAGAAATATATCTTTGTTTTCCACATGCTCCCGAATGAAGTGGTAGAGCACTTCAATATGCTTTGTTCGGCTGTGCGACACTGGATTGTTCGCAATTGCATATGCGCTCGAGGAATCGCAATACATAGGAACTTCTCTGAACTGCAAGTCTTAATCTTCGAGTTGATTTCTGATCCATAAAAGTTGTGCGCAACAGCTGCCTTTTGCATAATGCTTGGTGACTCCTCGATCTGATACTCCAAAGATGACTTTGGGTCCATTTTCGACTGGGGAGTAATCACGCAGCAGGCTTCTTGTCCCGGTTAAATGCCGGGAACATCCACTGTCTAAGTACCAGATTGGCATTTTGGTGGCCTTTGGACATACCTGCAAAACACAATTAGTTTCCCATAGGAACCCAATTGAACTTGGGTCCTAGATTCCTTATTAGCACACTCCCCCTTGGTTGGTTAACCCTACGAGTGGTCGGCCTCACATTGCTAACAAAAGGAGTCTCATTGTATCTTGGATTAAACCAACAATCCATGGCAAAGTGACCAACTTTTCCACAGCACCAACAGTCAAACCTATTGTACTGATTCCTAGGCTCCTGCTTCACCCTTGGAACGGTGGGTCCAGCCGGGGCCTTGGATCTGGAGGTGGAGGCATCATGATGATAGCAGTCACACGACTTCTTCACTTCCTGTTCCTTCAGTATGACAGGCTTGGCCTTTGGTGCCTGCTTCCTATTATGGCCGCTAGAGAAGTGGCCATAATTCTCCACTTGGATTTCCTTATAAGGTGCCTTGAAGACACTCTCACCGTAGTTACGGGGGAAGGTCCAACCATCATACCGGCTCTTGGGCTTTTCAACCGAGGGCCGGAAGAAGTGGCCATAGGTTGACTCAAAGTCCTGCTCATTGTAAGGAAAGCCAGGCTTTCTGAATGAAACAGGACCGAGTGGGGCCTTTCCCTTTTCTGTAGTAGAGGCTTTCTTAGTAGCCTTATTTTTCCTCTGATTTCTGTTTCTCCTGGATGATTTACCAGGCACAGCCACATGCCCTAAGCCAGCCCCCTTTGTCTGAGCAGAGAATTCATCAACCAGAGGAAGAACGGTCTTGGGCATAGAGAAGCTTTTGACAATCTTCCTTTCTGCCGCAAGTTGTTCTTCCAACTTGTTGATTTCTTCCTGTTTTTGGTCAAGGAGCCTTATAGAATTTGAGTGCTCAGAATTCAGGTCCAGGTGTTCCTGTCGAAGAGAAATTAAGCTAGTGATCTATTCTCTTAGGGACACACCCTCAGCCTTAAGGAATTTGACTTCCTTTTTCTGAGCGCTCAACCTCATTCGGCACTCTTCGAAAGTATTGAGCAGAAGCTCATACTTTTCGAGGAGTTCAGCTTCACGGGCAGATGGGCTGTTCTCGAGATCATGTTCAGGAGACACAGAGTCAGAGTCAGAGTCAGAGAGAGGGGTGCGATCTTTTACCTTCCCAGTAAATGGGGGACAGTCTCCATCTAAGTTGAGCGACCCATTAGCCCAAAGTAGGCTTCCTCATCATCACTGAAGTCATACAAATCAGATTCACTCAGTGTCTTTGGCTTTTTAGCAATGTAGCTCCTCTCCTTCTTCTTATCTCTAGAGGACTTGTGCTCCTCTCCTTTCCCCTTATCTCTCTTGCTTTGGTGGTAGTCAGCAATGACGTGGCCTGGCTTATTGCATCCAAACAGGATAATGTTAGCAGAGCGATGTTTGTTCTGTTTAGACTCATACTTGTCAGAAGAGTAATTCTTCTTCTGATGTCTGGAGGAGGAGCCGTCTCTCTTTCTTTGATTCCTCATCTTGAGGAACTTCTTGAACTCTCAAGTGATGAAGGAGAATTTTTCTTCAAATAGCTCTGAGCCGGAAGAGCATGGCTCAGAGTCTTCTTCCTAATCCTTTTTCCAAGAGCGGGACGAGGCTGCACCCTTTCCTTTCCTTGAGTGATTGGATTTCAGGGCTACAGTCTTTTCTTTGGCAGCGGCCTTATCGGCTTCTTCTTAGGCTTTTCTGGTGTTCAGCTGAAGCTCATAGGACATAAGCTTCCCAAACAGAATCTGGGGATCAGTTTCTGCCAGCTTGTCAAACTCTCTGATGGCGCAGATCTTGGTGTCCCATTCCTTAGTAAGGGATCTAAGGAATTTGTCATTTAGTTCACCATTGGTGAACACTCTGCCATATCCCTTCAGGGCATTGACGATCTTCAGGAAGTTCTCGAAAGTCACTCCAATTTCTTCCTTGGGACCTTTCCTGAAGGCCTCATACTTTTGGTTCAGAAGGGATCTTCGATCATCCCTTACTTCATTTGTGCCTTCCATTAGAATGATTAGGCAGTGCCAGATGTCCTTGGCAGTCCTGCAATTGCTGAAATTATGCATCATTGAATCATCGATGGGTCTCACTAGAATGTTTTGAGCTTTCTTGTCTAGTCCGACAAGCACCATCTCATCCTTATCCATTTCAGAGAGCTTCTTGGGCACCATCTTGGTCAGATCAATGGTGGAGGCCTTAATGGGGATATAAGGTCCCTCCTCCACTATCATGAAGAGTCGGGGGTCGACTGCTTCCATGTAGAACCTAATCCTTTCCTTCCAGATGGGAAAGTTCAGCTTGGTGCATACTGGGATCTTTCCTGAATACTTGAGTCCGTCCATTCCCGAGATCTTCTTTCTTCTTGACACTAGACACAGGATCTTACTTAAGGTGTTAACCTTACTGATGAGTAACCTCCCTCTGATACCACTTGAAAGTCTCTAGTGTCAACTAAATCCACCTATGGGGGGAATAGGTGTCGTGCAGTCTTTTGTGGAATTAAATTTACCCGCACAAATTAACAAACAGAGCACAGAAAACACACAAAGAATTATAGTGGTTCCCTGATTTGGTATGTCCACTTTCCCCCTTCGACCTATCTCCCACCAAGGGACGACTCGGTCACTTCTCCAAACGGATTGAAATCCAATCCTCACACTATAGAAGGAACCCTTCCAACAAAGGAGTCACAACTCCACCACCACGGGTTGCACCCAACCCTTACAACAAGGAATGAAAATTCCTTTACAACAAACCAAAATTGAATGTAAAAGAAAATACAAACAAAGCTTTTGGAGATTTCGATGTCCTTCTTCGTTCGTTGTAGCTTGCACGAAAAATACGAAGAGTCCACAACCAGATTTCTCTCTTGGAATGGGTCTTCTCAAGATCGGCGACAGCAAGTGATTGCGGCGGCGATACTTTGTAGATCCAAACTTTTTGATGAAGCAAGCAAGGTCTACGAATGATCTCAGTCGGATCAGTCGTCTCAACCAATTCAGAATGGAGAACAAATCTCGTTCAACGAATCGGAAGACAAGAGATCTCAAGAGAGATGCGTGAGATGCTCGGCTTGCCTCGGTACTATCGTCGGAAGATCAAAGAAGATCGGAGTTCAGCGGCGACGACGAGCTTGTGAGCGGCTACAGGCGATCGTCATTTTCCGCGATAGGCAAGGGCACGGCGTCGGCTGCTTTCATTTCTGCGTGAATGTCTGTCTGTAGAGGTTCAAAATACGCGTATATATATACCATGAGCTAACCCTAATGACCATTGTGGGGCCCACAAGGAGAAACCCTTGCCCCGGCCGAAACAGCGTACGGCAAGTTGGTTCGGTCCAGCGAATGAGGAAATTTGCCTAAGGCAAAATCGGCGGGAATCGTTGGTGATTCCCGTCGATGTCGGCGGGAATCACTCACGATTCCCGTCGATTCTGCCTTGGCAGAATACCTGTTTGAAAACTGTCAGCCGGAAGAAGTCGGCGGGAGAGGCTAACTGATTCTCGACGAATCGGCAGGAATCACTAATGATTCCCGTCGAAGTCGGCGGGAATCACTAGCGATTCTCGTCGAAGTCGGCGGGAATCACTAGCTATTCCCGTCAATTTTGACTTAGAAGAATTTTCTCTTCCTTCCTTTGATGACTTGGTCTTTGACCCATCTTTGCTCTTTCTTCTGCTCTTGATCTACCTTGACCCTATACTTGAAAATAAGTACACTCCAATAGAGATAGCACAAGTGAGTCAACACACTGATCTACTGAACGAGGGATTACGTTGCACAGACCCGTGTATATTGACCCACTGCACCCTGACATTGGTGTGTACTTAGCATGGAATAGTTGCAAGCACAACTTGATAGAAATGTCAAATACATTGTCAATTCAACTTAGCTTGACTGGAGTCTTCTTCAAATCCAGGTAATTGTGGATACAATACCCAACAACATCCAAAAAACTCATCATAGAAAAACCGACGGCTGAGTCAACCAGCGCATCGATTCGAGGTAAGGTGTAACAATCCTTAGGACATGATTTATTTAACAAAGAAAAATTAACACACATTCTCCATCGGTCATCTCCTTTTTTTACCATTACAACATTGGAGACCCAGCCAGGGTATTGAATTTTGGAAATGAACCCGGCCTTGAGGAGCTTGGCATCTCCTCTCTGATGGCCTCAGCTAGCTTGTCTAGGGTGGACCTCTTCTTTTGTTGAATGGGCTGGGCCCCTTGATCCAGGTTGAGACGGTGGCAGGCAACATCCACATTGATCCCCAACATGTCAGCCACGCTCCATGCAAAGATGTAGATGTTCTTCTGGATGTACTCCAGCATCCTCCCATGGTCCTCCGGTCTCAACCCCTGGTGATGCGCACCTTCTCCACCCGACCATCACGGGTGAGAACCTCCATCTCTACTACCTCCTCTGTAGCCTCCAGTCGAGACTGCTCCTCCCACTTACTGGCAGCCCCCTCACCCGGGACCTGAACCTCCTCCTCAGCTTCCTCCACGGCCATCACCTCGGTCAGCTCCTCCAGAACTCCTTCCGACGGATCTCCTCCTCCACTTCCATCTCATCTGCATCTACTCTGGCCTCCTGCCTGGATAGCTCCTCCATCCTCCTCTCCATCTCTTCAGCTCCACCCTGTCAAGAGATGAAGTTCACCGCAGTGATATAACACTCCCTTGCCACGTTGGGCTCTCCTTGGACCCTGACCTAGATTACCTAGGCGCTAAAATTCAAGTACTGATAGAAGGAGGAGGGTATGCAGCGAAAAGCGTTGATGAGGGGCCGCCCGAAAATGGCATTGTAGATGTTGGGGCATCTACAATGACTAATCTGCAGTTCTTGGACTGCCCCCCAGGACGACATGGAGGCCCACTCCTTCCACCTCCTTCCACCTCCTTCCTTTCTCCCGAGAACCCAAACAGAGGTTCATCCAAGGCCAACACCCTCTCGGCCTCCACCTTCATCGCGTCAAATTCCTTTTTGAAGATGACATTGACTGAGCTCCCGTTATCGATGAGGATCCGGGAGATAGTGAAATTGTAACACCCCAAAAAGACCCCAAAAGACTCAACATGAAGTTTGAGTAGCAGGTCAGGTTACACGGCCTAGGACACGGGCGTGTCCCAGGGCGTGTCGGGTGTACACGGCCTGGGACACGGGCGTGTCCCAGGGCGTGTTCGAATTATTTTGCGAATTTGGCCTATTCAAGTCAGAGCCGGACACGGCCTTGAACACGGCCTTGAACACGGGCGTGTCAGGCTGGACACGGGCGTGTCAGCTGCCGTGTTCCGACCCGTGTACTGGTTGCAGCTCGATGGAGCAGGAGACACGGGCGTGTCTCGGGTTTGACACGGGCATGTCAGGTCCGACACGGGCGTGTCGATGACCCGTGTTGTGCAGTCGGTTCAAACTGTGTGTACCGCTTAAGGGGTACACGGCCTGTGACACGGGCGTGTCACAGGCCGTGTCGGCCAAAAAGTGAAGTTTTGGGAAAATCTTGGCCGTTCAGTTTCCTCTCTTTTGATCCAAAGGCTCAGGTGGTTTCTTGGGCTGGATTAAGGCGTGAGAGAAGGATGAAGATTCATTCTTCATTTGTGCTTAAGGAAGAGAGAAAGAGAGAGGAAGAGAAGAAGGAGGAGGAGAGCAAGCCACCGGCGGAGCTCCCGTGGTCCGATTCGTGATCCGAAGCCGGCGTTGTGAAGGCAAGGCTGCTGCGGTTCTTTCTCACCGGCTAGTTTTCGATGGCACCGAAGAGATCGACAAGGGTAACGATCTCCCTCCTTGGACATGTGAAGTCCTTCTTTTCTGCATTGCATAGGGAAAGCCCTTCCCCGCGAGTGTGCGGTGGGTTGTGGTGTCCCTTGGGGTAGATATGTGAAGTCCCCCTTGTTAGAGGCCGGAATTGGAGTACGGCTCTAGGCATGCTGTGTGAAGCCCATCTGGATGGAATCTGGATTGGTGATGCTTGTTTGCATATCGGAGAAGGCTCCGTGATAATGGCTTGTCATGCCTATGGCTTGTGATGCCTTGTTCCTACCTGTTGCTTGGTGCGGCAGGAAGTACTGGACGATGTCCAGGAAATGAAGAGGGTTGGCGGCAACTCTTGTGGCCGTGCGTTGCCACTTTGTGAGTAGTTGAGCCGTTGGACTGCAACTCGTTGAAAAGGCAGATTGCCGAACAGGAAATGTGAAACCGACCCGCGCCTATAAAATGCCATGGATACTTCCGTATTCGAGGTGGCTCGGCGACTTGAGCAACGGGGGGTGGCTGATCCGTACCTGCGTTAGGTCCGTCCGACTTGGAAGCCTGGTATAGGTTTTGTTGGAGCGCCTAATGAGAGTCTTAGGCCCGCGCGCCGGAAAGACTAGAAATGCTCAAATGCCGTGTAGACGGTGGTGTTGACCCTGGTATTCCGGTACACCGAAAATGTGCCCTGAGTGCACGGACTGTCGGGCCGAGTGGCCGATGGTTGTGATGGCTTGAATGTGCCTGCGCGCACATAGTTGCTATTTGATGATGCCATGCTTGCAGGGAAAGAATGCTCATGCCCCGAGAAAGGGGTAGGATTGTTATAATTGGGTCAGCTGAATGCTGACCGTTGCATTGTTTGCCACCGGTTGGGTGGATTGTTCCCGTGCAGGTGCTGGAGAGCCAAGTGGTAAATGATGGGCTGAAGCCCTACTGCTGTTGCTGCTGCTGCTGCGGCTAGCCTGGAAGGCTAAGCGAATGGCTTTGTTTTGTTTTCTCTTTTTACTCATGTATGGCCGGCCTGCGCGCCGAGGTTTGTAAATCATGATGTATGTTCAGAGGAACTGTAAGGCCTTAAGGCCAAACTCTTGTGGTTGTGTACATTCCGTGATATTTATATATAAAGGTGGTTTTATATATATTGGACATTCCGGTTGAGAGTTCAAAGTACTACTTAAAGCTTCCGCTAGAATGCTCTGAGTTAGAATTCGTATTTGGTTTGGTAATATCCTGTGACCTCACCGTCTGTTTGTGGCATATAGTGTGGGGCCCCGGCCGGACCTTCTACTATACGTCATTTAACGGATGGGGTCGTTACATTTTGGTATCAGCCTTTCTCGGTCTTCCTCTTTCGAATTCGTGGTCGAATTCTTTTGTGGGGTGGCGAGCACGTGTTTGTGCGACCTGCTGTAACGCTAATGAACTCTGGAATGCCCATTAAGGAATGTACAAAATCTTGTTTGAGGAATCTGCGCGTTCCTTTTTGTGTTGTTTTGCTTGCATACGTTCGCTAATGTGTGTCTTGTCCACCTATAGGTGACACGTAGTGGTGCTGGGCAGTCTGAGCCCCAGCGTTCTGATGAGAGTGCGGCACCAGCTGAGGTGCCAACACCTCCTCCATCTGCGGAAACTGTTCGCTTAGTGGCTGAGGCGCTATTTGCCATGATTCAACCAACCGGGCAAGCGCAGCCGGCGGTAGTGCCAGTTCGTGTTGATGTAAGACCCGAGCCGGTTGAGGCTGTAGATCCACGAGCAGCTGACCGACAGTTGAAGCAATTCATGAGCTTCAGTCCTCCTACGTTTGCGGGAATGGGATCCCCAACGCAGGCGGAAGATTGGTTATCGCGTGTCAAGAGGATAATGACAGCGATCAGGGCGGAGGAAACTCTCAAGGTCACCTTAGCCACCTTCATGCTTGAAGGGGAGGCGCGGTTGTGGTGGGACGAGGTTGAGCTACACCATTTGGCGGGCAGGCAATTAACACAAGTATCGATTGAGGAGTTCTCTCGATTATTTCTGGCGAAACATGTCCCAGCGGCGCAACGTATTGCTATGGAAAATGAGTTCCAACGGTTAAAGCAAGGGGACGATAGTGTGGATATCTACTTGCACGAGTTTACCAGGTTGGGACGATATGCGGGAACAATCTTCGCGGATGACCAAAGGAAAACGAATCGGTTCTATGAAGGATTGCGGGATGAGTTACGATTCCTGCTTTCGAGTTCTGTGAGCCAAGGGTTTCAGGCGTTGGTTGATACTGCGTGCGCGTTGGAGAAGGACATGAGGCGAGTGCAAGGGAATAAGGGCTTGGTGGTGTCTAAGCCAGAGTTTCAAGCACCTCGCCCAAGCAAGTCGTTTTACCAGAAGAAAGGGGGCAAGAGGTCCAAGCCATCGGGGCAAGTGACTACGACCGTTGTGTCAGGAGCGACATCAAGTCCGGATGCTCGTACATGCTATAACTGTGGCCGGGTGGGGCATATTGCTCGTGACTGTCGGGTTGTGCAGCCCAAAGGGGAAAAGAAGACGGGTGCGTCGTATGCTGAGAAGGGCAAAGCGGTGGTGGATTCCTCTGCTTCCCAGGCGCAGCCCCGAATCTATCAACTTGGCCAACAGGAAGCGATTAAGCAAAGTGACGTCGTCACAGGTACGAGTTGATTTAGTTTACATGCTGTGCTTTTGGTTTTGGTTTTGTTTAGCTTGTGCATGATGTGTGTGTGCTGCAGGCTTTGTCCTGATTCGGAATAAGTTAGCGAGAGCCCTGTTTGATACGGGTGCTTCGCATTCTTTTCTGTCTGAGGATTTCGTATCTCGCATTGGGGTACCGAGTCATGTGACGGTGGATAGTACAAGGGTGCTATTGCCGAATGGCTGTGTGATGCTTGCGGATAGGGCTTGCGATGTGGATGTGCAAATAGGAAGTCGGGGTTTCGGTTTGAGTGCAGCTGTGCTACCGTTATCGGAGTTTGATGTGATCTTTGGTATGGACTGGCTCTCGGAGCAGCGTGCCTTTATTGATTGCAACTCCAAAGAGATTACACTAGGCCAGAATACCGGGCTTGTGACGAAGTTCGCTGGTATGCGAGGAGTTGGCGGGACTTTGTTGTCTGCACTCCAAGTCATCAATGCTGTTCGGAAGGGCGCGGAGTTATTCTTCACGCTAATTCAGGCTGTTGAGCCAAAGGCCAGTGTCGGTGAAGTGCCAGTTGTGTCAGAGTTTGCCGATGTGTTTCCTAAAGATCTTCCTGGGTTACCACCCCAGCGGGAGATTGACTTCTCTATTGAGTTGGTGCCAGGTGCGAAACCTGTGGCCCGCTCTCCATATCGCGTCGCGCCAAAAGAGATGGCTGAGTTGAAAGTCCAATTGCAAGAGTTGTTGGAGCAGGGATATATACGCCCAAGTATATCACCTTGGAGCGCGCCTGTTCTATTTGTGAAAAAGAAAGACGGTAGCTTACGGTTGTGTATTGACTACCGCGAGTTGAATAAGCTGACGGAGAAAAACAAATATCCGATTCCGCGGATTGATGACCTCTTTGATCAGCTGGCGGGATCAACGGTCTATTCCAAGTTGGATTTGAAATCGGGATATTATCAGCTAAGGATTCGGGAAGGTGACATTCCCAAGACAGCGTTTGGAACACGCTACGGTCATTATGAGTTCACGGTAATGCCGTTTGGCCTATGTAATGCGCCTTCGGTATTTATGGACCTAATGCATCGAACGTTCCGAGAGTATTTGGATTTGTTTGTTATTGTATTTATCGATGATATATTAGTATACTCTCAGTCGGAAGAGGATCACGCAAATCATTTGCGATTGGTCTTGCATACCCTGCGGAGGAATAAGCTCTTTGCCAAGTTCTCAAAGTGTGAGTTCTGGCTCTCTTCAGTAGCCTCTTTAGGCCATGTGGTAAGCGGAGAGGGTATCGCGGTGGATCCGTTGAAGATAAGTGCCATCCGAGATTGGCCAGTGATGTCTTCAGTGGCCGAGGTCAGGAGCTTCCTTGGACTTGCGGGCTACTATAGACGGTTTGTGGAAAACTTCTCACGGATTGCTTTACCTCTCACCACGCTGACGAGAAAAGATCAAAAGTTCATTTGGACGCCGGAGTGCGGGCGAGCTTTTGAAGACTTGAAGAGTCGTTTGACCACGGCGCCTGTGTTGACATCGCCATGTGGTACCGATGGGTATGAGATCTATAGTGATGCATCAGGGAGCGGCTTAGGCTGCGTTCTTCTGCAGTTTGGGAAAGTGATTGCTTATGGCTCGCGTCAGTTGAAAGTGCATGAGCGGAATTACCCCGTCCATGATTTGGAGTTGGCGGCGGTAATCTTTGCGCTCAAGTTGTGGCGGCACTATCTATATGGCGTCAAAGTGGATATCTATACGGATCACAAGAGCCTAAAGTATTTGTTGGATCAGAAGGATCTGAATATGCGACAACGAAGATGGATGGAGTTCCTCGGGGACTACACCTTCGAGATTCACTATACTCCCGGGAAGGGAAATGTGGTCGCTGATGCTTTGAGTCGGAAGACTCCGGTACGGGCAAGCTGGTTGCAGAGGCATGATCAGCGTTTGATCCAGGAATTGGAAGCATTGGAGATATCGTGTGTTGACAAGGGTGCGTCAACCGATGCGTGCTTGAACTGGACGGAGGTGCAATATGACCTTACGGACAGAGTTCGGCGAGCAACGGAGCTTGATGAAAGTCTCCAGCGCTATGCTAAAGATGGGCCGGATGATCAATTCTCTTGGGATAACGGGTTGTTACGGAGAAATGGTCGAGTGTGCGTCCCAAGTGTGGGTAAACTGAGGGAAGAGTTGATGTACGAAGCTCACTTTGCAAAGTACTCAGTTCACCCAGGGAGCACAAAGATGTACAGGGATATGAAAAAGCTATTCTGGTGGCCCGGACTAAAGAAAGATGTGGCTCGTTATGTGACTGAATGCACTACCTGTGCGTTGGTGAAAGCAGAATGCCAGAAGCCTGGCGGGTTTCTGAAGTCGTTACCTATTCCGGAGTGGAAGTTCGATGATATTTCGATGGATTTCGTGCACGGATTGCCGAGATCTCAACGCGGTCATGATTCAATCTGGGTGATTGTGGATCGGTTGACGAAAGTGGCGCACTTCCTTCCAAACAGAAGAGACGATTCAGTGGAAACCTTGGCCAAGCTGTATGTGGAGCAAGTTGTTCGACTGCACGGTGTTCCTCGGAGCATCGTTAGTGATCGTGATGGGCGGTTCACATCGAATGATTGGCGGCTCGTTCATCAAATGTTGGGTACAAAATTAGCGTTTAGTACGGCCTTTCATCCCCAAACGGATGGCCAGACTGAACGAACCAACAGGACGATGGAGGACATGCTCCGCATGTGCGCGCTAGACTTTGGTAAGAGATGGGAAGATTATATATTTCTCGTCGAATTTGCCTATAATAATAGCTACCAAGCGAGTATTGGTATGGCACCATTTGAAGCGTTGTATGGTCGGAAATGTCGTACACCGTTAGCTTGGGCAGAAGCAGGCGAATCGAAGCTGAGTGGGAAAAAGGAAGTCGAAGAAGCTACTTCGCTCATACGCTCTATTCGAGAGAGGCTATTGATAGCCCAAGATCGTCAAGCAAAGTACTACAATGCCAAGCACCGGAACGTGGAGTTCGCGTTGGGTGATTGGGTATATTTGAAGATCAAACCCTTCAAAGGTGTGTCCAGGATTCGGCGTTTGAAAAAGCTAAGTCCGAGGTATCTTGGTCCATTTGAGGTGGTGGAGCGAGTTGGGGAAGCTGCTTATCGACTAGCACTTTCAGCGGACTTAGGTGGATTACATGATGTGTTTCACATCTCAGTCCTTTGTAAGGCGATGAAGGATCCAGCTCAAGTAGTGGAGAATGATCGGGTACCGGTCGAGTATGGGCTAACGACGAGGGTTAGACCCATTCGGATCGAGGATCGAGCCGAGAAACAGTTGCGGAACAAAGTGATCGGGATGGTCAAGGTCTGATGGGACAATTGTGGCCGTGAAGAGCTAACATGGGAGCGAGAGCAGACCATGCGAGCTGAGTTTCCCGAGTTATTTGTATAAACTGTAGACCGTGTACTTTTTGTTATAACAGTATTATAGCATTGCTGGTTTTGTTTCCTTACCGTGCAAATTTCGGGACGAAATTTTGATAAGGGGGAGAGGGTTGTAACACCCCAAAAAGACCCCAAAAGACTCAACATGAAGTTTGAGTAGCAGGTCAGGTTACACGGCCTGGGACACGGGCGTGTCCCAGGGCGTGTCGGGTGTACACGGCCTGGGACACGGGCGTGTCCCAGGGCGTGTTCGAATTATTTTGCGAATTTGGCCTATTCAAGTCAGAGCCGGACACGGCCTTGAACACGGCCTTGAACACGGGCGTGTCAGGCTGGACACGGGCGTGTCAGCTGCCGTGTTCCGACCCGTGTACTGGTTGCAGCTCGATGGAGCAGGAGACACGGGCGTGTCTCGGGTTTGACACGGGCGTGTCAGGTCCGACACGGGCGTGTCGATGACCCGTGTTGTGCAGTCGGTTCAAACTGTGTGTACCGCTTAAGGGGTACACGGCCTGTGACACGGGCGTGTCACAGGCCGTGTCGGCCAAAAAGTGAAGTTTTGGGAAAATCTTGGCCGTTCAGTTTCCTCTCTTTTGATCCAAAGGCTCAGGTGGTTTCTTGGGCTGGATTAAGGCGTGAGAGAAGGATGAAGATTCATTCTTCATTTGTGCTTAAGGAAGAGAGAAAGAGAGAGGAAGAGAAGAAGGAGGAGGAGAGCAAGCCACCGGCGGAGCTCCCGTGGTCCGATTCGTGATCCGAAGCCGGCGTTGTGAAGGCAAGGCTGCTGCGGTTCTTTCTCACCGGCTAGTTTTCGATGGCACCGAAGAGATCGACAAGGGTAACGATCTCCCTCCTTGGACATGTGAAGTCCTTCTTTTCTGCATTGCATAGGGAAAGCCCTTCCCCACGAGTGTGCGGTGGGTTGTGGTGTCCCTTGGGGTAGATATGTGAAGTCCCCCTTGTTAGAGGCCGGAATTGGAGTACGGCTCTAGGCATGCTGTGTGAAGCCCATCTGGATGGAATCTGGATTGGTGATGCTTGTTTGCATATCGGAGAAGGCTCCGTGATAATGGCTTGTGATGACTATGGCTTGTGATGCCTTGTTCCTACCTGTTGCTTGGTGCGGCAGGAAGTACTGGACGATGTCCAGGAAATGAAGAGGGTTGGCGGCAACTCTTGTGGCCGTGCGTTGCCACTTTGTGAGTAGTTGAGCCGTTGGGCTGCAACTCGTTGAAAAGGCAGATTGCCGAACAGGAAAGGTGAAACCGACCCGCGCCTATAAAATGCCATGGATACTTCCGTATTCGAGGTGGCTCGGCGACTTGAGCAACGGGGGGTGGCTGATCCGTACCTGCGTTAGGTCCGTCCGACTTGGAAGCCTGGTATAGGTTTTGTTGGAGCGCCTAATGAGAGTCTTAGGCCCGCGCGCCGGAAAGACTAGAAATGCTCAAATGCCGTGTAGACGGTGGTGTTGACCCTGGTATTCCGGTACACCGAAAATGTGCCCTGAGTGCACGGACTGTCGGTCCGAGTGGCCGATGGTTGTGATGGCTTGAATGTGCCTGCGCGCACATAGTTGCTATTTGATGATGCCATGCTTGCAGGGAAAGAATGCTCATGCCCCGAGAAAGGGGTAGGATTGTTATAATTGGGTCAGCTGAATGCTGATCGTTGCATTGTTTGCCACCGGTTGGGTGGATTGTTCCCGTGCAGGTGCTGGAGAGCCAAGTGGTAAATGATGGGCTGAAGCCCTACTACTGTTGCTGCTGCTGCTGCGGCTAGCCTGGAAGGCTAAGCGAATGGCTTTGTTTTGTTTTCTCTTTTTACTCATGTATGGCCGGCCTGCGCGCCGAGGTTTGTAAATCATGATGTATGTTCAGAGGAACTGTAAGGCCTTAAGGCCAAACTCTTGTGGTTGTGTACATTCCGTGATATTTATATATAAAGGTGGTTTTATATATATTGGACATTCCGGTTGAGAGTTCAAAGTACTACTTAAAGCTTCCGCTAGAATGCTCTGAGTTAGAATTCGTATTTGGTTTGGTAATATCCTGTGACCTCACCGTCTGTTTGTGGCATATAGTGTGGGGCCCCGGCCGGACCTTCTACTATACGTCATTTAATGGATGGGGTCGTTACAGAAATTCTCGACCGAGGTCTGGATGACTGACGTATCGCAGAAAGGATCCTCATGATCTGGCATATCTTTCCTTAATAAGGTGATCTTCTCATCCGGGGTGGGGTTTGGGAAGTGGATCCAATGCTCCGACGATACATGGTATTAAGGCTCGCCTTCCGAGCGGCCTTAACCCCCCCCCCCCCCCACCCCCCCCCCCCCCCCCCCCACCCCCACCCCTATCCCCCGTAGATCACCCTGATCCCTCCTCAAGCTCCGACATCAGCCTGGTCCTCATACTTGTCCTCTCCCATGGGTAGGACCTCCTCAATCCGCACTTCCTGGCGGGGTTATTGCTACTGCTCCCTATTTCTCCTAATCTCGAGGAACTCCGGGCATGTGGACGTGGCATGGCCCTCTTCCTGGTGGAATTCGCAATAGGGCAACTCCACCCTGACTTCCCTCCTTCTCCTTTGCTGACCTCTCCTCCTCCCCTGAGCTATCTCCATAGCCTGATGTTAATCGGGGAGAGGAGGCCTTTGGCCCTGCCTCCATCCTTGAGGGTTGAACTGACCCTGCCCACCCTGGCGATTGTCTCCATATAAACCTCTCCACTGGCCTTGGTCCTGCCACTCCTGCTACCTCCAACCAAGCCGATTGTTCGGATCGTGGTGCCCCCACCTCAGTTATTGTAGTTGATGTTGATGTTCCCTCTGCCTAGGCTCAGCTCTTCTCACCTCCTGACCTATGACACCCCCTAGCTCCTTTTCTTCCTTCGTGACCCACTTGGTCAGCTTCCTCGTAAACTAGGGGTTCGACGCCTCCCCATCGACCTCCTGTGCTGCCCTCTCCATCAGCTCCTCATAGGAGAGAGGAGACACCCTCTTCAGCTCCATCTTGAAGAAGCCCTGTTATAGCCCAAAGATAAAGGCCATCATCAGGGTGTGCCCTGGCATCTCCTGAACCTGGAGGACCTCCTCCTGGAATCATTCCACATAGCTCCCTAGGGTCTCATTCACCCCCTGCTGGATATGGAATAGGGACTCGGACTCCCTCTTCCTCTTCTTAGAAGTGGTGAACCTTAGCATGAACCCCTGGCGTAGGTCCACGAAACAGTAGATGGAATAGGCCGGCAGTTGATGGAACCAATATCTTGTCTTCTCTTTGAGGGTGATGGAGAAGATCCTGCACTTGAACACATCCGACATCTGTCGGATCGAGACCACATCCTCAAACCACTGGATGTGATTGAACTGGATCGTCCTTCCCGGTGTAGTAGGACATCTCTGACTCGCGAAATACCTCTAGAACTGGGGTAGATGAGACCAACTCACTAAAGGAGCCGCCTCCCCCTGCTGGGCGAGCAAGGGGATCTAGCACACCCATCTCGCCAATCCATCCTCCACTTACCAAGCCGGGGAAAAACACTCGCCCATGCAGATCTCGCTCCCTCCCCTCCTCTACTGCCTCCTTCCCAAGTAGCCTATCGGGGGCGTTCTCTCCTAGGGTTGGGGTTGCTACAACTACGACCGATGGCATCGAGCACTCGGCACGCATGTCGAGTGCAAACTTGACGAGGCTAAGCACCTCGAAATGGAAATACTCGAACTCCCAAGGGTGGCAAGTGGAGGGGGAGGTGGAGAGTAGGCCCTGTCAGATCCCTATCCTTCACCTCCAGTCATCGAGCTCACTGAAGATTTTCGGTGCTAATCAATCTCCACTCTCACCGCACTAAATTGTTGAAACCGAAAATCGGCTTCTGTGGAGTTCAAACCCTTGGGGAAGGGGTTATCTCACACTTACTTCTCCCTCACAAACTCAAACATCTAGAGACTACGGAGGTCCCACCACACACCCAAAAGGTCTTAGAACGCTTCCCCTCCTTAGCCAAGTGAGCAAAGGATACCTATGAAAGCGCAAGAAGACCAGGGCACAAGTAAGCATGCCTTCTGAGGTACCCCCTTGGACCTATTTATAGTTTTCTGAAAATGGTCTGCCAACAGCCAACCTCTGTTATTCTAAACAGCTATGTGCAGTCCAGATTGGCCTGCCAATAGCGTAAATCCGCTGTTCTAAAGGGCTATGGGCAGGCCAGTGAGGGTAAAATGGTACAAATACATCATACAGCATTGGGCGAGTGGCCCTTGAAAACCTCCACTCGTATGGGGTGGAGAGTGCTTGATGTTGCTAGCACTCACCGCCTCCCTATATCCCATGGCGAGTGTGAGCCATAAATACCCCCACTCACCAACTGCTTGTCGAGATCCATGGGCGAGTGTGAGCTTGCTGCTCCACTCGCCAACTGTTCCGCTTCCAACCCACATAGGCGAGCCGACGGATCTGCCGGGATCTCACTCAATGCTAAGAAAGAGGTGTTGAGTGTCTGGGCTTCACTCAACGCCAAGGAAAGAGTCGTCGGGTGATCAAGCCTCACTCGACGCCAGGCGAAAGGCATCGAGTGGACTCAACGCTAGAGAAAGGTGTCGAGTGGACTTGACGTCAGGGGCTCGACTCCCCTGGGACTTGAACAGTATGTCTTGGATGGTCTGGCTCCTATCGATCCCCACTCGCCGAATATGGGGTTGTACAGTAAAATATTCATTTACTTTTGTAAGAGATTTTCTTCGAGTTGTAGATCCGTTTGTGGATCGAGTGGTAGATCCATTTATGGATCGAGTGGTAGATCCGTTTGTGGATCGAGTGGTAGATCTATTTGTGAATCAAGTGGTAGATCCTTTTATGGATCGAGTCGTAGATCCAGTTGTGGATCGAGTGCTAGGATCGTCATCTCTAAGTTATATGAGTTGCGGCTCCGAGGTGTAAGATTTGTGGAAATCTGAGTTTGGTGAAGTAGCCGAATCTATCCCTTCGTGTTAGATGGGCGAGTCAGGAAAGTGGACGTACCCAACTCGGGAAACCACTATAAATATCAGTGTTTGTGTGCTTAATTTTTAAGTAATTTTTATTTCGTGAAAAGACACAAACATCACCTATTCACCCCCCCCCCCTCTCAGTGATTTAGGTAGACGATAGATACTTTCAATTGGTATCAGAGGGGCATTTTTTTTGATATAAGGTTAACACCTTGAATAAGATCCTAAGTGCACTCCTTGAAAGAGGAACTCAAAGGCTCTGTTGAAACATTGACTCTGAAGGATAAATACCTTAATGAGCTAGAAGAAAAGCTCTTGGTGGAGAGAAAACTTGTGGAAAGTTACTCCAAGCTGAAGACTATTCTTTCTCTCATCAATGAGTTTTCAAATCCGAAGAAGTGTAATGGTCTTGGCCACAATGCTGGTAAAGGTAAGGCTACCAAGAAATCCAGTGCTAAAGAAAAGGGGAAGACACCTCTAGGTCAACCCTCGTTTAGGAAGTCAATTTTCCCGACGAACAAGTTTGACCTTGAGTTATCCTACGGTCATCTTGCTAGGCCTACCTATGTAGAGCCCAATAATCGATACTAGGGATGGACCCATCCTCGATACTATGGTGCTAGTGTTTTCAAAGCACCTTATGAAGAAATTGAACTCAAGAGTTTTGCTCCTTATGTTCATGGGCATAACCATAAGAGGGCACAAAAAGCCAAAACTTTTGTACCTAAGGCAAAGGAGATGGAGAAGCCATGTGTATGATGTAATCAAGAGGCTTCCACCTCAAAGTATGTTGCCCCTTCTAGACCTCACGTTCAAAAGGTAAAGCAGGAATACAAGAGAAGGTACAACATATTTGACTGTTGGTGTTGTGGCAAAATTGGTTATTTTGGCGTAGATTGTTGGTTTAACCCTACTAATTTGGAAACTCCGCGAGTTAATCTTGGGAGATAGACCACTCGTAAAGTTAATGTTCCTAGTGGTGGTAAGCTGATAAGGATCAAAGGACCCAAATATGTTTGGGTTCCTAAGGTAAAGTGATTTTTCATTGCAGGTGTGTCCAAAGGCCAACAAAAATCCCATCTGGTATTTGGATAGCGGATACTCTCGGCATATGGCTGGGACAAGAAGCCTACTGCGAGAATTTATCCCAGTCAAAGACAGACCAAAAGTCATCTTTAGAGGGTCAGACAGGGGAATTACTAAAGGCTACGGTATGATTTCTAACGGAATAGTTTCTTTCACAGACATGGCTTATGTTGAAGGATTACAGCACAATCTGATAAGCATAAGTCAACTATGTGACAAAGGCTATATTGTTGAGTTCTACAAGGATAAGTATCTAATAAAGTCGTCTGCTAATTTGGAGACGATCTTTAACAGGCACTCGGAGTATAAATATATTTTGTTTAAATTTTCTATGTTTAGGCAATTCTACCCTGTTGCAGTATGGAGACCGGGCGGTCTGGCGGCTTGAGTCTGGCAGTTTGGAGACCGGGCGGTCTAGCGGTTTCTCTCTAGCAGCTTGGTAGTCAGGAGATCTGGCAGCTTCTCTCCAGTGACTTGGTAGCCAAGATGTTGTTGATTTGAGACCAGACGGTCTGGCATTTTTACACAGGCGACTTGAAGACTTGGCGGTGTAGCAGTCTCCCCTAGCGGCTTTTCTTCTCTTTATAGTAGTTGTCGGGCGGTTAGCCTATTCGTCTAACCTCGCGGCTTGTGCGGTCTGATTTTGTGTATAGCCACTTGTACCTATAATTATTTGTCCCACATTGCTTATTTGTAATCTCTCCCCTCTCCTCCATTTTATAAAAGGGAGGTTATACCTTTGTAATAATTACTTTTTTAGATAATAAAAATTCTGTTATTCCAAATTTCGGTCTTTTCTTTCTCGTTCGCACATGGTATCAGAGGACTCGATCTTTTCCACCTGATTCTTTTTGCGTGGCCTTGTCTCTTCTTTGTTCATGCGACCTGTCTTCGCGGTCTGTCTTAGTACGACCTATCTTCGCACGATGTTTTCTCTTCTGTTCGTGTGACCTGTCTTCGTGCGACCTGTCTCCATGCGACCTATCTTCATGCAGTCTCTTCTCTTTATTCTCGCGGCCTGTCTTCACGGCCTTTGTTTGCGGCCTTATCTCTTTTGTTTGCGCGGTCTCTTCTCCTTGTTTCTGTGACCTGCCTTCGCAGTCTTCTCCCTTCTGTTCGTGCGACCTGTTTTCACGGTCTTGTCTCTTCTGTTCGCGCGACCTTATTTCTGCTCTCTCTTCTCTTCTATGGCTCTCTCTGATACCACTTTCACTACTACTCCTGTGGCCCACCCTCCTCCTCCTACTCCTTCAGGCAACCTTGGCTCCATTTCCAAACTCATTGGTTCTAACTACTCGGACTGCAGTGTCTCTTTCACCTTTCTTCTTCGCTCACAACTCAAATGTCATCATCTCACCGATGACCCTCCTCCTCCAAAGTCCGATCTCTTTGATGATTGGGATGCTAGTGATGCTCTTGTTCACACTTTGCTGGCAACAACTTTTCTGATGAGTTCCTCCGCGTCATTCGTCATGATGAAATGGTCAAGGCTGCGTGGCTTCATCTTGCCGCTCTCTACTCAAAGGGGACTAAGACGTCTCGCATCTATACTCTATATGCGGACCTCTTTCCCGTTCCTCCATGTCTCCTGCTGCTGCTTACCAATAGGTTTAGGCTCTCGGAGCCGAGATTCTCCAGAATTGCCCCATCTTTGCGGATCTGGTTGAGCAACACAAGCACTTCCAGGAGCTTCTGGTTGTGTGCTATCTTCTACGACTTCCTGAGTCTTATGACATGATCCATCAACAGATCCTTGGCAAAGCGGACTCTCACACCTTGGATGTCATTGCTGCCTGCATCGACGCAGTTACCTCTCTGCTTCAACGTCCACTATTATCCTACCCTACTCAACTGGATAACTATGCTCACTAGACTCAGCGGAGTGGCTCTGGTGGCCACAGCCACCAATCTGGCGGGCGTGGTCCTTCCCACTTTCTCTTCTCTCACTGTAGCTGCACTGGCCATACGGTTGATCGTTGCTGGATGAAACATCCACATCTTCTCCCCTCTGGGGATGCTTCCACCTCCTCATCAAAGCATTCCTCCTCTGTGGTCACGTCTTCAGGTAGTGCCCACGTCATTACTCAAGGTAAATGGCTGATCGACTCTGGTGCTACTAATCATATGACCGGCAATTCACAGTGTTTTTCTCTCCTAGAAACACATGATCAATTGCCCCCAGTATTTATTGTGGACCAGCAATCCTCAGTGTTAAAGTCACTTCGTCTCTTCGCTTGGTAGATACTCTCTACGTGCCCAAGTTTCCTTGCAATTTATTATTTGTAACTTCTCTGTGCAAGTAACTACAGTATTCCATCACATTCACTCCTACTTCTTGTTATTTTCAAGATCTGATCTCCCAATGGATGATTGTTATTGGGACTGAGAGCAGCGGCCTCTACTTCCTCGACAACGTCTCCGCTTTGTCCACCTTCTCCTCCTCTTCTACAGACCTTCTGCAATGGTATCTTTGCCTTGGTAATCCTCCTCCACGGCTTCTTCGTCATCTTCTGCCCCACCTCCCTATGCACAGTCCTCCTCTCAACTGTGATGCATGTCAGCTTAGCAAGCATCACCGCTCCTCCTTCCCACCAAATCAAGGTTGTGGATCTTCCCGTCCATTTGATCTCGTTCACTCCAATGTCTGGGGTCCTGCTCCTTCCCTCACCATAGGTCGGGGTAGTTTATATTTTGTAACTTTTATTGATGATTTCTCTCGCTGTACATGGGTGTATCTCTTAAAAGATCGGTCCGAGTTATTCTCTGTATGGACATCCTTTTATTATATGATTAAAACTCAGTTTGATGTCTCTATTAAAATATTTTGTTCTGATAATGCCAAAGAATATCTTAGTCATGATTTTTCTTCTTTCTGTATGCAAAATGAGATATTCATCAAACTAGCTGTGTCTATACCTCACAGCAAAATGGTGTGGCAGAACGCAAAAACAGTCATCTCCTTGATGTCACTCGCACTCTGATGACACAGATGCAGGTTCCTCTCTCATATTGGGGTTATGTCGTTCTCATATCATGTTATCTCATCAGTCGCATTGCCTCCATGGTTCTCCATGGTCAAATCCCAATCACCATTCTCTATCCGGACAAGGATTCGTTTCCACTCCCTCTACATAACTTTGGGTGCACGGCTTTTGTGCCTGCTCCCTCCGCCACCCGTGACAAACTCTCCCCACGTGTCACCAAATGTGTCTTTTTGGGTTACTCTACCACTTAGAAAGGTTATTGTTGTTTTTACCCCATTCTTCTCAAGCAGTTCATCTCCGCGGACGTAACCTTCTTCGAAAATGCGTCATATTTCTCTCGCTACTACTCCTTTCTTCCTGATGTTCCTGCTTCTCCTACTATCCCCTCTGTCCCGTCTACACCTACTGAGATATCTCCTCCTCCGATGTGTCCACCGTCTCCTCCTCCTCTCTCTCTCTCTCTCTCCGCCTCTGATTTCTTCCTCTTCTCCGTGGTCGTCTCTCTCTACTCCCACACCAGCTCTCTCCTCCACGGATGCACCGGATACTGAGTAACACACCGACCTGTATCTTCACATTGCTCTTCATAAAGGAATGCGGACATGTACCCAGCACTCGCTTACTATTGTTGTTTCCTATGCTCGTCTTACTCCTTCTCGCAGGACTTTTGTGTTGGCTATCTCTGCCACCGCCACTCCCAGCACCTACAAGGAATCCTCTGTTATTCCTCATTGGAAGGCTGCCATGTATGAGGAAATTGCCACCCTCACTGAGCAGGGTACATGGACCCTTGTTCCTCCTCCGTTGGGCATCAATTTTGTTGGTTGTCGCTGGGTCTTTATTGTGAAGTTCAGTTCGGACAACAGTATGGATCGTTACAAGGCACGCCTTGTCGCCAAAGGCTTCACTCAAACTTATGGTGTTGATTATTTCGACACCTTCTCTCCCGTTGCTCGTCTCAGCACTATTCAGGTACTCCTCTCTGTGGCTGTCAACAGGGATTGGCATATTTCCCAACTGGATGTCAAGAATACCTTTCTCTATGGTGATCTTTAGGAGGATGTATACATGGAGCAACCTCCTGGGTATGTTGCTCAGGTGGAGACACAGGTATGCAGGCTGAAGAAGGCCATATATGGCCTAAAGAAAAGCCCTCGGACTTGGTTTGACAAGTTTAACGGCATTGTGGCGGTCGTGGGTGTTACAAGAAGTTCTGCTGATCATTCATTGTTCATTCGCAAAACCTCCCTAGGTCTGGTGGTTCTTGCCATATATATGGATAATATTCATCTCACAGGAGATGATCAGGCTGGGGTAGCCTTGACAAAGAAATATCTCTGTCAGCACCTTATCATGAAGGATATGGGCTCCCAAAATACTTTATAGGGATATAAATATCTTGAAAGCCCAACTCCTTAGTCCACTCCTAACATAAGTATGCTCTTGATCTTCTAAATGAGATAGGTTTGATTGGAGCTAAACCTGTCTGATGCCCCATTGCCACTAGAGAAGATAAAACCTGCACATATGACTCACCTCCTCTATCAGATGTTACGAGGAACAAGAGTCTTGTTGGCAAACTCATTTATCTCATGGTAACCTAACCCGACATCTTCTTACGTTGTAGGCAAGGTTAGCCAGTTCATGCAAGCTCCTAGGGAGTGTCATCTACAGTCTTCCATGTGAATATTGGAATATATTAAAGCAGCGCCAGGTAAAGGACTACTTTTTCAGAAGAATGGTCATTTAAAGGTTGAAGCGTACTCGGATTCTAGCTATGCTGATGACAAAGGAGATCGTAAGTCCACATCAGGCTTTTGCACATTTGTGGGGAGAAACCTTGTGAGCTGGAAGAGCAAGAAATAGTTTGTCATCTCCAAGTCTATTGTAGAGGTGGAATATCGAAGTATGGCGTCGACCACGTGTAAATTAAAGTGGTTAGGGGCTCTCATTCTTGACTTGGGAGAGGTCTACAACCATCCTCTACCTATGTTCTACGGCAATAAGTTCGTTATATATCTCTCATAAAATCTGGTCTTCCATGAGAGAATAAAGCACATCAAAGTTGACTGCCATTTCATTAAAGAAGAGATCTTGAAGAAATAGATTTTCACTCTGTTCGTTACTTCAGACAACGAGTTGGAAGATATCTTAACCAAGCTTGTGTCTGCTTCCTTTTTCACATTTGCGACAAGCTGGGCATGATAGATATATATGCTCCAGCTTGAGGGGTAGTGTTACAGTATGGAGACCGGGCAGTTTGGCGGCTTGATTCTGGCGGTTTGGAGACCGGGCGGTCTGGCGGTTGCACTCTGGCGACTTGGTAGCCAGGCGGTCTGGCGGCTTCTCTCTAGCGGCTTGGTAGCTGAGATATTGCTGATTCGAGACCGGGCAGTCTGGCGGCTTGACGTAGGCAACTTGAAGACAGGGCAGTCTAGCGGTCACCCCTAGTGGCTTGTCTTCTCTTTATAGTAGTTGTCGGGCGGTTAGCTTATTCATCTAATCGTATGGCTTGTGCGGTCTGATTTTGTGTATAGCCTCTTGTACCTGTAATTATTTGTCCCACATTGCTTATTTGTAAGCTCTACCCTCTTCCCTATTCTATAAAAGGGAGGTTATACATTTGTAATACTTACTATTTGGATAATAAAAATTCTATTATTCCAAATTTCGGTCTTTTCATTCTTGTTCGCACATACCTCAGTGTGCTTTTTGGTTAAAAGTAGTGCGTCTCTTTGTGACTAATGGCACAAGAGATTAGCACATATTAATTTCAAAACAATAAAATTGTTGTTTTCTCACAACTTAGTGCGAGATGCAACCAGCATTAAGTGCCTTAAAGAGAGTCTGTGTCACTCATGCAAAATGGGTAAGCAGACAAGGGCTACCTTCAATGGTATTGCTGAAAAAGATTCTTCGAGAAGTTTATATTTACTTCATATGGACTTATTCGGTCTCATACCAATTCACAGTTTAGGAGGTAAAGTATATACGTTAGTAATTATTGATGACTACTCTCGTTTTACTTGGGTGTTTTTTCTGAAACACAAGTCAGACACCTTTGATTCTTTCACTAATTTTGTTTGACAAATTCAGAACGAATTGAACTGCTCAATGGTCAAAATCAGAAGTGACCATGGAATAGAATTTGAGTCTGGTGCCATGATAAAATTCTGTGAAAGCCAAGGTATCTTTCATGAGTTTTGTTCCCCGTGTACTTCACAACAAAATGAAGTAGCTGAGAGAAAGAATAGAACCCTCATTAAAGCATGTACAATTATGTTGAATGACGGTTAACTACTAGAGTACTTCTGGGCTGAAGCAGTCAACACAGCCTTCCACATGCAAAACAAAGCACTCATCAACAAAAGCTATCGTATGACACCCTATGAACTATTGAAGGGCAGAAAACCGACTGTGTCCTATTTTAGAATCTTTGGAAGTAAGTTCTTCATACTTAATAATGGGAAGTATTACCGCACAAAGTTTAGTGAAAAATGTTTTGAAGTTATTTTTGTAGACTATAGTAGTCATAGTAAGGCATATAGGATTTTTAATAAGAAAAACCTGGTGGTAGAAGAGTCAATTAATATTGTATTTGATGGGACAAGCCTGCTCCAAAGCAGCTCGTCTAATGTTATTAGTGTGGATGCAGGTACCAAGTTCAAATAACTAAGCTTGGATGAAGTTGTCAAGAAAGAAGCTCCAAGCTCAGTCAAGGTCATTGATCCAGACTCGATGGATGAAGAACTTCTAGAGGAAGAATCGCTTCAACCCACATAGGATACACCAGATGTTGCAGAACCTACTGGAGGGAGAGCAAGAAACCTAGTGTTCAGACACCTAAGAGATCACCCAGCTGATCAAATCATTGGAGAGCCAGGAGACAGAGTTAGAACCAGAAGAGTACAACTAACGAGGTATTGCATCTTAGTTTTCTGTCTCAGGTTGAGCCGAAGAAGTTTGAAGAAGCCAACAAGGATGCCTCTTGGATCATGGCAATGCAAGAGGAGCTCAACCAGTTCGAATGATGCAAAGTCTGGGAGTTGGTGCCCAGACCCAAGGGACAGAACGTGATCGGCACCAAGTGGGTTTTCAGAAACAAGCTGGACGAGAATGGCATAATCATAAAGAACAAAGCTCGGCTTGTAGCTCAAGGATATAGACAAGAAGAAGGGATCAACTTCGACCAGACCTTTGATCCAGTGGTCAGGCTCGAGGCGATCGGGTTGTTTCTTGCGTATGCTGCCCTCAAAGACTTCACGGTCTATCAAATGGACGTGAAGTCATCATTCCTCAACGGGAATCTTAAAGAGGAAGTATACATAGCGCAACCCCCAGGTTTTTTAAATTCTACTTTCCCTAAACATGTTTACTTTTTAAATAAAGCTCTTTACGGCTTAAAGCAAGCTCCACGAGCTTGGTATGAGACGTTGTATAGCTTTGTTCTTGAGAACAAGTTCACAAGAGGAAAGATAGACAAGACATTATTTCTTAGGAAAGTAAAAGGCAAGATTTTGCTAGTGCAAATCTATGTCGACGACATTATATTTGGCTCTATGGAAGACAACATTTGCAAGAAGTTTTCCAAACTTATGCAAGGTAAGTTTGAAATGAGCAGTATGGGAGAGCTGAAGTATTTCTTAGGACTTCAGGTGAAGCAATCTGAAGATGAAATTTTCATCTCTCAGACGAGGTTCACCAAGGAGCTTCTAAAGAAATTCGGAATGGAGAACGCAATGTCTATGAGGACTCCAATGGGTTCAACTATGTCTCTGGACAAGGATGAGAAAGGGAAACCTTTTGATAAAACCAAGTACAGAAGAATAATCGGATCCTTGCTCTACCTCACTGCAGCAGACCCAACATAATGTTTTCAACATGCGTCTGCGCTAGATTTCAGGTGAACTCAAAGGAATCTCATTATGTCGCTGCAAAGCGAATTTTAAGATACCTTAACGGTACACCCAATCTTGGCTTATGGTACCCGAGAAGTAATGATGTCGAGCTAATTGGTTTTTCAGATGCAGATTTTGTAGGAAGCAGGGATGATAGGAAAAGCACTTCCGGGATGTGCCAATTCCTCGGAAGACAGCTTATTTCATGGAGCAGTAAGAAGCAGAATTATGTGGCAACCTCTACTGCCGATTCAGAGTATATCTCTATAGTTAGTTGATGCGCACTGCTTCTATGGATCAGGAATCAACTAGAAGTATACAACCTAAAGTTCAAAGCGATTCCTATGTATTGCGACTCCTCCAGCGTAATAGCGATCGCGCAAAATCCAGTCTCTCACAGCCGGAAAAAACACATTGAAGTGTGATATCACTGTAACATCCCTCAAACAACTAGACCCCATGGAGTGCTTTTGTCATGACTAGATCATGACAAAACCCTAAGAAACTCAAAAGACCAAGTGAGCTAAGGCACAAGGTGAAAATTACCTTGGTCTTCCTATAGCACAACCTCACCACCAGACCTAGGGTTTGACCTTAGGGCTTCAACTTGACTCCATGACCCCACCACAACACTCCTAACCCCATGGGTGGTCCATAAGTTCACTAATGACCAATTGGGGGCAATCAAAGTGGTCAAGTTGACCTAAGTCCACCCTTACCCTAAATGGGTCAAACTGACCTATATAGAGCTAATTGGCCTTCCCTTAGCTAAATGGACCCCACTTATACCTTCCTAACCCTAAAGGTAGGTCAATAGGTCACCAAGGACCCATTAGGGTTAACCCAAAAGGTCAATCTGACCAAAGTCAACCCTAGCCCTAAAGTGGTCAAAGTGCCCTAACTAAGGGTCAAGTTGCCTTAAAGGTGTCAAGCCAACCCTACCTAGACCTTAGGGGAGGCCAATGGGTCACCAAGGACCCATTGGAGGAAACCCAAAAGGTCAATTTAACCAAGGTCAACTCCACCCTAGTATTAGGTCAAACTAGCTCAAATAGGCTAACTCAAACTCAAGCCCAATCCACTTGGGCTAACCTTATTTCCATGAATAATATGGGTTAGCGGGGTGCCTTTATGTTGAATTAGCCATCAAATTCGTCCATGGTGACTAGGAGAGAGAAAAACTCCACTCCCCCTTTTAAGGAGGAGAGAGAGAAGGAGGAAGAGAGTCATTCATGACCAAGGGAGGCCAAGGGCCCTCTCCCTTCATCTCTAATGGGCTGATTAATCTCCCCCATCAGTGATGAGGAGATCAAGGGACTTTTCATGCCCTTTCAGTGGTTGGGTGTAGTGAACCCACATTAGCCGAAAAAGCTTCCCCATGGCCATTAATTTTCATTGAAGATTGACCCTCCCCCTTCCCCAATTGGTTATTTTAAAAGCTTCACAGGGCAGAGAGGAGCAGTTTCCACTCTTCCCTGAAGAAATCGAGGCCTTCTACTGTGTTGTTGCAGAGCACCGGACGGTGGCATAACCATCCATGGCAACCCGGCGATCGGCCCAACTCCAGCCCTCCACTAAGGTCTTGTCCCTCTCCTCTCTTCTAGTGGGTAGACCTACACTCAACGGATGCCGGAATTGAGGCCAATTGGCCCAAGATAGGCATGGTCGAAAGATTGGTTTTTCAAGCTTTTTCTTCCACCCACAAACCGCTGTTCCGGCCACCACCGGTCGGCCAACCACCGCAAATCGCCATCCACCACCTCAACAAAGATGGTGGTGGTGGTGGCGGTGGCCGGCCGGGAAGAGGCATGGGTGGCCGGGAAATCGCCAACCAAAATAGACCATGATGGGCTAATCTTGGTCGTTGGCGCATTGGGGAAGACGAACCAATCCCGTCGATCCTGCTTCAAGATTCGTGCAGAATTTAATAATTTATTATTTTTTAAAATTTAATTCTGTTACTTAAAAGGCTGTGAATGTTTTGATTTATTAAAAATACTTAGAGCCTCATACAGTGAAAGTGACCTCATAAAAATTGTAGCTCTTAATGTCTAGTGTAATTTTAAATTAGTTTCAACCAATTTGGGTCAGTGGTCTGACCACAGTACTCAAAATGGTGCAGCCTATACATAGGACTAGCAAGAAATTAAAATGAGTAACCCCATCAAACCAGTCATCCAAATGACCTGAGATTTTGGATGGGGGTCACTCCTATCTATCTCTATAACATATACAAAAATGGGAATTTTTGGAAAACATTTTCCTAAAGTTTTTGTATAAATTTAATAAGCCATGTATGAATTAATTACAAGGTCCAAGAACCTCAAAAGTCCCCAAAGTTTTGGTGGCTGTCTCTTAGGGTCATATTATGACTCTGATAAAAATCTCAGCCCAATTGGGTTTGATTTGAATAGGTTTTGGTGAGACCAAAGTGTGGCCCTTTTAAGGATTAATTAGGGAAAGAGTGAGCTTGGGGCATGGAGGGGTCAATTCTCACCCAAAGGGGTTGGGACCTTGGCCAGAGCCCCAAGGTTGGTTTAAACACCCCATCATGGAGTTGGAGATGGATTGGGATGGATTTGCCCTAGGACCCTAGTTCAAACCCTAAGGTTGAACCTTAGGGTTGGTGTAAGACATGGTGTGATATGTCCATTTATGGACTTGGAGTTTTGTCCATGAGGTCATAGGGTGGTGAATAGCCCTAGGAAGGAATTTGGTGACATTTAGACTTAGGCACACAACTTAAATCAATTAGGAATTGTTTAGGCCTATACCTTTTATGGAAAAATTGAAGGGTCATATGACCTTGGATCTTTATAAAATACTCGTAGAAGAGTTTGTATATCATTATAAGTCTCTAAAATTTATTGTAGGGTGTTTGGAAGATAGTAGCTCATACTTGTAGTTATAACCTTTTTGTTGCCCCTATTGATGATTTTGATAAATTCAAGGTTGAACTAACTTGGAATTGTATGAAACTTAGTCAGTAATGTTTTATTATAATATTTAAGCTCTGGTAATTTTTGTGTAATTTTTGGATTATGATGGGTGGTACTTCCTTCTTTAACTTTAATTACTACAAATATCTTGAATTAATTAAGTATGGTCTAATATATTTATAAACATTTGTGTAACTTGGTACTCTCTGATATTTTGACATCATACAGTGATCATAATTTTTGGAAGGTCATAACTTAAGGAAATCTAGTACTTCATGTTCAGAACTATCCATGATCTATTTTTGGGGAAAATTTAATAAATGTTAAATTAATTAGGAAAATTACAAGTTTCTGGATTTAGTCGGAATATGTCATGATAGACTCCCAGTAATAATTCTAAGGCATTTGGAGGAATATTTGAAGGGGTCACCTTTCATACTCATCATATAGCTTAGGTTGGTCTGTATATAGTAAAACTGCAGAATTGTATTAGCATGTGGGAAGGACATAGGAAGTTGGGAGTAATGGTATGCTGATTTGGTAAGATGAAAAAGTAAGAATCATTAGGATTCATCATGGGGAGAAGTGATGGGTTGACTAGTGTAAGTGGTGATCGGGATCGGCGAAGGATCGTCTTTCCTGTGGAGAGAGAAAGACTCAAAATACAGTAGGGTTAGACTTAGTATAACATTAAATGGGATTTGGATTGGGTAATAACCAATAATAGTAAGTGTCTTGCAAAAGGAACGATGGGCTTCAGTTACCATCATAGTTCCTAGTGCCCTGTAAGAGCCCTTCACCGGGAATACCCTAGGCAGTCCAAGGTTAACCAAAACCGTAAGAATAAATAACAAAGAGAAACAAGTAAATCTAGGATATCACTTTCACTCACCCTGATGTATCGGGAGGTTAGCTTGGTAAGGATACCCGGGTGGTAGGCTCGGTGGTTGTGGAAATGGGCGGGTTAGCCCGACGAGATGAAGGCTCGGAAGGTAGTTGTAACGGACATGATAGTCTGGGGAGCCAATGGCTCGGGAAATTCATGATTGCATGTGCATAAAGTGTTGGGTATTTGGTATTTTGCGGTCGTTCACACCGACGTCGATACGCTGACTCGGCGAGTGTGGTTTACACTTAGCTAAGGAAAAGTCTGGCGGTGGGTCAGCATAGTACGTGGTGACTCTGGTGTGTCCTTCAGAGGCGTACGTAGGGCTAGACCTGGTAGTGTGGATACCCGGCTAGGAGTGGGAGTCCGACCCACTGTCTCTATTGGCCACTACGGAGGCTCCTGGGAGTGAAGCTAGCGGCCCAAATGGGGGGAACTAAAGGTCTGTGCGCATAGAGTTGTGTGTGTGTTGCACTTGCATGAACATATCATTAAACCCACATAACATAACATACCATGACAACATCATTCAACCCTTACCCCTAACGTATAAATCGGTATGGGACCTTTTATACGTTAGGATTTGCCAAACGGTCCTATGGTTTATAAGCTTGTGTGGGCATGCTTATAAGTTATGGTTACTCTTCTTATTGATATTTATTACTTGCCTTGTGATGTGCTTTACCTTCAGCCTTCTCTACTTATTACTATAGAACTACTAGTTGTACTTTCCTTTTTTAGCTCTATCAACATTATTATCCAATTACTAGAATAGCTCCACCGTCACCTGCTCTTGTCTACTCTCCACCATCATAGCTTTCCTATCATTGCTCCCGCTCGGTGCCTAGGAGCCATTAGGGGAGGGGTGGGGGAAATTAGGATTAGTCTTTTTGACTAACGATCGGTGGACCAAACATTTCAGGGGCTTCGGATGGGGGACACGGAGCAGAAACAAGAGATACAGCACCAGCGGAGCACGGTGCACATGGAGGTGGGCCAGTCTAGCACAGGAGTACTGGCTACTGGCTCCATGAGTTATTAGTTTACTTAGCTTCCGCGAGAGTTTGTAGTGAGGATTTGATGTACCGGGCTTAAGACCGTTTATATTTCCATGTATTGTTCTATTTCATTACTTCTATATTCATGTGGACTTGGTGTGATTTCCTTGATATATCTTATATGTGATATGTGGGCTTGGATATATCTGAAATATCTATTTGCTTTTATCTCTTTGGTGATCGTTAAGGCCGACAGGATCGACGCTTTGTAGTGGAGACCTTCCCGAGTGTCGGTTTCACCGTAAAACGGTGATTCTGGGCATAAGACCCGGTGGTTTAAAAGGAAAAAATTGGGTCTTACAATCACTTCATCTGGGAGCATGTGGAGAACAAAGATATAGCCCTTAGCTATATCCCGATGGATAAGCAGGCCACGGATATTTTTACGAAGTCGTTGGACGAGGCCAAGTTTTCATTTTTCAAAATAGAACTGGGCATGCTGAACAAGGATTCATGAAGAAGGACAATGAGAGGAAATCACTTAGGAAATTCATCAAGAAAGAAAAAAAATTGTCTAAGGCAAAATTTGTTGAGTATCAGACAGCCCTAGTCGCTGATTCGTCGGATGTTCACGAATATTCACGCCAAACTCTCCAAATTGACTGTGCATCCAGTGCAACTCGTCGAATGTCACTTAGGGCAAAATTTCTCTTCTTATATTGGATCCGAAGAGCCGCCAAAAATCCGGTACGCGCCTTTCTAGGTCAAATTTAAAATTATATATATAATATGGGTTAAGGGGGCAACCGCACGACTTCACTCGCTGAAATCTAGCTGAATCGCCACAGAGTTCCCTCCCGACCCTTCGGCTCTCGCGAAATTGCTCATCATCTTCCTTCTGTGGATCTTATCTCGTTCATCGTCGCCTAGGTAAGTGATAGTAGAAAGCTTCTTCCAAGGTTCCAGCAAATTCCTTTCCTAGGTTCCTCCGATTTCCTCCAGCTATCCCAACGGCTCTAAATCTCGACAACTGGTTACTGCAGATCCAATAGTGATAGTGATTTGTTCCATCCGACAGTACAGTCCAGCAATTTTTATTTCATTCTCTGATTCTCCATGGCTCCTAGAAGCACTAGTTATTTTTGGGAGGTGGAGAATTGATCCGAACAGGTTTTTCCTCAGCCTCAGATGAGTTTAGGAATGTAATCCTCATGTTGGAGACAGTTGGATCATCCTTTGTCCTAGAACATCCTTGCAAGGTTTTGGATAAGGAAGTCCTCGAATTCTTCATAACGCCAAGCTGTGATGTGAGGACACAGTCATCAAAAGCAAAGTTCAATAGACCACAGTAAAAGTGAAAGCTTCTCTCCACACAAGGTACTTGCGGCTTCCTACCAGTGAAGAAGCTGACTACCTCGACGAGGATGTTTTTTCTAGAGCATTATTTTTCTATGGACTGCCTTGAGGAACCAAAGCTGAAAAGCGGAAAGGAATGATTGAAGAAGGAAAGCTTCTATCAGATATCATGGGAAAAGTGCTCTTGTGCAAGACCGGGTCCCATGACTATCTATCTGCTGAGATGTTCAAGACCCTAGTAGCAATTATCTGTCGAAAGAGATTGGACTGGGGTGCTATGTTGTTTGAGAAGATAAAATACAGTCTTCGCACACCAAACTTGGGATGGATTCTCATCCTGTACCTGAATCAGATGGACATGGATAAGTTTGATATGTCCAAGGGTATGCATATTCATCACTTGAAGAAAATAGACTCATCCATATTTTCCAGGTGGGATAGAAGGATATTGAGGCCAGGGGCAGCCCAAGTGTTGCCTATGAAGGGGGTAGAACATATTCCTGAGGACAGGATTCCTACTCCATACCCCAGTGAAATTCCTGAGAGCTCGAGTGCAGGAATTGAGGGGGAGACAGCTGTAGCACAAGTGGCCACTAGCATAGTGCCCTTGTGTGTGCCCTCAGAGTCAGTGTCAGAAGTTCAAGATGTAGTTATTCCAGTTCAAGTGTCAGTGCCAGTCCCAGCTGCTCCAGCTATAGTGAAAGAGTCAGTTGACCTGCTCTCTGAGGTTGCTGAGGATGAGGTTCCAGCTCCTTCTGAGCATAAGGATATTGATGACATGGATGATGATGCCCCTGCTGATGACTTAACTGTTGAGGATTATGAGATAGGTGCGGCTTGGGATATTGAGGTTGATGATGATAAGACAACAACTATTGTTGATGCTGATGTTGTCCCTAAGCAAGTGCCAGTGGGAAACTTAATTGTCCCTCTCCCGGAGGTAATTCCTACTTCAGCGTCTGAGGGGGAGGCGACTAAGTTCTTGATCTCTGTCTCGACATAGGTTGATCGGTTTATCTGCAATCTAGAGAGAGACTCTGAAGGATGCCCGTGGTACCCGAGGATTTAGTTACCATTTCTGATGAGGAAGGAGATGCAGAGGAGCATACTCCTGTCCTAGCTGCTGAAGAACTTATACAGTTTTCCAAAGCTCATCTCTATCTATTATAAGAGTCTTTCAGTGACTCTGAGGTTCAGGCAGATGTGCAATTACCAGAGACTACAGATGGTCCATCCTCCAGTTCAGACAGTTCGATTTTGAAAGCTATTGAGATGATGTTGGAAAAGCAACAAGCCTAATTTGACGCATCTTTGCAGAAAGTGGTAAAAAGGGTAAAAGAATCTGAGAAATATGTGTCGAATGGCCTTGTAGAGTTCAAAGTACAGATTGGAAATCTTGACTCCAAGCTTTATTCATGGTTCATTCAGGGTGGGCAGGCCATTATTTGCACAATGGGCACCCTTAAGAGCAATTTGGACATTTTGAAAAATGTGGATAACAATGCTCTTACCATGATCGATGCTCGTAATCGATCGATGGCACATTTTGACACCTGTATGGATAACTATGCAAATGTTATAGCTATAAAAGCCAAAAAGGTGGAGGTTTCCCTTACAGCTAAGGTGGATGTTGTGGGAACTTCCATGATGGAGAACTTCAAGCGATCAAATGACTACAGTTATGATAACTGTGTGTGGCTACATAGTCAGTTGACAAGCTCTCATGTATCTGCTATGCATGAACCAGCACATGATGAGGTTCATCCTGCTCTGGATTATTCTTGGTATTGGTCAGACATACAGGATTTTTCCTAGGTCAGTAATGTTGTTGTTGCTGCTGTGATTCCAGAGGCTCAGTTGACTGAAGATGTCCCCCCTCCAGTTTACAAGAGAAGAAGATATGGGGAAGGCTCATTGGCAGCCAGGTCAGAGACTAACATAGAGATGGAGGAGGTGTGGAGTCCTACTTCCAGAGCGATTATCTTAGACACCTTCTCCTTGGTCGATCATGGAGGAGAAAAACCTGAATTCTACTACGATCAAGAGGAATGGAACAAGTATAAGTTGGCATATACTAAGAGGAGGATACATTTCAGAAATCACAAAGATGTTGATCCAATGCCTCCTTACCCTCCAATGTATTTTTCAAATCCAAGGGCATATTTTGCTAGGCAGTGACTGAAGAGGCAGGGCAAGCAGACCTGATATTCATATGTGTTTTATGTTGAGTGTTGTGGGTCCCCCCCCCCCCCAAACAATGAACACTATTGATATATATATATATATATGTGATTTTTATATCTTGACTGGGAATGCATTTTATTTCTAATTTTAATTATCTTTACAGTTTTAATGTTTTATTATTTGTTATGTGCAATTCACCTTGACTTATACGATTTTGGCTTCTTCAAATAGAGGAAGATTGTTGGGTATTGCATCAACAATAACCCTGATTTGAATAAGAGTCCCGTCAAGCTAAGATGAATTGATATTGTATTTGATGTTGCACTTTTAGTTATGTACTTGCAGGTCTACATTGTCAAGTACACACCAATGTCAGGTTATAGTGGGTCAGTAAACACAGGACTATACAATGTAATCCTTCATTGTGTAGGTCAATGTGTTGACTCATGTGTAATCTCTCTATTGAGGTGTACTTCTATTCCAGGTACAGGAGAAGGATCAAGGAAGGACAGAGACTTGGATTCATAAGGACAGGAATTTTACACAAGTAAAATTCGGTGAGTATGGTAAGGGATATTCGTCGAAATTGTCTAGTATACTCATTAATACTCATCGAATTCATCGTGTATACTTACCAGCACGCATCGAATTCAGCATATGTACTTAGGGTAAATTCTCTACAAATTGGAAAAACAGTTAAGTAAAATTTGTCGAGTATCATCAAAAATACTCATCGAATTCGTCGAATATATCTAACGATACTCGCCGAATTCGTCGAATATACTTTACGATACACGTTGAATTCGTCGAATTATCCCGACGTTACTTCTCTAGATTTTCCTAAGGCAAAAGCATCGTGTAGATGGCATCGTGTGCTTCGACAGCGTCGAGTCTGCTAGCCTATACTCGATAAATTTGTCGAGTATACTTGACGATACTCGACGAATTCGTCGAGTATGGCTTGAGCCTTGGTGTTGAGTGACTGGTTGGCTGTGCAGTATTTCTCTAAGTCCTTTTCGTCGAATTTCACTGGGCCAAGCGTCGAGTGCGTCGAGTGAGCTAGCTGATACTCGTTGAATTTGTCGAGTATACCAGACGATACTCGTCTAATTCGTCGAGTATGATCTTCGCTTTTACATTGAGTGGATAGTTGGCCTGAGCTGAATTTCGCCAAGTCATTTTCGTCGAATATCAATAACCAATTGACAAGTATACTAGCGATACTCGATGAATTTGACTTGGGTTTTTTTCCGACAACTTTTCATTTTTTGGCTCGGGGCGGTTCGGCCATGTATAGTGTTTTCAAGGTTTAGTTTTTTGAATTTCTTTATATCCATTGGAAGGGGATCTCGATAAATACCTAAGGAGAATTCCTTTCCAATAATAATCGTGTTCTTGCTCTCAAATTCAAAATTGAGAAAACTTTCCAAGATCAGAAATCTGTCTGCTTGGCTATAGTGGTTTTCACGATTCTTCCGATCAGTCACCGACGTGCAGTGTGATTCGATATTCTTTGACCAATACGACTAGATTGCTTCTCTCTAAAGATGTTTATTAATCCAGTCCTAGTCATTTGAATATTCAAGAGTCGAGATTCAAGATCTTCAAAGATTTCATATTCTGAGTTCTCCAAGATTTTCAAGATCATCTATTTTCGAAGAACGGTGGCGTAAAGCTTTCAGATCTTGTCTAAGTTTGTGTGAAATATTACTGTAAAATATTCATTTACTTTTGTAGGAGATTTTCTCCTAGTTGTAGACCCGTTTGTCGATCGAGTGGTAGATCCGTTTGTGGATCGAGTGGTAGATCCATTTGTAGATCGAGTGGTAGATCTGTTTGTGGATCGAGTCGTAAAACTGGTTGTGGATTGAGTGGTAGGAGTGTCGTCTCCGAGTTATAGGAGTTGCGGCTCTGAGGTGTAAGATTTGTGGAAATCTGAGTTTGGTGAAGTAGCCGAATCTAGCCCTTCGTGGTAGATAGGCGGGGCGGGAAAGTGGACGTACCCAACTCAGGGAACCACTATAAATCTCGGTGTTTGTGTGCTTAATTTTTAAGTAATTTTTATTCCTCGAAAAGACACAAACATCACATATTCACCCCCCTCTAGGTGATTTAGGTAGATGTTAGATACTTTCAGATACTGGGTATAATTTTTGTTGGTACCCTAGTTTTGATTTGAGTTTAGTCCTCTCCTTTGTGCCCCTTGACCCAAGAAATATCTATGGTCAATGCTTAGGAGTCTAGCTGTAGAGTCCTCACTTTTCCAGATTGAGAATTTGGTTAAGTAAGTTTTTCGTTCGACGATAGTCGAACGCCGCTCGACTATCGTCTATCGGCTGATCGACGATCGTCTATCAGTTGGTCGACGCCTTGTCTGCGTTGATAGTTCGACTATCTGTTGATAGATCGACTATCTGTTTTGCGTTGATAGTTCGACTATCTGTTGATAGTTCGACTATCTGCTTGGCGAGGTAGTTCGACTATCTGTTCTGATATATCGACTATCTGATAGTTCGACTATCTGTTGATAGGTCGACTATCTGTTCCGCCTTGATAGTTCGACTATCTGTTGATAGATCGACTATCTGTTTCGTCTTGATAGTTCGACTATCTGTTGATAGTTCGACTATCTGTTGCCTTTGATAGTTCGACTATCTGTCCTGATAGGTCGACTATCTGATAGTTCGACTATCTGTTGATAGCTCGACTATCTGTTGATAGCTCGACTATCTAGTTTGTTTTGATAGTTCGACTATCTTTTGATAGATCGACTATCTGTTTTCTGAGGTAGGTCGACTATCTGCTTGATAGGTCGACTATCTCTGTGCGCTTGATAGTTCGACTATCTGTCCTAGATAGATCGACTATCTGGTAGTTCGACTATCTTCTTCGATAGTTCGACTATCTGGATCGTTCGACTATCTGCCCGATAGCTCGACGATCTCCGTGCGTCGTTCGACGATCTTCGAAGGTCGTTCGACGTTTTCTGTCTGCCTTTATATTTTGTATTTATTTATTATATTTAATTAATTAATACATTTTCTGGCACAGTATTTTAAGCTGTATGATAAAATTTCCAGGCATTATTTGCTCTATTCTTTTTGCCTGAGTTCAAATCTTTTAAGATAAAGTTGTTTGTCTTATTAGCTGTCATTTTAATTTACTTTATCTATTGTCAGCCCTTTATAGCCGTTAGACTGAAAAGTCTTCTTTTGCTATAAAGAGATTATTTCTGATGTGACTTTATTTAGTCCTTCTGTTATTTGTTTTAAGCCTGCAGCTTCTTAGAAAGTGGTTTATTCCCTTTATAGAATGTTTTGCTGCAGAGATATTTCTGTCTTCTTGATATTTACAGCCCAGGTCTCAAGGCTCAGAAGAAGACAAATAATTCAAATGGAAGAGAGTCGTTGCTTGCTGATGATTATATAAAGAACCCTTTGAAGAAGGATTCAAGCTAGTTAACAGAAGCTAATAGCTAACCAGTGTTACACACATTCTCAAGCTCTCAAGCCTTCATCTAGTTCAAGCTTCCTACTCTCAGCAATCTCCATCTAACTGAGAAGTGTTAAGATCTTCATCTCTTCTTCACCTGAGTTCTCCTGCTCTCAGGAAGTTCAACTCAGAGTTCCTTTAAAGAAGAAGAAGAAGAAGATAGCTGCTTGAAGAACTTTGATTTTATTATTTATTTTTCTTCCTGTAGTTTTTCTTTCAGAACTTTCTGAAGAGTTTTTTCTGCACTGAAGCAAGACTTCACCTGGACATCTTTGAGCCAGGGGGAGCCTTGATTCTTTAGAGCATTCTAGCTCAGTGCAAGCTTTTGTGCTTCTCTAATCTATTGTAAAATAGAGAAGACATCTTAACCTTCTTCCCCCTCCTGTACAGGGTTATTACTCCCTTCAAAAGTATCCCTTGGTGGCAGGGCACCTGATCAAAAACCTGTGCTTGGTTTTTTAGACACCTGATCAAAAGTCTAAAGGGTTTCTGGATCTACCTGAAACAGATCCTGTTGGTGGCAGGGCACCTGATCAAAAACCTGAGTGGATTCCTACCGTGTGGGTAGAAGAGTGGACGTACCCAAGTTGTTTGGGGAACCACTATAAATTTCCTTGTGTCGTCTGGATTCCATTGTTTAATTCCTGCATTGTGGCTGTGATTAGATATAACTAGGTTGCTAGTTGCTGATTAGGTTTTTCCAAGCTTAACTGTAATTACAGTTAGCTTGTGTTTGTACACATCACTTGTGTTAGGCTTTAAGGTTAAATCAATATCTATAATCTTTTCATTCCGCACTTCACTCCAAGGGAGTTGGGTAGAATATTAAGTTTTGTCTGTGCAAAATTTGATAACTCTATTCACCCCCCCCTCTAGAGTAGTATCTATCCCTTCACTTTCAATTGGTATCAGAGGGAGGTTGACTGACTGTATAGGCTAACACCTAAGTCACAAGATCCTGATAGATACAAAGAGCTTATAGATATTCACTATCATGGCCCAGTCTAAGGATTATTCTAGCACCAGACCTCCAGCATGCAACTTAGCAAAGTTTGGCATCTGGAAGGCAAGGATTAAATTATATATGAACTCTATTGATGAAAGCATCTTTGCTTCTATTTTGTCAGGTCCCCCAAGAGCACCTGCTGCTGCCACTGCCTCATCATCTGATATGAGTGCAGTGCCTCCTCCAGACTACAATGATGAATACAAGAAGGCCAAAATTGCAGATGCCAAGGCAATGAACATACTGGCTCAGACAATGTCTGATGAGGTGTTCCAGAAGGTGGCTGACTGCTCCTCAGCAAAGGCCATGTGGGACACACTGAACCAGATTGTAGCTGGTTCAGCTGATGAAAGGAAGGACAGAAGGTCCAACCTTATCTCACAGTATGAGAACTTCAAGAAAACTGATGCTGAATCAGTTGAAGCTATGTACACCAGGCTCAGCTCAATCATCAATGAGCTGAGGACCCTGGACAAGGACATATCATTGACAGAGGTCAATGATAAGATTCTTATGTGCTTCCCTAGCACATGGGATCTAAGAATCTGGCCCATCAAAGAAGCCAGAAGTACTAATGAGATCTCAACTGAAGCCCTCCTCGGCAAGCTCAAGTCTTTTGAGCAAGTGCTGAAGACCAGAGAAGCAGAAGCTGAAGCCAAGACCCCCACTCCAACAAGAAAAGAGCAATCTCTAGCTCTTAAGGCTGCAGATGTGTCTGAAGGCAGCCAATCTAATGAGGAACTTATGGCATTGTTTGCCAAAAGATTTCTCAAGATGGGAAGAAAGGAGTTCAGAAAGAAGTCTTCACGCTATGAAGACAAACCAAGGTATGATCGATCTCCTGCTAAAGAAATCATTTGTTATGGTTGCAGGAAGCCTGGACATATTTTGCCAGAATGTCCAGAGGAGAAGAACAAAGAAAAGAGAAAAGAAAAGGAACAACACAGGAAGCACTCCAAGCCATCCTCCCACAAAAACAAGAAGAAGGAGAGAGGTTTCATTGCTGAAACCTGGAGTGATTCTGATGAAGAATCCTCCTCATCAAGCTCCAGTGAAGATGAGGAAGAGAAGAAGGCAAAAGAAGTTTGCCTAATGGCAATAGATGCCTGCAGCAACCACTCTGCTACAGAGAGTTCTGATTCTGATGAAGAGATGCCTACTGAAGATGAGGTACTTTCTTCTTATGATTTTACTTCAGAAGAATTTAAGTTAGAATTTAAATCTTTATGTTTAGATTTAATTAGCTCAGAAAAGGAAATAAAAGAACTTAGAAATAGGTTAGCTGACTCAGAATCTATAGCCTCTGAAAACATTAGGTTAAAGGAAGATCTCACTACTTGTAGTGAAGAAATTAAATTTCTTAAAATAGAATTAGCTAAGTCTAAGAGATTAGAAGAATCCCTTAATGGTAGAAGCCTTAAGCTGTTAGAAATTACCAGCATGACTAACACTAGGTCAGGTAATGATAAACTAGGCTTAGGAGCTTCTCCCAGTGAACCCCCAGTCCTTCTTAAAAATAATCTTTCAACTCCAGTGAACTTCATTTCAGCTAGTGGAAAGAAGAACACTGAGCAAGTAAATCTGGTAAATAAAACCTTAAATAAAGCTAAGAGAGAAAAGAGAAAGAAGTTTTTCAAAGAAATGCAAAGAGCGTCGAACGCCGCTCGACGATTGGATGCTCCATGGTCGAACGAAGCTCGACGATCTGAGCGCCCATCGTCGAACGTCGATCGACGATTTCAATATGATTTTCAAAATCACAATCAATTCCATAGAAACCTAAATGAGAATAGAAACCCTAGGTTTGTTGACCCATCATCAGCATGGAGAATCCCACCTAGGAGATCTTACCCACTAGGATATCACCCTCAGCCTGCATTCTCTTATATTTCCAGTTTTTCTTATGTGAAAAACAAGGGACCCAAGGTTACCTGGGTCCACTCTGTCTAAATAATTGTCTTGCAGGTGAAGGCCTATCCAATCACTCAAAATAAGTGGTATTTGGATAGTGGATGCTCTAAGCATATGATAGGAAATAAAGATCTACTGTCAAAATTCAAAGCTAAGCTCGGCCCAAAGGTTATCTTTGGAGACTCCAGCTGTGGTCAGACAGAAGGCTATGGCAAGATCACAATTGGAGCAGTTACATTCAAGAGAGTTGCATATGTCAATGGACTGAAGCATAATCTGATTTCAGTCAGCCAGCTATGTGATGCTGGCTACCAGGTTTCATTTTCTAATTTCTCTTGCAATATTACTTTAAATAATAATGTTGTTTTAGTAGGTATTAGAATAGGTAATATTTATTTAGTAGATTTTAATTCATCTCACTCTGAAATCTGCCTGTTTAATGAAGTAACCCTTAATAATAATTCCCTTTGGCATAAAAGGCTTAGTCATGTAAACCTTAAAAATATATCTAGGTTATCTAAGCACAACCTTGTTAGAGGTTTACCTTCTTGCCCCTACAAGAAGGAGAGCCTATGCAAGGCTTGTCAGCTAGAAAAGCAAACCAAGAACTCTTTTAAATCTGTAAATAAAAGTGATTCTCCTAGAATCCTGTATTTATTACATTTGGACCTCTTTGGCCCAATAAATGTACAGAGTTTAGGAGGGAAGTATTACACATTAGTAATTGTAGATGACTTCTCTAGGTTCAGTTGGGTTTTCTTTTTGAGAACTAAGTCTGATAACTTCAAAGCCCTTACAGACTTTCTACTTTGTGTGCAGACTGAGTACTCTACTCATGTGGCCTTGATCAGAAGTGATCATGGTACTGAGTTTGACTCTCTTCTCATGCAAGAATTCTGTGAGAGAGAAGGAATCAAACATAGCTTCTCAGCTCCTAGAACTCCCCAACAAAATGGGGTAGTTGAAAGGAAGAATAGAATACTAATTGAAGCTGCTAGTACATTGTTGGCAGATGCTAACATGCCTCTATCCTATTGGGCAGAAGCTGTTAGTACAGCCAACTATGTCTTGAATAGAAGTTTGATACACAAACTTAAGTGTAAAACTCCTTATGAGTTGCTTAAAGGAAAGAAACCAAAAATTAATTACTTTAGAATTTTTGGCTGTACTGTTTATATTCATAATAATAATAAAGAATATATTAGAAAATTTGAAGCAAAAGCTTCAATGGGAATCATTCTTGGATATTCCCAAGTAAGCAAAGCTTATAGGGTTTATAACAAATCAACCTGTAAGATAGAAGAATCTGTGCATGTGACTTTTGATGAGTCTCAGATGTTTTACAAGGAGAAGGAAAATTCTCCTTCCTCCAGTTCTTTGCAGGTACCTGATGCCCCTCAAGAAATTCTTCAACTATCAACTCTTCAGATCACTGAATCAGACAGTGATGAAGACATTGCTGAAGCTGTTGAAGCTGTTGTTGTACCACCAACAGTAGATCAAATTCCTCCTGAGGAATTAATCCCAACTGTTGCTGAAGATCACATCCTACCTGCTGATATTGTCACACTTAGAGATCACCCCACATCTCAAGTGATTGGAGACATATCAGCTGGTGTGCAAACAAGACATCAATTAAGACAGGATGTGATGCATGCTTGTTTCCTCTCACAGGTTGAGCCCCTCACCTTTAAAGATGCAGAGCTAGATCCCCACTGGATCATTGCAATGCAAGAGGAGCTCAATCAGTTTGAGAGATGTAAAGTTTGGACTTTGGTTCCAAGACCTAAAGGCCAACTGATCATAGGCACCAAGTGGGTGTATAGAAACAAGTTAGATGCAAATGGAATAATAGTAAGGAATAAAGCTAGGCTTGTAGCTCAGGGCTACAGACAGGAGGAAGGTATAGACTATGACCAAACCTTTGCTCCTGTTGCAAGGCTAGAAGCAATAAGGATCTTCTTGGCCTATGCAGCCTTCATGAAGTTTAAGGTGTTCCAAATGGATGTCAAAAGTGCATTCCTAAATGGTGAGCTTAAGGAAGAGGTGTTTGTTGAACAACCACCAGGGTTTGTTTCTTCAACTCAGCCTTCTCATGTTTTTAAGTTACAAAAAGCTCTTTATGGACTAAAGCAAGCTCCTAGGGCCTGGTATGAGACCTTAGCTAGTTTCCTGTTAGAGCACAACTTTACTAGGGGAGTAGTTGATAGAACCCTTTTCGTCAAGCATCACAAGGACACAATCCTGTTAGTTCAGGTGTATGTAGATGATATTATTTTTGGCTCCACTAATCCCAAACTGTGCAAAAAGTTTTCCAACTTGATGCATTCTAAGTTTGAGATGAGTAGTATGGGTGTGCTGTCTTACTTTCTTGGTCTCCAAGTTAAGCAAGATGCTGATGGTATCTTCATCTCCCAATCCAAATATGCCAAGGAATTGGTAAAGAAATTTGGGATGGCTGATGCTTCAGCAATGCCTACACCCATGGCTACTAATGTAGTTATTGATTCTGATGATCACGGCAAGCCAGTTGATCAAAAGAATTATAAGGGCCATTGTTGGTTCCCTATTATATCTAACTGCAAGTAGGCCAGATATAATGTTTGCTACATGCCTTTGTGCTAGATTCCAGGTCAACCCCAAGGAATCTCATCTGATTCTTCTAAAGAGAATCCTGAAATACCTGAAAGGATGTCCAGATCTAGGACTTTGGTACCCAGCTGAGTCAGAGTTTGAATTAATTGGATATTCTGATTCTGATTATGCTGGTTGCAGAGTTGACAGGAAGAGCACCTCAGGAACTTGCCAGTTCTTGGGAGAGAGATTGGTCTCTTGGTTCTGTAAGAAGCAGGCTTCTGTCTCAACTTCAACTGCAGAGGCTGAATATATAGCAGCTGCCAGTTGTTGTTCACAGATCCTGTGGATTCAAAACCAGCTTGTGGATTATGTTTACTCACACAAGAACACCAAGATCATGTGTGATAGTACCAGTGCCATTTCTATTGCACAAAATCCAGTACACCACTCTAGAACCAAGCACATTGAGATTAGGCACCATTTCCTGAGAGATTGTGTGGAAAAGAACAAGATCTGTCTTGAGTTCATATCCACTGAGTTTCAGAGAGGTGATATATTCACCAAGCCTTTAGATGAACAGAAGCATCTGTTCTTTTTAGTTCAACTAGGCATGATTAATGGACGAGACTAAGTGTGACTATATCTGCCTTTGTTGAAATCTGCTTGAAGATCGTCGAACGATGATCGAAGATCGTCGAACGGATTGAGCCTATCGTCGACCTCTGGTTAATGATAGCTTATCTGTTTGAAGATCGTCGATCGACGTTCGACCATCGTCGAACAGGTTGAGCTCATCGTCGATCTCTGAACGACGACAGCTTGTTGCGTGTGAAGCCAGAAATAGCCGAACGATGGTTTGACTACTCTGCTTCTGAGCCGATCGTCGAACGGCCGTTCGACTATCGGGTCAAGTATCTTTTTAATAGATCGACTATTTCCGGTCCAATATAAAGCCGATAGTCGACCTAGGTTAAAAGATCTTTTGCTTTATCGTCGACGGAGCGTGCCCTTTCGCATTCTGCTTTCCCGCTTGCGATTTCCGGGCGTTTCGTCTTCTTCGTTCTCTGCAGTTTTCTCGAGCTTTCTCCAGCGAATCCATGGCGGTTTCCCCAGCTGTTCTAGCCGTCGTGAAGTTTGATGCAGGATTCAGTGTGGATTTCGAAGCATTCAGTAGCTGCGATGCCGGAATCGTGGAAGTTCTCCAGCTCTGCAGGGATCAGGGTTTAGAGAAGTTAATGTCTGAAAGGATTAAGATCAACATTCCAGAAATCAAAGAATGGGCTTTCACGTCGTCTTCCACAGACGAATCGATGACTGGTACCATAGGCGGAGAAGAAGTTATCCTGACTCCGGCCGTCTTATCTGATGTTTTTGGATTAGTTATTGGTGACGAGGATTATGAGCAAGATGCTCAGGAATTTGGAAGAATGCTAGTTGAGCTGGGACATGCTGAGGGCATTCCCACCAAGCTGCTCAAAGTAAACTTCCCCTTCAAGATCAAGTTCCTCGCTGAGGTAGTAGGAAAAGTGCTCCTGGGTAAGCACTCTGCTCACGACAATATAACAAGGCAGCAATTCGCACTCATGTGTGCAATTGTTAATCGAAAAAGGATTGATTGGGCAGCAGTTGTGTTCGATTTAATCAGGAAAAAGACTGGTAAGAAGGAAGTCACCCTGGGAAGGGTCATTGGAATCTTCCTTAAGGAGAAATACCCCCAGCTGCTAAGTTCAACTGCAACAACAATCAACGCCAGCAAGAAGATGGATCCCCACTTGTTCTCTAAGTGGAAGAGGATGTTTGTGAAATCTGCTCCAGCAACATCTGAGGACACAAGGACTGTATCAGTCGCTCCTCAACCTGTTGAAACTGGCTCAGCTCTTCCTTCCTCCTCCTCTGCATTGCCGTCTGCCTTAGTTGAAGTACCATCAACTTCAGTTGAAGTAAGACTTTCTTCCTCTGCTGCTCCAGAAACAACTACGGTTGTTCCTCTTTCTCCTCCAGCCTCTCCTCTACCTACTCATCTGGCTAGGATATCTGCTCCTAGCTTTGATTTGTTAGGATCAGAGAGAATTCTTACTCCTCCTGTATCTCCAATTCATTCTCCAATTCATTCCCCAATAAACTCTCCTGCTCCATCACCTGCTCCATCTCCTGCTCGATCCCCTGTCCACACCATTTCTCATCCCAGCACCTCTACCATATCTGCTGCAGCTCCATCCACCTCACATCCTTCATCTATTGAGATCTCTCCTGAGCTTATCTCCCGCATTGTGGAGCTGATTACCCCATCAATCAAAACCATGATTGAAGAGGCAATCGCTCCCCTTGCTGCCTCCATTGATCTCTTATCTGCCTCCATCAAATCCCTTTCAAAATCAGCTGAGCCATCTTCCTCTAGGGGCCTAGTTTCAGTATCCACTGAAATCAGGCAGGGGGAGATATTCCATGAAGATGCCTCAGACCATCCTGCCTCCCCTCCAGCTATAAAAGATTCAGTCATGTCTGCCCAGGAAGAATCTGCTCAGGAAGAAATAGTTCCAGATGTTGTCATGACTGCCCAGAAAGAAATAGCTCCTGCTGAGAAAGTTATAGCTCTAGTTTTGTCTGAGAAGGAAATAGCAGATGGAATCCTGCTATCTGAGATTGCAGTTAAAGTCTGCTTAGAAGATCTTACCTCTCCTGTGATTGTTAGATTCCTGGAAGGAATTATAACTTCATATCTGAATGAATCATGGGAGATGGTTAAGTATGAAGGTAACTCTTTCATTCGTTTTGTTGATGAGTCGATTAATTTGATAGTTTGTGAATACCTTGAAGGAATGATTCAAGCTTATTTAGCAGATATGTATTCATAATTTTAAAGATATTATTAAAGAAGATTTAACTGCTCAGATCATAGCAGTTGTTGTTGAAGTTGACCCAAGCATTTCTGATACTCAAGTAGATCCTGAATTAGAATTCTTTTTAGATAATAAAGAAGATGAGTCTGAGAAAGATGAAGTCAAAGTTGACTCTGTTCTGAGTTTGGAAGAAGCTCAAGCAAGAGCAGCATGGGATTTAAGAGTTCAATCTTTAAAAGAGAAAGAGAAAGATTTGCAAATTGAAAAGTCAACCATCTGGGATGACTCTCCAGGATTGGATTTAGACTCCCTTCTGGCTCTGGATGCCATGGAAGAGGAAAGAGAGAAATCTGCTTCAAAGCTTAAAGAAAAGGCTGTTTCAGAAGCCTATGATCCTTATGAAAATCCTCCCTCATCTCAGTCTGATGATGATGATTCTGATATTTCTGAGAAGTCAAAGAAAAAGAAATCTGCTGCAAAGAAAAGAAAAGCTGCTCCTCCTCCACCTCCCAGTAAGGATAATGATATTCCTTATTATATTTTGAAGGGCATTGACCCTAAATCCAAGGAATTTCAGCATTGGATGTGGTTTTCGAAGAATCAGCAAAAAGAAAGAAAAAGAACCAAGAGGTATGATAGTCCTGTCTCAAGATGGACTCCCAGAGGTCCCCCTCCTCCACCTCCAGGTGCAGGAGCCTCTGGGAACCTTTCAGCTCATCCTACTGCCTCCTCTGGAAAATCTGCGTCTGTTCAGCCCCAGCCAAGACAAGGTTATCAAAGCTCTCAAGGCAAATCATTTTATGGTTCTCAAAGACAAATGAAGGAGACTGTGGTTCAAAGACCAACCTTTTCCCCACCTCCTTCTCCAAAGAAGAGAATTTCATCTCCAACTCCAGTTCAATCTGAGAAAAGTATTTCGAAAGGTAAATAGTTTACTTTGCTTTAAAATATCTAGCAAGAACCTCTCTGCTAAGTATACTCTAATGTCTTATCTAGATAAAATAGCTGATGCTGCTTCTCCTGAGCCTGTGTATGAAAATCCTGAGCTCGATCCTAACTTTAGGATGGCTCGCTTTCAAGAACTTGTAGGAGCAGCTCAGATAAGAAAAGCTAGAGCAGAAGGAAAAGATATAACTGGTTTTACTACCATGTCAGCTTACAGAAAGAAAGAATTTGAAAAGTTCCAGGTTAATCCTGAGATTTTTGATCCGTCAAAATACATGGAAAAGCATCATGAAGCTGTTGTCCCCAGGGCTACAGAACTGAAGATCATTGGTGCGCAGGACCTAAAAATGTCAAAGAAAGAATCAGATGACCCTCTAAGAAAAATTTCTTTTGTTTCTAGTTCTTCTGATCCTTTACCAGACTCTAAAGATTCTTAATAGTTTAATTAACTGCTGTGCTATATTTGTCTATCTGATTGATAATCTGCCAGTTTATTGTTAACTATTTGCTGAATTTATTTCTAGTGTTCTATTGCTAGCTGTTTTAGATTTTGAGAGACTTAACTCAAATAGGGGGAGATTGTTGGTACCCTAGTTTTGATTTGAGTTTAGTCCTCTCCTTTGTGCCCCTTGACCCAAGAAATATCTATGGTCAATGCTTAGGAGTCTAGCTGTAGAGTCCTCACTTTTCCAGATTGAGAATTTGGTTAAGTAAGTTTTTCGTTCGACGATAGTCGAACGCCGCTCGACTATCGTCTATCGGCTGATCGACGATCGTCTATCATTTGGTCGACGCCTTGTCTGCGTTGATAGTTCGACTATCTGTTGATAGATCGACTATCTGTTTTGCGTTGATAGTTCGACTATCTGTTGATAGTTCGACTATCTGCTTGGCGAGGTAGTTCGACTATCTGTTCTGATAGATCGACTATCTGATAGTTCGACTATCTGTTGATAGGTCGACTATCTGTTCCGCCTTGATAGTTCGACTATCTGTTGATAGATCGACTATCTGTTTCGTCTTGATAGTTCGACTATCTATTGATAGTTCGACTATCTGTTGCCTTTGATAGTTCGACTATCTGTCCTGATAGGTCGACTATCTGATAGTTCGACTATCTGTTGATAGCTCGACTATCTAGTTTGTTTTGATAGTTCGACTATCTTTTGATAGATCGACTATCTGTTTTCTGAGGTAGGTCGACTATCTGCTTGATAGGTCGACTATCTCTGTGTGCTTGATAGTTCGACTATCTGTCCTAGATAGATCGACTATCTGGTAGTTCGACTATCTTCTTCGATAGTTCGACTATCTGGATCGTTCGACTATCTGCCCGATAGCTCGACGATCTCCGTGCGTCGTTCGACGATCTTCGAAGGTCGTTCGACGTTTTCTGTCTGCCTTTATATTTTGTATTTATTTATTATATTTAATTAATTAATACATTTTCTGGCACAGTATTTTAAGCTGTATGATAAAATTTCCAGGCATTATTTGCTCTATTCTTTTTGCCTGAGTTCAAATCTTTTAAGATAAAGTTGTTTGTCTTATTAGCTGTCATTTTAATTTACTTTATCTATTGTCAGCCCTTTATAGCCGTTAGACTGAAAAGTCTTCTTTTGCTATAAAGAGATTATTTCTGATGTGACTTTATTTAGTCCTTCTGTTATTTGTTTTAAGCCTGCAGCTTCTTAGAAAGTGGTTTATTCCCTTTATAGAATGTTTTGCTGCAGAGATATTTCTGTCTTCTTGATATTTACAGCCCAGGTCTCAAGGCTCAGAAGAAGACAAATAATTCAAATGGAAGAGAGCCGTTGCTTGCTGATGATTATATAAAGAACCCTTTGAAGAAGGATTCAAGCTAGTTAACAGAAGCTAATAGCTAACCAGTGTTACACACATTCTCAAGCTCTCAAGCCTTCATCTAGTTCAAGCTTCCTGCTCTCAGCAATCTCCATCTAACTGAGAAGTGTTAAGATCTTCATCTCTTCTTCACCTGAGTTCTCCTACTCTCAGGAAGTTCAACTCAGAGTTCCTTTGAAGAAGAAGAAGAAGAAGATAGCTGCTTGAAGAACTTTGATTTTATTATTTATTTTTCTTCCTGTAGTTTTTCTTTCAGAACTTTCTGAAGAGTTTTTTCTGCACTGAAGCAAGACTTCACCTGGACATCTTTGAGCCAGGGGGAGCCTTGATTCTTTAGAGCATTCTAGCTCAGTGCAAGCTTTTGTGCTTCTCTAATCTATTGTAAAATAGAGAAGACATCTTAACCTTCTTCCCCCTCCTGTACAGGGTTTATTACTCCCTTCAAAAGTATCCCTTGGTGGCAGGGCACCTGATCAAAAACCTGTGCTTGGTTTTTTAGACACCTGATCAAAAGTCTAAAGGGTTTCTGGATCTACCTGAAACAGATCCTGTTGGTGGCAGGGCACCTGATCAAAAACCTGAGTGGATTCCTACCGTGTGGGTAGAAGAGTGGACGTACCCAAGTTGTTTGGGGAACCACTATAAATTTCCTTGTGTCGTCTGGATTCCATTGTTTAATTCCTGCATTGTGGCTGTGATTAGATATAACTAGGTTGCTAGTTGCTGATTAGGTTTTTCCAAGCTTAACTGTAATTACAGTTAGCTTGTGTTTGTACACATCACTTGTGTTAGGCTTTAAGGTTAAATCAATATCTATAATCTTTTCATTCCGCACTTCACTCCAAGGGAGTTGGGTAGAATATTAAGTTTTGTCTGTGCAAAATTTGATAACTCTATTCACCCCCCTCTAGAGTAGTATCTATCCCTTCACTTTCAATTTTATTAGGGAGCATGTGGAAAAGGAAGATATCTGTCTTGAGTTTGTCCCCACAAACAAGTAAGTGGTTGATATCTTTACTAAGACACTAGATGAAGTCAAGTTCAATGCCTTCAAGTTTGAATTGGGTATGTTGAACTTGGTATAGCTTCAATTGCTCCATGTAATATTTCTAGTACAGAACTCACCCTTCTTGCAGGTAGATAAGTATTTCAAGTGTTATCAAGACTAAGACGGACTCAAGTGTCCATGAGAATGACAGAAGATGCTCCTGTTGATGGAGAGCAAGTCAAGATGCTCTTATTAAGGGGGAGCAAGTCAAGATGCTCTTGTTGAGGGGGAGCAAACATAGAAGCTACAGGAACAAGCTCAGCTTCCTGATAAGTGGCAGCCAGCAGCTACAGTGGATCAAAGATCATCATAGCTGATCAGCAGGTTCTCAGGACTATGCATAGTCTGAGGGGGTGATCAACTCGAGTGGATGGTTATTGTTGTGCAGTCAATACTACTGCATAAAAGACATACTATTGCAGGAGAAAAGGAAAAGTCAGCACCTCCCTTACTACAGCTGCATTTTGTAAAGTTTTTAGTGGTATAGGAGTGACATTAGCTCAAGTGGAACAATGTTAGCAGCTAGCTCAAGTGATTGTAGTGATGTGTTATATCAGTATATCAACACAAAAGTTATGACTCTCAGTCAAGTAGTTTGATCACTAGGATAATTTCTTTAGTGGTATCAACACATGACTTTGGCTAGGATAGAGAGATTAATTTTCTGGTGCATGATCCCCTCACCTCCCTCTTTAAGAAATTTTTCTTTTTGGAGAAGCTAGAAAGGGGGAGAGGTAGGCAATACCTTAAACCCTAAAGGGGGAGGAGTAGAAGATCTGTTAAGATTCTACATGGAGATGGTGGACAATACATGCCCACGGGAGATGGTGGACAATACATGCCCAGGGGGAGATGGTGGAAAATACATGCCATTGTATATTATGTTTCCACCCTCAAGTGGTTTGAGGAAAGTCCTCCACTTAAGTGTTAGTGGTGAGGAGCGTTGTAAGCTGCTTCAAATTTTCAAGTAGTATAAAAAGGCTTACTGCTACCTTTAAATTTATACACGTTATGAAAAAATGCTTCTTAGTATTGATGGGTGTTCTGCCTTCTTCAAATAGGGGGAGATTGTTGGGAATATTCCCCTCAATGTTCCCTAGATTTGATTTGAAGAGGCATCACCATCAACACTAAGAGCATAGTTGTATTTGATGCTGTTCAAGCTCATCATGTGTGGGATGTTCATTGGAACAAGCTTAGACAGGTTGTCTAAGTTGTTGTCATAGGTGGTCATAAGATAGAAAGGTGGAGAGACAGAAATCTATCTAAGTCCAAAGGCATTGAGTGAAGCCAGTTCACTCAATGCCAGATGCCAAGGAAGGATGCTAGAAAGACTGAAAATCATCTAAAGTCTACAAGCGTTGAGTGAAGACAGTTCACTCAACGCCATATATCAAGAGGTGTCAAGTACAGCATAGTCTGTCAAAGCCTCAGCATTAGCAAGCTATAAAATGACTAAGTCCAGAATCGTTGAGTGAGGATAGCTCACTCAATACCTGATAAAAGAAGCATTGAGTCAAGCTCAAGCAGTTAAAGATTTTGTCAAGAATTCTGGCTAAGTCTAGAATCGTTGAGTGAGGACAACTCACTCAACACCAAAGAAGAAGGAGTCGACAGAGCAATGATCAGTCAAAGACTAAAGAGAGATAGATAGGAAAATATGTCTAAGTTCAGATGTGTTGAGTGAGGACAGCTCACTCAGCGCAAGCTCATCAAGAAAATTAGCTAAGTACAGAAGCGTTGAGTGAAAGAAGTTCACTCAATGCCTCATCAACTAGAAGCCAGGCAAAGGCAGAAGCGTTAAGTGATGAAGGCTCACTCAACACAATCATAAAGAAAGTTACAGCTAAGTGTCGAAGCGTTGAGTGAAGCCAGTTCACTCAACACCAGACAGCATAAAAGAAATTGGTAAAGTCCAGAAGCATTGAGTGATGAAGATTCACTCAATGCATTCAACGCCTAGCAGGGTAGAATTTGGCTAAGTCAAGTTAGCATTGAGTGATGAAGGCTCAGTCAATGCACTCAACGCAAAATCAGCAGAAAGATTGTCCAAGGACAAAAGCGTTGAGTGAAGGCTATTCACTCAACGCACTCAATGCCTGGCAGTGTAGAAGAAATTGGCTAAGTCCAAATTCGTTGAGTGAAGCCAGTTCACTCAACGCACTCAATGCTCTCAACGCACTCAATGCTCTCAACGCATGGAATGAAATTGAGAATTTGGCTAAGTCCATAGATACTGACGTCAGTAAAAGTCAACAAAAGTCAACAGAATTCAAATTAATTGCGATAAAGCTACAGTATGCGACAAATGGCATCGCAGACCTACTGTACTTCTTTTACTATTAAAGCAGGTTACAGCCAACAACTACAGGTGGTCCCCACTGACTCAAAGAGTCGTCGAATAGCGGAAGAAAAAAGGGACAAGATCGGGAGATAGAACTTAACTTTTAGGGTTTACTCATTTCAGAAAGTAGTTGTTGGACTTCGTCTTCCTCCTCGCCATTATTGTCGAGCTTGAAGTAGGAAGTTAAACCAGATGAACTAAAAGTTCCAGAGAGCTAGCTGTAGTAATCTTGACCAGTTATAACAAGATCAGAAAAGATTTTTGAGAAATAAGACTAAATAGTGCCTTCATATTTCTGTAGTCAAAGTTAGTTGATTGAAGAGCATATCAACAGCAAGTTTAGAGACCTTGTTTCTGAGACACTTCCAGCACAAGCAGCAGCTTATTGAAGATCAGTTATCTTGTTGCTGAGAAGAAGGTAGGGATGATTTTATCTCAACTCAGGAAGCAGACACAGAAATTTTTCTATTATCAAATCAACACCAACAAAACCCATTCCTTTTCTGTAGGATCTTTTGGATCTGAGTTGTAAGCCTGATTTATAAAGGCTGAGTGTAGGTCATATATTCTTGATGTAGGATCTAGTTATAGATCTAAGTGTAGGGCTTGTGTGCTTGAGCTAGGGTTGATTGTATGAGGTAGGAGAGTTTTACTCTCTGAGTTGTAGGGATAACCTCCATAGCCTAAGGTGTAGGACTTATTTTCAAGTCTGAGGTAGGTGATCTTTTGATCACTGAGTTGTAGGAGCAAGCTTGCTCAGAGGTAGGGCTTTGCGCCTGAGTTGTAGGTCTTGGAGGAGACTGAGAGATCCTGCGGGATCTGTGTTGTAAGCTCTTAGGAGCCGAGATTGGAGAAGTATCTTGTCTAACAAGCTATTAGAAAGATGAGAGGGATAGTGGATGTACCTATAATTTGGGGAACCACTATAAATATTATGTGTGTTTTTGTGGATTGTCATGGACGCAAGCTAACCTAGCTAACTCACAACTCACTAAGTTAAAGAAAGTCTAAAAGACTAGAAAACATATTCACCCCCCCCCTCTCTAGGTGTTTAGCTACCCTTGAAACTAAAGACTTTCAATATAGTCTCTCAAAAATCTATCTTGGTAACCGACGGTAGCAAGGGTATCATCGTATCAGGCCATGTACCCCTAGTCTGGCTGCCCTTCTGCATAACCTACCGTTGTTGCTCTATCCGCTGGGTCTCCTCTTAAAAAAGTATTTGTATCAACTGTTAGTCATAAAGGCTAAGTGGCTATCTCATCCTCTCACCCTGGCGACTCTTAGGCACCGGGCTGGAGAAAGAAGGAATGGTATAATATATGTATATAAGATGTAAGTACAAGCAGGTAGTATATCTCTACATATCATAAATATAACAGTAGCAGTATACATCAAATAATAACATCAGAAGTACTGTAAGGGTAAGAGCAGTCATCCACAACATTTAATTCTACAAATAGAAATGAAACTTAACTTATAAAAATACTCATACATATTTATAAGTTAAGGATCGGCTTAATAGAAAGTAACTCATCATATAAAAGTGATCATAGAAATTTATATTATGAGGATCTTATGTGGTACAATGCAATGCAATGATGGTTTATGATGCACCCATGCAACTCACGGACTCTGTTTTGCGATGTCGACATAGTCCTTTAGTTCCCACTTTTTGAGCAGGTAGCTAACCTCTTAGGCGTCATCCGTCGTGGCCAAACAGTAATAGTAGAGCGGGCGTCTCCACTACTAGAGGGTATCCACACTACTAGGCCTAGGCCTCTATATGCCTCAATGTTAAGAACACAACAACAGAGCCTTTGCATACTACGACTCAGAAGGGGTCTCGGGTAGATGTGCACCAAGAACACGCCCCAACTGACCTATAAATGGCACAGAAGGAGCCTTTAGGAGAGCATCACCAAAGGACCAAGCCCAACCATCCACTAGCATGGAAGGAGCCTCAGGAATGACCACCGAGGACCAAGCCCAATCGCCCAAGGTCTATCTGCCAACTCCCGTCGGTGTGATGACTGCCAAGCCCGTAGACCTGCCACACTATCCTTAACCCAGGATTATGAACCTACGTGTCAACACACACCGCATGAAATTGCACTTAGCCATGTCATCAAACATCTAAGGGCTCCAACTGAGTCCCTTCTCATCATACCAATCCCGTGATCAAAAGCACGTAAGGGCTCCACACTGAGTCCCTTATCATCATACTAAACCCGTGCTCAAAAGCACGCAAGGGCTCCACACTGAGTCCCTTCATAACAACTTACCCATTCTCCAAGCACCCAAGGTTCCATCATAACCTAAGATATCAAATCCCTTTGTTTGTTGCACGACCCTCACCGCTACCCGTAGGGAGTTAACACAACTCTAGGCGGTGGACTTATTCCAATCATACTTTCAATTCATAAGATCAATAAGCTCATAGCATGACCGTGGGCATAATATTCATCTATCCCCTTTTTCTAAGTTTAGCATGTGCACGCACATCAAATCATTTATCTTTCACTACATCTTGTTTTCGAAAATGATCAACATAACATATACGTTTCTAGATAATCAATAATCATGTACACTTACACACCACAAGTTCTTTCATTGTTTATAGTTACTCACTTGCTATCAATTGTGTATATCGTACAATTGCACCAATTATTCTTCCAATACATATCAACATTCATAGTATTAATGTATGCACTTTCATCGGATTGTATAGTTATCGATTACATATTCATACAACATGCATCACAAACTCATTCAATACTTATAAAATCCACGGTATTGTTATCAAGTGCATTTTATCAGATTTCATGAATAAACCATTTGTACAACCAAGAACCATCAAAATATATACTTAATGCATTAGTTTATCACGGTTGCAGTTAAATAGATTCACCCAATCCAAAATATCATTTGGCTACGATCTCCCTACTGAGTCCAAAAATCTGGATACATAGCTAACACATCACTTAGACAGAAAATCTATTCCGGCCTTATGTTAGTTTAACGAAGCAACTTCCATAGCACTTTGTGGGAGCCACAATGCTCACAGAAAACGTAACCATCTATTGTAAAGGCCTTTCCGAGGACTATAACTTTTGTGTGTCAGCCCGAGACTTAGAAGTTCTCGGATCATGGCTTAAATCGAGCACAAAGACTCCTGCGTTCAGAAATCAGATTTCTGCACGCATCGTAAAGTCGAACGAACGGCATCGGTTCGTCTTCTTCCTCTAGCCATTCATACAAAGATTCATTCAGCACTTCCTCCTCCCTTATCCACCATCAATAGACCACTACTCTTCATGAAACCAAGTCCATCATCCTCATAATGAAGAGAGGAAAGGTTGAAGACAACAAAATCCTAGGACAAAGGTCCTAGCGTGGTCTCTACCTAGGAAATCTCCATTACACACCAAAGTCAAGCTCTCTTGAGCGTACATCTCTCCTATAAAAGATCTAAGGATCTAGTACCAAGGGAGAGAGTAGGAAGCTAACCTAATTTCTGGTCATGGATTGTGTCCTTCTCCTTGGCAGCATGACGGCGTCAACCTTGTCTCCCACGATGAAGTTTAGCACCGAGAGAAGAAGAAAGAATGACGGTTAGGGTTTCCGATCATTCCTTTTTATAAGGAAATATTTGAATTAGGGTTACTCCGCCACATGTCACTTCCTCATTGGATCGCCCATTATTACATTAAATAAGTCTTGCTGAAAAGACTAGTCATAAGGTGTCACGCAGCACATATCCCGAACCCAGTTTAGACCATGAGTGTTAATCAGTAAACACAGCCTGGGTCAAAAATCTTCTAAGTCAAATTCATCTTATATACTCGATGCATGCTACCAGTCGATGTACTCGATGCTTCGTCAAAGCATCGTGACCACTCGACGCATGCACTAGTCGACGGACTCGACGCTCGTTGAAAGGCATCGTTACCACTCGACGCCTACCACAAGTCGATGCACTCGACGCTCGCTGAAAGGCGTCGTGACCACTCGATGCCTGCCACCAGTCAATGTACTCGATGCTTACCGAAAAGGCATCGTGACCACTCGATGCCTGCCCACCAGTCGACGCACTCTATGCTTACCGAAAGGCATCGTGGCCATGTACTCAATGCCTGCCCACCAGTCGACGTACTAGACGCTTAGTGCATGCCTACCCACCAGTGCACCACGAGCCTGAGTCAACTCTCTTGACTCAAAAAATGCTAGCACGAATAGGGACGTTACATGAGACATGAGAAATTCATATATCTCGGGCTCAATTATAATCTATCAAATTTATATGGACTTGTGTTTCTTGAGCATACTCTCTAGTTACAACAGTTTGTAATCTTTTCTCAGGTTCCAATTCTTTTTCATTTATAATTTGTGATTCTTGAACCTCTTTTAGTTCTATTTTAGTAGTCTTTCTAGATATGAACTCCTTCTCTAGAGAGACATCAGCTCTCACAACAAACACTTTGCCCTCAGAGTGATTATATAAATAGTACTCTTTAGTTTCCTTAAGATACCTCACTAGATAACACTTGCCTAATTTGGCCTCAAGGTTATTAGAAATTTGACATCTCGCATAGGCCTTACAACCCAAATCTTTATAAAATACATACTATGAGGCTTCCTAGTAAATATCCCATATGGTGTATTTTGAACCATTTTTGTTAGAACATGATTTAGTGTAAAAAACAGTCATCTCTAAAGCATATCCCCAAAAGAAAACATGTAGATCTACATGACTCATCATCGATCGCGCCATGTCTTACAAGGTATGATTTCCCCTCTTAAAAACACAAGTATATTGTGGTGTTATAAGTGGAGTGGTCTTTGATACTATACCACACTTTATTAGATGATCACGAAACTCATGACTCTAATATTTATCATACGATTAGATCAAAGTGCTTTAATTGTTCTTTCAAGTTGATTTTGTACATTGTTCTTGAACTCCTTGAACATTTTAAGAATTTGTATTTATATTTCATAAGATACATATATCATTATCTACTTAAATCATCAATAATTATAATGAAGTGGTGAAACCCTCCTCTAGCTATAGAACTTATGGGTATGTATACATCATTATGTATTATACCCAAAGATCAATAGCCTCTCAGTATGACTAGTGAAAGGGGCTTTAGTCATTTTGCCTTATATAAACAGTATTCACATTTCTTAAATGATTCATAATCAAATGAGTCCAATAGGCCATCTTTATATAGCTTGGATATGTGTTTCTTGTTTATATGGCAAAAATGACACTGCCCAAGATACGTAGGATTCGATTCATTTATTTTTAGTCCTTTAGTATTTTCAATGTTATAGATAGGCTGGTGTTAGTTCAAAATATATAAACTATTAAATATTGAGAAAACATCATAACAAACATCATTCATATATAAAAATAACAATTATTTTTAATTATAAATATAAAACCTTTCATATTTAAACATAAAATAGATACACTGTTTTTAGTTATGGTAAGAACGTAATAACAATTCTCTAAATCTATTACAAGACTAGTGGGCAAAGAAAGACAATAAGTTACTATGGTAGCGATAAAACTCTTGCTCTATTTCCAATACATAGGTATTCCTCTTCTCTACCCAGCAATCTTCTCCTCACCAGTTCCTACATATTTGTACAAATATAAGAACCACATATGGTATCCAATAGCCAAGATGAATGATTAAAAATATTGATATATAACAAAAATACTTGAAGTGGAAGTCACTTCCCTACTTCTTATGTAGATCTTCAATATAAAGAGGACAATTCCTCCTTTAGTGCCCTATCTTCCCACAATGGTGGTAATTTCCTTACTTTGTCAGGTCTTTTTCTTCATTACAAAAGACTTGGGATCAAGTATATGACTTAACTCCTATCTTAGTCTTCTTTTACCTCTTAACCATGCCCTTACATTTATGCACCATCAATATAGGACTAGCAGGCTTGACCTTCTTTATATTGTTTTTTATAGTTCGTAACATGCCTAGGAGCTCTGGCTAGGGGTGTGCAAAAATAACCTAATAACCAAGAACCAGACCGGTGTACCTAATCGAATGGTTTGGGTCAATTCCAAATAGGTTTGGTTCTGGTCTGGTTCCCATAATACCAAAACTGACAATTCGGTTCGGTTCTTGGTTCCAAGAGTCGGGTACCCGAATTGATCCAAGAAATGAATATCAATGTTAAAGAAAATATTTTGAGACAACAGTTATAGTCTTATGACTAAATACACGAAAATAATAGAGAATATAGTCATAGTACTAAGAAAAATATTTATTGTACTTATGTAATTATATGACTACAATATTATATAGAATCATGATTCAACTATTTTAAGACATTGAAACTTATATTATAAAGAATCATGAGAGGGAAGAGTCATTTTAAATTATTTTTAGACATAGGTAGAACCGAGAACCAAACTGAAGCTAACGGTTCGGATCTGGTTCTATACATTAGGACCGTGGGTCGGTTCCGATTTCAAAAGTTAAGAACTGAACCTATATGGGTCGGTTCTTGGTTTTGGGTGAAACCGAACCAATCTGAGTTGCACCCTTAGCTCGGGCAATGTCTTGTCATTTTTTATTTATATTATAATTTAAGACAAACTGTTCATAACTGTCTGACAAATATTGCATGATCAAGTTAGTGGCCAACTCTTTGCCTAAGGGGAAAAACCAATCTTTCAAGGTTCTTAATGTCTTCAATCATCCCGGGTATATGAGTTCCTACTATACAATGAGCTCCTATATTACAGTAAAAACAACGCCTTCGGTTTGGCTTGTTGAGCTCGGCCCTTGAAACATTTTTTTCAGGTGCTCAATTATTTGATAACCATATATAGTCACATATTGCTTATAAAGCTCAGAGGTCACAGTGGCAAGCATGAGGCATTCAACATCCAATAAATCATTGTAATACTTCTTATAAGCATATTTGTCTGATTGAGAGGCAGATCCAAGTTGCTCTTTGTGAAATCTTCCTCTAAGACATGGAGTTTATGCTCTTGTTTGAGGATAATCCTCAAGTTTCTATACTAGTCTATAAAGTTTATCTCATTAAGCTTATCTTTCTTAAGTATAGCTCTTAGGGAAAAGTGGAATGTGAATTACTTGTCATGAAAATTCTACAAGAATTATGCAAAAGTATTTTAGTACTATATTTTAAAATATATTTTATTTCATAAGAACTTTTATTAAACACTCTCACTATTTTCTTCAAATTGATAACCCTTAATATCAATTCAGAGAATTTATGTGAGCTACTCTCTACTAGACAAGATTTGTATTCCACCCATCGTAAGTTAGCTTTGGTTGATCACCTATAATGTGGTTATTTAGGTAGTTAACTTTTTCCAATTACATCATTATGCAACTCTTGTATGGCTAATGAATAACTATTATTCGCATCTGACATATGGTGCATGTCAACCTTTTGTCTTCAGGCACTCAATCGTTGTGGTCACCTAGTTAAGTTAGATTCGATGTTGACAGTGGAATACCACAATTATTCACTCGCATCCTTACCAAGATAGACTAATGCATTTTGCTTTAGCAAGCCTTCACTTCATCGATTGAGGCAAAAAGTGTGTCATCCATCAGAAGACATCCGTATACTTAATATAAATTTTATGGGATTTTCATGACAGGTGATTAATAATTAATCATTGCACATATTTACAAAAGTTCATGAAAATATTGCAACATATTTTTATAGAGGAAAAATCATCAACATTTGATATTCCATGAATAAATCTGAACATATAGAACAATTCTTAATCATCAGATGTACACATAATGAATTTCAAGCAAATTCATCTCACCTTGGGCAGTAGACAAGCTCGCTTTTTTGCGTTTTTGTTTCACAAACTACACAGATAAAGATGGTTACTGCGAAGGGAGGAATTTTTGAAAATGGTAATCGCGGAACCTACCTTTGATACCACTATTGGGTTTTCTTGACACATCAGTTGCGCAGTAGAAGAAATTCAGTAAAACCCTAAGTTAAGCAGATCTTGCAAAAAACCATTGATTCAAAAAATTAAAATAGATGTACTTGCGTAGAATTAAGTCACTTTACTCGATCGGGCTTCAAGAACATGTGCTTCTAAGTCGGGATCTAAATCCAAGCTTGATAGTCAATCTGCGTTAGATTCAAAATCTAAGGTCGGTGGTTGATTGAGTCCCAAGATCACAAAACTAGATTTGTAACTTTACGGTGATCCACACTAATGCCGAAAAACACCTGTCACTGAACAATAGCAGGCTGGAGAATGATCTTCTTTATCTCTACGAATTACTAGATCTTTTGTCGGAGAGGATCGAGACTCAAGTTCTACTTTTCCTGAAACAAAGACGCAATTTGCCACTCTCAAAATGTGGTTCTGAACTTTTCAAAAAGGGGGCGAATGAACAGTTAACCCTAATCCTTTATATATATATATATATATATATATATATATATATATATATATATTAAAAAGTGAATCAGGTTTAGCTTCAATAGAACTTAACCTAACAATAAGTGAAGTGTGTTCAGGTCTGAGAGAGAATGAGAAAATACATCATCAACTTGAGATCAAGGCGACATACACTATGTCGACTTGCGATCTAGCTGACATGCACTATGTCGATTTGAGATCTAGTTGACATACACTATGTCAACTTGAAATATAGTCGACAACGTTCCAGTCGACAAATAATCAAGTCGATATCACTATATCGACTTAAAGTCTAGCCGACAAACATTCTAGTCGACGAATACTCAATCAAGTATATTCAAGTCAGCAGACAGTAAAATTGATATTACTATATTGACTTGAAGTCTAGTCGACACAGACATAGTCTAGTCGATATTGTCCAGTCGACATAAGCACAGTCAAGTCGATATTGTCCAGTCAACATAGATTATATTGATGAAGAGCTTAGTCAATGTACACTATATTAACTAGGCATCAAGTTGATTTTTTAAGTTAACACAGACCAATCTCTCAATCAGTTCAAGCTTAGCTCTTCACACATATTCTATATAAGTTAGGCCGCTACAATCATTTCTCTAATTTTTTGTACATTATTATGAGTGACCATATAAGCTCATATTACATTAGCAGTGAGACTAACTTTTTTATTACTTCTAGATCACATAAGACCCTAATAGTGAATAGTATCACTAATCACTTTGAGAGTATATTTTTGGCTCATCCAACTGTAATTAAATGAAGTAAAATATTTCCAAATACTTTCTTGATTGGTTGTGCATACAAGACCAACTTCTACAGATTGTCATTTCTTTTTATTATTGATATCACTTATATAAATAAGATATTCTTCTCATCCTTTGTACTTTTATCGAATGAGATGGAAACAAGTTTGAAAGTGAGGGGATAAGATACTTACTACTCTAGAGGGGGGTGAATAGAGTATTCAAAAATAAAGAGACTCTAAACACTTCTCTTGAGCTATTTGCGGAATATAAAAAACTAAAAGCTTTAAACTTAAAGCCTGACAGAGTGTGGTGAAAAACAGAGGATGCTAACTGAAGTTTCAGTTGATCATATGTCCTAACACAGCAACTAGCAACCTAGTTATATCTATCACAGCTACAGTGCATCAATTAAAATAAACAACCAGACAACACAAGAGCTTTATAGTGGTTCCCCAAATGGGTACACCCACTCTTCTACCACCCAGGTAGGAATCCACTGCAGGTTTTTGTTCAGGTTCCCTGCCACCACAAGATATACTTCAGGTAGATCTAGAAACCCTTCAGGTTTTTGATCAGGTGCCTAAGAACCAAACACACGGGTTTTTGATCAGGTGCCCTGCCACCAAAGGTTCACTTTTGAAGGGAGTAATAACCCTTTTACAGGAGGTTAAGGGAAAGAGTTGAAGGTGTCTTATCTGTATTCAGAGAAGCTAGTGGATTGCTCTGAATATATCAAAGCTCCCCCTGGCTTAGAAAATGTCCAGGAAGAAGCTTTCTTTCAGGGTGTAGGATCTCCAAATTGCTTGAGTAGAATTTCTGATGCAGCCTTGAAGAAGACTCTAGCTTTTGAATGAATGTTCTTCTTCAGTAGCTTTTGCAATCTACAGCAATGATGTTCAGCAATCTGGGAGTGATCTTCTTCTTGAAAGCTTGAGCACTGAGAATTGATTTTCCTGAAGACAGGATGAACTCAGGAAGAAGAAGATCTTTTCTTTTTCTCTTGAGAAATCTGGTTTTGTGTCTCTATCGAATTGTATTGTGTTGTTGTATATTGTATTCAACCGAATGCACTGATAATATAGAAACTCCTCTTCTTTGAATAATGTCTCGAGCCCTACACTAAAAGATCTTTCCAAATAATACAATAAAACAAATAAAGAAACTGCGCCAGAAATCTTCTCTGTCATTCCCAAAAAGGAATTAAGGATATTAAAATATCCTATCAAATTAACTTTATAAATTGGCACAGGAAGCAAGGCATAACGGTCATATTACAGTTGTTAGAAAAACACGATTTCCTCTAATAAAACAAACAACTTTATTCTGCCAAAACTCTCAATTAATGCACAAGGAATATTGCAAATAAGCAAAGGAATATAGGCATTAAATTAAGCAGAATATATGAATAACATATGTCTTAAACATGAGGAAATAAATCAATAATTCAAATGAAAAGAATACAGATAATAGCAGACAGAAAACGTCAACCAGAGAACGAAGATCGTCAATCTGAACAAGCAGATCGTCGACCTGAAGAAAAACTATCTTCACAGAAATCGTCGACCAGGGCAACACGATCGTCGATCTGAGCAAGCAGATCGTCGATCCCACTTCAGAGTTCATATGACTCTGAGATCGTCGATCATCAATTGAAGATCGTCGAGCGAAGTTTGACTATCGTCGAACACAAAACTACTAAACAAAATTCTCATTTCAAACATTTCTCAACTAGCCTAGCCTGAGGGTAGACTAACATTTAGTCTAACCATTGACCATAGATAAATCTTGGGTAAATAGCGCCTAATAAATATGGCATAGCCCAAATCAAAACAAGGGATCCAACAATCTCCCCCTATTTGGGTGATGTCACTCAAACAAAATAAATCTAATACAAGTAGATAAGAAAAAAAACATTAGATATATCAGCAAGCATATTTGAATAAATCAGATTAGTCAAAACAAATAACACAGTCAATTGTCAATAGAGTCTGAAGGAAGAATAGAAGTAGCAGGAGAAAAAGTAATTTTTCTTCTTGGATCAGATGCATCCTTCTTTGATAACTTCAAGTCCTGTTCTCCAATAATCTTTAGTTCCCCTGCTTCAGGCAGAATAGCTTCAGGGTGTTTTTCCATATACTTGGAAGCATCAAAAACCTCTGAACTGACTTGAAATCCGTCAAATTCTTTCTTTCTATATTTTGACATGGTAGAAAATCCTGTAATGTCTTTTCCTTCTTCTTTAGCTTTCTTGATTTTTGTAGATCCAATCAATTCTAGAAGTCTAGCCATTTTATAGTTAGGATCAAGCTCTTGACTTTCATAGGCATGTTCATCAGAAGGATCCAATGGATTTATAGTCTTGAATTTTACTGATTGAGTTAAGAAACTCTTAATTTGCACTTGAACTGGCTTGACATTTATATCTGTTGGCTCTTGAATTATAAGACTGGATGGAGGAGCAAACTCAGCATACTTTTTGCTTCATTTATCAGAATATATAACTCTTTTTCCTTTGAAATTTACTGGTTTGGCCTGAGCAATTTTTTTCTTTGAAGGTGATCTAGAGGCTGGAGGAGGAGAGAAGGTGGGTTGTTGATATACAACTTCCTTAACTTGCTCTCTTTGAATGTTTGACCTTTTAGATTGCCTCTGATCACTAGAACTGCTTAGAGGAGGCTGCCTTCCCTTTCTCTGATAGGTACAGGACTGATTTTGCCTGGCTGAAGGAGCAGAAGATCTGGGAGGAATATTTCCTAAGGTACCAGCAGAGGGAGGAGGAGGAGGAGGACCTCTCTGAATTCCCTTGGGAGGAGGAGAGTACTTCTTGCTCTTCTTCCTTGCTTTCTGTTCATTCTTAGAGTACCACATCCAATCCTCAAAAATTTTAGCTTTAGCATCAATTCCTTTCAAAATGTAGTAGGGAATATCATTATCTGGATTAGGAGGAGCTGGAGCTGTGGCTTTCCTTTTCTTTTGAGCAGACCTTTTCTTTTTCTTATTACTATCAGAATCATCAGAATCTTCATCTTCATCCTCAGAATGTGAGGGTTGAGGTTCTGCATACAGATCATCAATTTCCTTTAACATAGCCTCCTCTTTCTCTTTAGCTTGCAGAAGATCTTTTTATTTTTCTTCTTCTAGAATGTCTTGGGCCAGGAGAGAGTCCAAATCTGTACCTGGGGTGTCATCCCAAAGGGTAGAAGGCACAGCAGTCTCAATTTCTGGAACTATTTCTTGAGCAGCAGAATTCCATTTAGCTTCTAAGAAAGATGTTATAATTCCTTCTAGATATCTAGCAGCAACAGGAGTAGAAATTTCCTCAAGATAAACTTTGAAAGCAAAATCTGCTTCAGCTATTGTTTCAGAAATAACAAAGCTATCCAAAAACTGAAGGCACATTGGTCTCTGGTAGCACACAATTGCCTGAAGAGGATCAAAAGAACAAGGGGAGGAGATATGATTATAAAGGTCTCCACAGGATGACTCATCATCTGAGTCAAGGAATGCATCCAGTTCCTCTTTCAAAACTACTGGAGCATCTGAATCTTCAACTATCCTCTGAACAGAATCTGGAACAACTGCATCTAGAGCTGAAACAACTACATCTGGGACTGGAACTGAAAATCTTTCTAACTCTGAAAATCTTTCTAACTCCATAGCAGGGCCTTAATCATCTTCATCAAGCATCTCCCCTACCTGTGTTCAGTGATAACTAAACCCAGGCCCCTAGATGAAGAAGGGACTTTGAGGGTGGAAATGGAGGCAGCAAGAGAAGAGATAGATGGATCAAGAGGGGCAATGGCCTCAGCTATCATGGCTTTGATGGAAGGAGTTATGAGGTGAAGGACAGCTGCAATGAATTCTGGTGTGATTTGAAACAATTGAGGAATGATAGAGGGGGAATCATCAGAATTAATATTCTTCTGAACTGGGGTTTCAGTATTTGGAGAATGAGATGGATGATCAGCAGCTGGTGAGGGATGATTTGAGGTAGCTGGGGAATGAGATGGAGAAAGCAGATTGAACAAAGATTCTAAATTTAGATTTGGAATCTCAGTTATGTGAGCTGGTGTTGGACAAGCAGGTGGAGATGGATGGTTCACATGAGAAGAAGATGTCAATGGAGGTGAATGGGAGGAGGAGGAAGCAGGGATTTCTTCACTAGGGCGGGAAGCGGCTTCAAGAGCCTTTGTTCCCTCAGACGTTGTAGGGGCAAACCCAGCCTTTGAAGGCTTCTAAATAACCCTTTCCACTTAGCAAATAGGGAAGAATCGATCTTATTGCTGGCATTGATGGCTGTAGGGATAGATCCTAACAGCTGGGAAGCTTTCTTGGATAGAAATAACCCGATCAGCCTTCCTTGTGTTACCTCTTTCTTGTTGTTCTTCTTCCTGATCAAATCAAATAGTAGACTAGCCTACTTGATTTCTTTCTTATTCACGAGAGCTGACATCAAGACAAACTGATGTCGGTTGATGTTATCATGGGCGGAATGCTTTCCAAGCAACACTTTTCCAACTAGATCAGCCAGAAACTTGAATCCGACAGATAAGTTTACCTTCAGGAGCTTGGATGGGATGCCTTCTGCATGACCCATTTCAAACAGCATCCTTCCGTACTCAGCAGAATCTTGCTCATACTCATCAGAGACATTCTTTAACTCAAAAATTTCAGTCATAATTTCTAGAGTAAGAGTTACCTCCATGCCGCTGATTGATCCTTTCATCTCTTTGTCATTAGAAGACGATGTATAAACCCATTCCTTGATTTCTGATAGGTGCAGTTTTAGCTTTGAGGACATGAGTTTCTTAAGACCTTGATCTTCACACAACTGCAACATTTCCTGAAAAACTTGTTCGCAGTTTATAAAAGACTCGAAATCAACACTGAAGCCTGCATCGAACTTCATCACGGACAGGGTTGCAGAGGAAATCGCCATTTGATCGATGAGAGTACCTGAAACAAGAACAAACATAGAGAGAGAGAGAGAGAAGAGAAAGCGCGGGACGAGAGCTCGAAACAAGCCTGGAAGCAGAATACGAAAAGGCGAGTTCAGTCAACGATCTTCAGACCTAAATAGACGATCGGTTTGAGATAAACTGGCATCGTCGATCTCTGAATGAAGATCAAGAGAATCGGTCGTCGATCGTCGGTCGACGATCGATTTCCAAAGCAGAGTCGTCTATCATTGATCGATGATTTCTATCTCTAAACGCAAAGAGCTGTCGTAGACCTAGGGTCGACGATTTAGCTCAACCTATTCGACTATCTTCAAACACCATTCGACGATCTCAGAACAGATTTCAACTTATCAGATTTTTTACTTAGTCTGATCCATTCATCATGCCTAGTTGATTCAAAAAGAATAGATGTTTCTGTTCATCTAAAGGCTTTGTGAAAATATCACTTATCTGAAGATCTGTAGGTATAAACTCGAGATTTATCTTATTCTTGTCAACACAGTCTCTAAGAAAATGGTGTATAATGTCAATATGCTTAGTCCTAGAATTGTGCACAGGATTTTGTGCTATGGAAATAGCACTGGTACTGTCACACATAATTTTGGTGTTTTTTTGTGTGTACCCATAATCCAAGAGTTGATTTTGAATCCACAGAATCTGTGAACAGCAACTAGCAGCTGCTATATATTCAGCCTCTGCAGTTGAAGTTGAAACAGAAGTCTGCTTTTTGCAAAACCAAGAGACTAATCTCTCACCTAGGAACTGACAAGTCCCTGTGGTGCTCTTCCTGTCAACTCTACAGCCAGCATAGTCAGCATCTGAGTATCCAATCAACTCAAATTCTAATTCAGCTGGGTACCAAAGTCCTAAATTAGGGCATCCATTCAAGTATCTTAAGATTCTCTTGAGAAGAGTCAAGTGAGATTTCTTGGGGTTGACCTGAAATCTAGCACATAGTCATGTGGCAAACATTATATCAGGTCTACTTGCAGTTAGATATAATAGGCAACCAACAATGGACCTATAATTTTTCCGATCAACAGGCTTGCCCTTATCATCAGAATCAATAACTACATCAGTAGTCATAGGAGTGTGCATTGCTGAAGCATCTGCCATCCCAAACTTCTTTACCAATTCCTTGGCTTATTTAGATTGGGAGATGAATATGCCATCAGCATCTTGTTTCACTTGGAGACCAAGGAAATAAGACAGCTCACCCATACTACTCATCTCAAACTTAGAATGCATTAGGTCTGAGAACCTTTTGCATAGTTTGGGATCGGTGGAACCAAATATAATGCCATCCACATAAATTTGAACTAACAGGATTTTGTCCTTGTGGTACTTAATAAAAAAGGGTTCTATCAACTATGCCTCTAAAAAACTTATGTTCTAATAGGAAACTAGTTAGAGTCTCATACCATGCTCTAGGATCCTGCTTAAGTCCATACAGAGCTTTTTCCAATTAAAAAACATGTGAGGGATAAGTTGAAGAAATGAAATTAGGGGTTTGTTCAACAAATACCACTTCCTTTAGCTCACCATTTAAGAATGCACTATTTACATCCATCTGGAACACCTTAAACTTCATGTAGGCTGCATATGCTAGAAAGATCCTTATTGCCTCTAGCCTTGCAACAGGAGCAAAAGTCTGATCATAGTCTATTCCTTCTTCCTGTCTGTAGCCCTGTGCTACAAGCCTTGCTTTATTCCTTATGATAATTCCTTGAGCATCCAACTTATTTCTAAACACCCATTTAGTTCCTATAATCAGTTGGCCTTTTGGTCTTGGTACCAACTTCCAAACTTTGCATCTTTCAAACGTATTTAGCTCTTCTTGCATAGCAATGATCTAGTGGGGATCTTGCTCAGCATCTTTTATGGTTAGGGGCTCAATCTGAGACAGAAAATAAGCAAGCATCACATCTTGACTTAGTTGATGTCTAGTTTGCACACCAGTTGAAATGTCTCCAATCACTTGAGATGTAGGATGATCTCTAAGTGTGACATAATCAGTTGGTGGTATGTGATCTTCAATACAGTTGGAATTAATTCCTCAGGTGGAATTAGATTGGTTGTTGGTAAAACTGCAATCACTTCTACTAGGTCTTCATCACTATCTGAATCAGATAACTGGGGAGCTGGTTGAATCCCCTGAGTGAGTTTCAGCTCATCCAAATTCTTGCATAATTCAGGTACCTGCAAAGAACTATTGGAGGAAGTTTCCTTCTCTCTGTAAAACATCTTGGATTCATCAAAGGATACATGTACTGACTCTTCAATCTTTAATGAGGATTGATTAAAAACCCTATAAGCTTTGCTTACTTGGGAATATCCTAGAAATATTCCCATTGAAGCCTTTGCCTCAAACTTTCTAATGTATTCTTTGTTATTGTTGTGAATGTAAACTACACAGCCAAAAATTCTAAAATAATCTATTTTAAGTTTCTTTTCTTTAAGCAATTCATAAGGAGTCTTCCCCTTTAGTTTATGTCTCAAACTCCTATTCAGTACATAGTTAGCTGTGCTAACTGCTTCTGCCCAAAAGGATAGAGGCATATTAGCATATGCTAACAATGTTCCTGCAGCTTCAATCAGGGTTCTGTTTTTCCTTTCAACTACCCCATTTTGTTGAGGAGTTCTAGGAACAGAGAAGCTATGCTTGATACCTTCTTTCTCACAGAATTCTTGCATGAGAAGAGAATCAAACTCTGTCTCATGATCACTTCTGATCAGGGCAATGTGAGTATTGAACTCAATCTTTATACAATGTAGAAAGTCTGTAAGAACTATAAAGTTATCAGATTTAGTTCTCAAGAAGAACACCAAAGTGAACCTGGAGTAATCATCTAAAATTACTAGGGTATAGAATTTCCCTCCTAGACTTTGTACAGCTATTGGACCAAAAAGATCTAAGTGCAATAGGTATAGAATTCTAGGTGAATCACTTTTATTTATAGCTTTGAAACTATATTTGGTTTGCTTGCCTAGTTGACAAGCCTTGCATATGCCTTCCTTCTTATAGGGGCAAGAGGACAAACCTCTGACAAGGTTGTATTTAGATAACCTAGATATATTCCTGAGGTTAACATGACCTAGCCTTCTATGCCACAAAGTATTATTGCTACTCACTTCATTAAATAAGCAAATTTCAGAAGAAGCGGATTTAAAATCTACAAGATAAATATTTCCTTGCCTAATGCCTACTAATACAATATTATTATTCAAAGTAATATTGCACAGAGTATTAGTAAACCAAACCTGGTAGCCAACATCACAAAGCTGACTTACAGAAATGAGATTGTGCTTCAGTCCAGTGACATAAGCTACCTTCTTGAAAGTCACTAACCCTAAGGTGAATTTGACATATCCTTCAGTCTGGCCACAGCTGGAATCACCAAAGACCACCTTTGGTCCCATCTTGGCTTTGAAGCTTGATAGATTATCTTTATTTCTTGTCATATGCTTGGAGCATCCACTATCCAAATACTACTTGTCCTGAGTGATAGGATAAGTCTTCACCTGCAATAAGATAGATTAAACATTGTGGACCCAGGTAACCTTGGGTCCATTGTTCTTCACATAGGAAAAACTAGAAATAAAAGAATATGCAGGTTGAGGGTGATATCCTAAGGGATGAGATCTCCTAGGTGGGATAATCCAATTTGAAGATAGATTAGCTGACCTAGGGTTACTATTAAACTTATTATTCCTGTAAGCATTGTTGTTGTAATTCTGAATTTAGTTCTGATCATCGATTGGTGGTCGACGATCGGTACCCAGATCGTCTATCTTGGTTCACAGAATAGAATTCTAGGTTCCACGATCGTCGATCTCTGTTCGACGACTCAGGCTGAGATCGTCGATCCCTCATTGCTGAGTAATTGTACTTAGCAGGTGAGTTCAGAGATCGTCGATTGTTGTTCGACGATGGGTGCGGCGAACGTCGATGGGCGTTCGACGATTTTTGTATTTCTAGGAATTTTTGTTTCCTTTTGTTTCTCTTAACCTTATTTAAAATTTTATTAGCCTTTTGAACAACCTCAGTGTTGTGTATTCCCTTTTCAGAAATAAACTTTACTGGAGTGGATAGATTGTATTCAAAGAGCAGTGGGGGTTCACTAGGGTAGGCACCTAAGCCTAACTTATTATTATCTTTCCTTGTGTTGGTAGTGCTTGTGATCTCTAGCAACTTAAGGCTTCTGCCATTAAGTGAATCTTCTAACCTCTTAGCTTTAGCTAGCTCTAATTTAAGAAATTTAATTTATTCAGATGCTCTAGTGAGTTCAGATTCTAACCTAATGTTTTCACTAGATAGAAATTCAGATCCAGCTAGTTTATCTCTAAGCAATTTAATCTCCTTTTCTGAGCTAAGTAAATCTAGGCAAAGAGTTTTAAAATCATGCTTAAATTCAGCAGATGTGAAATCATAAGATACAATTACCTGGTCTTCATCAGATAATTCATCCTCCTCATCTTCAGTCATCTCTGCAGCTGAGTTACTGCTGCAGGCATTAATTGCCATAAGGAAAATCTCTTTAGCTTTCTTCTCTTCTTCATCATCTTCACTGGAGCTGGAGGAAGATGAGTCTTCCTCAATATAACTCCATGTCTTTGCAACAGACCTTTCTCTTTCTTCTTTATATTTGTGAGAGGATGTCTTGGAGTAGTGCTTCTCATGTTCCTTTTCTTTTCTTCTTTCCTTATGCTTTGTCTCTGAACACTCAAGGAGAATGTGTCCAGGCTTCCTGCATCCATAACAAACAATTTCTTTAGATGGGGTTTTATCATACCTTGGCTTGTCATCATATTTTGATGACTTTCTTCTGTTGTCTTTTCTGCCCACCTTGTAGAACCTCTTGGCAAAGAGTGCCATCAGTTCTTCATTTGATTGAGTCACCTTGGACTCATCATCAGCCTTAAGAGCAAGGGTTTGCTCTTTCCTTGTTGGAGTAGGTACTTTGGCTTCAGCTTCCCTGGTCTTCAGTACTTGCTCAAATGATTTGAGCTTGCCAAGGAGAGCTTCAGTTGATATCTCTGGTGTACTTCTGGACTCCTTGATTGGCCAGATTCTGAGATCCCATGTGCTGGGGAAGCACATCAGTATTTTATCATTGACTTCTATCAATGTAATCTCCTTATCAAGTGTCCTCAGTTCATTGATAATTGAAGTGAGCCTTGTGTACATGGCTTCTACTGTCTCAGCCTCTTCCTTCTTGAGGTTCTCATATTGGGATATGAGATTGGACCTTCTGTCCTTCCTCTCATCAGCTAAACCAGCTACAATCTGATTCAGTGAGTCTCACATGGCTTTTGCTGAGGTGCAATCAGCCACTTTCTGGAATGTCTAATCAGACATAGTCTGAGCTAGAATATTCATAGCTTTGTCATCAGTTATCTTGGCTTTCTTGTAAGTTTCATTATAGTCAGGAGGTGGCACTGCACTGAGATTTGCAGATGTTGTAGCAGTAGCTGCAGCAGGTGGTGTTGGTGCCCCTATTAAGATAGAGGAAAAAATATTTTCATCAATAGAGTTCATGTAAAGTCTGATTCTTGCCTTCCAGATGCCAAACTTGGCTAAGTTGCATACTATAGGTCTGGTACTAGAATAATCTTTGTACTGGGCCATGAATCTAATGTGAGTGTATATGGTATCAAAGTATCTTATCACAATATCTTATGGTTCAGGTGTTAGCTTGTTCAACAAATCAACCTAGGAATGGTTAAGCTGTTGAATAACCAACCTCCCTCTGATACCAATTGAAAGTGAGGGGATAAGATACTTAATACTCTAGAGGGGGGTGAATAGAGTATTCAAAAATAAAGAGACTCTAAACACTTCTCTTGAGCTATTTGCGGAATATAAAAAACTAAAAGCTTTAAACTTAAAGCCTGACAGAGTGTGGTGAAAAACAGAGGATGCTAACTGAATTTTCAGTTGATCATATGTCCTAACACAACAACTAGCAACCTAGTTATATCTATCACAACCACAGTGCATCAATTAAAATAAAAAACCAGACAATACAAGAGCTTTATAGTGGTTCCCCAATTGGGTAAATCCACTCTTCTACCACCCTGGTAGGAATCCACTACAAGTTTTTGTTCAGGTGCCCTGCCACCACAAGATCTGCTTCAGGTAGATCTAGAAACCCTTCAGGCTTTTGATCAGGTGCCTAAGAACCAAACACACAGGTTTTTGATCAGGTGCCCTGCCACCAAAGGTTCACTTTTGAAGGGAGTAATAACCCTTTTACAGGAGGTTAAGGGAAAGAGTTGAAGGTGTCTTCTCTGTGTTCAGAGAAGCTAGTGGATTGCTCTGAATATATCAAAGCTCCCCCTGGCTTAGAGAATGTCCAGGAAGAAGCTTTGCTTCAGGATGTAGGATCTCCAAATTGCTTGAGTAGACTTTTTGATGCAGCCTTGAAGAAGACTCTAGCTTTTGAATGAATGTTCTTCTTCAGTAGCTTTTGCAATCTACAGCAATGATGTTCAGCAATCTGGGAGTGATCTTCTTCTTGAAAGCTTGAGCACTGAGAATTGATTTTCCTGAAGACAGGATGAACTCAGGAAGAAGATCTTTTCTTTTTCTCTTGAGAAATCTGGTTTTGTGTCTCTATCGAATTGTATTATGTTGTTGTATATTGTATTCAACTGACTGCACTGATAATATAGAAACTTCTCTTCTTTGAATAATGCCTCGAGCCCTGCACTAAAAGATCTTTCCAAATAATACAATAAAACAAATAAAGAAACTGCGCCAGAAATCTTCTCTGTCATTCCCAAAAAGGAATTAAGGATATTAAAATATCCTAACAAATTGACTTTATAAATTGGCACAGGAAGAAGGCATAACGGTTATATTACAGCTGTTAGAAAAACACGATTTCCTCTAATAAAACAAACAACTTTATTCTGCCAAAACTCTCAATTAATGCACAAGGAATATTGCAAATAAGTAAAGGAATATAGGCATTAAATTAAGCAGAATATCTGAATAACATATGTCTTAAACATGAGGAAATAAATCAATAATTCAAATGAAAAGAATACAGATAATAGCAGACAGAAAACATCGACCAGAGAACGAAGATCGTCGATCTGAACAAGCAGATCGTCGACCTGAAGAAAAACTATCTTCACAGAAATCGTCGACCAGGGCAACCCGATCGTCGATCTGAGCAAGCAGATCGCTGATCCCACTTCAGAGTTCATATGACTCTGAGATCGTCGATCATCAATCGAAGATCGTCGAGCGAAGTTCGACTATCGTCGAACACAAAACTACTAAACCAAATTCTCATTTCAAAACTTTCTCAACTAGCCTAGCCTGAGGGTAGACTTACATTTAGTCTAACCATTGACCATAGATAAATCTTGGGTCAATTACGCCTAATAGATATGACATAGCCCAAATCAAAACTAGGGATCCAACAAAGTTATAAATGGGCTTTGCGGGTCTTAAGCGTATTTTAATGAAAATATTTTGACAATTATTTTTGTCACGAACAAAGAGATTGCTTAATCGAATGCACTCAAGTTAATTTTCCCTCAAACAAAGCATATATTATGTAAAGTGTACATATTAATAGAAACATCTTGACATATTGCAAGAAATTTTTCAAAAGTGGTAAATACTGTGACAAATTTTTGGATGTATGACAACATTTAATTAATGTAGAGACTGGAATGAATATAATATGTGGTACAACTAAAGGTGCAAATTTAGTCTAGGCCTAGTTAGGCACGGGCCTGGTCTGGGCCAGGCCTAAAGGGGCTCACCAGGCCTCCTTATTTGGGCAGAGGCCAGCCCGGGCAAGGCCTAAGCCCTACCAGTACCAAGGCCCGATTAATATTGTTCTTGCTAGGGCTGCCACAGTATTAAATTGCGGTGTGTGATGGCCCCAAGCTATGCGATCAACTTCTTTAGTCACACAACTTACTATTGGCAACAACTAGATACAATTTGGCAGCTCGTTAGCCGTCAAATGACAACTAGCCATTGGCATTTGGGCCTGCATGGGCCCAATATTATGAGCTCAGTAGGCCCCCTTATTTTGCAAGGGCCCGACCTGGCTTGTGCCCGATTTGAGTTGGGCCCAGCCTTGGGCCGATAGCAAAAAAGCCCGAACCTTAGGTGTCTGTGCCCGGCCTGGGTCTGACAAGACTTATTTGTACGCCTAGGTTCAACCAAATGCAAACTGATTATGTTGTAAAATTTTCTACAATTATCACATATGTTACAATTACATGGTTGGATCCATATAAGGGGTATTTTGGGTCTTGTTGAAATAATATGTATTTACATTTAGGCAAACAGTAGCACAACCTTGTTGAGGGGGCATAATTTGCTGAAGAAATTTCTTGAGGTTTCTATTGGTATCTTTTTCACTGTATGAAAAATATTTAACCAGACAATTTTGCTATAATATACAAAAATGAAAAAAAAATGTTTGGCCAGAGTAAGATTCAAGTTTGTAGTGGTAATAAAAGTGTGTTGTACTCTGAGTTAAACAATCATGTCTCCATAACGACTTGGAGATCATTAGGAAAGAGGAGCACTCACTTAAAGATGCATAAGTGGAACAACATTTGTGTATGCATAAAACACAATATACAGTAGAACTTCCTTATGAACATGAACTTGTATCATACATTAAGCAATGTAATGCTTTTCCATTAGGATTGATTCATAAATATTTGAGGGTCTTATATTTGAACGAGAATGAAGTATCTACGACAGAAACAAATGAGACAAATGATCTCAAAAATGAGCTTGATGAGATATTTAAAAGGTATAACAACATTAGAGATCTGCAACAGAGAAAATGAAAAACAAGTTACTTGGGATTGCCAAACCTCCAATTAGTCAAACATTGGAATCCAAAATACCTACAAAATCATAAGGTCACAGGTGATTACAAATCCACAAAGAGTGATCTTTAACACTTTGAGCACGTCTTGATACTTGAACAAAAATCAACAAATACTAACATGAAAAGGATGCAAGAAACGTAGTGAGAACTAGTGACAAATTTATAGAGAATTTAGTATATCATATGTTGATCTTTATATTTCTTCGCATATTATAGATGTCATGATTGTGATGGGGGATGTCCAATATTGGGATACAATGTTATTGCGTTGTAGTGAAATAAAAATGAGACATTTGGATATCAAGTACTGAAATAATACTTTCTCAAGAGTTGATTATCGAGGCACGAGTTGTTGTATAAATAAGTCTTTGGTGGGAATAAAGTTGAGTTGTTGAACCCCCTTAGATTTTCAAAATGGTTCCTTGGGAGTCGGTGAGTGAGATGTGGAAATTTGATGTTAGAAATAGAGCTTGTAGTTGCATCTTGCTACAACATCCAACTTGTGCATTTATCATTTGAGCAATCGTTAACTTTCTTACCGCTACATTCAACTTCTCCAGAAACTCGCAACTTATTGTTTTAGTTTTATGAATAAAAATCAGTACATACAAATGCAATTTGGTGAATAATGTCCACTGCTGTGGATATTTCTTGTCTCTGCAAGATATCATATAAAGTTCCCGAACAATGAAACATACCGATATCATATAAAGTTCCCGAACAATGAAACATACCGTTTATAACACGACTTCAAGATTAGAATGATGCACGATTTTTGTAATTTCAATAACTCCTAATATTGTTTCAACATAATTTAAAATTATACTAAATGTACATGTTGCAATTTTGAGGTCTTTTGGAGCTATATAATAGGTTTGAAAAGTATATGACTTCAAAAATATGATAAGTCACTCAATAAAATTTATAAACTATCGTAAATATTGATAAAGTTATTTACTAAAATAATTTCTTTAATTATTTTGTGTAAAGGGAAATACATTTTATCTTATGTTTTGATAATTTTTTGGAGGTTTACATAATTTTGTTTTTGTAAAAAAAAATAATGGACTACTATCTAAAATGTTATTGTAAGTTAGCACCCCAAAGCCTTAAATGGAGCTTCATCCCCATCAATTGCCCCCCAAATCCTTTGTTGTCAGAAGTTGGCACAAGCGAGAGAACAAGAATTTTCCCCCATTCTCCTCGACCATGACGGCGACCAGCAAAAGGCCAGAAATATCAGAGAGCGGCTCCCAGCGAGCAAAAGTAACGATATGTATGAAAATTTCTGGGGGAGAGAGGGGACGACAAGAAGAAGCGCCAGCGCGCCCCAAAAGAGGGGCTCCCGGCGCCCCCACGGTTGGGCGGCGCGGCGGCGGCCAATGCACGGGCACGCGAGGAGGCGCGCGGACAAGGTCGTGCGGGTGCGCGCACCTGGTGGCGTGCGCGTCCCTGACAGCGCGCGTTCAGGCATGTGCGTGTGCGGCCTCGTGCACGTGCGCGCGCCTGGGTGCGCGCGCACCTAGGGTGTGCCCGCTCGGTGTACGCGCGCACCTGCGGTGTGCACGATCGGGTGCGTGCGTGCGCACCTGCGGTGTGCCCGATCGGGTGCACGCGCGTGCACCTGGTTGCGCGCGCGCGCACCTGGTTGGGCGCGCTCGGGTGCGGGCGCGCCCAGTGCGTGTGCGCGCACCTGGGTCTGCGCGCGTGCGCGCACCTGGATCCGCGCGCGCCCGGCGCTCGCACGCCGTGCACCTGGCCATGTGCGAGTGCGTGCGCATGAGGTCGCACTTGTGTGGGTGGGCGCGCGTTCCTGGCCGCACGCGCACGCGAGTGCGCGTGCGCATGGACGCGCGTGTACCGGACTATGTGTGTGCTGGTGCACCTGCGCACGCGTGCTCTGCTACACGAGGACTGTAGGTATCTTGCTGTTCTTGTGCGCATGCTCGGGGGCGCTCATTGGCTTGCTTCAAGGGGGCCTACCCTTTAATTTTACTGTACGAGGCATTCTTTCATACTGCATCTGACTTTTCCTTTCTGGTGACAGGGCTCGAAGCGTATCACGAGACCACTGCGTCTGCGCTCCTCTCTTACCAATGACCAAATCATCATTTGGAGAAAGAGGTTCTGGCTACCTGCCGATTTATAGGTGAAAATTCTGCATGCAGAGGAGAGAGTGCAAGATCTCCCCCCCCCCCAAGACTGGCTAACGGTCTGCGATAGTACTTTGAGGTCTGGCTTCCGATTCCTACCTTGTGAGGAAGCGATCGAGATCTTGAAATTTTGCGGGGTGCCGATCTCCCAGTTTACCTCATTGGGAGTAGTGCGCCTTATAGGCATGGTTGTTTTCTTCCGTGAGTATGGCGGGAGACTTTCTTTGGAGTGTTTCCGAGATTGGTGCGATGTCCGCTCCAATAGTGGGGAGCGTGTGGAGATTCATAGCAATAAGAGTTGGCTCGAGTTCGAGGCTCAGATAGACCGTCGTCACAAGAACACCCTTTTCGGATACATCAGGTACCCTTGGGGCTTACCGGAGGTGTAGAATTTGCTCCCCAATCGTTGTTGCCACCAGAAGGGGAAGGAGCGGGAATTTTCCCCAGTGCTGGGGTTTTCGGATCCCCGTGAATTAGTCAATCTCTTATTCACCATCTTCTCATTTGTGGTGGATAAGCGCTTGCTGCAATGTGACATTTCTTTGGATTCTTCGCAGAGTATCGAGGCACCCTCTGGTGGCAGCCATAAGAGAAAAACTAGCGCAGCTTCTTCTAGTGGTGTCAAAATGATGGATAGGGCGGCTCCTCTAGTTGCCCGAGATGATACCACCCCTGAGGTTCAGGTGTTTGAGCGCCCAACCCTTCAGGTTCCTCTGTGAAGGCAGCGGCCCCGCGCATGTCTTCCTCTTTGAGGGTAATGAGTGACATGGTAAGTTCTCTTATTTGTGTGAAATTTTCATTTTTTTCATCTTGTGACACTAATTTTCATTTTCCTTTGTGCTGATTGAGACTCAGGCCCAGGCTGTCATTACTTGGAACAACCACTATGTGAGCCTGAAGGATGGGTATTTGTCCCTTTAGGAGAAGCTCAGATCGATAACGAGCTCACTCGCCTCCTTGAGAGAGGAGCATGACCGCGACGTTTCACGATTCCGTCGAATGGGGTCCGGGCTGAAGTTTGAGTTAGAGAATGCACGTGCGGCATTGGAGGTAGAGAAGGCACTGGTGGAAAGTACCACCCAGATGCTGAAGTATTACCAGGAGGAAACCACCAGCTTAGAGACTCGGCTTCAAGCAACGAGGGCCCAAGTGGAGATGTTATCTTCTTACAGGCGCGTGTCGGAGCTGAAAGTTGCTGGACTCGCGGAGTACTTGGAGTTGTTGGACTATATACGAGACCGTTGCCTGATTGTGGAGGAGGTGCACGATGAGATTTGGTCCAAGGAGGTAGAGCCTCAAGTGGAAGATGCTCGTGAGTTAGCCCTCAGGCGTGGAGTGGCGAAGGCCTTCCGATTTGTCGGCCGACACCTAGGATGTGACACCTCTGGTTTTAGCTTTGATGACGTTTTTGAGGATGAGCGCTCTGATGTCGATGTTGTTAATGAGTAGCTGCCACATGTTTCTGTATTTGTATGTTTTTGTACTCTTCCTCTAGTTATTCATGTCGTGTGTTGTTTTTGCTTAGCAGTTGTAGTGGGCTCTCTTGTGCGCAGATATGTATGACATCGTTATTTTTTATGTCACTTAGCTGTTTTGTTTTTCCTTTTTCTCCTTTGAGTACTATTTTTGCGAGTTTGGCTTGCAGGAGAGTGTGGGCGAAGTATTTCACGTGAACTAGATTTGTAACTTCGTTTACATAGTTCCATCCTGCGGCTTAGTTTGCACGGTTCTAGCATGTGGCTTAGTTTGCACGGTTCTAGCTCGCAGCTTTGTTGTAGGGGTGGCAGGCCCCCACGGGGAGTTTGCACGAGTCTGGCTTGCGGCTTAATTTGTGTGGGTTATAATCACGGCTTTGCCGTGAGGGGGCAGGCCCCTACGGAGAGTTTGCATGAGTCGGGCTCACGGCTTAGTTTGCGCAGGTTGTAATCGTAGTTTGGCCATGAGGGGGCAGGCCCCCACGGGGAGTTTGCACGTGTAATATCCCTCAAACTTCTAGACCCTTAGGATGGTTTTGTCATGACTGTGTCATGACAAAACCCTGGGAAGTATCAAAAGGTTGGGGTGAACTTAGGAACTAGTGTGTGAACCACCTCGGTCTGCAAATAATAAAATTCCAATTACTAGCTTAGGGGTGATCATAAGGCTTCACCATGACTCCATGACCCCAACACAACATCACTAACCTATTATAGGGTCCAGTAGAACAAAAGGGACCCACTAAGGTCAACTAAAAAGGTCAAGTTGACCAAAGTCAACCCAAGCCCTAATTAGGTCAAACTAAGCTCACTCATGCCCACTTGACACCCCCTTAGCCAAAGGGACTCACCTAGACCTTACCATGCCCTAAGGGAGATCAATGGGTCACCAAGGACCCATTGGGATCAACCAAAGAGGCAAGGTTGACCCAAGTCAACCCTAGCCTTAAAAAGGTCAAAGTGTCCTAACTAAGGGTCAAGTGACCACCAAGGTGCCCAACCAACCCTACTCAAGCCTTTCTAGACCTTAGGGGAGGTCAATTGGTCACTAAGGACTCATTGGGTTCAACTCAAATGGTCATGTTTACCAAGGTCAACTCTACTCTAGTATTAGGTCAAATTAGCCCAAAAGGGCTAATCCAAGCTCAAACACATTTCCCTCACATGGGCTAACCTCATTTTTATTATTCATATGGGTTAGTGGGGTCCAAATAGGCTGGAGGAGACATCAAAATCAGCCTTGATGATTAGGAGAGAGAAAATCTTCAATTCTCTTTATGGAGGAGAGAGAAAGTGAGAAAAGAGGGTCATTCATGGTCATGGAAGGCCAATGGCCTCCTCAATTCTTCTCTCATAGCAAGGTTCCTCCTCCTTAGTCAATTAGGGGAAGGTTGACAGCCATGGCCAGCCACCAAAGTGGCTGAATTCAATTCCTCCAATAAGGAAGAGAGAGAAAAAGGAAAGAGAAGACCATTAATGGCCATATACTACAAGAAAACATGTATTTAGTGACAAAAAAATAGTGACAAAATATATTTGGTCACTAAAGACATATCTTTAGTGACAAAATATAGTTTGTCACTAAAGATACGTCTTGAGTGACAAAATAAACTAGTGGTCACTAAAATAAACTATTTTGTCACTAAAATAAATATTCTAAAATATTTAGTGACCCAAAAAATATCTAGTCACTGAATTATTTTTTTAGTGACAAAAATAATTAGTCACTAGTCATCAAAACTTTGATGTTTCTTTCATTAAAAAATTCATATAGTTTCTCTTAAATGAAAATTATTTTATAAATTATAATAAAATATCATTAAACATTAATTCACTCTCTAATGAAAAAAATTCGTAACTTCTATGGCGATATCTCGAGTCGATCCTAGCAGGATTCCCTCAAGTCACTCATAATTGACATCCTTCAAGTGACTAATTAACTTCTCTCCAACGAGAACTCAACTCGTATCTATGTTTAGGGTTAGTGCCCCCATCTTTTTCAAAAAACTGCAACCCGACCTCTACATGAATTCTCGTTTAAAATTTAATTTGACTAACGGTTGCATATATATTATATATATATATATATATATATATCCTACAATACGTTTCATTACAGTATCTCAAATCTCCCCTCGTCGCATACTTACCTACAAATATGCCTTCAACAATGCATAGAAATAAAAAAAATTGCCAGAAAATATTTAAATAACTTAAATGAAAATAATAGCATCAATCTATTAAATTTATCATGAGTAGGGGTGAGTATGAAAACCGCAAAAACCGCCCGCAACGCAAAAAACACCGCATCGATTTTTAAACCGTTTCGCGTAGTTTCGGTGCGGTGCGGTTTTGAACTTTTACAAACCGAGCACGGTTCGGTGCGATGCGGTTTTTGGATTTTGAAAACCGCAAAAACCGCACCACACCGAATATTTTGTGTATTTAATTTTTTATAATTATGTGACGTCACATTTAAGTATATTAAGTAAAGGAGATAAATTAAGAAATAGAAAGAGTGATGCATGTGCACTTACCTTTTCTTAGAGCAAGATTAAGATCATACAAGATATTATCATGCCAAGAAGTGGAGGTGGAGAATCAACAGTATCAACACTTGGTGGAGGTGGATAATGTGGATAATCATCCTCGATTTTTATACAACAAGTACAAATCATAATAGGTTACTTTGATATTGTCATAAGAGTTGAGAATTCGTCAAGAATCGCAATAGTAACAGTGACTTGATCAAAGAACTGTTTGACCGAGATAAACTCACAAGAGAAAATTCGATGAGTGTTGTGGAATTAATTATGTTGTTTGACATCAAGGCTAGAGAGAACAATGTAGAAAAAGAAAAATCTTCATCAAAAGCAATCAAAGGAATGACCTTCAATGAACTCAATGGAATCTAAGATAAAATACTAAAATAACATGATCGTTTTAAAAAGGTGTATCTGTAGTAGTAGAAAATCTGTTTATCTATAAATAGAACGCTCAACTTGACGCTACTGGGGGCGATGCTTACCTGTAGTCTATGCAAAATACATGTAAAAACCGCACCAAAACCGCAACCGCACCGCAAAAAAACCGCACCGAACCGAAACTGCGCCGCATAATTTCGGCGCGGTGCAGTTTTGCTCGGGCAAAAACCGAGCCCTTACGGTGCGGTTGCGGTTTGGGCTAAAACCGCATCAAACCGCACTGTGCACACCAAATTATATTGCATCACCAAACACGATCGTGCTTTAAGATTCGTGCAATTGATTATATAGTAATTCAATTTATTTCATTTTCTATCACAGTTATTGGGCTGTTTTGAATTAATTATTAAAAATACTTAGATCCCCCTGATGGAAAAATGACCAACATGAAAATTGTAGGGCTTGAAGTCTACTTTATTTTAAAATTAGTTTGAACCAATTTGAAGTTCAGGTCAGACCACAACACTCAGTTTGGTGAGGTCATACCTAGGCTAGATCAGAGATTATTTTGAGATCCCACATCAATCCAGCCATCAAAATGACTTGAAATTTTGGATGGGGGCCACTAATACCTATACCTAAAACATATCAAAAAATGGGAATTTTTGGAAAAAAAATTCTAAAGTTTTTGTAGAAATTTAATAATCTATGTAAGAATTATTTAAGGGATCTAATGACCTCTAAACCCACCAAAATTTTGGTGACTGTCTTTTAGGGTCATATTAGGACTCTGATAAACATTTCAACCCATTTGGGGTTGATTTGAATAGGTATTGTTGGTGTGACAAAAGCTTGGTCCCTTAAGGGTAATTTAGGGCAAAGAGTGTTTGGGGCATAGAGGGGCCAATTCTCACTAGGCCTGCGAGCGGTGCAGTTCAGTGCGGTTTGAGCCCAAACAAAAACCGCACCGCATGGGTGCGGTTTTTCACCAATCAAAACCACACTGCACCGATACCGTGCGGTGCAGTTTCAATTCGGTGCGATTTGTGGTCGGTTTTTGCGTTGTAGTTTCGATTTTTTCACTATTTTCTTATCCTATTCATTTTTAGGTATTTAGTTATCATTTGGTGATTAAAATAGTTATCTCTTTGAATTAAGGGTAATCTCACAAAAGATTCATTGAGTGTGGTACCCTCAATAGCACAATCAACTACAAAATAAAAGATTCAAGCAACAACAATCAAAACATATTAAGAGTTCTGAAGGTTAAAAATCTCGGGATAGTTATCAAACTATTTACATTTTATGATAAATGCTTAGTTTTTCGTGCAAAAAAAAAATAAAGTAATTGCAGTTATGATCAATACTAAGTTTTCAACAACAACAAAATGTTTAAACTATTTGCAGTATGGAGAAAAAAATGAAAGTTCGCTATTAAGACCAAAATGATATTACCATACTTATGTGCTATGGTTTGATGTTTCTCCAAATATAAGTATTGGGTATAGTAAAGAAGATGTAGAAGGAGGCCAATGGGCCATAAAACAACGAAAACACGGCATTGGAAAAAAAAATATCAGCAGCTATAACATGGGCCAACAATAAGAGAACATGATACAATGACATTCACATCACACGAACATTATGCTTCCTTGCATTGGCACTAAATAAAATCTATTTATATACTAGTAGAAAAAAATTATAACAGAAATATAAAATCCAAATTACAAGAAAGAATAAATAGTCAGCTCTAAAGTAACATCATCAATCCAGTTATCAGGTAGGAAAAGGTCACGAGCAAAACAGTCAATGTTGGCTGAAAATTTTAGTGAGGATGGGTAAGAAAACTTTAAGATCAGAGAGCAGCGTTGAGGGAGACCGGAGAGCCACCAGCAGCAGCACGCGGGTGAGAGTCACCAGCAGCAGCACACGGGTGAGAGCCACCAACAGTAGCACGCGATCACCAGCCTTGCGCTGCAGCGTGGTGTCGTCGTGTAGCTTAATGATGGAGAGTAGCACAGGGGAGATAGTAGGGGGTTTTGCGATTGTGACAAGGATTGGGTTTCAGCTCTGAAAAATAATGAGAAGTTGTCGAGTTGAGACTTGAGAACTGAGAAGCAAATAAGAAATCTAGGGTTTGAAATTTGAGAAACTGGCAAGGAGATGCAGTGCGGTGCGGCAGGACGAACAATGATCCGTGACTGTGAGAAATCGGTAGGGAGATGCGATTTGAACTTTGAACCGTGAAAGTTGAAACCAATGGCCTATAAATAATTAGTATGTTATTTTCTAATTATTATTCGCACCAACCAAGCAAGCCCAAGAAATTTTTAAACTTATAAATTATAAATACGGTGCGGTTTGCACGGTTTTTACAAATTAAAAACCGCACCGCACCAATCAACATGCGGTTTTCAGACCCCTAAAACCGAACCGCGCCGCAACCGATCGGTTCGGTTTGAAATGAGGTGCGGTGCGGTTTTCGGTTTTTCTGCACATGCCTAATTCTCACATAGAGGGGTTGGGACTTGGGCTAGAGCTCCATGGTCAGTTAAATTACCCTCTCATAGAGTTGGAGGTGGTTTGGGGTGGATTTGCCCTATGACCCTAGTTCAAACCCTAAGGATGAACTTAGGGGGTTTGTGAAGGACATGGGGTGATATGTCCTTGTATGGACTTGAAGTTTAGTCCATGTGATCTTAGGATGGTGGAGTGCCCTAGGATGGAATTTGGTAGTATTTGGATACATGCACCCCACTTTAATCACTTGGAAACTAATTAAGTCTATACACCTTAAGGAATAAATAAGGGGTCATATGACCTTGGATCCTTATGAAATGTTGGTAGAAGTGATTTTATAATGTTATTGACCTCTGAAATTTAATATAGGATGTTCAAAAAATAGTAGCTTATACTTGTAGTTATAACCACCACCTTGTCCCTAGTGATAATTTTGAAGTAACCATGGTTGGATTAACTTAGAATGATGTGAAACTTTGGAAAGGTTAATTAAATATCATTTAGAGTCTCTAGTAAATTATTTGGATCATTTGGACATTTACTCTTAGTACCTCATGTGATAAGTGAACTAGTGCACCATATTTTGATAAACAGATAATAAATATTATATCTTGCTGGAAAATTATGTTACTTGGCCAGAGAACCTTTTAGGGCATAATAAAGTCTTGATAATTATTACATGTTATTTGGATTAGTTTATAAGAATTCTTCTTCACAAAGTGCATTTTAATGAATTTACTTAAAGTATTTTTCTATATATCATAATTACCTTGGAATTGCATAAAACTTATTCAGTAGTGTTTTATGATCATTATAAGGCTATGGTAATTTTTATATAATTTTTTGACTATGATTTATGATACTCCATTCTTTAACTCCAATTATTTGAATTACCTTGAATTAATTATTTAGAGGTTCTTACATTTATGAAAGTCTGTGAAATTTGAGATTCATTGATATTTTGCTATTATAAACTGTTCATAATATTTGGGTGGCCATAACCTAAGGAAATCTAATACTTTATGTTCAAATTACTCATGGTCTAACTTTTGGGAAAATTTAATAAATGTTAAATTAGTTGGGAAAATTACAGGTTTCTGGTTTTAGCATAAATATGTCATGATAGACCCACAATAATTATCTTAGGATATTTGGAAGAAAATTTGGAGTATCTCCTATCATGTACATCATATAGTTTAGGTTGGTCTGCATTTAGTAAAACTTCGGAAACTGTGATAACAAGTGGAATGGACATAGGGAGATGGGATTATTGGTTTACTGATCTTGGTGAGGTGAAAAAGAAAAAAAAATGGGGTCTTACAGCACGAGTTTGGCTAGCGGCTTAGTTTGTGCGGGTTATAATTGGGGCTTTGCCTTGAGGGGGGCATGCCCCCACGAAAGTTTGCACGAGTCGGGCCAGTGGCTTAGTTTGCACGGATTGCAATCGTGGCTTAGCCGTGAGGGGGGCAGGCCCCCACGGGGAGTTTGCACGCATCTGGATCATGGCTTAGTTTGTGCGGGTTGTAATCACGGCTTTGTCGTGAGGGGGGGGCAGGCCTACACGGGGAGTTTGCACGAGTCGGGCTCACGACTTAGTTTGCGCGGGTTATAATCGCGGTTTAGCTGTGAGGGGTCAGGCTCCCATAGGGAGTTTGCACGAGTCTGACTCGCGGGTTAGTTTGTGCGGGTTGTAATCGCGGCTTTACCGTGAGGGGGGCAGGCCCACACAGAGAGTTTGCACGAGTCGGGCTCACGGCTTAGTTTGCGCGTGTCGTAATCGCGGCTTAGCCGTGAGGGGGGCAGGCCCCACGGGGAGTTATGAGTGTTTCGTCTTCCCTGTTTGAATAGACAAGATTTGCAGCAACACAATGTGATATCTGGATAAAAATAATTTGCGCGAGATTAGGCCCGCGGCTTACACACATCATAGAGTCTTTTTAAAAAATGCGTTACACAATTCGAAATACACAAAGCAGGAAATCATTAATAAAATCGACGCAGGTTCTGCACGTTCCTAGTGTGAGGAAGAGGCTTTCCTTCGGCGGTCTGCAGCTTGTATGTTCCTGGTTTTACCATTGCTATGACGACGAAGGGACCTTCCCATGTAGGAGAGATTTGTCTCCTTGCGTCCCTTTGCCTGCGGCCTCTACGGTGCGGAGGACCAAGTCCCCGGCGTTGATTGGTCGAGGTCTCATCTTGCAGTTATAGTATCGAGCATTCCATTGTTGGTAGGCCGCAGCGCGGAGGGATGCCTCCTCGTGGACTTCAGGGACCAAATCTAAGTTGTCTCCGAGTGCTTCACCATTATTCTCGATGTTGAAGTTGGAAACCCTGGGGCTTGGAACCCCGATGTCGACCGGAATGATGGCTTCGGTGTCGTAGCAGAGATTGTACGACATTTCTCCTTTGGGAGTTCTCTCGGTTGTCTAGTATGCCCATAGCATATTAGGGAGTGCATCGACCCACTGCCCCCAGCATCTTGTAGTCGCGTCTTCAACCCTTTTAGGATGGTACAGTTGGTCACCTCGATCTGCCCATTAGTTTGAGTATGCGACACAGCTGTATGTCGTAGCTTGATTTTTAAATCTTCGCATAGTTTTGTGAAGGACCTTCCCGTAAACTAAGTACTATTATCGGTGATGATGATTGCAGGGATTCCAAAACGGCAAATGATGTTATTCCACACAAATTGCTTTGTATTCTCTTCGGTGATCTTGGCCAGAGGCTCCGCTTCCACCCATTTAGTGAAATAACCAATGGTCATTATGAGGAATTTCCTTTGCCGCGAAGCTTGAGGTAGAGGGCCAAGAAGATCTATTCTCCACTGTGCAAACAACCATGCTCCTTGCAGCGTGGAGAGGGCAATGAGAGGTTGTCGAGGGACGTTGGCGTGTAGTTGGCAACTCTTAAACCGTTGGACAAAGTCGGTCGCTTCCCTCTTCATAGTGAACCAATAGAAGCCTTGACGTAAGATTTTTAGTGTCAAGGCCTTCCCACCTAAGTGCTCACCGCATACCCCTTCATGGACTTCACACAGAGTATATTCGGCGTCCCTCTCTGCTAAACACATTAGGTATGGTCCCGAGAAGGACCGCTTATACAATTCTCCATCGATCAACACAAAGGTGGCTGCACGCATCCTTAAGCGGCGTGCTTCTGTTGGGTCTTGTGGCAGCCACTAGTACTTTAGGTAGGTAACCAATGTGAAAGTGATGATAGATACAACTCTAGAGGGGAGGTGAATAGAGTATTCAAAAATTAGGACACCCTACTCAACTCCCTTAGAGTTAATTTGCGGAATTAGTTTATAGATATTTTAGAATAACCCTAAAGCCTAACACAAAGTGTTGTGCACAAAAGGCAGCCAACTGTAATTACAGTTAAGGCTAGAGTCCTATTCCAGCAACTAGCAATCCTAGTTAAATCTATTCACAGTCACAGTACAAGTAATAAATAAACAACCAAACGACACAAGAGATTATAGTGGTTCCCCATCAACTTGGGTACGTCCACTCTTCTACCTCCACGGTAGGAATCCACTCAGGTTTTTGATCAGGTGCCCTGCCACCAACAAGATCTGCTGCAGGTAGATCTAGAGACCCTTTAGACTTTTGATCAGGTATCTAAAAACGAACACAGGTTTTTGATCAGGTGTCATGCCACCAAGGGTTCACTTTTGAAGGGAGTAAACAACCCTTTTACAGGAGGGGAAAGAGGATAAAAAGTGTCTTCTCTATTTTCACAAAGATTAGAGAAGCACAAGACTCTTCAGAACTTCTGACAGCAAGCTGTCTTGAAGTTCTGAAGGATACAGCTCGAAGAAGACTAGAGATCTGGAATAGTTGTTCTTCTTCAGCTTCCTTCTTCTTCTTCTTCAATATAATCTCTGAGTGTATATCTTCCTTGAACAGGAGCACTCTGGTTGAAGAAGAACGGAAGAGATAATCTTCTCAGTCAGATGTAAATTTCTGAGAGCAGCTGTATGCTGTATCTTTTCTCTGTACGTTGTACAGGTTGAACTCCTTCACTCTTTTCTCTGAGCTGTTGTATATTGCTGGTAGCTAGCTAAGTTCTTTCTTCAAAAGAACTCTTTAAATAAGAGCAGCAGCAACGGCTCTAATTGAGCTTAGACTTTGTCTTCTTGCGAAAGTCAGCAACCTTGAATCTGGGCTGCAAATATCATACAGGCAAAACATATCTTGCAGACATATATATTCCTATATAAAGAATAAAGCTACATCAGCTGCAATATTAAAATGAATAAAGAATACAAGATAACGTCACATTAGATTACACTTTACAGCCAAAGAGGACTTTTGAGTCCAACGGCTATAAAGGACAGCTGCAGATATAAAGTCAGATAATAAGACAAAATATATTGTCAGAAAGAATTGACTTATGCATAAAGATGGAAGCAAAGATTGCTTTGAGATATATGCATAAGATCAATTAAATAATCTATAATAAAATATGCTGGATAATATAAGAAATAATACAACGAAGAGAACGCATATAAAATTATATATACGCAGACAAAAGATAGTCAAATGATCCTCGGAGATCGTCGACCGACCCACTGAGATCGTCGACCTATCAGACAGATAGTCGACCGACTCAGATAGGAAACTGTCTTGGAAAGGAAACTGACAATAAATCTCTGAATTGTTTCATATTTAATGCAGCCTCCCAACAGCTATATTCATAAGAATATTTAGCATTAAATATATTAGCTGTAAATTCCTTTACTTAAGCCTTGAAATACTCTAGCCAGCTGTCACCAATAACTGCACAGGAAATCACCAAAATTTAATCTGAAAGCTTCTCCAATCTGCGTTCGACTATAGTTGAACTCCGTTCTACTATAGTTGAACTCCGTTCTACTATAGTTGAACTCCGTTCTACTATAGTTGAACTCCGTTCTACTATAGTTGAACTCCGTTCTACTATTTTTGGACTGGAATTCTGAACTTCAAAACTGAACTTCTCTGGAATTTTCTGCACTTTCTTCTTGGATTCTTTTGATGTATACCTGGAGAATCCTATGACCCTTAGACTATATAATTTGGGTCAAACTAATAATCCTAATAGTGATCCTAACCCAAATCAGAACCTAAGGTTCCAACACAATGGACTAACCCAAGATTCTTCCAGCTCGTCAATCACTACAACCTCCCACGGTCCTTGGACACTAGGAAAGACAATTTCTTCTACTTGGCGCCTCCTTGACTGATACTGGAAATGTGACGTGGCCAGCTTTGACAGGGCATCTTCCCAGGAATTCTGTTCCCTGGGGATGTGAAGGATCTAAACCTGCGGTATCCTAAGTAGGAGGGACTTTGCAAGTGGGAGGTACTGGGCTAGCTGCTCGTTTTTCGCTTCATAGTCCCCTTCTATTTGGGAGACAATGTGCTGAGAATTTGAGTAGACTATCAATCCTCTGACGTGGCAGTCGATGACGAGCCTGAGTCCCGCAATTAAAGCTTCGTACTCGGCGACGTTATTGGTGGCCGGGAACTTCAATTGGAGCCTATACTCTAAATTTATAAGTTCTGGGCTTACTAATGGGTACACTGAAAAATATGTACTAGATTTGGAGAAGCTTCCCCTTACTCAATGATATACATCAGTTTGTATTTGATGGGATATTTGAGTTTCATTGTGCATGTATAAGGTTTACAAGAAAATTCTCTAAGTACAAGTGTCGACACTTGTGAAGAATTGTGTCGACACCCAGAAGTTGTGTCGACACTAGAAGAAAGGCATGTGTTGACACACAGGCATTGTGTCGACATCTGAAGAAGAAGCTGTGTCGACACCCAGAATTGTGTCGACACCTGAGGTAGGAATTGTGTCGACACCTAAAGAAGAAGTTGTGTCAACACCCAGGCATTGTGTTGACACCTGAAGAAGAAGCTGTGTCGACACCCAGAATTGTGTCGACACCTAAGGCAGGAATTATGTCGACACTTAAAGAAGAAGTTGTGTTGACACCCAGGAGTTATGTCGACACCAGAAGAAAGGCCTGTGTCGACACTCAGGAATTGTGTCGACACCTGAAGAAAGTTTGTGTCGACACACAGGACTTGTGTCGACACACACTCAATGCCATCTTACAGCAACAGCTATACAGGGTCTGAAGACTTGTGTCGACACACAAGACTTGTGTCGACACACACTCAACGACAGCTGGAGATACACTCAACGCCATTTGTCTATAGCTAAGTCAAGACCAGAAGCAGTTGTGTCGACACACACTCAATGACATCTGGGCATACACTCAACGCCATCTGTCAGCATCAGTTATGTCGAGACCAGGAGCAGTTGTGTCAACACACAGGACTTGTGTCGACACATCTAATAGAAGCTGTGTCGAGTAGCAGAAGAATGACTATCTCGACATGTAGAGTATTGTGTCGACATCATCAAGACTTGTGTCGACACTTAGTCTATTTGTGTCGACACATGTGAAGCAGTTTGCTGAGTGGTTCATGCTGAGTTATAAAGTCTTTGAAGAATCAACTGTCATGACTGGTGACTCGATAGCTGTCAAAACCAATAGGTCTGACATCTTTGTCAGAACTGTCAGAAGGTTGTTGCAAACCAGATCAGCCGTTAATCATGAGGAAACTCTATATAAGGGACTGATCCTTGACAACCAGAGATAACTAGGGAAGTAATCAAGCAATTATGGAAAAGAGAATTCGACAACAAGAAAAGGGGAAACCCTTAAGAAGGCAGATCCAGAACAGTCTGTAAGAAAGATTCAGATCTTCTCCTAAATTTAACGAGGGAGCTATCTGAAGATCAACTTCTACATTAAGTGAAGATCAACCTTATTTTATTAAATCAAGAAGCTTTGAAACAGCTAAGTCAGGTTGGATCTGAAGATTCAGTTTATTCAAGAACTGATCAAGAAGCTCACACCAATAGAGAGTTCTATCTGGTGAAATTTTTGTACCTTTTAAAATACTCAATTTCTTGTAGAATCTTTTGTAAGATCTGAGTTGTAAGCCTGTAATTATAAAGGCTGAGGTAGGGCTGAGTGCCTAAGGTGTAGGACTTGTGAAAGTCTGAGTTGTAAGCCTAGTGATAAAGGCTGAGATAGGGCTGAGGCCTGAGGTAGGGTTCTTTGGAAGAATCTGAGGTAAGACTTGTATAAGTCTGAGTTGTGGAACCAATCTGGTTCTGAGTTGTAAGATCTGTGGATCAGAGTAAGTGGAAGAAAGTTGGGCTGAATCCAGTTCTCTACTAGATAAGCGAAGAGGGAAAGTGGATGTACCCATACCTTGGGGAACCACTATAAATCTAGTGTATGATGTGCTGTGATTATTGTGTTGTGTATTGAATTTTCTGTGTTGAGTTGGAATTAGCTAATTGCCTAAAATTCTTAAAGAAAATTAGAACCTATTCACCCCCCCCCCTCTTGGTGTCTAGACTCTTGAAATCAAGTCTTTCACTTACGAGAAGCAATCCTACTCCTACGCCTTCGAGCACAGACTCTCCATCAAAGTACAGAGTCCACCGCTGATCGGGTTCGACTTGCATGCTCTCTGTCTCTGCTGGTAGGGCATTTCCAACAACAAAATCTGCCAGGACTTGTGACTTGATGACGGGGCGTGGCAAAAAGTGGATGTCTAATTCTCCTAACTCGACCGCCCACTTGACCAATCGGCCGAACACTTCTGGTTTCTGGATAATTCCGTGGAGAGGTAGCTCGGTCAACACTTTGATTGTATGGGCTTGGAAGTAAGGACGAAGCTTCCTGGCTGAGAAGACGAGTGCTAGGGCTATCTTGACTGTAGTTGGATACTGAGTTTCCGCATCTGAGAGGATCTTACTAAGGTAGTAGACGGGGTGCTGGATTCCCCCTTCATCCCTTACCAACACAGAACTTAGTGTCGCGAGCGTGACGGCGAGGTACAAAGAGTGTTTCTTCGGGAGTAAGCTTTGAGAGAAGCGGAGGGGAGGCTGGGAATTGCTTCAAAGCCTTAAAGACGGCCTGACACTCGTCCGTCCACTAGAACCCTGCGGTCCTGGCTCCTCTGAGAATCTTGAAGAAAGGGAGATACTTACCTTCGGTCCGTGCCAAGACCCGCGAGAGTGATGTAATTCTCCCATTCAAACAATGCACTTCTTTAAGGGATCGAGGCAGTGACATCTCCTCGAGAGCTTTGATCTTTTCTGGGTTAGCTTCTATTCCCCGCTGTGTTACCATGAATCCTAGGAACTTCCCAGACATAACCCCGAACACACATTTACTAGGGTTGAGCCTCATACCATACTGGCGGAGGTTTTGAAACACTTTTTGAGGTCTTCTAGGTGTTCTTCTCGACGAATGCTTTTAACTAGCATATCTTCCACATACACTTCCATAGAATTGCCAATGAGATCCTTGAAAACCTTGTTCTTGAGCCGCTGATAGGTTGCTCTAGCGTTTTTGAGCCCAAAGGGCATCACTTTATAATAGTAGATTCCTTTGTCAGTTCAGAATGTCGTGTGCTCTTCGTCTGCAGGATTCATCTGAATCTGGTTATAGCCAGAGTAGGCGTCCATGAAACTGAGGAGTCGATGCTCGACAATCGACTAACTGATCGATCCTGGGAAGGGGGAAGCTATCCTTAGGGAAAGCTTGATTGAGGTTGGTGTAGTCCACACACATCCTCCACTTCCTGGAAGACTTCTTCACCATGACAACATTGGCCAACCAGGCGGGGTACTCTACCTCCCGGATGAACTGGGCGTCGAGGAGCTTTTGTACCTCTTTTTCAATTGCTTGGAGCCGTTCTAGGGAAAAGTTTTGCTTCTTCTAGATGATGGGTTTTCAAGCCGGGTTTACGTTGAGGGAATGTTAGATGACTTGAGGATCTATGCCAGGCATATCCTCGGGAGCCCAGGCAAAGATATCCTTATTCTTGCAGAGATAAGTTGTTAGCTCCTCCTTTTCTTGTTGTGGCAGGAGGGATCCAAGCTGAACGGTGCGAGCAAGAACTGTTGGTGACAGGGGGACTTCGACCAATCCTTAGATAGGCATTCCCCGCTGCAGGATCGCCTCGTCACGTAGATCAAAGTCATCAATATTTAGAGCTGTGGCTTTGACAGGTTGTGCCTGCTTCGAGTAACAAGTCCTAGCAGTCTCTTGGTTCCCGCGTACAACTCTGATACCTCCTAAAGTGGGAAATTTCATCGCGAGATGGGAAATCGAGGGGATGGCTTTGAAAATGGACTAGACAGGTCTTCTGAATATTGCATTGTAGGCTGAGCTTGAATCTACCATAACAAACTGGACTTCATGTGTCGCCTGCCTTGGGAACTCTCTCATAGTAACTGGTAGGGTAATAATTCCTAGCACCTAGACTGGATGGTTGTCGAATCCGTACACTGGTCCAGCGGATGGTGTCAGATGTTGTCTGGAAAGCTTCATGTTATGAAGGGTGGAGGAGAACATGACGTCAATTGAGCTTCCGTTGTCGACGAGGATTCGCTTGACATTATAGCAGGGATCCCCAATCCCGACGCTGATTACAAGAGGGTCTTAACGAGGTGTTCGGAGCCTCTTGAGGTTTTCATCTCCGAAATTTATGGTGGTGTCTTGCCTGCACTTTTTATCTTCATGAGTGCCCCCTACGTGCATACCAAGAGTATCTGAGCGAAAAGAACGGGCGATCCGGCGATGGTCTCGATGTTTCCGACCATCTGCCTACGACCAGCTCCTCCTTGTGGGGCATTTTGCTGATCTCTGAGCGGCCTAGGTGGGTCCTGCTGGTCTTGTAGGCGTCCCTATAAAAATCTTTCGAGCAGCCCTAGGCGAACAAGGCGCTCGATTTCCTCCTTCAAGCGGGCACAGTCCTCAGTAGTGTGCTCTGTGCTTCGATGAAACTTGCAATACTTGGACTGGTCTTTCCTGGGGTTATGAGCTAGTTGCTTAGGCTGATGCAGGGCCGGCTCATTCTGGATGGCATAGAGTATGTTGGTGTGCGTGATATTGAGGGGAATGTAATCCCGGGGCGGCTGATCCCTCTGATAGTCACGTCGACGTTTCCTATTCCTACGTTATTCTAAGAATCTTCCTTCTTGGCATTGAGGGGCCGACTCCTTCTCCCTCTCGCGCTTATGGTTCCCGTCAAACTGTTGGCAATGAGCTTCAATAGCCTCGTCGGCTGCGATCTGCGCCTCTACGCGGTATACGAGGTCGGGGTAGCTAGGGATGGTTTCCCTCTGTTGGATCCCTAGTTGGATTTGGGCTAGGTTCACTAAATTAGGTTAAGTCTGACCCACATTGTATAGTCAGGGTCAAGTCTGGGATTCCTAGAGTTTAGGCTAGTCATTAGGTTCAACCTTCATGGACCAGCCAGCAGAGGACATCAGTAGTCTCAAGACTTAGAAGATTCAGAGAACAGAATGATTAGTACGAAGTTCTTCGAACTCAGCTCGACGATCGTCGATTTCAGATCGACGAACTCATAGTTATTTCTCTGAGTTGAGCTCGATGATATTCGAGCTCAGGTCGATGATCATGTCTTTTAGACAGATTCTCAGCTCGACGAACTCAGAGCGTAGAATTGGCAAGTTATTCTCTGAATCCAGTTCGTAGAGCTTAGGTTGACGAATAGAAATTTTTAGGTCGACAAACTTGGAACTCCGGTCGACGAATTCCGTTCAGAGGTCGACGATTTCTGTCCTGAGTCAGAATGAGAAGTTTTCCATACTTCTGTCCCTTACTTTCTATATTATTTAGCAGTATTATTCCTGAGTAATTAATGCTAATATTCCCCTGAATATAGCCGTTATTGGTAGCATTAATTATGGTTTTCATCAGGGTAATTACTTGCTTATTTTATTAGGGACAGTTGGAGAAACTCATTTATGACAGTCATTCCAGCCATTTCCTTCTCTAGGGCAATTAGCAATTAATGCCAGCAATTCAAATTTCAAAGGAAAAGTTATTAACTGAGGAATATAAAAGAGTTTTTCTCTTTTCAGTCATGAGACACATAGCCAGAAATCTGAACACTGAGCAAAACATCATCAGGAAAAATACAGCACACAAGAATACAGAGAGACACAGACTGAACATTCAGAACTCTCTCCCAGTGCAGAAAACATTCTGTTTTCTTCCATGCCAATTCTGAAGACTGAAGAAGAACATTCATCACTATCCAGAGTCTTCATCAATCTTCTCCTCCAGGAACATTCAAGGACAACTCATCTTGATTCAGTCAGAAAGTTCCAGGATTGTTTTCAGACAAGGCTGAAGACCTACACCCTGAGCAAGACTCCAATCTTCTGAACTATCTCAACATCTCAGAATGAGTCTTGACAACAATAGAATCCACAAGTCTTCTCTGTTGTTTAGAGAAAAAAGAAGACCTCATCACATCTCTCTCACCTCCTGTATAAAGGGTTTATTAACTCCCTTCAAAAGTATATTCTTGTTTTTTGGGAACCTGATCAAAAGCCTAAAGGGTTGTGAGATCTCCCTGAAAATAGATCTTGTGGTGGCAGTCACCTGATCAAAAACTTGTTAGTGGATTCCTACCAGGGTGGTAGAAGAGTGGATGTACTCAGGTTGGGGAACCACTATAAAATTTCTTGTGTTGTCTGGTTGTGTTCATTTTCTTTCAATTCTTGTTGTACTGTGATAAATAGATTAGTCTTTTACTTTCTTCTATAGTATTATTGGTATCACCTATTTTAAACTCTGATATAAAACTTAAAAACAACCAAAGTTTTAAATACTCTATTCACCCCCCTCTAGAGTAAATCAGATCTAACCCTCATCTTTCAATTGGTATCAGAGGGTTATTCCTTTGGTTGTACAAGCTAACACTTGAACCAAAAGATCCTTGCTAGATCTGATTTTCTTTTCCTAGTTTTTCTGTTATCACATAATGGCACATAACAAAGACTATGCAAACACCAGACCTCCAGTCTATAACTTAAATAAGTTTGCCATCTAGAAGGTAAGAATCAAATTGTATATGAACTCTATTGATGAGGACATCTTTAATTATATTTTGACAGGACCACAAGTTCCAGTGGCAACAACTACTGCTAGTTCCAGCACACATGCTGTTCCACCACCTGAGTGGACAGATGCACAGAAAAAAGCCAAAATAGCTGATGCAAAGGCCATGAACATTCTGACTCAAATAATGTCTGATGATATTTTCCAGAAGGTGGTTGAATGCACATCAGCCAAGGCAATATGGGACTCACTTAACCAGATGGTTGTTGGTTCAGCTGATGAGATAAAGGTTAGGAGATCCAATCTCATCTCACAATATGATAACTTTAAGAATGATGAATCAGAGTCTGCTGGTGACATGTACAATAGACTGAGCACAATAATCAATTAGCTGAAAACTCTAGACAAAGACATCACCCTTACTGAAGTAAATGATAAAATCCTCATGTGCTTCCCTAGCTCATGAGATTCAAGAATCTGGCCTATCAAGGAAGCTAGAAGTCTAAATGAGATTTCCACAGAATCTCTACTTGGAAAGCTCAAGTCTTATGAGCAATTGATAAAGTTCAGAGAGCCTGCAGAGCAGAAGCCTCCTTCATCAGACAAAAAGGAGCAAAGTATTGCATTCAAAGCAAATGAAGAATCAGAAGCCCCAATAGTCAATGAAGAATTCCTGAGTCTCTTAGCCAAGAGATTTTACAAGATGGGCAAGAGGGATTTCAGAAGAAACTCATCAAGGCAAGATGACAAGCCCAGGTATGATAAAACACCAACTAAAGAAGTTATTTGTTTTGGCTACAGGAAGCTTGGACACTTCATCTCAGAGTGTCCAGAGAAACAAAAGAAGATTTGAAAAAGAAACAAGGAAACACACTACAATAAGCCATCCTCTAGCAAGAACAAAAGGAAGGAGAAAGGTTTCATTATTGAAACCTAGAGTGATACTGATGAAGAATCTTCATCTTCTAGCTCCAGTGAAGATGAAGAGGAAGCAAAAGCCAAGGAGATATGCTTGATGGCCATTGATGCATCAAGCACCCATTCTGAAGCTGACCAATCAGACACTGAAGAATCTCTATCTGAATAGGATCATGTATTATCTTCTTTTGATTTTGATTCAGAAGAATTTAAAACTGAATTTAAGTCCTTATGTTTTGATTTAATAAATTCTGAAAAATAGATTAAGTAACTTAGAGAGAAATTAAATGAACAAGAAAACCTACTTTCAGAAAATAATAAGTTAAAAGATGAAATCACTCTAGCTAATGAACAAATCATTAAATTAAAGACTGAATTATCTGAGGCTAGGTAACTTGAAGAATCTTTAAATAGGAGAAGTATCAAGCTGATGAACATCACAAGCAGAGTGAATGTCAGACTCAATGACAAGCTGGGCTTAGGTACTTCATCAAGCCAACCCCCACTAATTTAGAAGAATATCTTAACAACTCCTATAAAATTTATTTCTGAAAAGGGTAAAGAGAAAATAGAAGATAACAATCTTAATCAAACAGAGCTTAAATACAAGAATAAGAAAAAGAAAAAGAGTAAGAAAAATCTTAAACAGAACAATGTTCAGCAGATTTCGTCGAACTCAGATCGACGAAATGTGTACAGTTCGTCAACCTCAAGTCGACGAATTCGAACGCAAACTTTTACTATAACTATTCTCTAAACTGCGATCGACGAAACCAGTATGGTTCGTCGACCAGAGATCGACAAAATTAGGGCCTAAAAAATGAATACTTTCATTCTCTGAGTGGAGTTCGACGAACTCATCTCCGTTCGTCGACCTCAGATCGATGAACGTACCAGAATTCGTCGACCCCAGTTTGTAATAACAGAAACTTTAATTCTAATAGGACTTTTAATCAACAAAGACAAAACATTAATCCTTTTAACCAATGGATAATTCCACCTAGAATATATCATCGCTTAGGTTACAAGAATCAACCAGAATACTCATATATTTCCAGCTTCTATTATGTAAATCAACAAGAACCCAAGGTGACCAGGGTCAAGAACAACTAACTTTTATTTTTTTCAGGTAAAGAGTTGTCCAACTTTTAAACAACAATGGTATATGGACAGTGGATGCTCCAAGTATATGACTGGCAGCAAGGACAACTTAATAAATTACAAGTCCAAGCTGGGACCAAAGGTGATCTTTGGTGACTCCAATTGTGGCCAGACTGAAGGCTTTGGAGAAGTCATCGTTGTGGTAGTAAACTTCAAAAAGGTTGCATATATAAGTGAACTAAAGCATAACCTCATCTCCATAAGTCAATTATGTGATGAAGGTTATCAGGTATCTTTTAAATCAAGCTCTTGTATTATTTCTTCTAAAAAATACAAAACTATTTTAATTTGAAATAGACAAGGCAACATATACATAGTAGATTTTCAAACAGCTGTATTAGATATTTGTCTTTTTAATTAGGTTAGCAATCAAAATAGTTTGTGGCATAAAAGACTAGAACATGTAAATCTGAAAAACATTGCTAAGTTATCTAAGGACAACCTTGTTAGAAGATTGCCTTCTGGTCCCTACAAGAAGGAAGGCCTTTGTAGGGCTTGTCAATTAGGCAAGCAAACTAAATCTAGGTTTAAATCTATAAATAAAAGTGATTCACCTAGGATCTTGTACTTGCTACATATGGACCTCTTTGGCCCTATTGCTGTACAAAGTCTAGGAGGGAAATCCTATACTTTAGTTATTATAGATGACTTCTCAAGATTCACTTGGATGTTCTTTCTGAGATCTAAGTCAGATAACTTCAAGGTTCTTACAGATTTTCTCAAGACCATACAGATTGAGTACTCTACTCCAGTTTCATTGATCAAAAGTGATCATGGTACTAAGTTTGAGTCTTTTCTTATGCAAGAGTTCTGTGAGAAGAAAGGTATCAGGAACTGCTTCTCAGCTCCTAGAACTCCTCAACAAAATAGGGTAGCTGAAATAAAGAATAGAACTCTAATTGAAGCTGCAGGCGCATTACTTGCAGATGCTTACATGTCTTTCTCCTTTTGGGCAGAGGCAGCGAGCACAACAAACTAAGTTAAACAGAATTTTATTACATAAACTTAAGAATAAGACTCCCTATGAATTGTTTAATGAGAAGAAATCTAAAATCACTTATTTTAAAGTATTTGGTTGTATATGCTATATTCACAATAACAACAAGAAACATATTAGAAAGTTTGAAGCCAAAGCTATAGAGGGAATTTTTCTAGGATATTCCCAAGTCAGCAAGGCTGATAGGGTTTTTAATAAATCTACCTTAAAAATTGAGGAATCAGTCTATGTGACTTTTAATGAAGCTAATATGTATTACAAGGAGAAAGAAATTTCTGCCAGTAGCTCATTGCAGGTACCTTACTTGTGTGAGAGATTTGTTGATATAAACCTCACCCATGAGGCTCCATCTAATCCCTCTCCACAAGCTGTTGAAGATGATAGTAAAGAAAATAACTTGGATGCTTCTGACACTCTCCAAACAGCTAACCCAATTCCATAAGTAGAATTAATCCCTCAAGCTGTTACTCAAACTCCTCCCACTAATCTTGTCACACTTAGAGATCATCTCATATCTCAAGTGTTTGGAGACATATCAGCTGGTGTGCAAACAAGGCATCAACTCAACCCTGACTTGATGTTTGCTTGTTTCCTTTCTCAACTTGAGCTTAATCAATATGAGAGATGTAGAGTTTGGGATTTGGTTCCTAGACCCAAAGACTACCCAGTCATTGGAACAAAATGGGTGTTCAGAAATAAATTGGATGCTGATGGTAACATTATAAGGAACAAAACAAAACTAGTGGCTCAAGGCTACTCACAGGAGGAAGAAATTGATTATGACCAGACCTTTGCTCCAGTGGCAAGGCTTGAAGCCATTAGAATTTTCTTAGCTTTTGCTTCCTACAACGGTTCAAAGTCTACCAGATGGATGTAAAGAGTGCTTTCCTCAATGATGAACTCAAAGAGGAAGTATATATGGAGCAATCACCAGGTTTTATTCACCAACTCATCCCTCTTATGTCTTTAGATTGCATAAAGCTCTCTATGGTTTAAAGCAAGCTCCAAGAGCTTGGTATGAGACCTTAGCTAGCTTCCTATTAGAACATAAATTTTCTAGAGACATTGTAGATAAGACTCTTTTTACTAGACATCATAAAGATAAAATTTTGTTAGTTCAAATCTATGTAGATGAAAGAATATTTGGCTCAACTTATCCCAAACTATCCAAAAGGTTTTCTGACCTTATGCATTTAAAGTTTGAGATGAGTAGCATATGTGAACTCTCATACTTCCTTAGTCTTCAAGTGAAGCAGACCCCTGATGGCATCTTTATATCCCAATCCAAGTATGCTAAAGAGCTGATAAAAAGGTTTGGGATAGCTGATGCCTCAGCTAAGAAAACACACATGGCTACAAATGATGTAGTTGATTCTGATGAACATGGGAAACATGTTGATCAGAAATTGTATAGGGCCATTGTTGGGTCCCTGTTATATCTCACAACAAGTAGGCCAGATATTATGTTTGCTACCTATCTTTGTGCTAGGTTCCAGGTGAACCCTAAAGAATCTCACCTTATTTTGCTAAAAGGATTTTAAGATATATAAAGAGTTGCCCTAATTTAGGACTTTGGTATCCAATAGAGTCGGAATTTGAGTTAACTGGATACTCTGATGTTGACTTTGCTGGATGTAGAGTGGACAGGAAGAGCACATCAGGAACATGCCAGTTCCTTTATGCTAGACTTGTCTCCTGGTTTTGCAAAAAGCAAACGTCCGTGTCTACATCAATAGTAGAAGCTGAGTACATAGCAGCTGGCAGTTGCTGTTCACAGATGTTGTGGATTCAAAACTAACTCCTGGATTATGGATATAACTTAAATAATTCAACTCTACTTTGTGATAATACTAGTGCAATTTCTATTACCCAGAATTCAGTTCATCATAGTAGAACTAAACATATAGAGATAAGACATCATTTCATTAGAGAATGTGTGGACAAAAAGAAAATTAATCTTGTCTACATCTACACTGATTTGCAAAGAGCAGACATCTTCACCAAACCCTTGGATGAGAGGAACCATCTGTTCTTTCTAAATTAGCTTGGTATGATCAATGGAGAAGCTTTAATTTAACTTTCTGTCTGTGGTCGAAGAATTTGCCACAGTTCGTCGACTGGAGATCGACGAACTGAGAAAAGTTCTTGAGAAAATTCATCGACCTGAGATCGACGAACTCTCTGTGTGAGCCATTTTCGTCGACCGGAGATCGACGATCTGACTTCAGAAAATTTTCGTCTAACTGAGAATGACGAAAAGTTTTCCCTTCCTCAGATTGAGATCGACGAACGCATTTGTTAATAAAATATTTCGTCGACCTCAGATCGAAGAATTTTTCTTTATTTCGCAGGACAGAGTTTATCGTTTCATATTCTGAAAAACCTTATATCTAGGTTTTCTTCGAGCTCCATCCCGCGCTTTCTGTTTCCTTTGCATTTGATCTCTCTGTTTTTCCTTATGCAGGCGATCATGGTAATTCCGACTAGCACCCTCGCAGCGGTGAAATTCGACACTGGATTCGACATCGATTTTGAGTCGTTCCAGCATTCGGACTGCAAGTCTTTCTTGACATTCTGAAATTGTGTGAAGATCAGCAGTTGAAGAACTTGATGACAACAAGAATAAGGATTGCCGCATCTGAAATTAGAGAATGGGTATTCACCTCCTCCTCACCAGATGCTGAAACAATGACAGGAACAATATGGGATAATCAAGTCTCTCTCACCCCCGCCGTTTTGTCTGAGATATTTGGTCTAGTGAATGGAGAAGAAGAGTTGGAAATAGACAGTGCTAAATATGATGAAATGCTGGCTAAGATGGGTCATTCTAAAGAAAACCCCAATAAACTTCTGAAGAAAAACTTGTCTTCTGAATACAAGTTTTTGGCTGATGTTGTGGGTAAGGTATTGCTTGGAAAGCACACTGCCCATGACTATATCACTAGGTAGTAATTCCTAGTAATATGCGCAGTAATGAATAAAAAACCAGTTAACTGGGCTAAGATTATGTTTGAGATGATTAAGAAAAAGAATACAAAGAAAGAGGTGTGCTTTGGAAGGATTCTTGGAATCTTCCTTCAAGCAAAGGCTGTTGAATCCCTGGTCTCCCCGACCATATTCATTAATGCCTCCAAGAGGCTCACTTGCGTCTTATTTGGTAGGTGGGAGAGGAATATCCTATAGTCATCTAAGGCTTCTTCCTCTTTCAGGATTTCTGAGGATACCAGAGCTGTATCAGCTGCTCCCCCACCCCCTGAAGATGTTCCTTCCATCAGGATTCCATCCCCTCCATCTTCATCTCAACAACCAACACCTCCTCAAGTTCAAACACCCTCCAACAAACATCCACATCTCAAGCCCATACACCAACACCTCCTGCCTCCCCACTCCAACATCCTTAACCAGTTCACACTCCTGAACACCAACCAACTCCACCCCAATCTACAGTGCATGCTACTCCACCTCATACCCCAGAGCATGTTACTCCTCCTCAGTCCCCTCTTCCTCAACATCTTGCTGATATCCCCCTACACAATATATCATCCATACCATCATTTAATCTGCTGTCATCCCCCATCCATTCCCCATCATCTACTGATGAGCCCATGCTAGATTCCACTCCCTTCCCTTCAACCTCATCCATCAATCCTTCTGTATCAACTCAGACACCCTCTGAGTTCATGCAAATGGATCCCCCTTTCATTTCCTCTCTTTTGCATATCATCACTCCTCTACTAAAAAATCTAATAGCAGAGGCCATTAAACCTCTTGCTGAATCCATTTCCACCCTCTCTGCTCTTCTGCCTACTGCCCTTTCTGTCTCTTCTTTTGGGGGCCTGGCTACATGACCCTCTACATCCAAGCAGGGGGAGATATCCAGGGAAGAAGCTCCAGTTTCTCCTCCTCCAGCAGCAGTAACAGAAGCAGCAAAAAAAGCTCCAGTTTTGCAGTTAGTTGAGTTCACAGCAATAAATGTACAGATGGTTACAGAGGCTGAATCAATTGATTCTGATATGTTGAGTGCAGATGAGCAGAGCTCAAAGATTATGACTGTTGGTGATTGTTTTATCAATCCCACAGTAGATTTATTTAATTTATTGAAACCTTTTGTTATGGATATATAAATTATCTTCTAGTAGTTTGCTCAGAGCCATCTTTGGCTATAATGTGTTACACTCCTCTAATAAGTCCTGAAGTTGTTAAACAACTGAAGGCAAGTGTTGCTATTAAAATAATGGAGGAACCATCAGACCCAACTTACATTATGGATAATAGCTCAATCCCAAATTTAGATGATTTGATTGCTCAGGATGTGGCATAAGAATTTGCATATATTCAGAATGATCCTGCTTTGAATAAATTTCTGTTAACTGACAAAGATATAGAAGATTATCAGATGATCACTGAGAATTTTGCTCCACCTAAAGTGGCTGAACCTCAAGCACTTCCTCAGACTGTAAAACAAATCTTAAAGGAAACTTTAAAGGAGATAGATGCATTGTATGAAAATCCTCAAGGTTCTTCTAATGATGATATAGATGATGATGATTCTGATGAATCTGGTGATCATAAATCTAAAAAGAAGGCTGCAAAGAAGAGAAAAGTTGTTCCCAAGGCTGCTCCTAAGCCAAATCCCACCAATGATACTCCTACTATATCTTGCAAAAGATTACTCCATACCCAAGGATGCCACAATGGATGTGGTTATCTAAGAATGAGCAGAAAGAAAGGAAGAAGAGAAGGAGGTACATGTCTCCTCCTAAGCAATTTAGGAAAGACCCTCCTCCTCCATCTTCAGGGGCCTCTGGAAATGTATCTCAAAGATCTGCACCTGTCAAAAAAACTTATCAGAGATATTCCAAGCCAAACAGTCAGCAGCAGTCATCTCAGAGCCAACCTCCTCCAGCTACATATAAGAGAAGATCCACAGACTTAGTTGATGATTCACATAAGGACTCAAGTCCAAAAAGGCCAGAATCTCCTCCAATACCCTTTGTAGATTCAGAGCAGGAGACAACTGCTAAAATGGTCAGATTTCAGGAGCTGATAGGACTCTCTTTAATTAACAAAGCAAAAGTTGAAGGAAATGATACCTCTCAATTTTCAACCATGTCTTCATACAGGAAGGAAGAACTTAAAAGGTATGACAAGGCAAATAAATTATTTAATGTTGATGATTACATGAAGTTGCACCCAGAAGTTGTAGTTCCAAGAGCAACATCTCTCAATATAATTGGTGCATTTGATATGACCATGTCAAAGAGACAGACTGTCAATCCTAATAGAGAAATCATTTTCAGACAACCTTCTGAGAAGCCAGAGAAAGATAAACCAAAGTAGAATAAGTGATTTAGTTAATGTTTTATTCTTGTTTTTGAGCTCTATTATGTTTAATCATGATGCACCTTCTGTAAATATCTGCTGAATGTTTTATTTCTGTCAGATATATGTTTTATGCTTTATGATTGCTTCTTTTATTTTGCTTTAGTGACCTCACCCAAATAGTTGGAGATTGTTAGATCCCTAGTTGGATTTGGGCTAGGTTCACTAAATTAGGTTAAGTCTGACCCATATTGTATAGTCAGGGTCAAGTCTGGTAGTCCTAGAGTTTAGGCTAGTCATTAGGTTCAACTTTCATGGATCAACCAACAGAGAACATCAGTAGTCTCAAGACTTAGAAGATTCAGAGAACAGAATGATCAGTTCGAAGTTCTTCGAACTCAGCTCGACGATCGTCGATCTCAGATCGACGAACTCAGAGTTATTTCTCTGAGCTGAGCTCGACGATATTCGAGCTTAGGTCGACGATCATGTCTTTCAGACAGATTCTCAGCTTGACGAACTCAAAGCGCAGAATTGGCAAGTTATTCTCTGAATCCAGTTCACAGAGCTCAGGTCAATGAACAGGAATTTTCAGGTCGACGAACTTGGAACTCCGGTCGACGAATTATGTTCAGAGGTTGACGATTTCTGTCCCGAGTCAGAATGAGAAGTTTTCCATACTTCTGTCCCTTACTTTCTATATTATTTAGCAGTATTATTCCTGAGTAATTAATACTAATATTTCCCTACATATAGCTGTTATTGGCAGCATTAATTATGGTTTTCATCAGGATAATTACTTGCTTATTTTATTAGGGACAGTTGGGGAAACTCATTTATGACAACCATTCCAGCCGTTTCCTTCTCCAGGGCAATCGACAATTAATGACAGCAATTCAAATTTCAAAGGAGAAGTTATTAACTACAAAATATAAAAGAGTTTTTCTCTTTTCGGTCGTAAGACACTTAGCCAGAAATCTGAACACTGAGCAAAACATCATCAGGAAAAATACAACACACAAGAATACAAAGAGACACAGACTGAACATTCAGAACTCTCTCCCAGTGCAGAAAACATTTTGTTTTCTTCTTTATCAATTCTGAAGACTGAAGAAGAACATTCATCAATATCCAGAGTTTTCTTCAATCTTCTCCTCCAGGAACATTCAAGGACAACTCATCTTGATTCAGTTAGAAAGTTCCAGGATTGTTTTCAGACAAGGCTGAAGACCTATACCCTGAGCAAGGCTCCAATCTTCTAAACCATCAACATCTCAGAAGGAGTCTTGACAATAACAAAATCCACAAGTCTTCTCTGCTGTTTAGAGAAAAGAGAAGACCTCATCACATCTCTCTCACCTCCTGTATAAAGGGTTTATTAACTCCCTTCAAAAGTTTATTCTTGGTTTTTGGGCACCTGATCAAAAGCTTAAAGGGTTGTGAGATCTCCCTAGAAATAGATCTTGTGGTGGCAGTCACCTGATCAAAAACCTGTTAGTGGATTCCTACCAGGGTGGTAGAAGAGTGGATGTACCTAGGTTGGGAAATCACTATAAAATTTCTTGTGTTGTTTGGTTGTGTTCATTTTCTTTCTATTCTTGTTATGCTGTGATAGATAGATTAGTCTTTTATTTTCTTCTATAGTATTATTGGTATCACCTATTTTAAACTCTGACATAAAACTTAAAAACAGCCAAAGTTTTAAATACTTTATTCACCCCCCTCTAGAGTAAATCAGATCTAAATCCCATCTTTCATCCTTATTAATGCTGAATAGAAGCCGCTAGGACGGAGACTCCCAAGAAACACTCCTCTTAATAGCTCTGGGTCGACACCTGGGATTTGACGAGCTTCTGTAGAGAAGAAGTCCTTCAAAGACTCCCCTTCGTTCTGACGGATACCTGATAAGTGAGAAGGGTCGCAGACGATCCTCCGATTTGCTATAAAATGATCTGCGAACTGTCTCGTTTGCTCTGTGAAGTTGACAATGGTGCCCACCCTCAAGGAGTGAAACCATGTGCGGGCATGTCCCTTGAGAGTGGCTGGGAACACTTGACAGAGTAACTGATCAGGTGCGTAGTAGATCCTCATAATAGTAGTAAAGTGGTTGACATGTTCCAACAGATCGTTTGTTCCGTCGAACGTCTCGATATTTGGCAGCTTGAAACCATGAGGAATTGGATAAGCTAGGATTTTTGGTGCGAGGGGGGAGCCTTGGCAGAGTGGTCAGCGAGTATGAATATCCCGTCAGACCGCTTGCCGGTATTATTCTACGATCACCCCCCAAATTTCTTCCCGGGTGAACCTCTCGAGTGGGGGAAGTCAGGCCTCGTCTACCCAGTTGTGGCGGTGTCGCCCAGTTCCAGTTCCTCTACGAGCTGGGTGAGTGGAGCTGGCGGCGTCAAGGTATCCTTCGGGCGCCTCTTGTCTTGATGGAGCTTTTTGCGCCTGCCATGATTTGGCGGCAGCGGGTTAACTAGTGCTAGAGGAGGAGCAGGAGGCGCTCCCAAATTCTTGAGCAGAGCAAGCATTTCAGTTTGCTGCTCTTCCATTTGTCGAACTCGCCCCTCGAGGGCGGTGACAAGTGCGAATGCAGATTCTACCGCCAATGGTACACTCACAAGTGAGCGGGAGCGTGTCGGTTCAGTGCGTCCACCGGGGACGGATCCTTCAGCAGTGTGGGCGCTTCTTTTCGCCATTGAAGCGGAGCTTTGATGTTGCAAGAAGGGAGGTCTTGACTCCTTTTATACCCTCCAGGAGGTGGTTACACGATTATCCGCACACCGTAACCATCTACGTAAATATTAATTTCATAGTTTTAAGGGATTATTTATTTTAATGATGACATGCCCCCCACTAACTTGGTGGTTAGCGGGTGGTTACCAGCGGCGGCGGCGGTAGTTATTGAAAGGGTGGCCCCCCATGATCCTCCTATTGTGGAGGAGATCATGAGAAATGGGTTGACCGGTCAAACTCATGATCTCCATAATAGGAGAAATCATAGGGGAAGAGTGGTTAAATGCACCCCAAAGCTTTAAATGGAGCTTCATCCCCATCACGTAGGTTTTGAGTGACTCAAATAGTGTGTAAGAGACTGTTTAATATATTTATTTCTACCACTAATATTTGTAAAAATGATTTAAATGCTTAAATGATCTTTTTATTGATAATTGATTTTCAATAATAATTTTGTATGTACATAATGTGATTGGATTGTGTATAACTCAAATAACATCAAAAGGTTGGGTAAATGAATTGGATATGTTGACTATTTTTGACGACGGCCATCAGGGTAAAATTTCACAGCACGCTTCCGTTTTTCGCTAGTCTCCGCTCTGGTTGCAGGCCAAGCCTGGCCTCCATCTTCTCCTCCAAATCGGCTCCAAAGGTAAATCCCTTTTCAAATCGATTGTTCTTAGTATCGTGAACTTTTATGTAGTGATTCAACTTTTTTTGGACGTCAGATGCTTCTATTTGACCACAGATGCGTGCGGATAAATTTGTTCGATCTAACCAGCATTTTCTTGTTTTCTCGATCCAACGGCGCTTTTCTCTTTCCCTAATTTCTTTCATTTGGGATTTTGGAATCTGACGAGTGTTTCTGGTGTTGTGTTTTCCTTGCTGATTTTTGTTCGCCTGTTTTCATGTTTACAGTGAAAAGGGTTTTATTTTAAAAGTTGCTTTTAATGATTCTTCAAGTTTAGTTTGTAGTTTCTACAATTATTTTTTAACAAGAATATGCGGCTCACTACATGGGTTCCACTAAGGGCTGGTTTGTTTGAGGTATGTTGATCAAATTTTGTTTGTATGTAGAGATGAATGGAAATGGTTTCCAATTTCTTAAGTTCGCCTTTGAAAAGGTGAGAAGGGAGTTGGTTTTTAATGATTGGAGATCACCTTTAATTATAGTTATATTTAATAAGATTGCAATTAGGCCATGAGTATTGTATGGATTCGAATGCAGGTCTTAAAGTAGATTTGTTGGTACAGAGTTGGGATGACAAAATGAGAATGATTAAGATATGTGAAAAATCAGAAAGGATAAAACAATGAATGTTCTATACTAAATGAATGATCGGAGTGACGATTTAACATAAGGAAATTGCAGATATGAATTAAAGCTTGTGTATATGTACAGCGGAGATTAGAAAATGCTCTCATCAGAGAATTAGATAAAGTTAGCATGTGAGGATTACATAGGACAAAGGGTATCCCTATGATACCTTAGTTGTTCTTCAAAACTTCAAATAATCTCAGAACAGTATGTTTAAAACCTTATAGAATATTCAATTGGAACAAATTTATATTGAGGATCCACAGCCAATCTTATGATGGTGATAATGATTTAAAACTAAAAAATGAATACTATAAAACTGTTGCAACGGTGGGTTATAGTATTACTCTATTTTGTAATGAACTAAAATAAATAGTGAGGGGTGTGTAACAATGAAACTTGCTGTAGTACAAAGGCACAAATTGAGTTCTTATGAAGTCAGTCTATGTATAAAAGCATAGACCGCAAATTTGCTTCATTGGAACTCAACCCCAATCATTTCCAAACACTCACATCAAAATAACTATTAAGGTAGCTGGGGAGAGAGGGGTGATCCGGTAGGGGAAGGAGGCCGGTCGGCTAAACTTAACACGGGAGCAATCCGTTTCTTAGAATCAATCTTACATACCAAACCCTAGGCTCACTAACCCATTTGTACTACATGGGGTGCCAATAACAAGAGTAGCCAAAACTGAAATAAACAACAAAACATACGAAACATAATAGAAATAAGATAACAACGCCATCGACGCTAAGCCGACTCGTCAGTAATGCGGTTGCGGCGCGTGTATGTCCGCCAAGGTGGCTCCTCTGGGTGCAGGTCCGTAACAATGCCGCCGTCTGGAAAATTTGCCTTGTCCTCAAGGCAAAAGTCTGGGTACTGGGGACGAAAATCATCTCGAAGGAGCCATGTGGCGTCGGAGTCCGCCCGACCCACCCACGCGATGAGGAGCTCGTCCGGGTCCGCATCCCCCGGAAGGTGGTGACGACGATCAAGAACTCTGGCGGGGTAGAGGGGAGGGTCGCTCGACAGCTCGACGTCGGCGGGGATATGGTCCACGACCGGGTGATCTCCCATGACCCGACGCAACTGGGAAACATGGAACACCAGGTGCACCTGGCTGCCGGGTGGGAGGGCGATGCGGTATGCCACCGCACCAATACGTGCCAAGACTTCGAACGGGCAAAAGAAGCGGGGAGCGAGCTTGGGACACGGGCGGCGGGCCACCGATAGCTGGCCGTACGGGTGGAGCTTGATGAAGACCTTTTCGCCCACCGCAAAGCTCAATTCCCGCCTCTTCCGGTTGGCGAAGGAGGACATCTTGTCCTGGGCCCGGCGAAGATGATGCTTCAAATGCTCCAACACGGTATCACGGTCCTGTAGATGGCCGACGAGGCTGGCTACTGCACACTCTCCAGGAAGGTGACAAGCAAGGGTCGGTGGCCGGCGGCCGTAGACTGTCTCGAACGGCGTGGTGGCTGCCGCCTGATGATAGGCGGTGTTGTATGAATACTCCGCCCAACAAAGCCATTTCACCCACATCCGGGGCTGCTCTCCAACGAAACACCGAAGGTATGTCTCCAAACAACGGTTGACGACCTCGGACTGCCCGTCTGTCTGAGGGTGGTAAGCGATACTCATGCGGAGACGTGTCCCCTCAAGGCGAAATAGTGTCGTCCAGAACGCACTCAAGAATAGGGGGTCCCGGTCGCTGACAATGGACCGGGGAAAACCGTGGAGGCGGACGATGCCGGTGATGAAGCTATCGGCGACGGAGGCGGCAGTGTACGGGTGGCGGAGGGGGATGAAATGGCCATACTTGGACAGTCGGTCCACCACTACCAGAATGCAGTCAAACCCTCCAGAGCGCGGAAGCCGCGTGATGAAATCCATCGCAATATCCTCCCATATGCGGTCTGGAATGGGGAATGGTTGGAGGAGCCCCCCCGAAAACATCGTCTCATACTTGGCCTTTTGGCAAGTCAGGCACGCGGCGACATAGGTCTTCACCCGGCGAAACATCTGTGGCCAGTACAATGAAGCGGCCAGGAGGCGGTAGGTCCGGAAAGCCCAGACGTGTCCCCCAATTGGGGAAGCGTGAGACTCGGCCAGCAGGCGGGGGATGCTTGGAGACGTCGAAGAAATCACGAGGCGGTCCTTGTAGAAAAGGCGCCTGCCAATCAGAGAGTGGGGGGGGGGGGGGGGCGCGAATCGGCGGCGGCGATCAAGGCCGTCCGAATAACGACAAGGGTGGGGTCCGCCTCGACCTCTTGCTGAATCACGACCGCCTCCTCCCAAACTGGGCGAGAAATGGCTGAAATCTCCGGTGAATGTAATAGTCGGGAGAGAGCGTCCGCCGCCCGGTTCGTCCTCCCGGGCCGAAACTCAATGGTGAAGTCATCGCCCAACAGTTTGGCCGTCCAAAGCTGTTGTGTCGGAGTAGCAATCTTCTGCTGAAGTAGGTACCGTAAGATGTGGTAATCGGTCCGAACCACGAAGGGTCGACCAAGAAGGTGCGGCCGCCAATGTTGTACCGCCAAAACCAAGCCCATCAACTCGCACTCGTAAGCCGAACGACTACGAAGTGTGCTCGGGAACACCCGACTGAAATAGGCCACAGGGCGGCCCTTCTGTATGAGGACCGCACCGACGCCGGTGCCGGAAGCGTCGCATTCCACCTCGAAGGGAAGGCCGAAATCAGGCATGGCCAATACCGGGCCCTGGACCATGGCAGATTTCAGGGCGTCAAAAGCGGCGACCGCCGCGGCTGTCCACTGGAAGGGTCCCTCCTCCGAGGCCCGCAACAGCTGAGTGAGGGGGCATGCTAAGCTCCCATAATGCTGAATGAAGCGCTGATAGTAGCCGGTAAAGCCCAGGAAACCGCGGATCTCGCGGAGAGACGTCGGGGTCGGCCAATGGAGGACAACCGACACCTTTTCCTCATCCATCGCCACCCCCACCGCCGAGATGGTGTGGCCCAAGTAGTTGACTGCCGCGATGCCGAAGGAGCACTTTTTCTGATTCAGCACCAAGCCGTGGCGCCGTAGAGTGGCCAGAGTACTACGGACGTGCTCCAAGTGTGCCGCTCGAAAGATGTCGTTCATGGTCGCTTGAAATGTCGCCGGTGCGTTGGTGAGACCAAATGGCATGACGAGGAACTCATAGTGGCCGTCATGAGTCTAGAAGGCCGTCTTGGGAATGTCTTCAGGGCGAACCCGAATCTGGTGGTAGCCGGTGCGCAGGTCCAGCTTGGTGAAGAAGGTGGAGCCGTGAAGCTCGTCCAGCAGCTCCTGGATGACCGGAATGGGGTACTTGTTCGGAATGGTCGCCTTGTTCAGTTCGCGGTAGTCCACACAGAACCGCCAACTGCCGTCCTTCTTCCGAACCAAGAGGATCAGGCTGGAGAAAGTACTCGCACTGGGGTGGATGATGCCAGCCGGAAACCAACGAAACTGGAGCGTCTGCCAGGAACAAAACAAAAATTAAGCCAAGAAACAAAAATTAAGCCAGGAAACAAAAATTAAGCCAGGAAACAAAAATTAAGCCAGGAAACAAAAATTAAGTTAGGAACTGGAGCGTCTGCTAGGAACGAAAGAAAAATGAAGAAGAGGAGAAGAAGCGGAGGAGGAGAAGAAGAGAAGAAGAAGAAGAAAAGAAGAAGAAGAGAAGAAGAAGCTTACGACAGGAGCGGCTGTGCGGTCTTCTTACGATTGGAGCGTCTGTGCGGAGGAAAGACGCTGGCGAAACAGAGCGCAGCGAAGCGGAAAACCAAAAGCGCGGGCGAAATATAGCGCAGCGGGAAGAAACAGAGTGCGGCGAAGTGGAAAACCTAAAACAACGATCGTATTAGCGCGTATGGTATGCATACCCATACCAGAAACGTACCCGGTATGGGTACGAGCCTAATTAAACCGTATCTGTGCGCTCTAGTGCGGGACGTCCGGGGATTCCCCGGCTTGACGGGATACTACCGCCGCTTCATCCAAGGATATGGGGCTCTAGCTCGGCCACTTACACTGTTCCTGAAGAAATCGGAGAAGGTCCCCTTCCAGTGGACGACCACCGCTGCCGCCGCCTTTGCCGCCCTTCAGCAGGCCTTAGTTGTGGGCCGGTGCTGGCCATGTCAGATTTCTCTCTACTATTCCTAGTGGAGTGTGATGCATCAGGCTCTGGGGTGGGAGCCGTACTCACGTAGGTCGGACGACCGATAGCCTACTTCAGCCGCACGTTCTCCAGCATTGTCCGCAGCCGCTCCGCGTATGAGAACGTGCTTATGGGCCTCATTCTCGCCGTTCAGCATTGTCGCCCATATCTGTTGGGCCACCCCTTCGTGGTCCGCACCGACCACCACAACCTCCGCTACCTCCTCCAACAAAAGATCGCAACGCCTGCCCAGGTTATGTGGGTGGCCAAACTCCTAGGCTATGACTTCACCATCGAGTTTCGCCCAGGAAGGGCAAACCGGGCGGCCGATGTTCTCTTTCGGCAGAGTCAGGCGCCAGAGCTCATAACCATCTCTCCGCCGGTGTGGGATGACGCAACAACCATGCAACATTAGGTCGAGGCCAACCCTGTCTTATCTGGAATCCGAACGATGCTCATCGCGAACGCCTCCTCCCACCCACCATACTCGCTTGTAGGGGGCTACCTGTTCTTCAAGGGCCGCCTTGCTCTAGCATCCTCTTCTCCAAGCATCCCCCGCCTCCTCGTTGAGTTTTATGTTTCGCCCTCCGGAGGGCACGTCGGGGACTTCTGTATCAACCGCAATTTAGCGGCCTCTCTCACTGGCCCACATGTTTCGGCGGGTCAAAGCATTCGTCGCCGCCTGTTTAGTCTGCCAGAAGGCCAAGTACGAGGCAACATTTCTAGCCGTCCTCCTTCAGCCTCTTCCCATTTCGGACCGCGTTTGGGAGGACGTGGTTCATTACTCGGCTACCGGGCTCCCATGGATTCGTTTATATCTTGGTTGTGGGGGATAGACTGTCCAAATTCATTCCCCTTCGTGACCCCTACACCGCCGCCTCAGTCGCAGACACTTCATCAGCGGCGAGGAGGTCTTCATGGGTTTCCTCGGTCGACCGTGAGCGATCGGGATCCACTTTTCTTGAGCACCTTCTGGACCACACTTTTCCGGCTACAGGGGATTTGCCTCCGCATGAGCACTGCTTATCACCCGCAGATGGATGGCCAGTCCGAGGTCCTTAATTGTTATTTGGAGACGTACCTTCATTGCTTAGTGGGAGAGCAACCCCGCGGATGGGCCAAGTTGCTCTGTTGGGCCGAGTACTCCTACAACACTGCCTATCACAACGCAGCAGGTACCACCCCGTTTGAGGTTGTCTATGGCCGGTTGCCACCCTCCATTCTCCACCATCTACCGGGAGAGTGTCAGGTCGAGAGTTTGACCACTGCCCTGCAGGACCGTGACATCGTCCTGGATCACCTGAAACATCATCTCCTACGGGCCCAACAGAACATGTCCTCCTTTGCGAACAGGAAGCAGCGCGACCTTTCCTTCCAGGTGGGGAAAAAGGTGTTCATCAAATTGCATCCATACCGTCAGTTATCTGTGGCCCGAAGGGCCTGTCCAAAGCTAGCCCCACGGTTCTTTGGCCCATTTGAGGTCCTAGCGTGTATCAGGGCGGTCGCCTATTGGCTATTGCTTGCGCCTCCCCGCCGAGAGCCGCATACACCCGGTCTTCCATGTTTCTCAGCTGCATCGTGTGGTGGGCAACCACACCCATTAACCACATTCCGACCGACGCCAATCTCACTGGCGAGGCCCCGTACTACCCGGCCAAGATACTCATCCGCCGCTGCCTTCTGCCGGGTGACCCCACTTTGGATGAAATTTTGGTCGCCTGGGCAAATCACCCAGACTTCGATGCTACATGGCTTCCTCGGGATGACTTCCGCCGCCAGTTCACGAACTACTTCCTTGAGGATAAGACACATTTTCTAGACGGTGGTATTGTTACGGACTTGCACGATGACGAGACGCCGTGTGTCTACACACGGAGGAAGACGACGACGACTCCGTCCGTGGGAGGAGCGACCAAAGACGCGGCGCCAACCTGACTATTTTATTTATTTCCTACTCTGTTATTTCGTATTATGTTATACGCATTTATTTATTTCTCATTATGTTGTTATTTCTTATTGTCATACCCGTGTCCATAAGAGATGAAGTTGTACTTCTTTTTGGATTATGTTTGGATGAATGCAAATTAGGGCTGCTCCCTAAGAATTTTCTCTCAATCTAGAAAACACATATACGATTTGATTAGGCACGTACCCGTATCGGGTACATTTCCGGTACGGGTACGCATACCATACACGCTAATACGATCACTGTTTTAGGTTTTCCGCTTTGCCGCGCTCTGTTTCATCCCGCTGCGTTCTGTGTCGCCCACGCCTTTGCTTTTCCGCTTTGCTGAGCTCTGTTTCGCCAGCGTCTTTCCTCTGCACAGCCGCTCCTATCGTAAGAAGACAGTACAGCCGCTCCTATCGTAAGCTTCTTCTCTTCTTCTCTTCTTCTTCTTCTCTTCTTCTTCTTATTCATTTCTGTTACTGGCATTTCTGTTTCGCTCCTATCGTAATAAGACCACGGTGTATTTAAAAGAACTTCAAAGAGTGATTTCTACTTCAGAATAAAAATGCAAACCGACTCCCAAGGTACTGTTGTTTCCTAATGCAAGTCGAACTTCTCAATTAGTTGGAGAAACAAAAAAATGAAAAGGCGGACCTATTAATATGGTTTTCCAAAATAAAGGTAGAGATGAGTTGATGAGTCACATAGCTAGGATGTTCTATTCTGGAGGATTTTCATTTCATCTATAGCTAGAAATCCATATTATATTATTTTATATAAATTTGCTGCTAATCATAATCCTGATGGATTTGTTGAAGAGGTTTAAACTTGTGAAGATGAACTTGCTTAATATGGTTTGATGTCTCGGATGGACTATGTATAAAACAGATGATGTTGAGAAAGCTCTAGAGGTTAAAAACATCATCTATAGTGACAAATGGTGGGATAATGTGGACAAGATCTTTGATATAACAAGACACATATATGATGTACTTAGGATTTGTGATATAGATAATCCTTACCTTCATTTGGTATATGACATGTGAGATTCAATGATATAAATTGTGAAGGTTGAAATACACATACACAAAAAGTTAACGGACTTGGAAGCTCATTGCCCTCTTTATGAGGCAATTTATGTTGTCCTCGTTGATCAATAAACCAAAATTGCATACCATTACATTGCATGACTCATTCTCTTAATCAAAGGTAATTTTTTTTGTTTATTTGATATTTAACATTTACTATGATTTATTTATTTACTATATGCTTTTATTTGTAGATATTATAGTCGAGAATGACTTGATGGATGACCAAATAAAGTTGCTCCAAATACTGATGAAGAGATTTCTTTGGAGAGGAATAAATGCATCAGAAGATACTTTCCTGATGTGGTAGAGAGGAATATATTAATCAATGAGTTTCCTAGGTTTACGAGGCTTGATCAAGCTTTTAGTGAGCCAGATAGTTTGGAGAGTAGAACTTCATTATTGCCCAAAGATTGATGGAGATACTATGGAACCTCATCACCTAAATTGCAAAAAATTGCTTTAAAGCTTTTAGGTTAACCTTCTTCATCGTCCTGCTGTGAGAGAAATTAGAGCACATACCCATTCATTCACTCATTGAGAAAAAAACAAAATTCCGCCACAACGAGATGATGATTTGGTGTATGTGCATAGTAATCTATGCCTATTATCATGGATAAATAAAATCTACATTCAAGGAAGGAGTAGAATGTGAGATATTGGAGGAGATGCATGAGCAAACTCTTTTGATGGAGTTGACATGCTTATGATTGTCAACTTGTATTTAGATGAGCCAGAAATTGAAAATGTCTTGATCTCTAATAATACAGAAGAATGAAGAAAATGAGTAATGAACATCGTTAAATTTGAAATGATTATGAATATTTTATGTCTAAGAATTTCATATTATATTGCATTAGTTATGGATTTGTACTTCAATTGATTATTTATGATTCATGTTTTATTGTTTTTAGAATTTATAATTGCATTTGTGAATTGTGATATATATATATATATATATATTTTATTTAATACAATGTATTCCGCCGTACCCATACCCTTGTATTTAAATTTTGTCGTACCGTCGTATCAGATACCTATCGTACCTGGTACCCATACCCGTACCGGTGCTTCTTAGCTCTCAATCCTTATCTCCTTCTCCCTCACCTCCGTCCCCCTTCCTCTCGCCGGGCTCCTCTCCGACATTGTTTCAACCCCTTCTAAAGGGGGCCTGCAGACCTAGCCCAACTTGCAATTTAAATATTATTAAACTAATTATTTTTAATATTATTTGATTATTATTAACTAAGGCGCTTATAGGATAATTAACGTCAGATAAAAAATATTTGATCTATAAATACATTTTCATAAACTCATATTATTTTTAATTATTTCCTAATCATTATCAGTTAAATCACAAACTTCATTAATCGAATGATATTCAATAAGCAACGACTTTTGTTGCATAACACAAATTTTATTAATATAAGTTTTCATAATAGATACCGACCCAATATGGTGGGATTAAGGCTTAAGTGTTGTTGTTCTAATCTTTCATAATAGATAAATTATCCTAAATAATTAAATTTAAAACGTGACAAACACAACAAGTACGAAAAAAATATATCATTTAATATATGTTTTAAATCTTTTTTTAATTATTCATCTGTGAACGTATTATTAGTGGTGTTATCGAAAGATATGCTCAAAATTTTATCTTTTATTTTAAATTATCGAATACATTTCATAATTATTTGATATATTTTATGAAACACCGACACTTCAAAATGCCCAACGTCTCGATGTCGGACTCTCCGACACTCGTCCGACTCTCCGACACTCTTCAACATGTGTGTCGAAAGTCCGGCACGGAAACTCATGCGGGACTCACGCGTCTCGCTCAATCGGACACGCGTGTCCCTAAGCTAGCTTCTCATGGTGAAGCAGGAGGCAATTTGTTTTGGAAGTGCATTTTTTGTCAAAAATATTTTATAAGTTCATATACAAGGGTGATAACACATTTGTTAATGATTGATGGAAAAGAAATTGGAAAGTATATAAAAGTCTCAATGAGTGATCTATTTGAGATAAAAAAATTAGAAAAAGAGGTGAAGGATAGAATAGTGAGTCCTGCTCTTAAAAAATACATTTGCCCCCTTCTATCATTTTAAGTAGTTAAGACGGATCTACGAGCGGGGTGAATATTTTCTCTAGAAATAGGAAAATTGAAAGTGGGGGAACAAGTTTGCTAGAGAATCCATTATTTTTACTGATGATATATAATGGTAATGTGTTAATGTTTTATCATTTTTTTATCTGTTGTTAAGTTTTACATTTGAATATTTGATGCGTAATATTTAACCATGACGTAGTTTATTTGAATATTTGTTAATGGTTCATTTTTTATTTTTTGTTAAGTGTTTTAGGATTTTCATGATTATAAAAAATAAAAAATTTAATATACGTGTCCTAGCGTGTCGGAATATGATATTTTTTTAGAATTGACGAGTCACGTGTCGTGTCGTGCTACGTGTCGGTGTCGGTGCAACATAGTTCCGACTACCCCACCTCGAGTGAGAGTATATTTGTTAATAATTGATGAAAAAGGAATTGGAAAGTATGTAAAAATCTCAAGGAGTGATATATTTGAGATGAATAAAATTAAAAAAAAGAGGTGAATGCTAGAATAACGCGTCTTGCTTCTAAAAAATGCATTTAACCCCTTCTATCATTTCAAGTAGTGAAGGCAGCTCTACTAATGAGGTGAATATTTTCTCTAGAAAAAAGAAGATTAAAAATGGGGAAAAAAGTTTTCTAGAGAATCCATTATTTTTACTGATGATATACAATGGTCATGTGTTAATATTTTTATCATTTTTTAACCTTTTGTTAAGTTTTACATTTGAATATTTGATGCGTAATATTTAAACATGACATAGTTTATTTGAATATTTTTTAATTGTTTTTTTATTTTTTGTCAGGTATTTTAGGATTTTTATAATTATAAAAAATAAAAATTTAATATACGTGTCCCAGCGTGTCGAAATATGATATTTTTTGAGAATTGATGAGTCACGTGTCGTGTCGCGTGTCGATGTTGGTGCAACATAAGATATATTGCTTGACTGGTATGGAGAACTTATTGATCCAATGACAAGTTAGATATATGATGTTCCTAAATTTAAGCTGGCACTCCAAACATCACTTGTTAAACTAGCTCTACCTTCTAAATTTGTCAAAGTAATAAATTAAATATAAGATTTGTATGCAAGGCGTCTAATCACGCTTTTACGCACCAAATGATATTGGAGTCAGAGCACTTTGTAGATGTATGTGGTTTCATTCTCGTTGTTGTAGTTACTGAATGACAACCCACGTTTGATGATATTTTCCATCTGCAGCTGTCATTGTCGCACTTGGTCATACACTCAGATTTGCCCGGATGCTAAACTTCACTTGGCTAGATTTTCAGGGTTTGTTTAGTTGCACATGATTTAATATGACATAAATATATAGTTTCTGCTCACAGTTAACAACTTTGTAATGTCTGAATTTCGCTTTAAAATCATAGTTGACACGAACTTTGTCAAAGTGCTCTAAAACTGAAGCCGTATGCTTGTGCTCCACGATTTTGTGAACATCGTTCGAAGAAGTTGATGCTATCACTTGTGTTGAAACCGAGAACCGACAACTGTGGAGATCGGACCTTAGAAAGGGGTGATCGCACACTTACTTCTCCTAACAAGCTTGCTTGACTGAGAACTTAGGATTCGAGACTGACCCAAGACTGCAATACGGAGGTCCCACCACACACCCGGAAGATTTTAGAGCGCTTCCCCTCTTTAGTTAGTGCTGTGCTAAGGATACCTCAGAAAGCGCTACAAGACTAGAGAATGAGAAAGCTTGTCTTCTGAGGTACTCATGTGGGTTTATTTATAGATTTCTGAGTTTGGCCTGCAAACAACGCAACTCCGCTGTCCAGAACGGTTATACGCAGGTCAAATTGGTCTGCCAACAACGTAACTCCGCTGTTTGAAGAGGCTACTGACAGATCAAATTATACTAAGCACATGCTAATAGCACCCCCACGTAAGAGGGCGAGCGCGAGCCGGCTCGCCATATCACCAGGGGGTGAGTGCGAGCCAGCTCGCCCGTGGGCGAGTGCGAGCCAGCTCGCCAGGGGGCGAGTGCGAGCCAGCTCGCCAGGGGGCGAGTGCGAGCCAGCTCGCCAGGGGGCGAGTGCGAGCCAGCTCGCCTGGGGGAGAGTGCGAGCCAGCTCGCCAGGGGGCGAGTGCGAGCCAGCTCGCCAGCCACCTCGACGGGTACGACCTGGCTCCCGTAGCTCGCCTGCCTCTTAAGCGAGTACGCGTCGGATCCTTGTGGCTCGCCCGCAACTCAGACGGATTCAGGCCGCCTATTGAGTTGAGGCAGGCCAGCTGCCCCTCGGCTCGCCCGTCTGCCGAGCTGAGGCGGGCCGGGTGCCTCGGCTTGCCCGCTTGCCGAGAACCGGCGGTCCTCCCCGGCTCGCCTGGCTGCTGAGAACTGCCTGGCCTCCCCGACTTGCCTGCCTATCGAGCTGAAGCGGGCCGGACTCCCCGGCTCGCCTGGTTCGGCCGGTCTGCTTAGGCGGGTATGATTCGGGCTACCTCGAGGCCCCCGTTCTGCCTTGTCAGATCCACTGGGCGAACACTGAGTTGTACATAATCCCCGCTCTTTGTGAGCTTTCACAAAGCCCGGATAGAATCATCCAACCCCACGTGTTCGGTGAGTGCCTGCTGAGCTGGAGGGAATATTTTTGTGGGTCCCACCTTCGTGCTATATATATCGCTGGTCTCAAAAGAATTCCCTGACTTTCCTCTTCTCTTTCTTTTCGCGAGTTACTATAGCGGTGCGCCTGAGCCTATCTCGGAGGAGGTGCGCACTTGCTTGGAGGCCGCAAGGGAGGGCGCACAGGGGCAGGTCGCCGACGCCACCCCTTGGATGGCTCGGAGGTCGCCCAACTCTTCTTTCAGGCCCAAGAAGGCCAAGATGATCAAGTGGCCTCAGAATAGTGCCCCTCCTAATCTGGTGGCCGGTTCGGAAGCCACCCATCAGGTACGCGGGTCGGTTATTTGGTTCCATGTTACTCAAATTTGATATCTTCTCCCCCGCAGGAGGCGTCTCGCGAGGATGGAGATGGGGGAGTGGATCCGGGACATTCTTCCCCTCGTGTATCCGAGCGGGCCGTCAGCCCCTCGGCTGCGGGATCCACCCTTCTCGCGGTCCCAAACATTCCGCTTCCAACTACTAGTGAGTTCGACTCCTCGCTTTTGCTTTTCGCTCGATCGCTCCTCACCTGATCACTTATTTTCTATAGCTTCTATCCCAGGAGCCGGCGACCTGCCTCCGCGGGTTCCATAATCGCCGATCCCCCCTGGATTGGACATGTCCTTTTCGGCTCTCGAAGGCGAGCCCTTCCAGGGCCAACCAGGCACTTCCCTCCTGTATGTCAGCGCGGGAGACGTGCCGACCCCAGGTAAGAGGGCGAGCGCGAGTCCCCTGTTGAGCCTCCTGTTGAACCACCACTTTCTGGTGAGAATGAGATTCAGGTGAGCCACTCATTTATGAGTATCAATTTATTGACGTCTTCCTATTATTGCCTTTGATCTTGACCCAGAGAGTGAATCTTGAGTGGAGCATCAAGTATGTAGGTCTTTCCTTAAGTACACTTGAGCATACTCCCGTTATTTTGAGAGCCTACCTTATGACGCATCACACTCATGATGAGTTTTGGGACACACCACCTGCTGACCCACTAGATGAGTTCTTTCTTTTCAGGGACACTTGCCACACTATAAAGTCACCTCTTATAGTCGATGTACATGATTTTCACTCAGGTGGTCATCGCATTTACGACTTTTCATACATACCTCCTGGTGAGACCCCTAATGTGTCACGTTCCCAAAGATACATTTGGCTCTTTACGAGCTCGTATTTGAGTGTTGATGTCTCATTCAGTCATTTGAATACTCGTCGCACACTCGATGAGTTTTTCTTCTCTCCACTGAAAGAACCTCCTGGTAGTCCACCACATTTAAAGACACCTTGATCATTATTAGATTTTCCCCTAGCGAGTGTGTAGTACCTATCGTGTTTCCTTTGCATCATTGACATAGGTCTGTTGAGTCGTTTCTTCATCATTTGCATGTGTCTGTTGAGTTTTTTGTTCATTATTTGCATGTGTGTCATGAGTCGGTCCGACGGAGGATCAATATTAGTGATAAATCTTATAAATTGCATGCAGATATTCACTGACAAGAGCAGATATTTCATGAAGGCGAGCAGGTGATAGTGAGAATCTGCGTTGTGAGGCTCCGTGGGAGTCCTGCTAAAAGTTTGAGCGTTAGACAAATGTATCCCTGCACAAAAATGAGACGGATCAGAGCAAATATCTATGATCTTGATATCCCGACGAGTATGAGTATCCGTCTCATATTTAATGTCGAGGATTTAACGTCGTACTACAAGCCTCCCGAGCATGTGGACTTATTTCGTGGAGATCCTCTTGAGCCTACACCCTTACAGACGGAATCTTGGACTGGACTTTCCCTCTTGTGGTATCCTTCATAGATTTCTTGCTCGTTCATTTAGCTTTAAAATTTATTCGTCTAACCTAAATAATTAAAGAGCTTGTCTTGAGCGTTCTAACGCCTGATTTATCGTTATTTCATAAATTGTTTCTTGTGATTATGCTTGTGGATGTATGAAACTCGCGACGATTCAATTCATAAAACGCTCACAAAGTTTCTCTCAAACAATTATTAACGGTTTTACAAAATCCAACGTTGGAGGTGATTTTGCGCGAAACCTCGAATTTGGCCACTCGGCCTCTCTTTTAAAAGTAAAAATAAAATCATTGTTAAAAACTCCCAATTTTTATTTCATAACAAATATATTATTTTGTTTAAAAAATATATTTAATTTGAAAACTCTGAATCCGGTTTACATCAGTTTGATATCAGAGGAATTCGATTCACTCTCATCGTGAATCATCGATCGGGTATTTTTGATAAAATTTACATCCACATTTAAAAAAAATGTTTTTATTAATATTTTTTTAAAAATTCCATTTTATTCTTTTTAAATCTCCTTTTACAAAAATAATAATAATAAATAAATTAGTTTAACTTTAATTTATTCTATGAAGTTTAATCCTTATTTTATTTTAAATTAAAAAATTTAAATTATTCTAAAGATGGAGAATATTGATGAGCGACTTAAAAATTTAATGAAAAACATAGAGTTTGTCATTGCAGGCCTCCAACAGAGTCTGAATGAGTTGTGCGCCGATGTACACAACCTTGAAATAAAAATACACGAACGATATGATTTTTCTAATCACTTCTTAGGTACGTATCAATCGGTGGAACCCACGTTTCAAAATTTAACAGTCATCTTTCTAAACTCGTTTCCCCCACGAACACCTTATCCTCACTTATTATCACTGACACACTCTCTTCAATTGAGGAGTTTCGTCCTGAACCCCAACTCCACGAAGAAGTGTTTCTTCCTCATACCCTCATCCCAATTGAAATGGTGTCCCCACTTGTTCACACCGACTCACTAGTTGTTCTCACCGAGTTTCTTCCTGAGCCTCTGCTCCAGGAAAAAGAATGTAATAACAATGAGACACTCACGTCGGGTGACAACTGCAATCTCATTTCTCCCGGAAAAAGAGTTGACTAGTAATGAGACCCCAACCTTAGGTGACATAGATTCAAGCTACATATGCACTGATTTTCCTCGTCCACTGCAATCACCAACACTGGAGGCCGCAAACACTATGTCTAATGCTCACCTGGGCTTAAAAATAGAATGATCGCCATATATTGATTTCGTATCTGGGGAACATCATTTCATAACATCGCATTGTCCTATAAATGAGTCTGGGAAAAATTATTTTCAAACTATAAATATATTTAAGAAAACTCGTGTTATAAGGTTAGTGCAAAATCCAAAAAATTTCACCCATAATAAAGATACACGTTTTAAAGGATTTCTTTGGAAATTTTTAAAAGATAAAATTGGAATCAACTTTAAAATTTATGACAGTAAGTTGCACGTGAGCGGATTTGTAGAATTGCCGCAATGTATTAAACATTTTATAATAACTTTTTTGAATATATTATGGGGTTGAGAGGACACTACATTCGAGTTTAGTAGCGCTTTTCACTCTCGAATCGACGAACTGACTGAAATCATTAATAAGAGTTTGAAGTATTTTCTTAGGCGTTTAATCGAGACAAATTTAAAACAATGAGATTTTGTACCGCCACAAGCTAAATTTACATGTAATAATTCTTAGCGCCGCTCTCTTACTATGTCTCCTTTTGAGATTTTCCATGCATTGCCCCGCCCACCTGATCGTCACCACCTTTCATTCCACGAACGTATTTGCTTTGAGGCGCAAGTTCATATTAATTATTTAAAAGAACTGCATAAAATTACTGCTAATATTTTGTCAGCAACCTTTGAACATTACAAACTCACGGTCGGTCGTTATCGCTATGAGTTATTCTTTTCAAGGGGAGGTCAGGTGATTGCTTACTGCAGGAGGATTGGTCTATTTCATGATCAGAAGCGCTTCGGGGCACCAGTTGAGCCACCCGTCGAGGCTCCAGATATTCCACCAGATTTAGCACCATCGATGATGTCCGATCTCTCCATCGCCAGTTTTTGCAAAGTCTCGTCGGGGTCGAACTCTTTCAACCCCGGGAGAATTGATGCATCCTTCGTCGCATCTTAAGTCTCGCATTTTAATTTTTCAGCATTTATTTATTATCGTGTATTTCTTTCACGCACCTGCTTTTATTTGAAATTGCTCGGCTTGTTGGGTTGACCGTCTTATGAGACCCTTAATAAATAGGTCTGCTAATTCTGGTAGTTAGGACGTAACGGTATTTAAAACGCATACATTTAATTTAAAATTCAAAAAGATGAGATCTTGGAATATGTTTTCTTTTGGAAACTTAGAACCTTGAAAATCCTTCATTATTCTAGCCGGCTCCTGTTTAAGAAATAATAATTATAATAAAAAAATAAATAAATGTGATCATTTTTATCTTGGTCGGTCTCCCCTTATTTGGAAAAAATATTCATAAAGGAGAATGAAAATCAATCAAGAATATTGGCCGGCCCTCCTTGGAAATTCATCCACTATTAAAAGGGAGCCACACCTCTGAATAAAAGGAGCCCGGACAAAACAAAGAATGATTTTTTTTCGTTCTCTGTTCATTGCCGGCAGAAATCCGTATACCAGTCGCCGAACCACCGTCCCTTCCAGTTCGACGGCGACTTGCCACCGAAGGAGTACCACCCTTTCCCTATCTCGCTTCCGGCCGAAGCCTCCTCGCCGCGGGACGCACACCGCCTGACGCCCGACTGCAAGCGTCTTCTTCATAGACGTTGCGGGAAGCCGTTGCTAGGCCGTCGTCGACCACGACACAAGCATCCGACGACCTGGAAGTCGCCCCGTGAGCCGTCGACTCTGACTTTACTAGCCGGCCACGAGAACTAATTTCGCAAATCATCCGAGACCTCTTTCTGCTGTGCAAACAGAATCTTGGACTGGACTTGCCCTCTTGTGGTATCCTTCGCAGATTTCTTGCTCGTTCATTTAGCTTCAAGCTTGTAGATTGCGGCCGGCATGTTCGACATGTCGGCCGACGTGTCATTTTTTGGGTGAAATCGCAACGTTACCGCTGTAAATGGTATTTTTTGCGTTTTCCAGAATGGCGGCCGACATGTCGGCCCGCTATTGAGGGTTATGGCGGCGCTATATTGTTTGTGGCGTTTTAAAATCTTTTAGGGTCAATAATTGTATAATTTATTAATTATAACTTATAAACTTAAATTAGTTAAATACTTATTACTTATAAGTTATAACTTATATAAAGTTATAACTTATAAATATTAATTAATTATATATTTATAAACTTAATAAGTTATAATTTATAAACTTAATAATCGTTTGCCTTATATTTCTTCTCCTCCTCCCCCGACTCATCACTTTCCGCCTCGGCTTGCCCTAGTCTCCCTCTCTCGCGATTTCTTACTCTCGCGACTTCTTTCTCTCTCGCGATTTCTGACTCCTTTGGCTAACGACTCTCTGGTTCTTTGATTTGCCGGTGATTCTCGACACTGGTTCTCGACAGCTTTCGTCGGCTGTCTTTCGTCGGCCGTCTTTTTATCGGCACTGGTTCTCGACAGTTTTCCTCTCCTCTCCTCTTCTGTGGCTCGTCCCCTCAGCACTGTGAGTTTTATCTTTATTTTTAAGTTATATTTAGGGCTTAGTTTTCTCTTCATCCTTCTTCTTCCTTCTCGACTGTCTATTTGGTGCTTTTGGTTTTCCTTCTCGGCTGTTTTTCTTCTATCTGCTGCAGTGCTGCATCTGTTTTTTCTTTAATCTGCTCCATCATAGCACACGCAAGTGCATATAGGGTATACAAATGTTCAATTGTTGTGTGGTATACAAATTTTACAATTTTTCTATGATTAATGGACAGTATTCGTAGCAAATTGCTCTTGATTTGAGCACTAATGTTCAATTAGTTCAAGTTTCTATTGATAATGCAAATCCAAGGGTATACAAACTCCTACAATTTCGACTGCAGTTAGATTATGATATGCATCTGTCTTATGACAATTGGAATTATGGAATTGCTGTGTGGTAAATTCTTATGAGAGTTGATTGTCATTGTGGCAGTGGTAAATTCTTATGAGAGTTAGCTGACATTGTGACATTGTGGCATTGTTGTATTGTGGCTATGAAAAAATCCTTATGGCAGTCGATTGACATTATGACATTTTGGTTGTGGCCAATCCTTATGGCAGTCGACTGACATTGTGACATTTTTGCAATGTGGTTGTATCTATTCATAATCCTCTCTTTCTATTTCTCTATATTTGTCTCTTCCCTTGTCCTCTATGATTGCAGATTTGCGACATTGTGACAACATATGATGCAAAAAAAAATTATTCAGCTATGTTTTTAGACTGATCAATGAATATTGATTAATGATGACATCAATATTGTGGGCATCTAGATATGAAATATCACTGATGTTGCATTTTTTTATTTTTTATAATTCTTTTTGTGTAGACTGAATTCATCAGAAGGTTCTAGCAAGGTTCCCAGTACTTCCTCCGTAGTAGGTCGAGATCCTTGTTGGGCATTTCAGGAGAAGGTGACTCCTAATGATACAAATAGAATACGATGCATATATTGCAAACAAATTATGAATGGTGGAATTACTCGCTTGAAGCATTACTTGGGGGGGGGGGATAAGGGGCAACGTTAAGGCTTGCCCGACGGTACTAGCTGATGTTAAAGAAAAGGTTGAAGGATATTTACACATTGCACAAGCAACCAAAAAGTTTAAGACTGAAATGTTGCAAACAACTTTGGAAGAGGTAGTTGTTGGAGGTAATGACATAGAAGAAGCTACACAAAGGAGCATTTATGCAAGCGTATGTACTAAAGGGCCTATGGATCAATTTGTTCAATCTCAAAGTACCGAGACAAGCAAAATGGTGCAAACCACCATTGATTGCAAGTACAAGAAAAAAGCTAGAGATGATGTGTGCTTGTGTATTGCTAGGTGGGCATACGAGACAGGAATTCCTTTCAATGCCGTGTATGCTACATCCTTCCAACAGGCGTTGCATGCAGTAGGGCTATGTGGACCAGGGATGAAGGGTCCAACCCCATATGAGATGAGAGAGAAATTCTTGAAGATGGAGGTACAACGGACGAAGGAGATGCTAACCACATTCACTCAAATCTGTAGGGTGCATGACTGTAGTATTCCTACGAATGCATGGACAGATAGAATGAGGAGAAACATCATGAACATAGTGGTGCACACTATTGCTGGGGTGACATTTTGGCTATCCAAAAATGTATCGTCATCCACACACGATGGAAAATTTATTTATGATTTTGTGGATGAGTCGATTGCCAGCCCAGATGGCCCAAAAGAAGAGAATATTATACAAGTTGTGACAGATAATGCATCCAATAACATGGCGGCATCAAAGTTGATGGCTTTGAAGAGGCCAAGGCTCTTTTGGACTTAATGTGCTACACAGACTATCAATTTGCTTCTCCAGGACATTGCAAGATTAAAGCAAATAAAAAATGCTATTGCACTTGGACGTCAATTATCAGTATTTATATATGCTCATACTATCTCCCTTGACATGTTCAGAGAGACTACAAAAGACTTGGAGTCACATGATCTTGTGCGCCCTGGAGTTACCAGATTCGCCACAACATTTCTTTCGTTACAGAGCATCCATGAGAAGAAGAGACAGTTGCGGGAGATGTTTACATTGTTTTAAATGTCCTCCGACATGTCCGACATGTCTCCCGACATGTCATTTTTTTAGAGGAAAACGATATGTTTTTCTCAAAATAATAGATTATGTTCTTTTGTAAAATATAGGCCGACATGTCCGATCTTTTCCGATATATCAGCCGACACGAATTTTAAATATATCACCCGCTATTTTATTTTATGTTATATTTGCAGACAAACATCATATATTTAAATCACCTATGGATACTATATTATGTATGTTTAAATCAATTAAACTTATTATTTCAATTTTTAACGTTTTATTCTTACAATCAATTTTGTATAATTGTTTCACAAATTTTTAATTTCATATTATAAAATTAGGAAAATATTGAATACATTTATTAGGTGATTGTTTCATATTTTTAATATAAATTTATAAGTTTGAAAAAACCTATAATAAATCAAGTATTATTAACTTTTAATTCTTTTATTTGCAATAAATTTATTGTTATCAAAATTAAATTAGTGTATAGTATTAAATATATTTTACAATGTATCATTTGTATTTGTTAATAATATTTTTTCTTAGATACTATTTAAATTTATTTCATAATATAAATGACTAATTTTTTATCTATTTGTTATATTATTTTTCTATTTTTATAACATATAATTATAGTTAGTACACATTAAATAAAAATTTTATTTATAATATATGGAAATCCGATATTTTAAAATATCCCCGACATGTCTCCGACTTCCGATATCCGACATTTAAAAACACAATTCGATATGTGTCCGACATCCGATATTTAAAACATTGGATGTTTACATCAGCAAGGTGGGATGCTACCAAATTATCTGGTAGTGATGCAGGCAAACAGGTATCTTAGTAGTTTTTTTCAAATATTATTTCTATGATTAATCTGTTTGTACTTTGTAATGTACTAATGTTATCTTGATTCTTGAATTGTAGGCTACAATTACAGTTTTGGGTGGTACTTTTTGGGTGAATGTTGAGCTTGCCCTTCTTATATTTTCCCCATTGGTGAAAGTTCTTAGAAGAGCTGATGGAGATGCACCTTCAATGAGATGGTTGTATGGTGAAATGAAGAAGGCTAGAGAGGAGATTGCTGCTGCTCTTGCTTTTAAGGAGAGTAAATATCTTCCTATATGGAAGTTGATAGATAGAAGAGTGAAGACTAAGATGAGCAGTCCATTACATCTAAGAGGATATTTTCTGAATCCCTTCTTCTACTACCCAAATAGGGAAGAGATAGATGGAGACCCAAAGTTTATGGGTGGGTTTATTGAATGCCTCACTAGAATGTACTCTCATGATCCTTCTATGCAAGATGTTATTACTGCTGAGGTTGAAGTTTATCAGCTAGAGCAGGGCTTATTTGGCCAGGACATAACAAAGAGGCAAAAAGAACTATCAGGGTTCAATCCAGGTATATTATCTTTCTCTATTTTTCACCAAATATTGTTGTTTTGCTTTTTGAATTGACTAGTATAATAATTTGTTATTTTCCATAAGCTTATTGGTGGAAGTTCTATGGAATTCAAACTCTAAATTTGAGAACTATGACCATGAGAATCTTAAATTTGACAACTAGTTCCCTCGGTTGTGAAAGGAGTTGGAATACTTTTGAGATGGTAATTTACTTACAAGTATAAGTTTTAAGATGATATTTCAAAAATATCTTAAAATGATAACAATTTTTAATGTTTATGTTTATTATATTTATATTTATTCCAAGAAAATGAATAGACTAGAAAGCCAAAGATTGAATGATCTTGTATTTGTGAAATTCAATTATAAGCTAAAGTCTAAATATTCTGATCCATCTCGAGACCCATTGTCTGCAAAGAGTATTGATGAAGGAAAGGTTGCTGAGTGGTTAATGGGTCCTGCTGATGATGTTGTAGATGATGGTGATGATAACAAAGTGTTTCCTGGAGAGGGTTGACTTGGTCTCAGATTGGGGACATTATAAATGTTGATGTGGGTTCTGCTTCTAGGAGAAGTGCAAGGCCGGCTTTAAAGCATGTATATATGGCAAAATCAAAAGGAAAACAGCCTATGCTGGAGAGGGATGAGGATGAGAGTTCTGAGGAGGACATTGATGATGCATTAATGATTTACACTTCCGAGGATTATCCAACAGATCAAGAAACTTGATATTATTTAGGTGAGTTTTATTAAGTTAATTTTTTTTGTCATGTTTAATCTTTAATATAGTTTAGTCTTACTCATATGTTCGTTCATTGATTGCGGGAAAACAATATATAGATTTATTTTAGAGTAGCAGATTTTGTGGAGCAGTGCACTCATATTTTGGGAATAAGGTACAATTATATTTTTAGTTTAATATGATTTTGTGATGTTGTATTACATGATAGAAAATATGCAATATTGTTTTTTTATTATAAATTGATTAGATGATTATTAGTAGTTTAACTTTCTTATATGAATTTTAGTTTACATTTAATTAGATAAAATAATTATAATTTAATTAATAAATGAAAAAATTATGGAATATATATATATAATTATAATATTATAATCCGACATTATGAAATGTCCCCGATATATCCCCCGCAATCCGACATCCAATATAAAAAACCCAAACCGACATGAGTCCGACATCCGACATCTGCAACCTTGTTTAGCTTTAAAATTTATGCGTCTAACCTAAATAATTAAAGAGCTTGTCTTGAGCGTTCTAACGCCTTATTTATCGTTATTTCATAAATTGTTGCTTATGATTATGCTTGTGGATGTATGAAACTCGCGACAATTCAATTCATAAAACGCACAAAATTTCTCTCAAACAATTATTAACGGTTTTACAAAATCCAACGTCGGAGGTGATTTTGCGCGAAGCCTCGAATTTGGCCACTCGACCTCTCTTTTAAAAGTAAAAATAAAATCATTGTTAAAAGCTCCCAATTTTTATTTCATTACAAATATATTATTTTGTTTAAAAAATATATTTAATTTGAAACCTTGAATCCAGTTTACATAAGTTTTGGGCCTGTTCTGGGCCGATTGGCTACTTACCATATATGGCATACCCGGATCAATGATCCGACTCCACGGATGCGTTCGGCCCGTCGTTCTGACACTATTTCATATATTACATTGTCATTTTTGCTTTATTTTTGATGTAATCAGGCTACCCCATCTCCGGCCAATCATTGCCGTCGATGGTAGGATACCCTAATATCTCTTTATTTTGAATAAGAGTGTATGAGTATGAGGCCTGCCATAGGTATTGCAGAATTTGGAGATTGTGAATCCCGGATTCCAGTGATCCCTCCACGGTGGCTACTCCGTGGAACCCCAGTTGACTACTCATAGACACTCTTCTTCCTCCCAAATGTAATACCTAACCCTAGCCTATATTCTCCACCTCCAAATCCCTCTATCGCCACCACATAATTCCCTAACAACAGTAACTCCTCGCTGAAACCCTCCAACAGCACCCGCCCCTTACTGAAATTCCCCCTCCCCCACAGCCGCCGCCCCTTCTCCCAACCCCAACAGCAGCCGCTGCCTCCTCCCAACCCCAACAACAGTCGCCCGCCCTTCTCCCAGCCCCATCCACCTTCCGCCGACCCCACCCCAAGGCACATACATCCAGATCTCGTTTCCTACATCCCAAATCAGCTGCCCTCCATCCAGATCTCCCTTCCTCAGCCAAATCCGCCTCCAAACAGGAAGATCCAGTCTTCCCCCTTCTAGATCTAGCCATATAACTTCAGATTTTAGCCGCCGCCTCGTCGCGCCTTGTCGGATTTACTCTCCTACGACAGACCTCATACTTTTGTGAGTTTTTGTATTGTCAAGGAACTTTGTTTTTATCATTTAAATGTTGTGTCGTGATCTTATACTTGTTTGGATAAATAACATCGTAATACTTTGGTTCTAGATTATTTTGTAATTTGCAAGGCTTCTTTGTCGTGCGCTCTTGCTTTGGCCCTCCCCGCGGAAGAAAGCCTAAGCCCGCTTGCCTAAAAAAATTATTTTGTTTTGCTAAAATTATCTGTGTAATTTAATTATTTATCGCTTAATTTGAATTTGTTGTCGGATTTGCATTGCATGTTGGGCCAAACATTTATGACCGTCACTGCTGTGCCAAACAGAGCCTAAATATTTCATGAACTATAAATTTTAATAGATAATTTAATAAGTTATTATAATAATATATCTAAGAAATATTTAATTTATATTTATATAATTATGTATATTAATTATATAAGTTTTTTAATATATACATTAATATTTATGTATCTATATATAATATAATATAACTTAAAACATCAAAAATCAAATGGTCCAGTGGTCAACTCTTCCATTATTGAGAAAAGGGCGTTCGAATCCGCACGGTTTTGAATTTCTGGCATTTAAATTTTTGGGCTTCTTGCCCGCCCGGTTATGCAAAATCTTGCCTGGTTCCCTGCCCGCGGTCCGCCCACCCAGTTCGGCGGTTCCCAGGCGGTCCGCGGCTAGAGGGGGTTTCTTACCTAGACCAAACCGACTGTGTATCCGGTCCGCGGTTCGATCGGTCGGACCGGCCGGTTCGGTCCGGTTTTCAAAAGCTTGCTCATTAGTGAAATATCAATCAATCATCATTAAAATAACTAGTCTTCATAATCCTTCCACTGTCATTGTAATCTTCTTTTTCATTGTATTTAACTTCCTCATACTCATCATCATTTCCAAGGGCTAGCAGAGTAGGAATCATTGTTTTCAAAGAGTTCCCCTTTTTGACTCTCTTTGCAGAGTTCACATTCCTTTCTTTAGATAAGAGCGTGTGATAAATATCCTCTTAAACTCCAGTGACCCTAGTATATAACCCCGTGTTCGCCGAGTGGGTCAACCAGGCCAAAATGGACGAATTCAGAATGGCCAGCTCGCGCTCGCCAAAATTAAATGGGCGAGCTAGACCACCCGGTCTGCGCCCACCCGAAGTTCGTCAATGTAGACCCGACCTTCGTTGAACTAAACTCCAGTCCCGAAGAAGCAACCCGGGCGGCCAGCTCGCTCTCGCCGAGGCTAGGCGGGCGAGCTGTGCGAGCTGGCCCGCCCAACCCGCTCTCCCATAGGCGACTTGGCCGCCCGCCCGCCTCAGAACAAGGGTTGGCGGGCTGCGTCGACCTAGCTCGCACTCGTCTGAGGAGGGAAGGCGAGCTGCGGGAGCCAGGTCGCGTCCGCCTCAGCGGAATGACGAGCTGCGGCGAGCCGACCTCCAGATCCTTGGAGTCTGTCCAATGGGGCCCAATGACCAAATTACCTGGGTGCCCCTGCAGGAGGTGCCAATATCCATCTAGAACAACAGAGTTACGTTGTTGGCAGACCCAGTTGGGCTGCACATAGCTGTTTAGTACAGCGGAGGTTGGTTATTTGCAGGCCGTTTTCAGAATCTTATAAATAGGACCCAAGGGACACCTCAGAAGGCATGCTCACTGGATCCCAGACCTTCTTGCGCTTCTTGAGGTAGCCTTAGCTCGGTATTTGGCTAAGGGAGGGGAAACAGTCTGAGATCTTCCGGGTTTGTGGTGGGACCTCCGCGCCGAGCCCTTGGGTCTTTCTTTTTTGTTTTCTTGTCATTTTGCTTGCAGGAGAGAAGTAGGCGCGCGACCACCCCTTCCCCAAGGGTTAACTCCACAAGGGACCGAATTCTCGGTTCAAACATTTTGGTGCGGTGAGCGTGGTCAGCACATAAAATCTTCAGTAGGCTCGATGACGGGAGAAGAAGGATGAGGTTCAGACAGGTCTTACTCGCCACACCCCCCACCTCTTGCCACAGTGGGGATGTTCGAAGATTTCAGGCAGGAGGTGCTCGACCTCGTTAGGTTCGCACTCGGTGCGCGTGCCGAGTTCTCGACTCCAGGAGCGCCAGTACTCGTGATCCCGGCCCTTCGCGAGGACGCTCCCGGCCCTTCGCTAGGACGCTCCCGGCAGGCGAGCTGGGAAGGTGGTTGCCGAGGAAGGGAGAGGCGGCGAGCACCCCGAGCGAGTGCTCTTCCCGGCTCGGCAAACAGCGGCAGGTTCGGCGAGATGGGGGTGGGAGACCCCCCAGCTCGCCCAGCAGGGGGAGACAACCCCTTTAGCGAGCTGGTCTATTCTGCCCCCATTCTGGAGGGGTTCAGGGATCCAAAGATGTCTTACTACGCAGGGAAGGGAGACGTGGTCCAGCACGTCCAGTGGTTTAAGGACGTGGTCTCGATCCGATAGATGTCGGATGAATTCAAGTGCAGGCTCTTCGCCATCACCCTCAAGGAGAAGGCGAGAGAGTGGTTCCACCAGCTACCGGTCAATTCCATCTACTGCTTCGAGGACCTACGCCGGGGGTTCATGTTGAGGTTCACCACCTCCAAGAGGAGGAAGGAGTCGGAATCCCTGTTCCACATCAAGCAGGGGGTGAACGGGACACTGGAGAGCTACGTTGACCGGTTCCAGGAGGAGGTGACCCAGGTACAAGAGATGCCAGGGCATACCCTGATGATGACCTTCACCCTGAGGCTACAACGGGGTTTCTTAAGAATGGAACTGAAGAAGGTGCCGCCCCTCTCCTACGAGGAGCTGATGGAGAGGGTGGCGAGAGAAGTCGACGGGGAGATGTCGAATCCGGAGTTTGCCCGGAAGCTGGCTAGGTGGGCCACGGAGGAAGAGAGGCCAAAAGGTGGCTGGGGACAGGAGGAGAGAAGAGCTGAACCCCGGCAGAGGGAACAACAACAGTAGCAGGCCAGGTGGGAGCGTCAGGAGCCGAACCATCGGCTAGGGTGGAGGCTGGAGTGACAAGATCAAGGGCCGCGGAGAGGTCACCATGGGGGGGATAACCGTCAGGGAGGCCAGGGCCAGTTTTATCCCCCAGGTGGGAGGCAAGGCCAGAGACCACCTCTTCCCAACCAGGACCAGGCTATGACTATAGCCATGGGGGAGAGGAGGAGAGCAGCCCGGAGAAGAAGGGAGGTTAGGGCGGAGCTTCCCTACTGCGACTTCCATCAGGAGGAAGGACACACTACGACCACGTGCCCGGAGTTCCTCGAGATGAGAGGAAACAGGGAGCAGCAACAACAACAAGACCGCCAGGGAGTGCGGATCGAGGAGGTCCTGCCTCGGGCAGAGGAGGACAGGTGTGAGGACCGGGCCGATGTTGGGGCCCGGGGAGGGATCAGAGTGATCCATGGGGGTGGGGTGGGGGTGGGGATAGAGGCTTCCCGAAAGGCAAGTCTCCACACCATATACAGCAGGAGTGTTGGCTCCACATCTCAGACCCCACCCCCGGAGGAGATCACCTTCTCGAGGAAGGATATGCCAGACCATGAGGACCCTTTCTGCGACGCGCTGGTCATCCAGACAGCGGTCGAGAACACCGTCTCCCGGATCCTCATCGACAACGGGAGCTCGGTCAACATCATCTTCAAGAAGGCGTTCGACGCGATGAAGGTGGAGGCCAAGAGGGTGCTGGCCTCAAATGGACCTCTGTTTGGATTCTCGGGGGAGAGGAAGGAGGTCGAAGGAGGTCGAAGGAGGAGTGGGGCTCCATCTCACTCTGGGGGGGCAGTCCCGCACATGCAGGTTCGTCATCGTGGACACACCCAGCAGCTACAATGCCATCTTTGGGCGACCCCTCATCAGCGCCTTCCGCTGCGTCCCCTCTTCTTTCCACCAATGTCTGAAGTTCAACGCCGAGGGGATCCATGTCCGGGTCCGTGGAGACCCCAATGTAGCAAGGGAGTGCTACGTCACGTCGGTAAACTCCATCTCTTGGCAGGAGGGGGCCGAGGAGATGGAGCGGAGGATGGAGGAGGCGGAGAAGGAGGTAGTGGAGATGGAGGTGGAGAACCGTACCCAGGTGGGGATGGCAGAGGAAGTTCAGGAGCCGGCCGAGGTCATGGCCGTGGAGGAGGCTGAGGAGGAAGTTCCTGCCCCAGGTGGGGAGGACGTTGGAGAGTGGGGAGAGCAGTCTAGGCTGGAGGCTGCGGAGGAGGTAGTGGAGATGGAGGTTCTCACCCTCGGGGGTAGGGTGGAGAAGGTCCGCATCAGCGGGGGATTGACCCCGGCCGACCAGGAGAGGATGCTGGAGTGCATCCAAAAGAACGTGGACATCTTCGTCTGGAGCGCCGCGGAGATGCCGGGGATCGATGCAGACGTCGCTTGCCACCTCAACTTGGACCCGGAGGCTCGCCCCATCCAGCAAAAGAAGAGGTCCATCGCGGACAAATTGACCGAGCCCATCAGGGAGGAGATGACCAAGCTCCTCAAGGCTGGCTTTGTATCCAAAATACAATACCCCGACTGGGTCTCCAATGTAGTCATGGTTTAAAAAGGAGACGGCCGGTGGCGTATGTGTGTTGATTTTTCTTTGCTTAATAAATCATGCCCCAAGAACTGTTATCCCTTGACTCGGATCGACGTGCTGGTTGACTCAGCCGTTAGTTTTCTTGTAATGAGTTTTCTTGATGCATTTTCAGGTTATCATCAGATCAGGATGCACCCCCCGACGTCAAAGATGTCTCCTTCATCACGGGGGATGGGTGCTACTGCTACAAAATGATGCCCTTTGAGTTGAAGAATGCAGGGGCGACCTACTAGAAGATGATGGACAGGGTCTTCCGAGAGCAGAGGGGGAGGAACCTGAAGGTGTACGTTGATGACCTCATGATCAAGAGCCGAGACGTGGACTCCCACCTCCGGGACCTAGAGGAGACCTTCGCCACCCTGCGCGAGTACAAGATGAGGCTGAACCCTCTTAAGTGTGTTTTCGGGGCCAGCAGAGGCAAGTTCCTGGGCCACCTTCTCACTCCCGCGGGAGTAGAACCAAATCCTGACAAGGTCCGAACGATCATGGAGCTGGGTTCGCCTCAGAACGCTAAAGAGGTACAACGGTTGACAGGGAAGCTGACAGGGTTGAGCATGTTCCTTTCCCGGGTTGGGGAGAAGTGTTCCCCTTTCTTCAAAGCATTTAGAGGAGGTAAGAAGTTCGAATGGACCGAGGGGTGCGAGGAGGCATTCCAAGCCCTGAAGAAGCAGTTGACCCAGGCTCCGCTGCTCCAAGGGCCGAAGGAAGGGGAAGATCTGTACTTGTATCTCGGGGTCGGAGCGGAGACCTTGAGCTCCGTCTTAGTTCGGGAAGAGGGGAAGAAGCAACTCCCCATATACTATGTGAGCCGGGTGCTGAGTAAGGCCGAGCTCCGTTATCCCATCTTGGAAAAGCTGGCCTTCGCTCTAGTCGTCTCGGCCCAGAGGCTCTGACCTTACTTCCAGGCACACTCGATCCGGGTGGTGACTGACCACCCCCTCCGCAACATCTTTGAGGGGGTGGAGCATTCAGGCAGATTGGTTAAGTGGTCGGTGGAGCTGAGCGAGTTTGACATCATTTTCGTCCCCCGTCTCTCGATCAAGGCCCAAGCGATGACCGACTTCCTGGCCGATTATGTGGTCGAGGTATCGGAGGAAGAACTACTCACCCAATTCCATGGAGGGTGATGGTAGATGACGCTTCGGGGAGGCACTCCCTTGGAGTGGGGGTGATCTTGGAGAGCCCCCAGAGAACGAGAATTGAACAAACAGTGGTGGTGCACTTTCCCATCACCAACAACTAGGCCGAATATGAGGCGGTGATCGCAAGACTGCGCCTAGCCATGGAACTGGGGGTGCAGGATGAGGAGGTCCTCACTGACTCCATGGTGGTGGCTTCTCAGATCAACGGGGGGTTTGAAGCAAGGGAGCCCACCCTGCATCTATACTTGGCGAAAGTGAAGGGGGTCATCGGTATGTTCCAGACTTTCTCCATCCGACACGTGCCCAGGGAAGAGAACGAGCAGGTAGACCAACTGGCAAAGCACAACCCCCGAATTGGGGGTATCATCACCGACCTGTTCCGCCCATCCATCGAGGAAGGCGAGCTGATGGAGGTGGACCAACACCCCTCGTGGATGGACCCGTTCACGACCTTCCTTTCCACAGGAGAATATCCAGAGGGGATGGACAGGAAAAAGTTCAAGCACAAGTCGGCATATTATCTTACGCGTGACGGACAGCTGTATAGAAAGACCCTCTCCGGCATGCTGGCACGCTGCGTGGCCAAGAGGGAAGTCCAAAGGATCCTGGAGGAAGTCCACTCAGGGGAGTGCGGAGGCCACTCAGGGGGCAGAACCTTGGAAGGAAGAATCATCAGGCAAGGGTACTTCTGGCCGACCCTGAGCCACGCCGCTACAGAGTTCGCAAAGAAGTGTAGCAAGTGCCAGTTGTTTGCCCCCCTCCAATTACAGCCGGCTCAGCGCCTCAGGAGCATCACGACGCCCTGGCCCTTTGCGATCTGGGGTATGGGTCTGGTAGGGCCTTTCCCCCAGGCCAACGGGCAGAGGAGATTCTTGTTGGTCATGATTGACTATTTTTTCAAGTGGATGGAAGTCAAGGCGTTGGCCAAGGTAACCTCCAAGGTCATCAGGAACTTTGTGTGGGGGGAGATCATCTGCAGGCACGGGTTGCCACAAGCCATCGTCACAGACAACGGGCCTCAGTTCGCTAGCGTCGAATTCGTCAACTTCTGCGGGCAACTCGGGATTGATCTCAGGTTTGCTTCGGTTCACCACCCTAGGAGCAACGGGCAGGTGGAGGCGACAAACAAAATCATCGTCAATCTCCTCAAGAAGAAGGTGGAAAACTTGAAGGGTTGCTGGGTGGAGCAGCTCCCTTCAGTTCTTTGGGCCCTGAAAACCACTCCCAACACCGCCACAGGAGAGACCCCCTTCAAGCTCTGTCATGGGTGCGAGGTGGTGCTTCCCATAGAGTTCGAGGTCCGGACACCTTGGGTGGTCGAGGCAGGGGCCGACAGGGAAGAATGACGAGCTGAGAATGAGGAGTTGCGGCTCTCCCTCGATATGGTGGAGGAGTTATGCGACCTCTTCGCCGTCCGGCAAGAAGAAGTGAAGAGAAGAATGACTAAGTACTTTGACAAACACGTTAGGGTCAAACAGTTCGCGGAAGGAGATTTTGTCCTAAGGAAGGTGGATGCCGCGGGAAGATCAGCCGCTGTGAGGAAGCTCAACCCCAACTGGGAGGGTCCGTACATTGTACAAGAAAGATTGAAATCAGGAGGGTACCGCCTCCGAAATGTGGAGGGAGAGACCCTAAGTCTCACCTGGAGTGGTGACGACTTGAAACGTTTTTACCCTTGAACCCTGTAAGTAGTGTTCCATTTTCTGATAAGAGCTTCTCGATACACCTGTGCCCCCGCCATTGTTTGCGCAAGTAGAAGTGTTCATTACCCAGACCCCGAGCAGATCCCGCTGCCAGGCTCTCATCTAGCTGGCAGGGCTGGATGTCACTCGGAGGAGTCTACCCAGACCCCGAGCAGATCCCGCTGCCAGGCTCTCACCTAGCTGGCAGGGCTGGATGTCACTCGGAGGAGTCTACCCATACCCCGAGCATATCCCGCTGCCAGACTCTCACCTAGGCAGGGCTGAATGTCACTCGGAGGAGTCTACCCAGACTTCGAGCAGATCCCGCTGCCAGACTCTCACCTAGCTGACAGGGCTGGATGTCACTCGAAGGAGTATACCCAGACCCCGAGCAGATCTCGCTGCCAGGCTCTCACCTAGGCTGCAGGGCTGGATGTCACTCGGAGGAGTCTACCCAGACCCCGAGCAGATCCCACTGTCAGGCTCTCAACTAGATGGCAGGGCTGGATGTCACTCGGAGGAGTCTACCCAGACCCCGAGCAGATCCCGCTGCCAGACTCTCACCTAGCTGGCAGAGCTGGATGTCACTTGGAGAAGTCTACCCAGACCCCGAGCAGATCCCGCTGCCAGGCTCTCACCTAACTGGCAAGGCTGGATGTCACTCGGAGGAGTCTACCCAGACCTCGAGCAGATCCCGCTGCCAGACTCTCACCTAGCTGGCAGGGCTGGATGTCACTCGGAGGAGTCTACCCAGACCCTGAGCAGATCCCGCTGCCAGACTCTTACCTAGCTGGCAGGGCTGGATGTCACTCAGAGGAGTCTACCCAAACCCCGAGCAGATCCCGCTGCCAGACTCTCACCTAGCTGACAGGGCTGGATATCACTCGGAGGAGTCTACCCAGACCCCGAGCAGATTTCGCTGCCAGACTCTTACCTAGCTGGCAGGGTTGGATGTCACTCGGAGGAGTCTACCCAGACCCCGAGCAGATCCCGCTGCCAGGCTCTCGCCTAGCTGGCAGGGCTGGATATCACTCGAAGGAGTCTACCCAGACCCCAACGGACCAACGAGACAGAAGGTCTTGGTGAATGCGACGCCTAAAGTTGGGACCCCAACGCTCAAACCACGGAGGAAAAAATCACGGCCGCCAAGACGACCTTTACGGGTCGGCGAGCCAAAAATGCCAACTCGAGCCTATGGTTCGGCGAGCTCCCGGAAAGCAACCAAGAAGGCGAGAACTCATACCGCGTCGTGACCCTACGGAGCCCAACTCGTATGGAGCCAGGCAGCTCGGGTGCGGACCGAGTTGGCTCGCCTGCTCTGCCTCGCGAATAGCACGGCGAACCCGGACGAAGGACGAGTATCGTCGTTCGCGGTTCGGCTAACTGGCGCTCCTATATTTCCTAAGTCCTGAACGAGCACGCGATCTAGCTCGCAAGCCGCGGGAAGGGAGACAACGAATAGAAAGATAAAAAGCAAACCGCGAGTACAAGAAAGAAGAGACGGATTTATACTACAAAGAAGTATCTTAACAGAACAGTTTCAGAGAATGCGTTTCATTGATCAAAAAATTATAAGTCCTGGTCCTCGGCCCGCGTTCATATTACAGCAAAAATATCTTAAGCGAGGCGCGAGTACCTCATCAAGGAGAGCCCCCGAGCGACGAACCCCTCCTAAATGGGATGGAAGGGCTCGTCGCCTGGCTTCGGTACCGGGAGAAACAAGGCCGGTACCACGCCTTTCGCGGAAAGGTCCGCACCCTCGCTCTTGATGAGGTCCGCCCGCCGCAGCATCTGGAGGGTGTACTTCGCGGCACTGGCGGCGTTCCTCTGCATTAGCTCCTCCAGCTCGTATTCGGTATAATGCGCGAGTTGTCAATCGTTGGTGGAAGCCGGCAGAGCGGCCGCTGCGGCTTCCAGCTCTCACACCCGCGCCCGCATCACCTCCATTTCTTTCTCTGAAATGGCGAGGGCGGCATCAGCCGCGTCGGCCCTCTCTTTCTGACGCTCTGCCTCTTCCTGTGCGAGACGGCGGGCCCCTTCCTTCTCTTCCACCAACTTCTTGAGCGAGGGGGCGTTCTTCTCTACCCGGAGGCATCGCCGACCGACCAAGTGGGCCATCTCAAGGCTACGGAGCTGGGCCCGTGCGCTTTCGTGAATCAACACCCGCTTGGCTTCCTCATCATAGATGGCAGCGTCTTCCCGTGCGTAGAGGCCGAATGAGAAATTATAGGCCTCCCCGCCGATGGTATCCTGCTCCAGCCAGCTCGGCAGCAGTGTGGAGACGAAGACCCGGTTCGTCTCCTTGTCCCATTGAAGGAGCGGGACGCCGAGCTAATCTAGAGCCGCCTCGCCGTAGCCGAATTTGCTGTGCCCTCTTGGCACCGTCGTCGCGGCTGGCTGAGCACCTTTTTGCTGCCTGGAGGTGCCAGCCTCCCCGGCGGGAGAGCTGTCGGCCGGAGGGGCCGCGGGGGCGAGATCCCTAGCTGGTTGGCCCACCGGGGCCTTACCTTTCTCGCGAGGTGAGGGAGGCGCACCGCTCACTTTCTTCGGTTTCTTCGGCGGTGGCGGCTGCGGAAGCGATCCGCAGCTAGGCCGCTTCGGGGGAGCTGAGGCAGCGGTCTCGCGATGAGCGACGGCGACGGCTTCGGCGCGGGCGAGCTCGCTAGAAGCGAGTCGTGTGCTCTCGTAAGGGGGGTGCAAGGGGATGTCCCGCTCTCCTGCGAAAGGGAGAGTCAGAATTTGAAGGGTAACAACGATGTAAAAACGGAGAGGCGCAAGTAACTTACCTCCCCCGGGCGGGACGGGGGTGAGGTTGTCCACGTTCCTACGAAGGAACGCAACTTCGAAGTTCTTCCCCGCGAAGAACCCGCATAACTCTGTCTCGTGGCCCCCCAGGCTAGGGGGCGGTAGCTCGCCTCGTTGAGCTAGATTGGCGAGAAAGGGACGTTGCCGAAGTCCCCTTTGACGAAGACAAACTTCTTTAGCCAATTGTGGCTCTTATTGACGGTTGCTCGCACCTTGACTTGGACGCTGGAAAAGTAGGCGGTCCCATCCTTATTCGCCCGAAAGAAGAACAGCTTGCGGAAGACCGCGAGACTGAACTCGATTTGCTCTTCGCGTAGGAAGCACGCGAACCCAATCATCACCGTAACGGAGTTGGGGGTCATCTGGCCAGGAACGACCCCGAAGAATTTCAGTATTTGGCGGAACTCTGGCCATAGCGGAAGCCGGAGACCCGCCTCGAAATGCGCCATGGGGATGGCAAGTTCCTCCGCAGAAAGGTTGTTAATTTTCTCCTCCACCCCGGGCTGGCGTGCGGCCATGGACGAAGAGATGGTAGCTCTCTGGGCTAACCGGACTTGGGACCTTGTTCCTCTCCCTCCTGATCAGTCTTGTGTTAGCTGCAAATGAGTCTTTACTATCAAACATGCTCCTGATGGAACAGTTGATCGTCTCAAAGCTCGTCTGGTGGCCAGAGGCTTCACTCAGCAACATGGCCTCGACTATGACGAAACTTTCTCTCCAGTGGCAAAACTAAATACTATTCGGGTTCTAATCTCTCTTGTTGTGCACCGCCAATGACCCCTTCATCAAATAAATATCAAAAATGTCTTTCTGGCGATCTCCAAGAGACTGTATATATGTACCAACCACCTGGGTTTGAGACCACGGGGGAGTCTTGTGTATGTCATCTCAGGAAGTCTATATATGGTCTCAAACAATCCCCTTGCGCCTGATTTGATTAGTTCAGTAAGGTGGTTCGCGAGATGGGATTCACTCGGAGCTCTGCTGATTTCTCTCTTTTTACTCGTCATCAAGCAACATGGACAGTTCTTCTTCTTGTGTATGTGGATGACATTCTGATCACGGGAAACGACACCATCGGGATCCAGAACATCAAACAATATCTGAACTCCGTCTTCCAGACAAAGGATCTGGGTAATCTGCGATACTTTCTTGGACTTGAGGTTGCAAGACGACCTGATGGTTTGATCTTATCTCAACAGAAGTATTGCATTGATCTTCTACAAAGTGCGGGCTATTTTGGATGCAAACCTACAGACACTCCGATGGATATGAATCATAAGCTGTCGACACATGACTCTGGTAATGACCCTGTTCTTACCAATCCAGAGTACTATCGAGCCTTGGTGGGGAAACTAATCTACCTCACAGTTACACGACCTGATATCTCATTTGCTGTTGGAGTTGTAAGCCGATTCATGCATACTCCTCAGACCTCTCATCTCCAGGCCATCGAGCGGATTCTCAGATATCTAAAGAAGGCTCCTGGACAAGAGCTTGTTTATAAACAATCGACTTCATTATCTCTTGTTGCATACTTTGATGCTGACTACGCAAGGTCTCTTGTTGATAGACACTCCACAACTGGTTTTTGCACCTACCTCGGTGGACATCTTATTACCTGGCGTAGCAAGAAACAGACTGTTATTGCTCGCTCATCTGCTGAGGATGAATATCGTGCAATGGCATCAGTCGTATCTGAAGTCATCTGGCTAGAGTGTCTCCTCAGAGATATGGGTCTCAAACTCTCCTCTCCTGCTATCCTGCTCTGTGATAGTTAAGCGGCCATACATATTGCCAAGAATCCCGTGTTTCATGAGCGCACAAAGCATATCAAAGTTGACTGTCACTTCATTCGGGAAAAGGTTCAATCGAAGAAGATAGTATTGGAACACGCCTCGGCTTCCAGTCAAGTTGCTGATATTTTCACCAAGGCTCTCTCTCGGACTTTGTACTATCAGTTCTTATCCAAGCTTGGCGCTTATGACTTGTACGCTCCAGCTTGCGGGGGAGTGTTAAAGATAAGATAAATTAGCCCATTAGGGAGGCCCATGTGTATTGGCCCCTGTATAGTTCCTTTAGTACCACATTGTATATGTAGGAGTCTCTCCCTCTTTCTACCTCTATATAAGTGTATGTAATCCTATTCTTTGATAATAATACAATTAAGAGTGATTTTCTCTCTCCTGTTTTTTCTCCTTCTACAAATATGTTAAATTGCTATCCAGAATTTTCACACATAAAACAACAATTTCGAAGCACGAAACAATAGCTTTAAAGCATGGGTGGACAATTTTGGTGCTAAAACTGTTGCCCGGATGCAATTTGAGGGATTTTTTGCCTCTCGACAACAATTCTAAGTCTCAAACAACAATTTCGCTCAACATAATTACTACCCGAAGATACTGGAACTGCTAGACAACAATTTTAGATTAATGAACAGTTTTAGCGAAACTGCTTCCCGCATGTCGAAACAACTGCAGTTGCTTCCAGGCAGCAATTTCACATGCTAAAACTTCTGTCCGAATGCAATTTCAGGAACTTTTAACCTTTGGAACATTTGGACCAAAAACTCATCTTTGGAATTAATTTTAGCATTTCATGTACGATACAAGATTGAATATAAAAAATATGGGAATACCATAATTGATCGACAAAAAATAAATAAGATAAATGAGGAGGTACCATATAGGTCGAGAAGAAGCTCCAATGAAGAAAAAATCCACGTAAGAGGACTCTGATTAAGAAGAAGCTTCCGTGGAGAAAAATCTTTAAAGGAAGAAGAATTTACGCCTCTTCGACAAGAAGGATCCTCGAAATATGATTAATCTCCAAGGAGAGGACTCTTCAGTGAAGAAAGAAATCCGATGAAGAAGGATCTAGTACGAAGAAACAAAGCTGGGGAAGAGGGTGCGTGAGGATCATCGATCGATTGTTGTATGGCAAGAGGATCGACCAGCTGGGCGTGAAGAGGAAAGAGGTTGAGTGGCTATGGCGATCTGGGCGTGAAGTTCATCTCGTCGAGAACAGGAAAGACTCGAGCAGTTGTGCTTGAAGACTGAAAAGGCGTTGTTTTTCAGCATAGTAAGGAGAGGAAATAAAAAAACCCTACTAATTCTATTAAACCACCTAGCCACATTAAGTCCGAAGGTGTGTCCGAATCGCACCTTGCACTTCGAGCGCCCCTACAATGCCCAGGCTAAGTCGCCCGCCTCTGTTGTGCAGACACACCGCATGCTGCACTCTGTGCGCCTTGCGCTCGAGGCGTGCCTTTAATAATGTGCATGTGTTTGTATGTATGTATGTATGTATGTATGTATATATATATATATATATATATATAGGGAAATGTTATTATGCGCACCATTTAGGGTGCGCACAATGCGCACAACCCACATAGAGGCATTTTTTGAAAAAGTTGTCAACATCAAAGTTGTAGATCTCATCGATACGAACAACTTTCATGTTAACCACTTTTTAATTTGAAGCCGTTTAGGCCCCTGATTTGGTGCCCGAAAAATCTGGGGCGTCCTTCATGTACTACGCCCCAGATTTTTCGGGCTCCAAATCGGGGGCCTAAACGGCTTCAAATTAAAAAGTGGTTAACATGAAAGTTGTTCGTATCGATGAGATCTACAACTTTGATGTTGACAACTTTTTCAAAAAATGCCTCTAAGTGGGTTGTGCGCATTGTGCGCACCCTAAATGGTGCGCATAAGATCAGCCCTCTATATATATATATATATATATATATATATATGCAGGGATAAAATTAAAAATGAATGTATCAGGGATAAGACAGGAGTAGCACCATTTGCAGGGATGATGCGAGAAGCTCGACTAAGATGGTTTGCACACGTACAAAGGAGACCTTTAGAGGCACCTGTTAGGCATTGTGAGAGTCTAGTCACCAGTCATGTTAAGCAAGGGAGGGGTAGACCAATAAAGACATGGAATGAAACTATAAGGAAAGACATGATGTACTTAGGCATTAATGAGATTATGACTAAAGATAGGGCACAATGGGGACAATGGATCCATATAGCCGACCCCACTATAGTGGGATAAAGGTTTGAGTGTCCTTGTATATATACAAGGATAAATACAAATAAATAATTTGATCAATTGTATGGCTTTATAGTTTTTTTTTCAAGTATACTAATTAGGCTTTACATGATTCCACACATGATTATTTAAATCTTGCATCTGATTGTTTCAAAGCATGATACTTCATTTGCTAAGGCTATTTAATTCATATTAGGGGTGCATGCGGTCGTTTTGGGCCCAAATTGGAACCACACCTCAAGGTAGTGATTTTGGCCCAAGCAAAACCGCACCGAACCAAAAATTTTTGATGTTGCTTCGGTGCGGTGCGATTTTTTGCTTTTTTCCGTGCGGTGTGATTTTTATACTAATTAATAGTTATTGGTTGACATGAGCTATAAAATTATACATTATTGTATTATATATATAAATGCAAGACAATATAATGTATAAAAGATATGCTAATGAGATTTTTAAAACATATGGAAATTGATTTGTACACAAATAATAACACATCCTCACAAAAAGAATCATAAATGTCCATAAAACTTATGTCAACTACTCGCTCCGTCACTCCTTGCAGCATGTTTTATGTTTTTGCTATCTAGGTTTAGGAAGGAAAATATGAAATTGAATGAATAAATGCTGTCGGCTTGTTCCTTAAGTAATATGACAAGTTATAATGAGTTATTTAATCAATTAAACTATGCTTCATGTTTGTTTTAACATCGTATATCACCTGGCAACAATTAGATACTTCGGGCTGGTTTGGCGTGGCAGATTACCCGCGGAGGAAGGCCGCCTCCGTGCAGTGGAAATCCGCAGGCTGGCGGTGCTGTCAACGCAACCGCGGCGGATCAATCCTGCCAAATGCGCCCTTCATCACTAACACAATTATTTTAATTTTATTAAATTAAGCGGACTAGTCGGTTTGGGGCAGTGCGATTTTTGTGGTTTTCAAGATCCGAAAACCGCACCGCACTCGTTTTACTAAAGTCCTAATATGTATCGCACTAAAACTACACGGTGCTATTTAAAATTTTGTGCAGCTTGTGCGGTACATGCGGTTTTTGGGCTTTGTACTTTTTAACTCTCATCCCTGATTAATATGAACATATATTTGTCCTATTGTCTTACTTTCGAGTTACTCACTGAAGTTTACCTAAAAGTATTATTTTCATACTACATGATAAATATAGCATGGAGAATGGAGCTATGGTATGTGATTTGCAGACATGGGAAGATGAGATATCTTGGAAGCAGGACTTGGAAATTTTCCAATCACAAGTTGATTCACTGAGGGGCAAGCTACTGGAGTTAAAAGTGGGCATTCAATGCACAAAAGATGATGCGAAGAGTGAGCTAGATCTTCTTTGGTGTAAAGTTGGAACTATTTCAACATTGCTCACTTATCTTAAATCAAAGGCCAGAAATATGGCAGTTATGCATTTATCTCAGTGTGTATGTGCAATTAAACATGAAGATGGAATGAAGCTTATCAATCTACATGACACAACCTTATCAGATTGTTCCAAAGGCATGAGTCCTTTCGAAAATCTATCAAAAGAACCTTCATTAACTCTGTCAAAAGAACCTTCATTAACTTTATCAAAAGAAACTTTGTTAACAAGTAATTTTAAACTTGGATCTCTAAACACTAATGTTCAAGCATGCACTGGGGATGTACTTAAATCAGTTGGCATGGTGACAGATATTATGGAGTCTCTTGTTAAAAGGGTCATCGCTGCAGAAACTGAAGTTGCTAATGAAAAGGAAAAAGTAAGCCTGGGGTTGACAGAGCTGAGGAGGAAGGCACTCCAGATTGAGATAATGTCAGCAAAGTTTAAGGAGATGGAGAATTTTGCTGCAGGTACAAATGACAAACTTAATGAGATGAGGCAAAAAGTTGAATATATGGTGCAGGAAACATCCAGACAGAAGCAGCATGCTGCAGAAAATGAGCTAGAACTTTCTCGGGTGAAGCAAGATTTTGAAATGCTGAAGTCCTATGTCAACCATCTCATACGATCCAGAGATGTACTTTCATCTGAAAGTCAACTGCAGACAAGGGAGGTTTTTGATAGGTACAAAATTTATGCTTTTTGAATCTTTTTTACATTGTCCGTCTAAAACAATTAAACAAAAAGTTTTTTTTAATTAATTGAATAAATGCTGTTTATATGGCCTTTTTGCAAATTCTAAACTTAAGCATCCATTATAGGCCCATAAAGGGGGTGACAGCGCGTGGCCGCATATGTCATGCATCTTTTCTATTTGCTTTGTATCTTTTTGTTCACAGTTAATTTACTCACACTTCATGTAGCTCAGGTGAGGGGCATAACTGAAATATTTTGGAACTTTCTTCCTCACTATATATATGTGGGAGTGGGTCCTTAGATGGTAGCAGGAATGAAACCCTAATTCTCTCATCTTAATATCCTCTTTCCCTCTCTTCTTCTCAAGCTAGGGATAGGGTTGAGCAAGTCTCTTCTCTGTCCTCCTCTCTCGGTCGAGCTCGGCTCCCATTGTATCTTCCACCATTGGGAAGGCCAGGTCAAGAAATGGTTGAGATGGTCCTCTTTCAGACTTCTCCCACACAACCACTCGGAATCCAGAATGGTAAAAACCTGGTATCAGAGCTTTTGGTTCTCTTGTTAAGGCCCTGTTTCGAGCATCCCAACTCTGCTCTCTGCATGACTTGTCCCGTTCGACATTCTCTTCCCCACACGTAAACGACGGCCTCGTCGACAACAGAAGCCTTCATCAGTCTCTTTAACCTCGTTTGCGCCGCTGACTGTGCACCAGATCATTCCCAACTGCAAACGACGGAACTATCTACGATAGAAGCCTTCGTCAGCCTCATCAACCCCATCCGCGATGTCGATTGTGCGCCAGATTGCCTCAATCGCTCGACCGAGGCTCAATGACATTTCCCTCACCCGACCCTTACTTTAGCATGACTGGTACCGCTACAACTGCACTTCCAGTGGGCCACCCAACCTATACTTACCTTCGAAGGAGTTTTCAGCCAACCTGACATGCTCCCCCGCTTTTTCCCCTACTACTCATGTGCTCTGCACTTAGAATCGATCCTTCCAGCCATTGACCTCTTCTACTGCCACCTACGAACAACACCCACGCGCCTCTAGCGTGGATGAAGGTGGTCTTACCGTCCCTCATTATGAAGGCAATGCAAAAGATGATGGTTGTCCAAGCTCAATGATAGTCTGCATTCATTTCCTTGACTGCTCGCCTCGATGACATGTATCTACCACCCCCGCTAGGACACCACCCCGCTACAAGCTCCATAAGAGAATTTTTACATGTTTTGAAGGTTGCAGATGTCTTCATGTCGGTTTGGGTTAGAAATGTCGTTTGTCAGATTGTGGAGTATATATCAGAGATATTTTATAATGCTGAATTTTAATATTTAAATAAATTTATTCGTCTGTAAATATATTTTTTATAAATAAGTAAAATTGTACATACAATGTATGTTTTTAAATTATGCAATAAATATATAATAATATGATTATAATGAAGTATTTAACACAGTAAACACAATTTTACATATTAATAAATGGTAAATACTGAAGAAAGTAACTTGTCTGTATTTGTATGATTGTTTCAGGATCAACTATCGTCTAGTAGTTCTATGACAGGATCAACTATCGTCTAGTAGTTCTATGACATGAACGCTTTTAATAGGTACCCTCATCTTCTTGGCTTCTCTTTATCATAAAAACAAATGTAATCAAAAAGGCAAATCGATGTTAAGTCTTTAATAAGAAGTTAATAAAAGAAATAAGAAAATTGACATTTTTGGTTACATGGTCTACCTTTGTATAATTCCAAATATTACTTTGCCAACTTATGATACCTAAGTAACATCAAACAATATATATAGTGTTGGGAAAAACCCTATGATTTAACTTAACAATTAAATTATAAGTGATTTTACAATGTATGATTATTACCCATATTGTATAGTGAGGCTAATATGGTCATAGATGTCCTAGGAAGTCAGTTGAGTCATGAGCATGAGGTAGGCACACTGAATAGAGAAAGAAAATCAAGTAAAATCAATATGTGTCGACTAGAACTCGACGCAATGTCGACTTCGACTGGAAGTCGACATCACATCGACTGAAAATCAAAGCAACATCAGAAGATAAATCGATGTTACTTTAAGGCAGAAGACGAAGCATGCACCCATAAACTATCGACGCAACGTTGATTATTTGTATAAGTCGACTGGACTCCAATTTGGAGACAGATCTCGATGCACATTCTACTAGAAATCGATGTATCGTCGAATGGAACTCGGAATGGAAATAACATAAGATCTGTCCAAAAATGTTTAGAAGAGATCAACATAAAATTCTTTTGAATCTTCGGAGCTATTGGAAGAATAGTTTAAGGAAAGAATTCTCCATCAATTACAAAAGAGTTTATATGAAAAAATTTGAAGAATAATTCGGAATTTATTGAGGCAGATATGAAAGATAATTATATCATTCCTTCTGAATATATTTTCCAAGATGAAGAGTAATTCAAAATCTCCAAGGGTTTCTTATTCCCAAAATTCAGAAGAAGAAATACATATAACATTAGAGAATACACAAAAAACAATAGAGCCGACAACAATATCTTCTTGTTCTTCTTCCTCTTCTTTGTTGCTGAAACAATACAAAAAATTCTGAAGAGATAATCTAAAATACTCTGGATCAGAAGCTTATAATTCTTGCATCTTCTTCTTAGCAAGGATTCATCCATTTAGAAGATCCAGAAAACTTAGTGCCTGAACAATCCCATGAGTCTTGCTGAAAGAGGATTCAACTTAGAAGACTTCATCTTCTTCTTCTCTTCTATACTCTCACTTTGTAACAGAGTAAAGAGTTATAAGAATCTCTCGTTAAAGGATTCAGTTTTTGGTTCTAAAAGTCTCCTTATCAAACGACTCAGAACTTGGTTCAAGATCTCCTTATCAAAATATCTAGTGCTGGTTCAAGATCTTCTTGCCAAAATATCTAGTTTGGTTATGAGAGTTTTTTTATCAAAAGACTCAGACACTGAGATAGTGTATTCCTATCATAATGGTAGAAGAGTGGATGTACCCAGATTTGGAGAATCACTATAGCTTTGTGTCTTGTGCTGTGATTTTCTGTGCTGACCATAATTTATTTCCTGCACTTTTATTTCTGCACTTATTTATTTTATTATGGCTGAGATTGTTGATGAAAATCTAAAGGTGTTTAGATAACTTATGTAAAAATATTTTAAATCTCTATTTACCCCCCTCTGGAAAATTCTTTGAGAATTTATTCACAACTGTTCACACTTTCATATAGACAGTGCACAGGGACCCCCGTGCCCCGCGTGATAGTACCCGGCCCGTGCCGGGCTGGTTTAATTAAATTATGCTGTTTTAGTTTACCTTTAATTTTATTTAATTATGTAAACTATTTTTTGGGGAATTTTTTTTAGGTAAAAAAATTGCCCCTCTCCCCACAGTTTTTGGTTTCCCCATGCATTTTTTTTTCATTTTTTTTAATTATTTAAACTATTTTTAAGTTTTATTTTTTATCAAATTTAAAAAATTAAAAATTAAACGCAACGCAAAGGTGCTCCGCCGCTTTGGCGGAGCCTCCGACGGCCTACCCGGAGCCCACCGACGGGTTTGCCGGTGGTGGCCCTGCCGGAGCTCCACCAGACTACCCCCGATGGGTTCACCGGTGTTTGGCGAACCCGCCGGTGGGCTCAGGGCAGGCCGTCGGCGGCAACTCAAAGGCGTGAGCAAGTGGGGCGATCAAGATTTTTTCCTGTGGAGGCCGGGGATTTGTGTGAGAGGATATTGGCAACCCACCTTAAGCTTTAATCAGGCGGCTGGTATTAAAATATGATGGATCAAACGGTTTAGTATTTTTTGTCGACCGGGCTACACCATAAGGGGATATCTTTATTTATAGTATATATATATACATATGCGAGTGCCCGATACGAGGCTCCGTCCCTACGACAGAGCGCGACAGTACCCACCGCCCCCGGCGGGCTCCGCCCCTACGGCCAAGCGCGATAGTTCCCTGCCGCCCTCGGCGGGCTTCCCCCCTTCGGTGAAGCGCAACAGTACCCCGTCGCCCCTGGCGGGCTTCGCCCGCCGCCCCCGACATAAAAACTTAATTAAAGAAACAAAAAACTGAATTGAACTTAATTAAAGAAAAAAAAACTTAATTAAAGAAACAATAATTTTAATTGAATTAAAGAAACGGTAATTTCAGTAATCTTAAGTTAATTAAAGAAACGATAATGTACATACAAAATCTGCTGCTATACTATAACATGAAAGTGTTCATGGCATAATGGAGAAGGCGTGTGATGTAAAGGTGGTGGTCGGCGGTTTGAGTCTATTTGTTTTTTTATTTTATTTAATTAATCTTGCATAACTTTAGTCTCACATCGTGGGTTGAAGCCATCTCTTCGGGTATATATTAAAGAAACGGTAATCAATATTTGAAATTTGGCAGACCGTGCGGGCTACACCGTGGGCAGGACTTCACTGGGCAGGCTGTATGCGTGCGGGCTTGCTTTGTAGCTGGCGGCAGGCTAGCTTTTGATTTTCATAATTTTAATATAGCTTTAGGACATCCCTAGTAGGTTTAGGAGACCTATGAAAAAGTGGAGAGAGTGGGAGTGCTTTGATCAGACTGTTCCTGAAAAATCATGCCAGATTCGACGACTGCAATCACTCCAATGAGTTCAAAATTCCTGAATTTTATATTTTCTTTATAGTGGTAGAGAGATATGAAATAAAAAACTATATGCATCATAAGCTCATAAGTCAAAACTGGAAGTCAATAGAACTTGGTCCAAAATGCAATTATGTTTGTGGGATTATAAAAAATAAAAATTTAAAGTCCAAAATGCAATTATGTTTGTGATTATAAAAAATAAAAATTTAAAATGTATTGCAATTAGTATAATGTTTGTGGGCGCAAGCATTTCAACCTCTCAAGTCCCAATGCATAGCTTCCACCTACATGTCTACATCAAGAAAAATGCCATCATCCATATTAGATTAAACATTAATGAACAAAGTCATTTTATTTTTATTGATTTATAATTTTATTCTCTAATCTTTACTGACAATTCATTACTTCATAACTTCTGTTTTATTTTGTAGTTTTCAAAATTTGTGACTAACAATGGAGCTTGTATATCCTCCTCTGAAAACCCATTATCATCATCTTTTTCTAATTTCGGCGTTACAACCCGCTTTTGCTTTAAACTTTCATTATGTGATGATTGGTTATATGGTATGGTGCTTCTTGAACCCAAATACGCATCTATAATTTCTCCAAGTTGTTCTCAAGTCAGCCCTTCTCTAGAAAACACTGCCTCTTCATTATAATTATCACCTTCAGTTGGACTCACGAGCCACTTTGCAACCTTGCCTTCATCTATACTTTTTGCAGCTAGTGAATCCCGAGAGGTATCAACATACTTAGACGAGCATGATATTAAAATTCACGAAGACAAGATCATTTAATCGTTTGCTCTCAAGTCTATTCCATTTTTTTGAATGAATCTACATATTTGTAAATTATAACATCTAAAATAATGAGTATTTATTTAATACTTAAAATAAAGTTAAAGTGCATGCTACTACCATTTTTAACGTGCTCTAATTTCATTCGCATCCAGATGAATTTGTGGTCAAGCTCTATATCCTCATGACTATCATCCTCAACTTGAGAGTCTCAACTCTCAACTCCATGTAACTTCCACCGGTGAACTAAAAAGAAAGAAATTGTAGTTAATAGTTATACAAGTCTTTTAGTAGCTTGGAATTTGAACTTATATACCAACTTACTTGGATTAAAAGAAGGGACAAGTAGTTGTCTCTTTGAAATTTCTTTTCCTAATAACTCTTGACCAAACTGATATATATCAAGTTCACTTGTGATATGATCTTGCATATCAGGATCATTTGTATGCATTTTTCTAAGACAATCAAGAAACACATGCATGAACTTTGGATCGTCTTTCACCTCCTCTCCTACACATTTGGGCTCGAATCCACACATACCACCCTCCACCCGCCGTCAATTGTTGAGGTCATGGATCTTGCCCGTTTGGTCGAAGCGGATTTCTAAGGCTAGGCCTATGGATACGGGCAGGCCGCCTATTATGCTTCCATCACGCCCAGTCAACCGCCCTACAGTGTGGCCTACTGCCTTCCTCAGGTGGAACCACCCCCGACCCCTGACCGTGCCTTCGCCCTGTCTTCCTAGGCCGCTGGCCCAACCCAGGATCTCAAATCAAGAATATCACAATTTGCGTACCAAGGGTCTGTGTTTTCGATGCAAATAACCCTACTATCTGACCTACGACTACCCGTTGAAGGACCTTCGGATCCTCATTAGTGAGGAGGAACCCGATGTTACTCTTTGTCGATTTTGAGGCCCTTCTGATGGACACAGCTTCCGAGGACCCCCCATCTACCACCTTCCACCGATTGGACCTTCCGCTATTCGCCGTCGGCAGGTTCTCGAGCCCTCAGACGATGAAGCTTCGGGGGGCTCTTCAAGGGCTCTCTGTTGTTGTGATGATTGATAGTGGAGCGACCACAACTTTATCTTCCAGTGTTTGGTGGACTGTCTACCGTTGCCTGTGCATACTGCGGACCGCTTCTCAGTGTGCTTAGGGGATGGTCGGTGTCAGGCAATCAGGGGATTTGCTCTTGCTCTCACTATTGACCACTCCCCTTTTTAGGCAGACTTCTACGCTTTCTCTCTGGGTGGGGTGGACATTATTCTTCGGGTAGCGTGGCTCCGCACCCTTAGTGATGTCAGTGTGAATTCGGACCGCATGACTATGCGCTTACTCCGAGAGGGGAAGCCTTGTTTACTAGAAGGCGATTTGGCTTTACTTCGCCAATCTGTCTCCCTATGGTCCCTTCAGAAATCCACCGATGTGGACTGGGTTGCTTCCTTATGGCATGTGGAGCAGGAGGCCCGTTCCCCGACTGCCCCAGCACTACAGGTGATTTTGGATCTCTTTTCGGACATCATCGCAGACACGTCACACCTTCTCCCGTCTTGGTCGACAGATCACCGCATCTCCTTGCAAGGGAGTTTTTCCTCCATCATAGTTCGACCGTATCTGTACTGCCATATGCAGAAGGATGTGATCGAGATATTGGTCAGGGATATGCTAGTTGCGGGCATCATTCGCCCCAGCGCTAGTCCATTTTTGAGCCTCGTCCTTCTTGTCTGCACGAAGGACGGAAGCCAGCGCTTCTGCGTGGACTACCGGGAACTCAATAAGGTCACGATTTCGGATAAATATCCTAATTTCGGTCATTCAGGAATTATTGAACGAATTATGAGGGGCCGTCTATTTCTCAAAATTGGACCTTCGCGCAGGTTACCATCAGATTCGGTTCAGGGAGGAGGATGTTCCCAAGACGTTCTTCCTCATGCACGACAACCACTTTGAGTTCCCGGTCATACCCTTTGGCTTGGCGAATCTCCCCCACCACTTTTCAGGCCACCATGAATGATCTATTCCGGCCGACCCTGTGCAGGTATATCTTGGTTTTCTTCGATGACATCCTGGTTTGCAGTTCATCTTAGCAAGACCATCTTAATCATATCCGCGCGACTCTCGCCACTCTCCGTGAGCACTCCATTCAGGTGACCCCCAATAAGTGTGTTTTCGGTCCGATCAAAATTAGCTACTTGGGGCATAGCATTTCCGCACACGACGTGGCTATGGTCCCAGACAAGGTTCGGGCCGTCCTTCAAAGGATCTTGCCTCGATCACTCCGCGATGTTCGTGAGTTACGAGATACTATCGTCGGTACATCAGAGATTATGGCAAGATTGAAAAACCACTCTCTAGCATGTTGAAGAAGTCAGAGACCGACAACTTTCAGTGGACGCCGACAACGTCCTTGTTTCCAATCCTACAACGGGCTCTGAGCACTGCCCCCCGTGTTAGCTATGCCATACTTCTCGCAGTCGTTCTTGGTTGAGTGCAACGTGTCTGGCTCGGTTGTTAGTGTGGTATTGATGCAAGCGGGACACCCCATCGCCTATTTCAGCCATATATTCGCAACCATCGTGCGCCCCACTCCGCTTACAAGTTCGAGCCTATGTTGTCAAGGCGCGCGCCTAGGGGCGCCTGAGGCGCCGGGCACACCGGGCGCACCTTGCGGCGCCTGAGCACGACTGAGGTGGGCGAAGTGCCTCGGGCCCCAGGCGCGCTGAGGCATGCGCCTTGCGTTCCATCCAGGCGCACATTAGACGCGCTTGGCAGATTTCCGGTCTGTTTTTTTTGGCCTTGCCTCCGGTTCGGTTTATTTTAAGTTTAGGGTTTTGTTTCTTATAACAAGTCGGGGTCGGGGCTCATTCTTTACCTCACGCCGTCATTCTTTATCTCACGCCAGAGCCCAGACAAAAGCTCGCCCTCTCTTCCGTTCGCCGCTCCTCTTCCGCTTGCCAGCCGCCGTTGATTTTGGTAGTTTCTTCTTCTTCTCTTCATCTTCTCCTTATTTCTTCTTCTCCTTACTTCTCCTTATTCATTTTTCACTTCTTTTCTTCTTCTCCTTATTTTTCCACTACATTGATTTTGGTAGTTTCTTCTTCTTCTCTTCATCTTCTCCTTATTTCTTCTTCTCCTTACTTCTCCTTATTCATTTTTCACTTCTTTTCTTCTTCTCCTTATTTTTCCACTACATTCCTTCTTTTACCTCACGCTGTCACTTTTTTCAATTTTTATTAATCTTTTGGTGAGATTTTGATGTCATTAGAGGTGAATGCTATTGCAAGTGGATTTGTTTCTGTATTTTTGCCTCCAAAAACTGCATTAGTGGATTTGTTTACTAAGCTAGCTTGCAAATCTTTGAATCAGATGCTTTGCTTCAATTTTTTTGCCTCCATAAAAATTGTATGCATTCAAAATTTTTAGTGCACACATTGTTGATGTATATGATATTGTTAGTGATGATCATTACGGATACTAAGTTATTAATGATGCATTAAACGTAAATGGGAAGCTTATTTATAACAATGTATTAATAATGCTATAATTTACAATTCTATATATTCTCATTTCTCAAAAAATATGTTCAGAAATAACAATTTTATTTACCTATGAGCTAACATGCACTTAGTAGTTGGACCAGAGGGAGTATGGGATGTAGGCAGCTCATCAGTATCTACACCTCCAATAATGCTATATATCTTTATAGATAGTTCTCATCATTCATGAAAAATGGCAAAATGTTGTATTTTTGTAATATCTTTATTTTGAAAATTGAAGGAGAAATGCTCAAATGCCCAATTGTTCTTTAAGCATTTAAGCTCTTTCCCAATTTGAATGTGTTAGAGGTATTTCATAATTAGAGATATCAATAGTGTGTGTTAGAGACTTAGAGGTATGAAGCAGGAGGGATCTATAGGCGGCGGAAAAATCGGCGACCTAACCTTTTACATGCTATGCAAAAGTCCGACGGTGAGATTACAATTGGATAATAAATAAAATCATCCCACGCAAATAATTCAAAAGCAAGACAGAATAATTTATTTGGGCAAAAGCAAGATTAAGCTTTCCTCCGCGTGGAGGGCCAAAGCTAGAGCGCACGACGAATAAAGTCCTGCAATTCACAATATTTATCTAACAAACTACTACCATACGAGATATCCAAGCCAATATGATGTCCAGTCCGATAAATAAATGCTGAAAAATAATAATCCAATACAACAATACTCACTAAATAGTGGGCTCACCAAGACAATTAAGATTCCAGAGCCGGATGCGTGGATCGGTGATCGAGAGTGGAACCAGCGGCGTTGAAATATTGGAGGTGGCTGTCCTCGGTGGCGGAAGATGAAAATGGACTGGAAATGGATAGATCCGACCACGTAGGTGGCGATCCGGGCGGGGTGGGTAGTTCCGATGATGTAGTAACAGATCGGGGTTAGGGAGTGTTGGACGGGTGTAGAAATAGCGGATCGAGGGCTGAAGTTTCTCAGATATGCACTGATCTTGAGAAACAAGACGACGGGGAGGTGGATCCACATGAAGGGAGGGTTGGCGGCTTGGGAGAAGGCTGTAGAGGGAGAGGCGGGTGTAGATCGTGAGGGGAGGGGAAAATCTGGTGGCTTGCGGGAGGGATTTAGGGGCTGGCGTTGGGGTGGTTTGCAAGAGGGTGCGACTGAGGGAGTGCCAGGGGTGTCTTACTCCAGTTCTAACGGAGGAGGGTCTGGAGGTTGAGGGGAGGGGTAGCAGCAGGCTGTGGTTCAAGCTTTAATAAAAATATATAAATGAACAATAAATCGTATTTTTGAATAGTGCTAGTGAAATAGTAGTCGGCTGTTTTAGGGCTTGCTGGAGCCGCAGATTCTGCGGGAGGTGGGGGAGTTTCTGGGCGGTGGAAGAGGCTTTTGTGGTGGGGAAAAGGAGGGTATGAGTAAGTGGTGCCTTGGGGAGGAGTTTGAACACCTATGAGTCGTCACCTAGGGTTCCACGACGTCGACACCGGGGGGTGATTGTGCAGTTTCAGGATTTTCTTTCTCCAAAACCTGCAATGCCTTCAATCAGCCCGCAAACCATCTTCTATTTATAATAAAAGGAGGATTAGGGCATCCCACCATCGATGACTATGATTGGCCGAAGGTGAGGCTACCTAAATACATTAAAATAAAATTCAAAATAGTGAAATAATATATCAAATTGATTCGCAATGCGAATCCGAACACATCTGCGGAGTCCGATCGTCAATCCGGGAACGTCATATATGGATAGTCGCCAAATCAGCCCCGAATGGGCCCAAAACTCATCATCCACTGGAAGTGCTCGTCTATACTCCGCACCAATCTCCCCAGCTTGAAAGAATTCATCTCCCGATGAATAGAGATTCGATTTCTCTTGCTGCATGCCAGGTAAAACTCAAAGAAGTCCACCAGAGGTCGCCCAAGTGTCGTCGCTAGAAAAGTGTCCTCGCCAATCAACTCCTCCTGACTGAAAAGCTGTCATCTCCGGTGAATAGAGACGACCGTGCTGAATTCGAAGTCCAGGGGCGAATCGATCAAGCTCTGCTGCTAGTATCCAAGAGTCACCAACGTCTGTAGTGGGAATGCACTGGTGGAGTCTGGTCTCCATGATGCTCTTTTCGCTCAACTCACGAGTGGTGGATCCCAGTGTGATCAGCGGCGCCATCGGTAGAACCAAAGAAGACGAGTCCCCAGGTGGGTGGGTGTCAGAAGTAGGTGAGTTGTGGTGGCCATCAGACACAGGTGGGATATGAGGGTGGCAAGGCAACGGGAGTGGAGGTGTGGGCGGCTGGAAATCCCCACTGCTTGGGTCCACATACTCGTGAGGCTCGTAGTACGACGTCATATCCTCAACACTAAATACCAGATGGATACCCATACTTGCAAGGAAATCAAGATCATAGGTGTTTGCTTCAATCTGTCTCCTGATTATATAGGGATCCATTCGTCTAACGCTCAAGCCTTTAGCAAGCCTCGTATGGAGCCTCACAACGCAGATTCTCACCATCACCTGCCCGCCTTCATGAAGTACCTTCTCTTGCCAGTGAACATTCGTATATGATTTATAACATTTATTATCATTAGGGATTTTCTGTCGGACCGACTCATGCCACATATGCAAACGACGGACAAATAACTCAACAGACACATGCAAATGATGAAGAAATGATTCGACAGACTCATGCAAATAATGTAAATGATGCAAATGAAACATGACCGACGCAACATACCTGTTACGAGAAAGTCTAATAATGACCGAGATGTCTCTAAAATATGGTGGCCTATCAAGGGGCTCTCTCGGTGGAGTGTAGAAAAACTCATCCCGTGTGTGACGAGTGCTCAGATGACCGTGAGAGACATTTATACATAAATGCGAGCTCGTAAAGAGCCAAATGTCTCTCGAGGAATGTAGCACACAGGGGGCTCACCAGGAGGTGTGTACGAAAAGTCATTGCGGATAAGATGACCACCTGAGCGAAAGTCGTGTGCACCGACTAGAAGACCTGACTCTCGAGTGTGGTGCGTGTTCCCGAAAAGAAAGAGCTCGTCTGGTGGGTCAGCAGGTGGTGCGTCCCAAAACTCATCGATGGTGCAATGCGCCATAAGGCAGACCCTCAAAATATGAGTATGCTCAAGCGTACTTAAGGAAGACCCTACATACATTATGCTCCACGCAAGATTAATTCTCTTGGGCAAGGCTATATATGATAGCCAAAGAGACGCCAATAGCTCAAAGCTCATAAACGAGCGTCTCACCCAAATCGTATCCTCACCACGATGTGGAGGCTCAACAGGGGGGTCATTGTAAAACTCTTCACTAGGGTCATGATCCTCCATGTGAGTACCATCATAAGGGGTCGTGTCCCTGTGAATGGGTGACATAGTCATTACAAGATCAACATCAAGCTCTGGGCTCCCAGTCATGATGTGACTCCGGGTAATGACAATGGGAGATCAACACAGACCTACACCCAAGAATGGATCCATGGGTGCGGTGTCAGGAAATGGGTCTGTAGTTGGGGTGCTAACTAACCCGGTGTATGACAGAGGAGGTGTGGGTGAGGGACACAACACTACAGACTCAGTAGGTCACTCAGGTTCGCTCTCAGTCGGGGTCACAAGAGACGGGCTAGAAACAAGAGATAGGTCACTCACTTAGCTAAACACCTCACTGGAGTAAGAGCAATCCGCATCAGGTATCAATTCTATCGTGGCTGACAGGGCAGTGGTAGACGTCATAATGACCTCAGTTTGGGAGGGGCTCGTACTGCGGAGGTCGGGGTGAGAATCCAATCGACAAGATCTTGCAGATCTCAAAGACTGTTCATAACGAATGATGAGCTGATATGTCGACTCGAGATACTTCGAGCTATGATAAATCACCTTAGCACGAATGTCAGATCGAAGCCCAGACCGAAATTGGGAAATAGTCATGGCTGAGTCCTCATAGATGTCACTCCTCACAACTAACTCATCGAAGCAACCCCTGTACTCAGTGACAAACATGGATCCTTGCTTAAGGGAAAATAATTGGTCGAACAAGCGACTCCGATATGACAAAGGCAGATACCTCTGACACAAAGTACGCTTCATGTCCACCCAATTGGTTATGCGATGTAGACGGTCTCGCTCGCGGGTCCTCTCAACACTAGCCCATTATGTGCTCGTCTGATCTAAAAGTCTAACTTTAACAAACTTGACGTGACGCTTACCGAATACCTCAAAATGATCAAGATAATACTCCATATCCACGAGCCAATAACTGAAAAACTCGGGACTCGATGAGCCGTCAGAGGAAGGGGCAGCAGTACGAAACTTACTCTCAAGATCTCTCTCGGAACGACTATTCTCATAATAATCATTCCTAAGGTAACCGAGTCGTGTCGAAGGATCAACACGATCCGCTCCCATGTACGGATAAGAATGACCACAATCATCATACTGATCGTCTCTAGCATAGTGGGGTTGTGTCGGTGGGTCAACACGATCTCTGAAAATGATGTACTGCGATCGAGAATGATCGTCGTAATAATGTGATGATCTCCCTGACGGGGTTTTGTGAGAGCGGGTGCAAGTGGTCTCGAGACCTTTAAATTGAGGTGGGGACAAGTGGTGATACCTAGACATGACAGACAAACCTATAGACTCTACAACTGCGTATCGAAAAGTGTGCGCAACCTCGCTTTTATACTAATTGACGCAGGAGGGATCTATAGGTGGCGGAAAAATCGGCGACCTAACCTTACATGCTATGCAAAAATCCGACGGTGAGATCATAATTGGATAATAAATAAAATCATCTCCCGCAAATAATTCAAAAGCAAGACAGAATAATTTATTTAGGCAAAAGTAAGCTTAGACTTTCCTCTATGTTGAGGGCCAAAATGGACCGGCAATTGATAGATCCGGCCACGTAGGTGGCGATCCGGGCAGGGATGGGTAGATCCGATGATGTAGTAATAGACTGGGGTTAGAGAGTGTTGCACAGGTGGTAGAAATAGCGGATCGGAGGCTGAAGTTTCTCAGATCTGGACTGATCTTGAGAAACGAGATGACAGGGAGGTTGATCCACGTGAAGGGAGGGTTGGCGGCTTGGGAGAAGGCTGTAGAGGGAGAGGCAGGTGTAGATCCGGAGGGGAGGGGAAAATATGGGGGCTTACAGGAGGGATTTAGGGGCTGGTGGTGGGGTGGTTTGCAAGAGGGTGCGGCTGAGGGAGTGTCAGGGGTGGCCGACTCCAGTTCTGATGGAGGAGGGCCGGGAGATTGAGGGGAGGGGCAGTAGCAGGCCGTGGTTCAAGCTTTAATAAAACATATAAATAAACAGTAAATCATATTTTTGAATAGTGCTAGTGAAATAGCAGTCGACTGTTTTAGGGCTTGCTGGAGCCGCAAATTCAGCAGGAGGTGGGGGAATTTCTGGGCGGTGGAAGAGGGTTTTGTGGTAGGAAAAAAGAGGGTATGAGTAGGTGGTACCTTGGGGAGGAGTTTGAGCACCTATGAGTCGTCACCTAGGGTTTCACGACATCGACACCGGGGGGTTATTGCGGAGTTCTAGGATTTTCTTTCTCCAAAATCTGCAATGCCTTCAACCAGCCCACAAACCATCTATTTATAATAAAAAGAGGATTAGGGCATCCCACCATCGATGACTATGATTGACTGAAGGTGGGGGCACCTAAATACTTCAAAATAAAATGCAAAATAGTGAAATAATATATCAAATCGATTTGCAACGCGAATCCGAACACATCTGCGGAGTCCGATCGTCGATTCGGGCACGCCATATATGGAAAGTCGCTAAATCAACCCCGAATGGACCCAAAACTCGTCATCTACTGCAAGTGCTCCTCTATGCTCCACATCAAGGTATTTCATAATTAGTGTGTTAGAAGTATTTCATAATTATAGGTATTTTTTCTTTCAAACTTGTATACAATTCCAACCCAATTTTGTTTTTTCCCCTCTTTTTAGAACAAAAACTTACCTATATTTTGCAATGTGTCTAGATTGTTATTATTGTGTACATTTATCTTAGTTTTGTCCTTATTTGTATATGTGACCTTCTTGCATAAATAGGGTCATTTCGACCTAATCACAATAATGAAGAGAAATAAATAGGCACACTCAAGGCATCCCTAGGCGCAATTGGGTTTCAGCGAATTGGGTGCACAATTCGCTGAAATTGAGCGAATTTGGCGCCCAATTTGCTCAATTTTTCTTTTCCCCATTTTTGCACCTCACGTCCCTCAGGCGCGTGCCTGCGCCTAGGCTCCAGGGCTCCTTTGCGCCTTGGCGCGCCTTGCGCCTTTGATAACATAGGTCCGAGCTAATAGTCGTGATTCTTGCAGTACAACACTGGCAACCCTACTTGTTGGGCCGCCACTTTATAGTCTGGACTGATCACCATAGCTTGTGCTACCTTCTTCATCAGAAGATTGTGACTCCAGCTCAACAAGTTTGGGTGGCCAAACTATTGGGCTACGATATTTTGATCGAGTATCGAGCCGGGTCTTCCAATCGTGCGGCTAACGCTCTCTCGACAGTTGTTGACTGCGAGTTTGACTGCCATTTTCAGACCAATTTGGGAGGATGCTTCACCTATGCGCGAGGTGGTGGCTGACCCCGCCCTGCAGATGATTGTTGAGGCTTACAGGTGAATGCCATTACCCGCCCGCCTTATCGCCTTACGGGCGAGTGTCTCTACTACCTTGACCGTCTAGTACTTTCTTCCTCCTCCTCGCTGATTCCATGCCTGCTCGCCGAGTTCCGCACAACCCCAGAAGGGGATTATGTCGGCGCCTTCAAGTCGTTCCATCGCCTTGCAGTTTCACTCTACTAGCCAGGGATGTTTGGACAGGTCAAGGCGTTTGTCTCCGCCTGTCTGTCGTGCCAATACGCCAAGTACGAGGCCACATGCCCTGGGGTCATCCTTCAGTCGCTCCCTATACCGACCCAGATCTGGGAGGACATATCCATGGACTTCATCTCCAGGCTTTCCCGCTCCAAGACATGAAACTGCATCTTAGTAATCGTGGATCGCTTATCCAAATATACTCACTTCATTCCCCTCCGCCATCCATTCACAGACCCAGAGGTGGCCACAACTTTCATTGACGGGTGGTTCGTTTACATGGGTTTCCTCGCTCCATCGTGACCGACCGTAACCTCCTTTTCTTAAGCTCGTTCTGGCAGGTGTTGTTCAAGATACAAAGAACTTTGCTTCAGATGAGTACAACATATCACCCGTAGACGGACAGAAAGTCCGAGGTCATGAATCATTATTTGGAAACCTATCTGAGGTGCATTGTGTGTGACCATCCGCGCGCATGGGCTGAGTGGATGTCTTGGGCCGAGTACTCTTTCAGCACATCCTTCCATTCCAGCTCTGGTACTACCTCATTCGTGGCAGTCTACGGTAGACCTCCGCCCTCCGTCACGCATGCTATACCCGGCAAATGCGCTATGGCCGCCGTGGACGGCCTCCTCCGCGGTCGAGATTCCATACTCCTTCAACTTCATCATCAGCTCCAGCGCACCCAAGACAGGATGCTGACATCGACCAACTGTCATCGCCGAGACATCCAGTTCAGAGATGGTGACACGGTGTTTGTCAAGCTTCGACCGCACCTCCATTTACAGTGACCCGGCGGGCCCACTCCAAGTTGGCGGCCAAGTTTTATAGCCCTTTTGAGATCCTTGCCTGGGTTGGCACTCAGGCGTACCGCCTCTACCTCCCTCCGAGGAGCCACATTCACCCAGTGTTTCATGTTTCACATCTTAAGCGAGTGATAGGAGATCACCCAGTCAAGGCGGTGCTTCCCCCCCACACCTGTACCCAGCACCACACCATTAGTGTTCCTTCCCCAATACATTTCGGACACGCACACGATCCTCCGCGCGGAGCAGCCAGTCGAGCAGGTCTTAGTGGTTTGGCAGGATCGCCCACCATCAGAGGCTACATGGGTGGACCGATCAGATTTGCATTACCAGTTTCTATACTTTTGCCTTGAGGCAAATTTCCTAGCGGGTGTTATTGTTACAGACACTGATGAGGCAAAAGAAGGAGAATGGCGCCCGCCAGTGTGGCGAGTGTATCGGCGTCGCGAGCATCGTGCCAGTAACGTGTAGGATTTGTTGAACGTATTTGGTTACTTTCTTGTATCTTTTTTATGTACTTGAGCATACCACCTATATAAGCCAATAGCTATTGTATTTTGGGTATCTGATTTTTGGAATGAAAACGATTGGGACTTCTCTCCTCTATCTTTTCTAATTTCTCCTCCCCCTCCCCCTCTCTTTTTCTCCGTCTAGCAGAGTTCAAGCTCAACATTACTCCAAAATGTGGCACTCAATGCAATAGTTGTGTCCTACATACAACCAAACAGATTAAAACAATGTAGTGTAATTAAAAAAACATGTTAAAATATTGGATAAAAATATTATTCGCTTTCTATGTGCACTACTTGATAACTTTGTTATATCCTATTTAGAAGATGTAAACATCTTTCTCAATTGTCTCTTCTTATCGTGGAGGCTTTACAAAGATAAAAAAAGTGGTGGCAAATTGTCACACTAGCTCTAACAAGATCATGAGATTTCATATATTTTGTCATCTCTCTAAAGATAGAGCAATGGCGTGAACATGGATAAACACAATAAGTTGTCGGCTATATAGATTGTACTCTTAATTTGCTTCAAATTTGAAATATCTTGGAGAAGATTTATTATGTGGGTCAAAAAGGTTTTAAATATTAGATGTCAGCGACATGTCAGATTGAGTTTTTAATATCGAATGTCAAAAGTCGGAGACATGACAAAGATATTATAAAATATCGGATTTCCATATCTTATAAATTAAAAAAAATTATGTATATTAAATATAATTACATGTTTTAAAAGGATAAAAATTTAACATAACAAATAAACGAACAATGAGTCATGTGTATCCAAGGTTTTGAGAACCGGACCGGAGATTGAACCGGAACAAGGAGAGGTTCAAGGTCGAACCCGGGTTGAACTGTAATAACCTAATTATATAAAACATATTTTAATATTATTATATTTGTTATCATCACACAAAATAAAACACATTCGATTGTAATATACAAAACTTCTCCATTATGAAATATAGCATTCAAATTTACCTAAATATTGTAATTAGTCATTCATTAAAACATTATAAAATATCCACAATTTCTAAACAATAATTTTTAAGTTGCCTTAAATGTATAAACAAATAAATATTAAATACATGTTATAGTATTTTTAAAACTTAAATCTAATGTTTTTTTCAAGTAAACTACATTAGAAAATCTATAACTTTACAATGTTAATTATACATATGTTCTAATATATATGTAATTATTTCTTAAATTAGTAATACGCTGTTTATATTTATATAAATTCAACATTCGTTGGCGCCTCAGGTGGTTAGCCCTTTCTAATTTCTACAGGTGGTTATGGGTTCGAATCCCAGCACCGGTCTTTATAGTTAAAAATTTTAAATGTTAATTGGCCCGACCAGTTGATTGAAATCGGGACCGGCCCCGGTTCTACGGCGCCCCGGTTCTCCGATTATTATTCGGTCAGTGGAAGGAGCAGTTCTTTGGGCTCGACCAGATCGTCTGGGTTCCCGGTCGGCGGTTCGACCGGTTGAACCAGTTGGTCCGATCCGTTTTTTAAAACCTTGTATATATCTTAAAAATAATTCGAAAAATATCCAAAATAAAATATTATAACAAGTACAAATTAGTACAATGTAAACTATATATAATATTATAAGAGCTTTTTTATTGGTGCTAATTTCATAGCAAATAAAGAAAATTTAAAAGCTAAATATCCTTAATTTGATTATAAATCTTTTCATGTTTAATAAGTTTATGTTAAAATCAAAGTTGTCAGGATCGCGATCCCGATTATAGGATCTTACGATCCTATGATTCAGATTTTATAAATCGATCCAGATTTTGTAAAGCGATCCTCGATCCAATCCTACCATTTGATCCGATCCAACCTCGAAATGATCTCATTTAGGATCTCGATCATGACAACCTTGGTTAAAATTATATAAATAACAATTAATAAGTGTTGAACTTTTTCGCATCATTATAATATGAAATAAGAAAAATATAATGTAAAATAATTATACAAAATTGATTATAAACAATAACATTATGCCTTTATCTCAAAATTGATTATAAGAATAATAAATTAAAAAAATGAAATAATAAGTATAATTGATTTAAACATGCATAATATATAAAATATATATGATTTAGACATACCGCTAGACTGCTTACATAATATAAAATAAAATAGCGGGGATATGTTCAAAAGTCGTGCCGAGCGATATATCGACCTATATTTTACTGAAGAACGTAATCAATGCTTTTTAGAAAAAAATGTCATTTTACCATAAAAATGACATTTTGACAAAAACATGTCGGAGGACATTTAAGACGGTTGACAAAACACGAAGTCCAAAAAATCTTATGTCTCTGTAAAGCTGGCAATCGTGATACAACCATATTGTTTGATGCATTATCACTCACAACAAAGACTACATTTGCTTCTCCTGGGCCATCTGGGCTACTGATCGTCTTATCCATGAACTCAAATATAAACTTACCATCATGTGCAAATTATGATACATTCTTCAGTATCTAAAATGCTACTCTAACAACTATGTGCACGATAATATTCATGACACTTTTTTCCTTGAGATCTGTGTATGTGTCTATCATAAGACTACAACCATGCAACCTATATGTTTGAGTAAAGCCACTTAGCATATCCTTCGTCCTCCGAACTTCCATCTGGAAAAACTTCTCCCTCATCTTATACGCATTTTGTTGAAACCCGGTTCAACGGAGTTCGGACTAAGAGGGGGTAGCTCGCGTTATTAAACTCGTCGTCGGACACCATAGACTTGGATATTTTGAGCTTAAATTAGACCCTCACCAAGTGAAGAGTGGGATGCCTACAGACAGACCCACGAGCTGCATCGAGGAGGTCTCGCCACAACCCCTTAAGTTCACTGATCAACTTCTTCTCCCAAATCATAAAACTTAGCTCGGTACCTCAGATGGCACTGAGAAGAAGCTTTAAATGAGCGAGTTCTAGGAGACTGGGTCTACCTTCTCTGAGGTGCTTTGGGTCGTATTTATAGGCAAAACATTCCAAGGGTAAAAAGGTCCTAAAAGGCATGCGGATAGCCACCTTCGCCTTTACAAAAATGATATGCGTAGAATTAGATGGTCTGCGAACAACGACCTCTGCCTTTTTGAGAATATTGTTCTCAGACCCTAATGTTTTGCAGATAGCCAAATTATCTAAAGGCTACAATAAGATAAGTTGGTGAGTACGAAGGTCAAAGACCTGTACTTGCCTCGCCATCCCGCTGGCAAATACCAAATTGCTTACAGAGCGAATGCCTGGGCTCACCTCGCCTAAACACCGACGAGCGATCCCTGCTGCCCGATCCCGCTCAGGCAGCGGGTTGAGCCCTCCCTGAACCAGTCACGAATTGGGCCCGCCCCCCGAACTCGCCCACTGCTAACTTGTGTTGGACCTGCCCATCTGAGCCCTCTGGATAGTATATGGTCCCTGCTCGCTAAATACTGGTTATGCACAATCTCTGCTCTTTGCGAGCTCGCTAGAGATCAGAAAAAAACAATCAATCCTTTTTAGCGAGTCTTGGATGCCAAGTACGTAGATCCGCGAGTCCGTCCCTCCCCCCTCCCCGTCTGTAAATAGGGGGGATGTTATCCTCCTTATGACTTAAAAGCATGGCGTCCAAGGTTCCTTCTGCTGGCATGATGACCTGGAGCAATGACGAGGAGCTCATGATGTCCTCACCTTTTGAGATTGTGGGCGGTCGTTCTGCTAAGCGCCATGGAGAGCGCGACAAGAAGGGGTTGAAAGAGAGAAGAAAGGTCAGCGTTCCTACCGAGGAGAGACATTCTCCACTTCTTGAGATGACCGCTAAGCGTGACCCTCACTAGAGGAGCCTGGAAACCATCCTGATGGTGAATAACCCACATTCAATCTCCTCGGCCCTGCGGAACTATCTGTCGTACTCGTGCTGCCGAGTCCGCCAGGAGGAGGTATTCGCTAGCAAGGCGAAGATGCAAACTTGACTCCCCCTCCCCCACTTTGCCGCCTCGCCACCATTTCAGGTTAGAAATCTCCCTTATATTCTTGTTGCGGAGCACACACTAACTTCTCCTTTCTTGTGAACAGTCCCCACCTTCACTGCCCTTCCTGTCGAGATGCAGCGGGGCGGTGCAACTTCCAAAAGTACGCTCCCTGCCACCTTAATATCCCCAAACCCAGCTCCGCCGACGATAACCTCCAGGCTTCCAACCACTCCTCGCCAGCCGGCTAGGCGACCATCCGGCGGGAAGTCGCTACTGATTATCGCGCTTGATCCAAATCACGTGCCTTCTTAGGTGGCTCAATCTACTTGGAGTCTTCGACATACTTCGCCTCGCCAGCCAAATGAAGATCAAGCGCCTTCGACAGGTACCTACTCGCCCGGGCTCATCTTCTGGCTCCCTTACTTTTTGACTAACCTTTCTTCTATTCGATTCCCAGGTCGCAAATTCTCCGAGTCGCCTGAACAATCGACGTCGATTGGGTCGCTGCCAGGGTCTCCTTCCTCCCAGATGACGACTCCCTTATGAGAACTCCTGGCGCATACGTAGGCCGAAGACGCCGAGTTCAGGACCCGCCTGCTCACCGTCCTAACGACCCATGATTTATTCTTGATGGCCATGCCCCCTGCTGTGGTAAGGCAAGGACTCGCCGCATCGCAGACTCGCTTGATCAGGCGGAGCAATTTCGAGATTAGGTCATCAACGAGGATGGGCTGTATGCGCGCTTCAAGACGCGAAGGATAGGCTATATGAGCTGGAGACTCGCCAACTCTCTTCCGAGGAGGAACTGCACAGACTCGCCCAGGTAGTTGAAACAATGGGCGAGGCCTCCTAACTCGAGTAACACATCAAGCGAGGAGAGGACTATCTTCGTAATGCCCAAGAGAACTTCCATGCGGCCAAAGATATTACGTGGAGGGCTCGTCATCCTCCTCGACCACGTGTGAGAGGCCGCGGGCCAGTGCATCCTCCTTGATGTAATTGTATATAAATATATAATTTTTGTTCTTTTTGCTTCGATCGGGCAATGTTGTACTGACTTTTGGCGACCTCGGCGAGGTTTTTGTTTTTTGTGCCAGCACTCACCTTCTCCTTATTATCTGTTTTAGTGTTGCATTCTCTCGGTACTACCCTCGCCGTTTGGTGACTTTAATAAATACACTTACTTCCATGTCTGATACTCACTCTTTTACCTCTGATTTTTTTTTCACAGAGTCGCATGAATAGGCGAGCTCTCCTGCGAGTATGTGGGCAGACATGCGAGTTCGCCCATTACCATATGCTATAAATAGGGGATACCCCGGGGTAGGGGGTACACTTACTGCGTTGAGACCCTCCCTTTTCCTTCATCCAGTATATTTCTAACATTCGCACTCGTCATTTTTCTCTTACAATGAGTCGTGATAACAAAGGCGAGGAGGGGTGCTCACATTGCATGACAAACTTCAAGGGGCATGATTTCCCCAGCTCGCAAACCTCTGCGACTGAGTTCGCCTCATGTGAGGCCCGCTTCTTGCCAGAGGGCTTTACGGCTAGACGCCCCGCACCAGGCGAGCACATCAACATCTTTTTATCAGATGAGCTCGCCTTCCAGCTGGCTCACTTCATTGTAGGGTTGAGGCTGCAACTGTGGCCTGTGGTTCGTCAGGTCTTCAAATATTTCGGGTTGATCCCTGCGCAGGTCAATACCAACGCGATCAGCGCCCTGGTCGCGTTCATCTACTATATACACGTGGAGAATTTCAAGTTCGATCTAGTCGCCTTCCGCAAAATCTTGACCTTGAAGGCAACTAGTGAAGACATCGTTTTCTTTTCAAGCGCTTGCGTCAAGATCTTTGAGACGCCTATCAAAGTCTACCACTGAACTGATAAATTCGTATTCGTGCGAGGCGAGTTTGGCAACCTCCCGTACGCGCCCCTACAAAAGGCTGAATGCATGTACAAGCCGCCTCGCATGGAGGGGAATGCTCTCGCCCTCTACGATTTCCTGAAGGGAAAGGAGTTCGACGTCATCTATTTGCGTCAAAACATGGACAGGTTCGCCTTCATCCTCCCTGGGATAGGTTTGATCTAGAAGAGTACTCACTAACTCCTCATTCTTCACCCCTCTTTCTTTTTCTAAGGGAGTTACTCGTGCGCCGATGTAGGTGAGCGCTTGTTGTTGGAGCACCCGCCCTTTAAACCATCAAAGGTGCCGACTCGTAAGACCCCCACTGCTCGCCCCGCGGAGACCATCATTTTGGATGCGAGCGAGTCGTCTTTAGCCCCTTCGAAGGCCAAGACTAAAATTAATCCTGAAGCTGCCTCCTCCAGCGAGCCGGAAGGAAGAAGCAAAAATTTTGGAGGGCGAGTATTGCTGGCGCAGGGGAGCTACGTGAAGAACCCAATTCCCACTTCAATTTTGGGTTGGGGATGTGAGGCGAGGACATCCATGGAGACCTCCTCTTGTAGTGGAATGACTCACAAAACCGAGTCTCTAAGCTCGCGCCTCCCTTCTTGGATGGAGGATGAAAATCCAGATGAAGACACCTTCAACGTCCTATACGACCTCCATGGCAGGGATGATGTTGAAGTACTATCCAACTCCCCTATCCGGGAGCTAGCCAATCGTGGCAGCCGGGCAGTTCTCCGCGCCGCCGAGCTGTTTCATCAGACCTCGAGGCGCGGTCTTACCATAGCCCAGAAGCTCCACATGGAGACTGAGGCTCTCCGGGCGGCCGAGGCCAAGCTTGCAGAGGCCAAAAAGGAACTCACCCCCAAAAGCACCACCCCTTCTCTGACTGAGGTATGTTTTCCCTTTACCTTCTAAAACTGAGCTCGCTTTAAGTTCTTTTTTGATCGCGCTTTCTTTTAAGATGCTGAGCTCGCCTTGGCCGAGCGGTTCTCTGCTATGGAAGTGGTGCTGAAAGCGGAGCTGAAGTCGTCACAAAACAATAACAACTACCTCATCAACCGGCTCGCTGAGGCGGAATCCCGCCTACTGGAATGCCAGCTGCAAGGGGCAGGGGAGTTGTCTCACCCTCCCCAGGTGCTGGAGTTCACTGTTGCAGAGGTGGAGTCAACTCGCAAGAAGATTATAATGACCATGGCTCAGCTCACATTGGGACGTCTCCGACGTCTCGGGGCCCTGAATGAGGTAAGGTTGAAGTTAACTCCGCAGTGACTCATCCCGGAGATGGCTGGCGAGTCAGAAAGTTCTTCCTCAGTTTCCGAAGAGGCGCGGTCCACCAGTGGTGAGTAGTGTGGCGAGCCAAAAGCGAGCCTCCACCAGAGTAGCTGTAATTCTCTTCTTTTGTTTTTATTTATGATTGGCGTACTCGCCTCTTTTGTGACTTTATGTATATTAATCGACCCGGCGTACTCACCTTTCATTCTATTTTGCAAGTTGCATCCTTCTTTTTACTATACTCGCACCTTTGTTGTACTCGCCCCTGATTGTTTGTGATGTCTCTGTTGTGTCTCATTTTTCATCCACTCACACGCTATTCGTCATGCGGTGACAAGATTACACTAGGTTTATACTCGCTTCCTACGTACTTGCTACGAAATGCTAGATTTGTGTGACGTACTCGCCTATCATGTTTCTTGCAAGTATATGTTTGTTGGCAAGTACCCGACGTATTCGCTTTTTCTGCTCAGATCGACAAATAGATCATGATATTGCCTCTCGTTGACAGAGCGTTTCTGGTTCCTATGGCTCGCATGAGTTGATCGTTACCTCATTATTCCACAGTGAGAGGTGGAAACTTACACAAGCATCGGATATGGGACAGTTCCGATACTTGCCTCGCCCATGCGTCAGGTTGTTAAGCGAGTCCAAGACTGCCTTCACTCTATGCCATGTAGTTTTGACCGTGAGATGGTACTTTCAACCTGTCATTTCGACAGATGACTTACTCGAGGAGGCAAGTGGCATTTATGCAGGAGTGGATCTTGTGTAGGGACCTGATCTACGACAATCACACATCTCGAGACTTTGAAATTCACTCGAGGTGACAAGTAGCCAGTATGCAGGAGAGGAGCTTGTGCAAGGACCTGATCTACGACAATCACACAACTCTAGGTTTTGAACTTCACTCGAGCGGGCAAATAGCCGGTATGCAGGAGAGGAGCTCGTGCAAGGACCCGATCTACGACAACAACTCAGCTCGAGGACTAGATCTTCACTCGAGGGGGCAAGTAACCGGTATGCAGGAGAGGAGCTTGTGGAGGAACCCGATCTACGACAACCACACAGCTCGAGGCTAGAACTTCACTCGAGGGGGCAAGTAGCCGGTATATTGGAGAGGAGCTCGTGTAGGGACCCGGTGTACGACAACAACACAGCTCGAGGACTAGAATTTTACTCAAGGGGGGAAGTAGCCGGTATGCAGGAGAGGAGCTTGTATAGGGACCCGGTCTACGACAACAACACGGCTCGAGGACTAGAACTTCACTCGAGGGGGCAAGTAACCAGTATGCAGGAGATGAGCTCGTGCAGGAACCCGATCTACGTCAACAACGCAGCTCGAGGACTAGAATTTTACTCGATGGGGCAAGTAATCGGTATGCAGTAGAGGAGCTAGTGTAGGGACCTAATCTACGACAACAACACGGCTCGAGGCTTAGAACTTCGCTCGAGGGGACAAATAGCCGGTATGCAGAGGAGCTCGTGCATGGACCCGGTCCACGACAAAACATAGCTTGAGGCTAGAACTTCACTTGAGGGGGAAAATAGCTTGTATGTAGGGGATGAGCTCGTGCAGGGACCCGGTCATCGGTAACAACACAGCTCGAGGCTTAGAAATTCACTCGAGGGGACAAGTAGCTGGTATGCATGAGAGGAGCTCGTGCAGGGACCCGGTCTACGACAACAGCATAGCTCGAGGCTAGAACTTCAGTCTAGGGGGCAAGTAGCCGGTATGCACGAGAGGAGCTCGTGCGGGGATCCGGTCTACGACAACAACTCAGCTCGAGGCTAGAACTTCACTCGAGGGGACAAGTAGTCAGTATGCATGAGAGAAACTCGTGTAGGGACCCGGTCTACGACAACAACACAACTCGAGAACTAGAACTTCACTCAAGGGGGCTAGTAACCGGTATGCATGAGAGGAGCTCGTGCAGGGACCCGGTCTACGACAACAACATAGCTCGAGGACTAGAATTTCACTTGAGGGGTCAAGTAGTCGTATGCGAAAGAGGAGCTCGTGCAGTGACTCGGTCTACAACATCAACACAGCTCGAGGTCTTCATCTTATTCCTTTTGGGGATTTCGTTCTCACGCGCCCCGCTTACATACATATCATTAAAGAACGAACAATATTATTGAAAGCATAAACAATTTCTTCGGTGGAACTTACAAGGGCATCACGAGAGAAAAGAGGAACTAGGGGTAGAAATGCTTCAGGTCGTCCTCGCTCTAGGTGTTGCTGAGAGACTCTCCCTCAAAATTTTTTAACTGATAGTCCCCTGTCTTTAATGCCTCCGAGATCATGTAGGGACCTTCCCAGTTTTGGTGAAACTTGCCAACAACTGCAGATCTTCTCGTAGCGTCCACCTTTTTGAGGACCAAAACCCCCTTTTTGAATTGTTTGATCTGGATGTGCTTGTCAAAATACTGTCATCCTACGCTTGACCTCTTCTTGGCGGACCATGGCGAGGTCGCAGACCTATTCTACAAAGTCCAGCGTGAGCCGTTGCGCCTCCTCATTTTCTAACCTTCACTCTTCGTCGTCTTCTGCCGCCACCACTCTCGGGTTCTTGTCTTCGAACTCAACCGGGATCAACGCCTCAGAGCCATCAAAAATCTTAAATGGCTTCTCTCTAGTGCCTCTCTTATCGGTCGTCCTCAGATCCCGCGGGACCGAGGGGAATTGTTCCACCCAGTTTCCTTTCAAGTTCTCTACTTTCTTCCTCAATAGGTTGAAGATGACCTTGTTGTCCACCTCGACCTATCCATTGCTTTGAGGGTGGTGTACTGATGCAAAGCGGATGTCAATCCCTAGCTGACTGAAAAAACTTGTGAGATCCAAGCTAGTGAACTGCAACCCGTTATCCATGATAATTGTGAGAGACAACCCGTGTGCAGACAATCTCACCCCAAATAAAGTTTCTTAGCACCTGGAAGGTGGTCTTCGCCATTGCCTTCATCTCTATCCACTTGGAGAAGTAGTCGGTCACCACCAAGAGAAACTTCCTATGCCCGCTTTCCTGAGGAAATGGACCCACAAGATCCATCCCCCCTATTGCAAAGGGCTACGAAGCGGTGATTGAGCCGTTGAGCGGGAGTGAAGCTGACATTTATGACTGCTCAACGTCCTTCCTAACAGTAGACTAGAAATAGTCTTGCCTCAACACCCTCTTCTCTAAGGTTCTTCCTCCCAAATGATTTCCGCACTCTCCTGAGTGAATTTCTTCTAACACCTTCGGCACCTCTGCCTCAGAGATGCATCTCGCCAACGGACCTTATAAGGTCTTTCGGTACAGGCTTCCCTCGTGAAGCAAGTAGTGGGCTGATTTGTATCTGAACCGCCTCTTATCCTGAATCTCTGCAGGGAGCTCACCCGTGGTCAGGAAGATGACAAATAGGTCCATCCACGAGGGTTGTTGATCGATCTACATCAATTCTCCCTCCTCGATGAACGGTTAGAATAACTGTCACCGTTCCTCCCTCCCGGGGAGCGTACTTGGCCAATTGGTACGCCTGTGAATTTTTTTTCCTTGCTGAATCGAAAATGACCAAAAGGTGCTGACCAAACCCTTCACCTTCACCAGGTAGCGTTGCATTATTGGCTCTCGCACCTCGAACTCTCCTCGGATTTGCGGGGCGACCACCATGGAGTCCGTGTGAGCCTTGACGTCTTGGATCCCCAACTCGCGGGTAAGTCGAAGCTCGACGATAACAACTTCATACTCGGCCTGATTATTGGTGATCGGGAAGTGGAGGTTGATGGCTTGCTCGATTTTTGTACCCAGGGGGCTTATGAGGACGACACCTCTCCCACCGAGTATCTCCCCGACGCTCCATCCACGAACATCTCCCAAGGTATCCACTCTAACACTTCTGGCTCGCTTGACTCCACCATATAGTTAGCCACTGCCTGAGCCTTCATCATCAAACGATGGACGAAAGATATGTCAAACTCGCTGAGCTCTACTGCACTTGGCCAGCCTTCCCGAGTGTTCCACTCCCTCCATGACGTTACGAAGCAGATGATCGGTCACCACCTTAATTGAGTGAGCTTGGAAGTAGAGTCAGAGTTTCCTGGCTGAGATGATGAGGGTGAACACCAACTTCTCCAAAATGGGATACTGAAGTTCCGCCTTTCGCAGGACTCTACTCACATAGTATATCAGGAGTTGCTTCTTTCCCTCCTTGCAGACGAGTACCGAGCTCACCACTTCGGCTCCAACTCTTAGATAAAGGAAGAGGTCCTCACCCTCTCGACTCCCCAATAACAGAGGTGCTCGTGTCAGCTAGAGCTTCAGACTTTGAAAGGCTTCCTCTCACTCCTTTGTCCACTTGAACTTCTTACTGTCACTCAACGTTCTGAAGAAAGGAGAGCATTTCCCTCCTGCCCTCGAGAGAAATCTACTCAACCCCGCTAGTCTACCCATCAAGCGTTGAACTTCTTTTACGCTCTTGGGTGCCTCCATCTCCATGATATCTTTGACCTTGTCTAGATTTGGCTCCACTCCTTCCGGGGTCAGAAGATGGTCAAGGAACTTTCATTTTCCTGTGCCGAAGACTCACTTCACCGGTTGTGCCTCATCTTGACCTTCCGGAGGGTGGCAAAAGTCTCCGCCAAGTTTTGCATATGTTCTGCCCCTTCTGCTCTCTAAACACCTGGTTCATCATCCTTTGGTACGTTGCTCCTGCATTTTGAAGCCTGAAGGGCATCATTTTGTAGCAATAATATCCATCGTTGGTAATGAATGAGACGTTTTTCACGTTTGGTGGGTGCATGCGTATTTGATGATAACCAGAAAAAACATCTAAAAACTTATGACAGGGAATCCGACGGTCGAGTCTACTAGCACGTTGATTCTAAGTAAGGGATAACAATTTTTGGGACAAACTTTATTAAAAAGAGAAAAGTGAATGTACATTTGCCGCTTCCCTTTTCTCTTTTTCACCATTACAACGTCGGAGACTCGGTCTGGATACTAGATCTCTGACACAAAACCAGCCTCTAGGAGCTTCTTCACCTCTTCTCTGATGGGCTCGACCAACGTGTTGGATATCACCTCTTCTTCTATCGAATGGGGCGGACTACTTGGTCAAGATTGAAATGGTGGCATGCCACATCGACATCGATGTCTGGCATGTCTGCGGCGCACCAGGAGAAGATGTTTGCATTCTCCTAGATACAGGACAAAATCTTCTCCTTATCTTCCTATTTCAGCTCCCCGCTGATCTTCACTTTCTCGGGCTTCCTGTCCTCAGCTTGAATCTCCTACTCTTCCACTTCCTCTGCGGCCTTCAGCCTTGCCATTTCCTCCACCACCTTGTCGACCACCTCGACCTCCTTCCAGCTGATGGTGTTGACACCGTTGAGATAACACTGTCGAGCCACCTTGGGATCACTCCTGATTTGGATCTGCATGCCTCCTATGTTATACTTCAAGCATTGGTGATAAGACGAGGGCATGCACTGGAAGATATTGATTACAGGCCTCCCAAAGATGACGTTTTTGCTGATGGGCTCGCTGACGATGGCGAATCGACAATTCTTGGACATCCCTCCCAGCGTCACGAGGATCTCCATTCCTTCCTCAACCTCTTTTCTCTCCTCGAAAAAAGTGAAGAGAGGCCCATCTATTGCGGTGACCCTCTTCGCATACACTGCCATAGCGTTGAACGCCTTCTTGAAGATGACGTTGATAGAGCTCCCGTTATCTACGAGAATTCGGGATATTGTGAAGTTCTCCACAGCCACCTGGATCACCACTGCATCAGATTCTCATTTCCCAGCATATTCGTCATCGAGAATGTTACCACTCTGATCGGGGGCGGGGCTTGGTAAGTGGACGCCACGCTTCAGCGATACACCGTATGGAGACATCCCTTCTTGGTGACCTCTAAAAGCCCACTCCACTCTGGATCACATTGATTCCACCACGACCTTCCCAGTCAACTCAATCCTCGCACCCTCCCGGGGTTCGACCCCCAACTCATGCGCTCTTCCTTTCCTCTCCTACTCTTTGCTCCTGTTGCCCTCCTCGTGCTCTTCCTTCTGCTTCTCTCCTTAGTTCCAGGAACTTTAAACAAGTTGTTGTGTGACTTTCCACCTGATGGAAGTCGCAATTGAGTTCCACTCCGCTCTTCTCGGCTGTCGGGCCCTTCCTCCCCGACCTCGGCCCCGACCAATCATGTTCGCCTCCCTCAGAGGGAACTGGTTCTGCCTTCACGACCCCAACCTCCTCTTAGGCGAGTCAAAACGAGCTCGGCGCTCGGGGGGAAATTTCCTTCCCGGACCCGCCTGATGCGGCCCTCCTACTAGCCTCTACACATTTCTGTTGGTCGGACCCTGAAATCTCCTCGTTTGCTCCTGTTGCTCTCAACCTCCAAAATGTCTCCTCTCCTCCTGCCTTCTTGGCTCCTCCTTTTTGAACTCCGCCCTCCTGGTGTCGGTCAACGCCTTCTCTCCACCAGCCAGCTTGGCCAACTTGGCCACAAAGTCTCGGTTTGTGGCCTCGCTCTCAATGTACCGACCTGCGCGGTCAATCAGATCTTCAAAAGACATCGGGATGAGGGGGGGGGGGTCTCGAGCTATCTCCATCTGGAAGAGTTCCTCCTGCAACCCGATCGTGAGGGCATCTTCCTGGAACTGATCGATTTACGCCCCAAGCAACTCCTAGGGTCCCTGCTTGACGAGAAACAAGGTTTTATGCCCTCTCTTCCTCTTCTTCGAAGTGGCAAAACACAACAGGAAACCCCTTTAAAGGTCCTCAAAGCTATAGATTGAGCTTGACACCAACTGGTGGAACCAGTCTCTCGCTTTAATCCTAAAGGTGACGACGAACAACCTGCACTTGAATGTGCCCGTCATCTACTGGATCGAGACAACGCCCTCAAACCACTGCAAGTGTTGGACGAGATCATCTTTCCCTGAGTAGTAGCTCATGGCCGGTTCTGTGAATCCTTCTGACACCGGGGTTGACAGGATCAACTCGTTGAAAGGACTCGCTGGGTGACCTGGCTAGTAGGGCGAGCTCGCTCGAACTCATTCGCTGAATAGTGAGTTGCTGGTAGGCTCGCAAAGAGAAATCGCACGTGCATAGGGAGGTCCTCTTCCTCCTGGATGACTTCCTTTTCAGGTCGTCTGCTCTGACCTGCCTCGCCTGGCGAGGCGACGAAGGAGGTGAGGGCTCTGCCACCATGCCGCGAGGTGCGAGTAGGGCTCGCATGGTTTCCTCTATAGAATTCTTGAACTCCGCGAAATTGCTTCACGTAACAAACTCACTTGACGGGTGCGAGTTGTCTTGGCCGTCTCTATGCTCTCCATGTCCATTCATGGCATCGTCGGGTGAGGTTTTCCTCACGAGCTACCAACTCACACTCATCGCATCAAAAATGTTGAAACTCAGATACCGGTTCAATAGAGTTCAGACTAAGAGAGGGTAGCTCGCGTTACGAAACTCGCCATCAGACACCGGAGACTTGAATATTCTGAGATTAGATTAGACCCTCATCAAGTGAAGAGTGGGATGCCTACACACAGATCCGCAAACTGCAGCGAGCAGGACTTGACACACACCCGGAAATTCACTAATCTTCCCCTCCCAAAGCCAAAAATTGAGCTCGGCCCCTTGGATGACACAGAGAAGAAGCTCGAAATGGGCGAGCTCTAGGAGGCTGGGTTTGCCTTCTTCGAGGTGTTTTGGGTTGTATTTATAAGCAAAACATCTTGAGGGTAAAAAAGTCATAAAAGGCTTGCGGATAGTTACCTCCGCCTTTACAAAAATACTATGCACATACCTAAATAGTCTGCAAACAGCGGCCTCCGCCTTTTTGAGAATACTTTTCCTAGACCCTGATGGTCCGCGAATAGCCAAATTACCAAAAGACTACAATAAGATAAGTTGGCAAGTATAACAGTCAAAAGCCTGTACTTGTCTCGCCATCCTGCTGGAAAATACCAAACTGCCTGGGGAGCGAATGCCTGGACTCGCCTCACCTAAACACCGGCGAGCACTCCCTATTGCCCGGCCCCGTTCCTCAGGCCGTGAGTTGAGCCCGCCCTGGGCCAGTCGCAAGTTCTCCCCCCCAACTCATCCACTGCCTACTTGTGTTATTCCCGATCGTCTGGGCCCCCTGGATGGTATTTGGTCTCTGCTCGCTAAATACAGGTTGTACACAATTGGTCCTTTCATCACAGGACCACATTGACCCACAACATACAACATTTGTTGAAAGGATGTTTTATACAGAGCATTTAAAGGAATACCAATTTCATATGCCCACCTAGCAATATAGAGAGCTGCATCATCCCTTGCTTTCTTCTTATACTTACCCTCAATCATGTTTCTTGTGCTTTCCCTTGCGACGTAAAACACCATCCCTTGCTATCCGGTGAAGCCTAGAACTTTTCATTAGCTTGCTAGTTTGTGCTCCTGTCAGGGCTGCGTCTACTTTTCTTTTAACATCAGTTGGAACTTGGGGGCATGACTTTACATCACCCTTATTCCCTGCCAAATGGTGTTTGAAACGTGTTATGCCTCCATTTACAACTTGCTTGCAGTAGTTGCAACAGATCCTATTGGTATCAGTTGCAAACACTTTCTCTCCAAACGCCCGAAAAGCATCTCTATGGGTGGGCACTGAAGCATTGGAGGCTTTACTAAAGACTTGAGAGGAGTCCATTCTATGATTCAACAATAAAAAAAGGGAATTATTATTTACACCTCACAATTGGATATTCATACCCAGAATAATACAATTTTAACATTTTTTTCCTAAATCTATCTGATATTTGTACTCAACACAAACTTCGTTTCTGTTTCTCTCAAGCTCTAAACTCCCGCAGCCGAACCTTCGCCTCTCCGCTCGCAGTCTCTCTTCGGCGGTTCGATAATATCTCGCCGCCCGTCGCGCCCTCTATTCCATCGCGCCTTCCGCCCATCTTCTCGCCGGCGCTTCTTTTCTCTTTCGATGCCCGACGCCCCCTATATTTTTCTATAGCGCTCCAACCATTCCTGACTCCCAATGAACATGTGAAAATAGTTTTCTTAATATGAGAGAAATACATACATCAGAGAAATACAAAGCACTCGTGTTTGGCAGGAAAGAGTGCAGTGATTATTGTCACGAAAACAAGCAAACAGTTCTCATGTGTGCTAAAATAGTTATTTTTACTACCACAATGCTCTGAGAATAGTCGCACGACTAGCAACTCATAGGCCCTGTGCAATGAATACAAAGCTTGGTTGGTCAACCTTTAAATAGTTCGTTTTAGGCCGTTTGTGTATGTTCTAGCATAACAATAGATTAGGCTAGGTCCAATAACCCACTCACAAGTCGACGAGTTAGAAGCCGAAGACACATGATACCGGTTGGCGCGGTGGCGGCGATGACGGTTGACGCGGCGGCGGCGATGACGGTTTTGGTGCGGCGTTGGCGATGGCGGTTTGCGGCGACGGCGATGACGGTTGGCGAGGCGGCGACGATGATGGCGGTTGACGCGGCGGAGGTGATGACGGTTGACGCGGCAGCGGTGATGGAGGTTGGCACGGCGGTGGCGATGGCGGTTGGCGCCGCGGCGGCGGCGGTTTCCGTGCGGCGTCGACGATGGCGGTTTGCGGCGACGACGATGGCGGTTGGCACGGCGGCGGCGATGATGGCTGTTGGCATGGGGGCGGCGATGTCGGTTTGCGGCGACGGCGATGATGGTTACGTCGGGGGAGGTTCGGATATCCACACCTCATGCATGGGGTGCGACTAACGTGTCCCAGGAGACCCCATCGGTTTTCCTAATATTATTATGTATGTGTACAAATATCAATTATGTGTACAAATATCAATTATGAGTACAAATATCTATTTTGGGTACAAATATCAATGGGTTACAAATATCCATTTATGAAGTACCAAGAACAATTCCCTAAAAAAATCCATGCAAATTGGCGAAGTAAATGAGTAATACAAAAACTCCAAAAAAAACATAGAGAGAAAATGTAAAATTAATATAATTACCATTGGTATAAATGAAAACAATTATTGCAACATCATTTATATTTTGTTTGTTTGAATTTTAATTTGCGTAGCCTCGTAAAGTCATCAACCATCACCCAAGAAATTTCACAAATTCTGCAACATCAACAAAACGATATTTTTAAGAACAAAAATATAAAGCACCAATATGTCCTGCCTTCACCAATTTATGATTCCACTCAAAATCATCGATTCATTAATCATCAATCATTCAACATTTGTTTTTTAAGTATGCATCAATATCGCACAAAAAATCACTACATGCATCATATGTTGCAAAATCTTGTAGAATCGTGGATTAATTGTAAATGGTATTCATAATTATATCATATGTTGCACTAACAACAAATGTAAATCAATACAAATTGTAGTAAATGTAAATATGTAAGGCTATAAAAGTCACTATGTGAGGCAATAAATTTAGGCAGCAAATTTATGTAAGACAGCGTATTTAGGCAACAAATTTATGTACGACAACGTATTTAGGCAGCAAATTTAGTGTAATGCAATAAATTTAGTGTAACAAATTGTTATATTTGTATTCCTTCACCTTTTGCTATAAATATAACTATGTAAGGCTATAAATGTCACTATGTTAGGCAACAAATTGAGTGCATACGGGATTGGCAAGTAGCAAATTTAGTGATTCAAGGAGAGAAGGTAGAAAAATAGAGCAACATTTCATTATCTTATATTATAGGCTCGGCGCATATGGCAGCAAATTTAGAGAAGAGAGAAGATATAAAACCAGAACAAAAGTTTTGCTGCTCAAATTGGGCACGAGCTGGCTAGGGCACGACATCACGTGCAGAGCATTTTAGAGCCTTTAGGAGAAAGATAAGTAATCTTAAAAAAATTAAACTCGCAGTGTTTTAGAGGAGCAGAGAAGAATAAACTTTTAGAACCAAAATTGAAATCAACTGGTTCCTTTTGAAGTAAATAGAAAAAACCGCAGGAGAGAAGCGTCGAAGCTAGGAGAAGAGAAAGAAGCGTTGAAACAATGGTAGGAGAATGTCTGTCGAATTGAAGGTAGTTGACCATACAGAGGAAGCACGGAAAGGGGGAAAGACGAAAGAGCCGCGGGAATAGGGCAGAGATTGGGAGCGACTCGAAATGAAAATAGAGCAACTCGCAGATTTTTTTGTTTTATTAATATAAAACTAGTGTGGTGATATATTGTCTGCTTATATATCACGCGATTTTGTTGCATTTTCAATCCAAAATCTTCATGTCGGCCGACATCTGCAACACTGATATTGAGTTGTCGCCTGATGAGGACCTACCAATCCTCATTTGGCCTTGTGAGAGTTTCTCTCAGTCCAGTAATCCTGGGTTGCATGTGAGATTCCATGCCAAGTGCCGAACCCCACAGGCACCATAACCAAGGCCTGTATTTTCACTAAAGTTATCAAAAGCATTAAATTAAGTCAGAAAATCAAAATGAAATTCTTGTTTCTTTACATTTGTTACCATCAATTCGCTAGTAAATCATTTGGGCTTCCGGTAACCATCTAGAGCTTAGTTTGTCCCAGGCAAGGGGTTTGTAGCATGCTCAAATTCATTTGTAAGCTACCATAGAGGCATGCAAGCATCGCATTTTCTTATCCTTTCCATATTTCAGCTATCTTCTATACTGCCAGATGATATTTACAAATTACAATAATCCACTATGACATCTGAATCTAATTCCAAGCTCTATTTGGAGGGCCCATAGACGAAGGATGTGGAAACTAATGGTAGGAATGGGGGGTTTAGAAATGATGGTTTGGAACCTAAAATGAAATTGTGATTACATACCTTTCTGAAATTTATCTGCTGTCAGAACAAAACTAATCACTGCTATCTGCTTATGAAAGAAATAAATTTGGATCTATCAGGCAAGCAAGCATTGTTACCTTTGCAAAAGCTTTGTCAACTTGTGTGTTTGTTTTTTAATCTACTTTTGGACTTTCGGAAAGCCTTTTTTCTTGATATTGATTCCATGAATTTATGTGATTCTTGCTTCCTTTTCCCTGCATAAAATTAACACTGCCAACTTCCCTAACTGGTGGGGTTCTTTTCTTTTTCTTGCGTATTATTAACTGAATAGTACATGATCATGGCAGAAATTACTCACGCATTCTACTTGAAATTTCATGGTTCATCTTATACCTTACATTCATACTTTGACTTAGAAAGCATAAAGAAAATTTAAATGAGCAAATTGATTTTGTGCTTTTTCGTTGGAAAATATATGAATCTCTGACAAAGAGATGCCTTTTTGGAACAGGCTAGTGGAGAAGAACTCCCGCCTTGAAAATGAGAAGTTGCAGAAAGAGGCCGAAGTTCAGAAACTGATGGACCAGAATATTAAGTTAAGGAATCTCCTTGACAAAAAGGACACACAATTGTTGGCCATGAATGAACAGTGCAAGTTTATGGCGCTGAATAAGACTGGAATTTAGTACATGTGTTCTATCTGCACTTTAACACACTGGTGAGGAGCCTATACTTTTATTTTATTTTATGTTTGTTAATAGTTATTAGGGATTACTTGAAAAAACATTGTGGCAACTAATCAATCAGTGATATTGTATTCATCAACATTCATTTTTTTTATAACATATCGGAAGGATTCTCCTTTACAAAAAAAACACAATTTTTAGCCATGAATGAACAGTGCAAGTTTATGGCGCTGATTAAAACTGTAATTTAGTACACGCGTTCTATATGCACCTTAACACACTAGTGAGGAGCCTATACTCTTATTTTATTTTTATGTCTGTTAATAGTTAATAGGGTTTACTTGAAAAAAACATTGTGGAAACTAATCGATCAGTGATATTGCATACATGGACATTCATTTATTTATTAACACATTGGGATGCTCTTAGTTCAACTAGCCTTAGGCATATTTGTAGAAGGCATGTCGTCACCTTTCTATTTTAGCACAATTTTGAACTGCTAAGTTGACTATAACAATGAGAATGTTAAGATGAATGTATCATCAAATTTGGAAGAAAACATCGAGGAATGAATGATTATATTATGAGAATTACTTTTACACAGTTTGGATATATACAACTAGGATGACAAATACACCATAAGATAGGTAGCTAAAATTAGCATCATGAAAGTGGATGGAGAGACTTATACTAAAATAAAACAGAAGTTGAACACTTTTTATGCCACATTGTTTTAATGCCTCATTACGCTCAACTAGAAGCAGCTGAAGAATATGAATTTGCGACATTGTTTTTGCACCTTATGACACTGAGCTTGAATGAACGAAGAATGGGAATTCATAAAGCTACTCCAAGTACTTGGATAAGCATGATTGTTAAACTCGAAATTGTCGGCGGAGAGCGTCGGTATAACCTTAGTGAAGATCATGACAAAGCATTATGGAGGGCCTGCCTCTTACCAGAGAATGATAATTGCGCTCCTCCATACACCTGTCAGAATTATGTTCCAAAATTGAATCTCTTTTCTCCCCCGTGTTCCCCTCTTCTCTTTAGTACAATAAAATTTATATAGAATGTGAAGAGGCAGTTTGGGGGAATCACAAGGCGACCTGCATGACTGGAAGGTTAATTTCACTTGGCATCTTCATTCTAACTGCACTCATATCATATTGGATTTATTTGAGATTCCTCACTGGAGGGATGTATTCTTGGGATTGGAAAGAATATCATAGTGGTGTTAGCGCATGCCCAGCCAGGGGACGTTACTTTTACCGTGAGTTTACTTCTCTTTCTAAGTATATATTAGAACTACAAAGACACTAAGCAGCTTGCCACTATTATAGCAATGCATAACTTAAGAAAATAATTCGAAAGATCCTGCAAAAAAGTTTAAAGTGACGCTCAATAAAAGAGGTTTGATAGCTTAATAATTGATCTGAAATCACGGATCGTTGAGGTTGAGCATCAAAATCGTTTCCCCCCACCTAATAATTCTAGAAAGATAGTGTTCAGCAGTTATATATCTATGTGGATGCGACTTTTACTTAATTCATGTACTCTAGAGCACCATTAGCAATAGCATTAACCATTACTTGTAAAGTTATGTTGAAAGGTGGGGCCCTACGGGTAATCATGCCACCTAGCCGAACTGCAGTTCAAGCATCCCAATCAAATCACCTCCGGGCTAACCCTCGTCGGGACATTGACCATTGTTGAAAGGGGTAGGTTGTTGAGGCCGGGGATCGAACCCGGAACCTCCTTTATCAAGGCCTTGAGAGAGCTTCTGATACCCAAATGAGATGCAGTTCGGCTAGGTGGCAACTTTTGTTGAAAGGTTGGGCTCTACGGGTAATCATGCCACCTAGCCGGACTGCAGTCCAAGCATCCCCACCAAATCACCCCCGGGCTAACCCTCGTCGGGAATTTGACCATTGTTGAAAGAGGTAGGTTCAAGGAAGCACCGGTACGGGTACGAGTACCGGGTACGATACGTATCCGGTACGGCGGTACGACAAATTTTAAAAAACAAGGATACGAGTACGGCAGGATACGTTGGTATTAAATATAAACATAAACATAAACATAAACATAAATTGCCAATATAAACATAAACATGAAGTTCATAAACATAAATGTAAATTTTTAAAATTGAAGTTCTTAAACATAAACATAAACATTTAAAATTTAAAGATGCTCATCACTCATTTTCTTCATCTTCCTCCGTATTGTTGGAGATCAAAACATCTTTAATTTCTAGCTCATCTAAAGACAAGTTGGCGATCGTAAGCATGCCAACTCCATCAAATGGATTTGCCCAAACATCTCCTCCTATATCCAACATCTTACTCCTTCCTTGATTGTAGAGTTCATTTCTCCTCGATAATATGCGTAAATTGCTATGCACATACACCAAATCGTCAGCTCTTTGTAGTAGAATTTTATTTCTTTTTAATGAGTGAATGAATGAGTATGTGCTCCAATTTCTTTCACAGCAGGAAGATGAAGAAGGTTGACCTAAAAGCTTCAAAGCAATCTTTTGCAATTTTGGTGCTGAAGTTTCATAGTAACTCCACCAATCTTTGGGCAATAATGAAGCTCTACTCTCCAAACTATCTGACTCACTAAAAGCTTGACCAAGCCCCGTAAACCTAGAGAATTCATTGATTACTATATTGCTCTCCACCACATCAGGAAAATATCTTCTCAAACATTTTTTCCTCTCCAAGGAAATCTCCTCATCCGTATTTGGAGCAACTCTATTTGGCCCTCCATCAAGCCATTCCCTACTATAATACCTACAATGGAAACCACGGTAAATAAATAAATCATAATAAATGGTAAAAGTCAAGTATGCAAAAGAAATTACCTTGGGTTAAGAGAATGAGCCATGCAATGTAGTGGTGTGCAACTCTTGGTCCACCGATCAACGAGGACATCATAAATTGCCTCATAAAGAGGGCAATGAGCTTCCAAGTCCGTTAACTTCTCATGTCTATATATTTCAATCTTCACATTTTCAATCATTGAATCCCACATATCATATACCAAATGAAGGTTAGGTTTATCTGTATCACAAACCCTAAGCATATCGTATATGGGTCTTGTTATATCAAGGATCTTCTCCAGATCATCCCACCATTTGTCATTATATATGATATTTTTAACCTTCAGAGCTTTCTCAACATTATCTGCTCTATACGTAGTCCATTCGGGACATCCAATCATATTAAGCAAACCCATCTTCACAAGTTTAAACCTCTTCAACATCACTATAGTTGAAGCAAAGTGTGTTTCCGCAACTGCAAGTAACTTGAGTGAGACAAAAGAGTTATACATGCTCAATCTGTATTGATGATTCATTATGAAAGTTCTGATTGTCTGAGCTTCATTGGCCACTTGAGTTATCCATCCGCATTGTTCTCTAACTGTTGCACAGCGATCTGTATTATTAGCGGCACAAATATTTTTTAATGCTAGATTTAAGGTATGCACAACACAAGGTGTCCAAAAAATATGTGGGAATCGTTCCTCCACTCTCCTGCTGCCTTACACACCGGCGCATTATCAGTGATAACCTGTATAACATTTTCAGCCCCAACTTCATTAATGACTTCAATCATCAATTTTGTAATATAATGTCGATCCTTGTACTCTCCTGATGCATCAACTGCCTTTAAAAAACCCGGACCATCCTCAGAAGCCGCCATAAAATTAATCAAGGGTCTTCTCTGAGAATCTGTCCAACCATCACTAACTAAGCTGATTCCCTTTTGGGGCCAAGTATCTTTTATTGGTTGAAGCATTCTAGTGATATTGGATTTTTTCTTTTGCAAAAGTGTAATTCTTAGAGCATTATATCCAGGAGGAACAAATCCATCAAGATTGTTATTAGCCGCAAATTTATACGAACTAATATAATACGGATTTCTAGCTAGATGAAATGGCAAACCACCAGAATAAAACATCCTAGCTATGTGGCTCCTCAACTCATCTCTAGCTTTATTTTGAAAAACCATATCAATAGGTCCACCTCTTCTTTTTTTGGTTTCCCCAACTAATTGAGAAGATGGACTTGCATTGGAAAATGTCATGATCTTGTAAGTCGGTTTGCATTTTTCTTCTGAAATAGAAACCACTCTTTGAAGCTCTTTTAAATACTCTGGGGTCACCTTTGCACATACCCTAATCCCGGTCCTAGATATTTTTAGCAAGTGACTTTTTACCCTAGAATACGAGCCGCTGAAATCAACCTCACAAAAATTACATTTCCACTTTCTGTTTCTCCCACCAACTTCTCTACTATGGATAAGAGACACATAGGCCCAGAGTGGGGCATTATCATCCTTGTTTGCGTCATCAGAAATAAATTTACTCGTTACTGATGTAGACGTTGAACCAGTGACACTAATGAGATTGTGTGATTGGGACATAACTGTCGTAATAAAAAAAGTACAAGAACATTCATTACAAAAACATAAGCTAAGAACATTCATTACAAGAATTGGACAGTGCAATCTGGGCAGATTTTTGCCCAGATTTCACCCAGAAATCTGGGCAGAATTCTGCCCAAATTTCAAATTTCTTGGTGAAATCTGGGGAGAATTCTGACCAAATTTCACCAGAATTCTGCCCTAGGTATGCAAGTTAGGAGGAAGAGGAAGAAGAAGAAAGTTAGGAAGAAGAAGAAGAAAGTTAGGAAGAAGAAGAAAGTTAGGAAGAAGAAGAAAGTTAGGAAGAAGAAGAAGAAGAAAGTTAGGAAGAAGAAGAAAGTTAGGAAGAAGAAGAAGAAAGTTAGGAAGAAGAAGTAGAAGCTACCTGCTGGTCGGGAGCAGCGGCGACGGGAGCAGCGCCGCGAAGAAGAAGAAGAAGAAGCTACCTGCAGCGCCGGGAGCGGCGAGCGGCGAGCGGCGACGGGAGCAGCGCGACGGGAGACGGGAGCAGCGTCGGGAGCAGGGGCAGGAGCGAGCACGGAGCGGGATCGGGATATTACTAACCCTAAAACCGCGATATCCGCTATATAATAACGTATCGCGCCGTTCGGTAAGCGTATCCGTACCGGAAACGTACCCGGTACGGGTACGGCTCTATTTTTGGCATATCCGTGCTTCGTAGGGTAGGTTATTGAGGCCAGGGATCGAACCCGAAACCTCTTTTATCTAGGCCTTGAGAGAGCTCCTGATACCCAACTAAGCTGAACCTCCTTTATCAAGTTCTTGAGAGAGCTCCTGATACCCAACTGAGCTGCAACTCGATTGGGTATCAGGAGCTCTCTCAAGGCCTTGATAAAGGAGGTTCCGGGTTTGATCCCCGACCTCAACAACCTATCCCTTTCAACAGTGGTCAAAGTCCTGACGAGGGTTAGCCTGGGGGTGATTTGGTTGGGATGCTTGGACTGCAGTCCGACTAGGTGGCGTGATTTCCCGTAGGGCCCCACCTTTCAACAAAAGATGCATCTTTTGTTGAAATGTGGGGCCCTACGGGTAATCACGCCACCTAGCCAGATAAAGGAGGTTCCGGGTTCGATCCCTAGCCTCAATAACCTATCCTTTCAACAGTGGTCTCCCTACAAGGGTTAGCCCGGGAGTGATTTGGTTGGGATCCTTAAACTCCTGAAGTGAAAAAGAAATTTATTTAACTTATCAGCCTCTTTGCCTTACGGCTCACTCCCTTTGGAACTTTGCCTATGGCAAAAATTCCTTTTCAACTTATCCATATAAAGAACAAGTTCATCTTCCATTGTATCATCAATATGTTACTATTTATTTCCAAAATCACACATAAATTAGCAAATAAAATAACACTAATCCCAAAGCTAATCTATGATTGTGTAACGGATCAAATTTTTTTATATACAAAATAAATATCATGATTCTTGATACTTGATGGGGATGAGATCCCTTTTAAAAAGGATAAAAAGGATGGGTGTGCACATAACCACACCCTCGTGATCTCCACCAAAATTAGTGGGATCATGAGTGTGACCGCACACACGATCACCGCGTCCGATCCCCCAGCACACCGATCCCATCACGCATGACGCCAAAACCACCCGCGCACACCAAAGGAGGTGGCCAAGGTGGCCGCCGGCGCGCGGCCAAATAAGCGGCCGGGCCGGCCGCCCTTCCCTGGCCGTCGACCGAGTGGGAGGCCGAGCCGGCCGCCCCTCCTCGGCCGCCGGCGCGCGGCTGAGCCGGCCGCCCCTCCTCGGCCATCGACGCACAGCCAGGCCGGCCGCTCTTCCTCGGTCGCCGGCGCGCCACCGAGAGGGCAGCCGAGCCGGCCGCCCCTCCTTGGCCGCCGACGCGCGGCCGAAGGGGCGGCTAGGCCGGCCGCCGGCGCGCGGCCGAAGGGGGGGCCGAGCCGGCCGCCCCTCCTCGGCCGCCGGTGCGAGGCCGAGGTAGCGGCCTACCGTCCCCTCTCCGCCGCCGCTTAGTTTTCGCGCTCTCTCCCGGTCGTTGGCGGCGGTCTCCCGCCTCGCCGGCCGCCCATGGGAGCCCGTCCCCGCTGTCTGATCTTTTCGGGTCATTCCCTGTCGTCCGATTCGCGTGTAACCACCCACTAACTGCCAGGTTAGTGGGGAAATTTTATTATTAATTTAATTGGTGTACAAATAGCAAAATTAATTATCCTAATGTGCGCCATAAACTATAGCAAAAATATTTATAACGGTGGTTATGGTGTGCGGATAGCCGCGTAACCACCATAACCATCTCCTGAAGGCTATAAAAGAAGCCTCAGACCTCATTTCTCACCTTTTTTCTCCAAGCCTTCTTCTTCCTCAGGTCGAAGCTCTGCCGAATTTCTCCTACGAGCAGCATTTGAGCCGCACTCAAGCCGCACCCGATGCACGTTCGAGCCCTGTTCCAACCACCTGGAGAAGCTCGATACCTCCGCTTCCGGGAGACCTTCGCGACCGCAAACTCAAGTGCTCCGTTCCCGCGTTCACTGCCAGCGGGGCGCTCAGTAAAGCCTGTCATCGTAAAGAGCAATTTGTAACAAACGCCGAGCATGACAGTCTGTTGTCCAGTGAGAGCTAAGCGTTCTCTCATCTCTAAATTGTAACGAGGAGCGACCTGTCGCCCTCGATTCTGCAAACCAACTGTAACCGCAAACAAGTAGTAGACTTTGACCGGCACATATCCGGTCACGTGATTTTTTACCCAGTTGAGGGGTTTTTCCACGTTAAAACTTCGTGTGTACAGTCGACTCATCTCATTGACTGTGTGCGCGCTCGACCATTCCGAGAGCTAAGGCGGTCCAGATTATTCCGGTCCGACCGGGACGTCGAGTTAGGCCGCAATAGTTTGACACCGTCTGTGGGATCCAGTTCCTAGCATCTTCTAAGATTCCGAAGACCGTACCCACAACACAGCGGTACTCGAGATTAAAAACAATGGCAAGAAGAAATGCCCGAACCATCGAAGGACCGGTCCCCGAGGGGCGTATTGAGTTAGCCCCCTCCTGCATGGATAAAATTGATCAAGTAGCAGCTGCTGGCAAGCTCGGGGGCATATTCGCCAAATACGTCACACAAATAAACGAACTCCAAGCCATGATGTTCGCCATTTGTCAAGAAGTAAAGTCGTCCTCCACAGTGCCATTCATGCAAGCTGACTCACCGCCACCAGGAGAACTCTCCGCCACAACCAAATCGTCTCAGTACAAGGAGTACGCCATAAAAAAGGAATTCTCAAGCACCAGTAGCTCCCCCACTCTGGCAACGCTAACCCAAGATACGCGTAATCGCTACCTTGGTGATCCTCAATACGATGGGGGCATCCGAAATGCAACGAATCACAGATCTCAGAAGAGGAAACAAGAGAGCAAATCGCACCAGGAGCCTAAAAGGAATTGTAACCGACACGCAAATCATGCCGAATAAAGGAGTCACACCGACATCAAGAATTCACACCACTTGATGCCCCTCAAGACAAGATTTTCCAAGCAATTTTCAATCACCTAGCTTTGCATAAGCCTAGGTCGCTCGCCCGAGCTCGAGGAAATCCATCGAAATATTGCCAATACCACCAGGGGCCTGACCACAGCACTGACGAATGCAATCAACTGAAGGAAGAAATTCAGCGACTCGCCAACCTAGGGGCAGTCGATCAATTCCTATCGAAAGAGAAGCAGCCTCTTGCTCAGAACACGAAAAGCATAACTATCGGCATCGGCAAGCCGCCAACCAAGCTAAACCAAATCTTGGTAGACGAAGGGATTACAGTGAACGTATTGTTTCTATCAACACTACTTCAGCTCAAACTAACCGCTGACATCTTCAAGCTAGAATCAACTAGCGCACGCATCCCGGGGGGCACTTCAGTACCAGTCATAGACACCATCATCCTTCCCGTCACTCTTTGAAAAGAGACCGAGCAAGCAACCTATGATGTACAGTTCTTTGTCATCCAGGCTGACTCTGATCACACCGCGATATTCCAACAATCACTCTTGGACGTCTTCCAAACCCGCTCCCACCACTTTTTTCCCTGAATCATAACCTTTTACTCACTTCTTTTCACTCAATTGTTGTTCCCCGACTAACTAGTGTAAAACCACAAGCCCGGACTGGTGTAGACAATCTTTTACTTAAAAATTGTATTGCGTTTTTCTTTTCAGCGGAACCCGATCAATTTCAAACAAAGCCGCGTGTGATTCTCGTGCAAACTAACCCGCGTGTGATTCTCGTGCAAACTAAGCCGCGAGTGATCCTCGTGCAAACTAAGCCGTGAGTGATCCTCGTGCAAACTAAGCCGTGAGTGATCCTCGTGCAAACTAAGCTGCGAGTGATACTCGGGCAAACTAAGCCGCGAGTGATCCACGCGCAAACTAAGCCGCGAGGGATCCCCGTGCAAACTAAGCCGCGAGCGATCCTCGTGCAAATTAAGCCGCGAGCGATCCTCGTGCAAACTAAGCCGCGAGCAATCCTCGTGCAAACTAAACCGCGAGCGATTCTCGTGCAAACCAAGCCGTGAGCGATCCTCGTTCAAACCAAGCCGCGAGCGATCCTCGTGCAAATTAAGCCGCGATCGATCCTCGTGCAAAATCAGTAAGAATGCACATGAGGTTTGAATACAAAAGCTATTCACCGAACCTGCCTTTCTACGTCACGACATCGTCAGGGCCTGCCCCCCTCGCGACTAAGCCGCGAGCAATCCTCGTGCAAACTATGCCGCGAGCGATCCTCGTGCAAATTAAGTCTCGAGCGATCCTCGTGCAAACTAAGCCGCGAGCAATTCTCGTGAAAACTAAGCCACGAGCGATCATCGTGCAAACTAAGGTACAAACCAGCTGCAGACAAGCTAAGCCGCGATCGCAGCCCGCGCAAAGCAACACCTCAAGTCAAACGCATAAACAATATTTGGGCAAAAGGAAGAAAGAGAACAACATCATCACATCAAATACATGCACAAATGCGCTGATCAGGACTGCCAAACAATAAAGGCAACATACAAGATATCAGACTAAGAAAAAAGAAAACTGCAAACACGCAAATACAAAAACATAATGCCGCTACATATCAACTGCATCAACGTCAGAACTCTCATCGCCTGAGATGTCATCAAAACTAAAGCTAGATATGTCGAATCCCAAGCTCCTGCCAACAAGACGAAAAGCCTTCGATACTCAACGCCTAAGCGCCAGTTGAAGAACATCATCCATCTGAAGAACATCATCCATCTGAGGCTCCACCTCCTTGGTCTAAATCTCATCACGAACCTCCTCGCTAACCAAGCAACGATCCCACATATAATCTAAGGACTCCATGTACTCCGCAAGTCCGACAGCCTTCAACTCTGACACGCGGCTATCAGAAGATAACATCTCCACCTTGACCTTCGTCGCACGCAGCTCTGTCTCTAAATGAGAAGTCTCCTCCTGAGCATGCTTCAGCATCTGCGCGGTTCTCTCCACTAGAGATTTATCCACCTCCAAGGACGCCCGAGTCTCCTCCAATTCCGCCTTCAGCTCCGACCCGATCCGGCGAAATCGATAAATGTCCCTATCATGATCATCCCTCAAAGTAGCAAGCGAGCTCGCCGTCGTCCGAAATTTCTCTTGAAGGGCCAAGTACCCATCCTCCAAGCTCACATAGTGATCGTTCCAAGTAACAACAATATGGACCTGAGCCTCAATCTGTAAAAAAGATAGGGAAAAGTTCAGCACGACAAAAACAATAGATGAAAATAAAAAATTTCAAAAAAGCAAGCGCGCTTACCACATCATTCATTGCCTTCAAAGAAGAAGACATCCTTGGAGCAGCCGCCTCCGCGGGGAAAGCCCGGGGGGGGGGGGCAGAACACCCGAGCACCTGTACCTCGGGAGTTGATCCGCTTCGACCATCAGATGGAGCGATCTTATCCTGTGAAACCGGGCAAGGCACCGTACCAATATCACCACAAGAGGCCATAGTAGCCTTCCTCTTCCGACCGCAACTTGAAGATGCCCCGGTAGTCTGCCCAGGATCTGAAGAAATACCACACCGCAACATGCGTTTTTCTTCCACAAATGAGGAAATGGTGAACAGGCGGTTTGTCAACTTGCGGGGCTCTGAAAATCCCAGCACTGGGGAAAACTCCCGCTCCTTTCCCTTTTGGCGGCGACAACGATCAGGCAGTGCATTCCACAATTCCGGCAAGCCCAAAGAGTTCTTGACATTACCAAATAGAGTATTTCCATGACGACGGTTCGTCTGAGTCTCAAAATCAAGTCAGCTCTTGTTGCTATGAATTTCAACACGTTCACCACCATCAGAACGGATGTCGCACCAATCCCGAAAACAGTCCAAAGGGAGTTTCCCGCCATGTTCACGAAAGAAGACAACCAATCCCATGAGGCGCACTACTCACATGGGAGTAAATTGAGAAATCAGCACGACACAAAACTTCAGAATCTCGATCACTTTCTCGCATGGTGGGAATTAGAAACCAGATCTCAAGTAGTCTTGCAGATCGTCAACCAACCACGAGGAGGATTTTGAACTCTCTTCTCGGCATGCGGTATCTTCACTTCAAGGTCGGCAGGTAGTCCGAACCTTCTCCAAATCACAATCTAATCATCGGTGAGAGGAGGGCAGACGCATCGGCCTCGCGGTACGCTTCGTACCCTGACATAAAAGATCAAGACTGTTCTTAGATAAAACAATCTATAAGTCAAAAAATTTCCGCCACCATCGTGCGTATGAAGGCACGTCGCGCAGCAAAGCCATACGCGTTCTAGTACGACGCGCCCAAGTACGCGCGCACAGACGACCCTGTGCGCTCGCACCCGCAAGCCGGTGTGCGCGCAAGCTGGTGCACATGCGCCCACACACGACCTGGTGCGCGCACACCAGCGCGCTCCCGCGAGCGCGACCTGGTGCGCGTGCCCGACCCGGTGCACGCGCGCCCGCGCGCACAGCATGGTGTGCCTGCGCGCGCACGTACCCATGCAACCAGGCGCGCTCGCACCAGCACACGTAGTCTGGAGCGCGCGTGCGCATGCCCGCGCGCGACCTGGCACGCGCACACCCGCGCTCGGCCAGGTGCACACGCACCTGCACGCGCGCCCGCACCCGTGCTCGTTCTGGTGCGCGTGGGCGCACCAGCTGCCTTCCCTGGGCGCATTTGCCGGCAAGACCCTTTCCCCCGGGGTGACCGCTCCCGTCCGCGATCATGCGCCGATAAAGCAGCGTTGGCCCTCACGAGCGCGCCCCGTCGCCTCTCATTCTCCTCCTTGACATATTCTAGCTTTTTACCTGAGTTTGTAGTGTGCCGCCATCTACTGTCTCCGACCTTTCACCGTTTATCATCGTCGCCACTATGAAGAAGAGAGAGATCCTTGTTCTTTCGCTCGTACCGATCTCCAGCAACACAGAATCTCGGGGGGGGGGGCAAATGATGGGGATGAGATCCCTCTTAAAAAGGATGTGTGTGCACATAACCACACCCCCCATGATCTCCACCAAAATTAGTTGGATTATGGGTGTGACCGCACGCGTGATCACCGCGCCCGATCCCCCAGCACGCCGATCCCATCACGCATGACGCTAAAACCACCCACGCGCACCAAAGGAGGCGTCCAAGCCGACCACCGGCGCGCGACCACCGGCGCGCGACCAAAGGAGCGGTCGTGCTGACCACCGACTGAGGGGACGACCGAGTGGGAGGCCGAGCCGGCCTCCCCTCCTCGGCCGCCGGCGCGCGGCCAAGAAGGCGGCCGAGCCGGCAGCCCCTCCTTGGCCTCCGGCGCGCGGCCGAAGGGGAGGCCAGGCCGGCCGCCCCTCCTCGTCTGTCGGCACGCGGCTGTGGAAGCGGTCGAGCTGGCCGCCCCTCCTCGTCCGCCGGCGCGCGGCAGAGGACGCGGTCGAGCCGGCCGCCTCTCCTCGGTCTCCGGCACGCGACCGAGAAGGCGGCCGAGCCGGGCGCCCCTCCTGGGCCGCCGGCGTGCTGCCAAAGGGGCAGCCAGGCCGGCCTCCCTTCCCCGGCCGCCGGCGCGCGGCCGAGCCGACCGTCCCCTCTCCGCCGCCGGCTTAGTTGTCGCCCCTCTCCCAGTCGTTGGCGGCTGTCTCCCTCCTCGCCGGCAAGTTCGTCGGCCGCCTATGGGAGCCCGCCCCCGCCGTCCGATCTTTTCGGGTCATTCCCTGTCGTCCGATTCACGTGTAACCACCCACTAACCGCCAGGTTAGTGGGGGAATTTTATTAGTAATTTAATTGGCGAAAAAATAGCGAAATTAATTATCCTAATGTGCTCCCCTAAACTATAGCAAAAATATTTATAACCGTGGTTATGGTGTGCGAATAGCCGCGTAATCACCATAACTACCTCCTGGAGGCTATAAAAGAATCCCCGGGCCTTCTCATTTCTCACCTTTTTTCTCCAAGCCTTCTTCCTCAGGTCGAAGTTCTGCTGAATTTCTCCTACGAGCAGCATTCGAGCCGCACTCAAGCCGCACCCGAGGCACGTTCGAGCCCTGTTCCAGCCACTTGAGGAAGCCCGATCCCTCCGCTTCCGGGAGACCTTCGCGACCGCAAACTCAAGTGCTGCGCTCGCGCATTCAGTGCTAGCGGGGAGCCCAACAAATCCTGTCGTCGGAAAGAGCAATTTGTAACAAACGCCGAGCGCGACGACTTATCGCCTGCCGAGCGCTAAGTGTTCTCTCATCTCTAAATTGTAACAAGGAGCGGTCTGCCGCTCTCGATTCTGCAAACCAACTGTAACCACAAGCAAGTAATGAACTTTGACCGACACAGATCCGGTCACGTGGTTTTTTACCCAGTTGAGGGGTTTTTTCGAGTTTAAACTTCGTGTGTACAATCGACTCATCTCATTGACTGTGTGCGCGCTCGACCGTTCCGAGAGCTAAGACCGTCCAGATTATTCTGATCCGACCGGGACGTCGAGTTAGGCCGTAACAATATTGATATAAACAATTCCGATGAGCACATTTTTTACTGCTGGATAAACTTATCAGAAGTGTCTTGTTGGATAAAAACCGATTATTTTTATTGCATTTCATATTTTTAGATAGCTTCAAAATTAATATTGGAACGAGATTTTTGTTTTGTAAGCTCTTTTCATTTAGGGCCTGTTTGAGAGAGCTTTTTAGCTCCTGTCTATATTCTAGAAAACGCTATCACACTTAAGAAACTGTTTGGATTGTCTACCGGTGGAAAAAGCTACCGCGGAAAACTCCATTTTCTAATCTTTTGAAAAAGTCATTTGCCACCTACTTTTACCTTTTCGAAAAGCACTTCTTCATCATAAAAAAGTTTCTCTTAAAAAAATCTCCAACTTGATTTTTTTGTCCAACTGCGTTTCTTTTCGCAGGCGTAATTTTTTTACCGGACATATTTTTTTTTATTTGGGCGCGAATTTTTCAACTGGACACATTTTACGCCCGGGCGCGAATTTTACGCCCGAGCACGAAATTTTTGCTCGGGCTGGCATTTTTCGCCCAAATGCGGGGTTTTTCGCCCGTGCATGATCGTTTTCGCCCGGGCGGGTTTTTTTGGCCCGGACCGAATTTTTTGCCCGGGCGCGAATTTTTCGTCCGAGCGCGAATTTTTCGCCCGGACGCGAATTTTTCGCCTGGGCCAGATTTTTTCGTCCGGGAACAGGTTTTTTGCCTGGGTGCGTTTTTTCGCTCTAGTGCAGTTTTTTCGCCCGTGCAGGATTTTTTTTCGCCCGGATTCATTTTATTCGCCCGGGTCGATTTTTTCTTCCGAGCGTCATTTTTTCGCACCGGCGCGAATTTTTTGCCAGAGCGACATTTTTTGCTCGGGCATGATTTTTTCGTCCGGGTGAGATTTTTTTTCCCGGGCGCGATTTTTTTCGCCCGGACGTGATTTTTTTCCTGGGAGCGAATTTTTCGCCCGGGCTCGAATTTTTTGCCCAAGAGCGATATTTTTTCATCGGAGTTTGTTTTTTTCGCCGGTGAGCGGTTTTTTCTCCCGGACGCAATATTTTGCCCGAGCGCAGTTTTTTCGCCTGAGAACGATTTTTTGCCCCGGGAGCTGTTTTTTCACCCGGCCGCGAATTTTTCGACCGGACGCGATTTTTTCGCCCGTGAGCGATATTTTTTTGTCTGAGCGCGTTTTTTTCGCCCGGGCAAGATTTTGTCGCCTAAGCGCCCCCGTGGCGAATTTTTTGCTCGGACGCGAATTTTTTTGTCTGTGTGATTTTTTCGCTCGTTCGTGATTTTTTTCCCCGACCGCGTATTTTTTTCGCCCGGATGCTATTTTTTTCGCTCGAATGCAATTTTTCGCTTTCGGTGGGAAATATCAAGTCTGTGAGAAAATATCGTGTCTGGGCTAAAAATTCATGCCCGTGCAAAAAATCCAGGTTCAGGCGAAATATTCGCACCCGGGCGAAAAATTCGCGTCCGACTGAAAAATTGGCGTTCGTGCGAAAATATAGCGCCCGCCCGATAAATTTGCGCCCGGGCGGAAATTATCGCACCCCGGCGAAAAATTCACGGTCGGGCGAAAAAACCGCGTCCGGGTGAAAAAACCGCGTCCCAGCGAAAAAATTGTGCCTGGGCCAAAAAACAGTCTCCAAGCGAAAAAATCGTGCCCGTTCGAAAAAAACCGCGCCCGGGCGAAAAAACAGCTCCCGCTCGTAAAAAAAACAGCTCCCGGACGCACATTTTCCGGCTGCATGCTCATTTTCCCCCGGACGCACTTTTTTAATAAAAAAAGTTACCGCCACGGAGATTTGCCAAACAGTTTATAAATTGTTTCTCTTTCTAAAAAGTTTTATAAATTGAGTTTACCCAAACAGTTCTCATTTTCTAATAGACATTTTCCAAAAACTCTTTTTTCTACCATTCTTTTGCCACCACTCCTCCTTTCTGAAAAGATTTCCCAAATAGACCCTTAGAGTTGGAAGAAATGCATGCTTATACATGTTTTGAAAGGCTATAGCTAGGACCTGTTAAGAAATGTAAAAATTACCACCAAAATGGTGTCCCACCGGAACCCCAAACGCTAGCTTGATTGTGTTATCAAAAGCTAAAGCAAACTATGATGGCTGGAAATCCCTGCCCTCTTCTTTTCATTTTATTACAATTCAAATTGTCTCCTTATAAATGTTCTGCTTGTAGATCATATTACCATCTATCCTTTGTTAATGCTCAATATCTCTTCATTGCAGAATTTCCAGTTTCTTCGTAACTTCTTACAGCAGCAGAAATTTCCCAAGCCTGCTCACAAGCTCAGTCAGTGATGGTTGATGTCGAGTATCCTTTGAATCAAAGTGCTGTTATTTTTGCTGTCTCCAAAACATCTAAGCTTGCTTGTTTGCTGAACAGAGAAAGCAGAGTTATTTCTTTAAGTATATCTGCCGAACTCTTCTTTGTAAATAAGATATTTCCACCATCTGGAGCCGTCTAGAAATTTTTAGAACTCGGTTCTTGCTTACAATTGGCCCGTTGATCGCTGTTTTTGCTCTTTTTGCGGCAGTTTATAACCGTGGTAAATTTGGACTCACTCATAAGCTAACAATAACTATAGTCTCTCTTTGGCTACTAAGGGAGAGGGAAGAGCTTCCCGTGCAGCCTTGGCTGACTACTACAGAAAGCAAACGCAAATACTTGGTTTGGGAGCAATTGCCTTTCATCAATCCATTGTTTCGGGGCAGTGAAGAGAGCCAAGAGACGGCGTTTGTTGTCGATTTGAGGATCTGATGGGGCGGTGGGATAACTTGTTCAACTCTCTTGCTTTCTGAATAGTTTGTCCATTTGTAATGGTTTATAATCATTGCAAAAGTCCTATTTGGGGCATGCTGTGTTTGAGTGGTCGCGGTGTGAAACTATGATAACGAATCATGATGGTAGTTTGTGTTTAGAACTTTAATGAAAGCATTTTTTACGTAAGGTGCTATTTTGAAATAAATTGTGTTTGTAACCATACAAATTCAAACGCTACATATTCAAACACTACATGTACTTTTTATAATTACGAGTGGCAGATATGAGGCTCTGCCCTTAAGGCTAATCGTGATAGTACTCTGACCGCATTAGTGCATGGTTGTTCCAGTGCCCCGCGCGATAGTACTTAGGTCACGACATTGTCCTGACGCGACGCTGCTTGCAAACCCTCAAGCGACTACATCCCACGCTCATTTTTGATGTGTGCATTGGGTTTGTGAGTGGTGGGGAATGCAATTTTTTTTATTGTAGGTAGATGATTTTGTATATATGTAAATTTAAAAATACATAAATAAAAAATTAGACAATTTGTAATAAAAAGTGGGTAAAAATGGAAAGTTAAATGTTTTATTAAATGGTGTTTTTTTAATACAGTAAAGATAAACCCAAATGCCACTTAAATTTATTTAATAAAAGGATGTATGAATCCTATTTAATTTTCAAATGGACATTTGAAATACTTGGTTTTTCAATTTTTAGGCATAAAAATAATTTATTTTAATTTGGAATTTTATTTTACACTCATTAAACTGCCAAATTAATAAAATTTAACTAAAAAGTATACCAAAAATAATAAATTCAGTTTATTTTTAATTTAATCTAATATTTTACTCGTTAAAATAATTTTAAAAAATTGGTGATTTGGGTCTGATTTTTAAAGAAACGTTCATTGGGTTTATAAATTTAATGGGCTATAAAATTGAGAAAGAGAGGAGGGAGAGCTCAGAGGGTGACAAATCACCACTCGCTGAGCTAAGTGTTTCTTTGCGAGTTGTTGAGAACGATGCGTTTGTTACGAAGCTTGAGTGGCGTGCTCGGCGCGCCCTGTCTTCTTTGGTTTGCTCCTTGTTGTGCTTAAAGGAGTCTAGAAGGGTTGATTTGCTGACGCTTGATGGGTTTGTTGTAGAGTGAAGAGCTTGTTGTTGAGTTGATTGTGTTTGGCTTTTATGGTGGTCTTGAGAGTGGAGCGCACGGGGGCGCGCTTGGTGCAGTCTTGAAGGCGGACAACACGACGGTGCACTTGGAGCATACTTGACAGTAGAGCGCACAGAGTCGCACTTGAGGCGGTCTTGAAGGCGGAGCGCACTGAGCGCTTGTTGGTGGGGAGCACGCGGAGCACTTCTGGAGGAGAGCGCGCGGAGCGCTTGCTGTAGGAGAGCGCGTGGAGCACTTGCTGGAGGAAAGCTCGCGGGGAGCTTGCTGGAGGAGAGCGCACGGGGCGCTTGCTGGCGGATAGTGTGTGTGGGGCTTGCTAGAAGAGAGCGCACATGGAGCTTGTTGGAGGAGAGCGCACATGGAGCTTGTTGGAGGAGAGCGCACATGGAGCTTGTTGGAGGAGAGCACGTGGATCGCTTGCTGGAGAAGAGTGCGCAGAGCGCTTGTTGGAGGAGAGCACACAGAGCGCTTGCTGGCGGAGAGCGCACATGGGGCTTGCTGGAGGAGAGCGCGTGAAGGGATTATTGGTTGGGAGTGCGTGAAGGGCTTGCTGGAGGAGAGCCCGCGGAGTGCTTGCTGGAGGAGAGCGCTCAGACCACTTAATGACAGGGAGCGCACAGAGCGCTTGCTGGAGGAGAGCGCGTGAAGCACTTGTTGGCAGAGATCTCGTGGAACGCTCAAAGGCACTCTTAGAGCGATCTTAACGGCATGGCGCACAAAGGCGCACTTGGAGCGGTCTTGACTGCGGAGCGCATGAAGGCACACTTGGAGACTTGTCGGCGGACCGCACGATGACACGCTTGGAGTGGGCACGCGCAAGAGCGCCTAAGAAAGCGGTGCGCGGGAGCTCGCAAGGTGGCGAAGCACGGGAGCGCGCAAGGAGGAGGCGCGCATAAGAGAGCGCTAGAAGGAGGCGCACGCAGGCGCGCAAAAGTGCGTAAGGAGGCGGCGCGTGCGGGAGGGAGCAAGCAAAAGCACCTAAGGTGGTAGCACACACAAGGGGGAGAAAAGAAAAGTCAGAAAGTTGTAGGAGAAAAGAAAGAGAGAGGGGGAGTCGTAGGAGGAAATCCGTAGAGGAACAAGATAAAAATGAAGAGGAATGAGCCCTATTTATAGATTTTAAGAGGGGCAAGTCGGTAATTTCCCTCAATAACTACCGGACCGAAAAATAAAATTGCTTTGTTTAGAGCACATGGATCGTCATATTTACAAAAATGTCAAAACTGCCTCCGGTCGGAAAATAACCGCCCTCACCGGAAAAATAATCACCCCTCTCGTGAGGGGAGGAGTGGCCCGACGAGGCCGGTAGGAAAGGGACTCCCGGATGGCCGAAGATGTATTTCGTCACAGGCGGCGAGGAAGCCGCCCCTAACAAGGGCAGCGACACGATGGGTGGCAGAAAATGTCGCCCGTCCTGGGCGGCATGCCGCCCATAATGGGGGAGGGAGCAGGACATGCGGCTTATTTTGTCGCCTGCACTAGGAGAAAAAAAGGGAGCATGAAAGGAACAGAATTGCCGCCCAACCTTACTAGCAGAAATATCGCTCCTTAAGGGGGCGGCGGCCGAACAAGCAATAAAATCTTCAGCCCATATGGGGTGAGAAGAGGGGCTGCCCCTGTTAGGGGAAGCGGTTGGACGGGCGACAGAAACTGCCGTCCATCTTGGGCGACAAGAAGGGTCGCCCGTGTTAGGGGCGACGACTGTAGACGAGGGGCCAACTGGCCGCCCATCAAGGGTGATTCGGTAGGTAACCCCCTACAGGGGAGGAGGCTAAGACTAGGCAGGCGAATTGGCCGCCCGACTCGGGTGTTTGGGAGGCCCCCCTCTCCGGGGCGGCGATAGAGGGCTAGGACACCGGTGGGCATGCCGCAGGAAGTTACACCACGGGCGGACGGACGGTTGTGTTGGTTACATTGGACACAATGTACTTGATTTGGAGAAGCCCTTTCAACTCAATGATATACACATATGTATTTGATGTATATTTCAGTTCATGCTTGCAGCTTGCTTATGTCATATTTATTGGACAGGTAGTCCAAGTTACATTGATAGGTGGACTCTAAGAAGCTGACTAAAAAGTGAAGAAAATTGTCTAAGTACAAAAGCGTCGAGCGAAGTCAGCAAAGTGTTGAGTGAAGTCAGCATAGTCAACATCTAGCAACTTGCAGTACAAAAAATTGGCTAAGTACAAAAGTGTCGACACACTCCATGTAACATCCCATTTTCAACTAAACTCCTAAGAGTGATTTTGTCATGACTAGGTGACAAAACCCTAGGAAGCCCAAGAAGGCCAAGTGAGCTTAGACATAAAGGTGGAAACCACTATGGTCCTCAAATAGTAGAATTCCAATTACTAGCTCAGGGTTGACCTTAGGGTTTCACCATGACTCCATGACCCCACCATAACATCACTAACTTATTGGAAGGTCCATTAGAGCCCTAAGGGTACATTGGAGTCAACCTAGGGTGACCAAGTTGACCTAGGATCATCCTAGGCCTAAATTGGGCAAGATGCCCTAACTAAGGGCAATGTGCCACTAATGTGCCCAACCAACCCTACCTATGTCTTCCCATACCTAGTGTGAAGTCAATGGGTCACCAAAGACCCATTGGGTCAAATTTAGAGGCTGAGTTGACCCTAGTCAACCATAGCCCTAAAGTGATCAAAGTGCCCTAACTAAGGGGCAAGTGACCACCAAGGTGCCAAGTCAACCCTACTCAAGCCTTTCTAGAATTTAGGGGAGGCCAATGGGTCACCAAGGACCTATTGGGGTCAACCCAAATGGTCAATTTGACCAAGGTCAACTCAATCTTTGAAATAGGTCAAAATAGCCCAAATGGACTAACCCAAGCTCAAACCCATTTCCCCCACTTGGGCTAACCTCATTATTATTATTATTCATATGGGTTAGTGGGGTGCTAATAGGCAGGAGGAGAGATCAAAATTCGGCCATGGTGAGTAGGAGAGAGAAAGCTCCAAATTTCCCTTTAATGGAGGAGAGAGAAAGTGAGAAAAGGAGGTCATTCATGGCCAAGGGAGACTAAGGGCCTCTCCAATTGATTCCAAAGGCTAAATACATTCCCCCTCATAAGTTTTGAGGAGTTGAATAGCCATGGCCGGCCACCCTAGGTGGCTGAAATCAATTTCTTCAATAAGGAGGAGAGAGAAAGAGAGGTCAATAATGGCATGGAAGGTGAAACCCCCACAAATCCCCCCATTGATGGCTGGATTCAACTCCTCAGGAGTAGGGGAGGAGTTTCCAGCATTCTTCAGGTCACCAAGGGGCTGAATTCATTGAGAATTCAGTTTCCCAAAATTCCCCATTAATGGTGGAAATGGGAATTCAAGCTATGACCCTCCCTATCCCCCATTTGGCTCTTTTAAAAGCTTCCATAGGCCAAGAGCAATCGTTTCCACCATCCCACTGAAGGAGCCGAGGTTGTTGGCTGTATAGTTGCAGAGCACGAAAAGCTCCACCGCCGAAAATGGCGATGCGGCGACCGACAAAGAAACAACCCCCCACACAGGTCCTCCCCTCCTCCTCTCTCTATAGGTAGATCGTAGGGCTAATTAGGGATGAAAATCGGGCTTATTTGAGCCCGATCAGGAAGGAAAATTTCCCGATTTTCCATGAAAAACGAACCTTTTGGGATCGTCGGAGATTGCCCCTCTGACGGCTGTGCCGCCGCCTGGCGATAGCCACAACCTCGACGGAGGTGTTGGTGGCGGTGGCTGGCCAGGGAGGTGGCCGGGTGGCCGGCGACAACGGCTTGAAGATGGCCCAGGAAGAATCAATCCTGGCCATTGGCGCGCTGGGGACGAAGACCAGATGTCGTCCGTCATTGCGCCAAGATTCGTGCTAATATAAATTAAATTATAGGATAAATATTCATTTCATGTGATATACTGTCACACATTATGTATTTCATGTTTTTAATTATGAAAAATACCTAGAGACCTATAGTGGAAAAATGGTAAATATCAAAGTTGTAGCCCTAGAGGTGTACTTGTATTAAAATTGGTTTGAACCAATTTGGGTGTCTGGTTTGACCAGGGCACTCATTTTGGTGAGGTCTATACCTAGGGTTAGTAAGAGACTAAATTGAGTACTCCCACTTCATCCTGCATGAGTACGTAGGAGATCCGCTTAGTGCACCAGCGTCGAGGCGTACGATAGGTTTGACTGTGTCACAACCCGCATTTTTCTCACTATTTATTAAATCAGAGTAAGAGAAAATCTACGCGCTGTGATGCCACGTCGAGCAGGGGATATCTGCCGACGTTCAGGCGACACTCCAAATCCTTTCAAATCATGACTTATTTGATTATAAAAAAAAACTTGATTTATTTATTGGCCGTATCCCTCGGCTCAGTGGACCAAAGAGTCCACGGTTTCAAAACTGATTTTTATACGTAGCGGAAGATACTTCATTTACGTCAACATCCTAAATGAGCGCATAAGTGATCCCGAAGGGCCCTTACGCTGAACCAAAACTCTAGTTTTAATTTATACATATATAGGAAAATCATTTGTTATACGTAATTATGAAAGTACGTTAATTGAGTTCTTTTTAGAAATCATGCTGATCATATGCTTATACATAATATAGTTTTACTTTTAGCTTTTAAGGTAACTAGCAACCTAGCATAAAACTTCCCAGAGCAAATAGACTATCTCCCAGAAAGGGTAGCAGTAAGAAGAAAACATATCTAGTACAAAAAGGTAAAACTACCAGGGGCGCCAACAGCTGACACGAACCCACTGGCAAGTATGTATGTCTGTAGAAAGTGCAGTAAAACTACCTCACAATGACTCAAGAGAGTCTCAACAGGCAACAAAAGGACCTCCAACAGCACCACAGCAACAGCCACCTACTGGCTACCGCCCAGAACCTGAGGCGTTCAGAAGAAAAATAGAACACCTCAGAGCAAGGAATGCAAGTGCTAAAAAGGAAAGTAAGGTAAAGACAGGTAAAGTAAAGTAAGGAGAGTACAAAGTAGAGTAAAAACAACAATGCCCAAAGAAGGGCGAAAAGCAAACCTGCACCACGTGCGGGTAAACAGCAACTACTCTGCCTAAAAACCTGCAGAGTCAACATGGCCATGATGCCAAAAAAATGCTGCAACACCTACGGAAGAAACGCCTAACATCCTAAATTGTGAGAGGCGGCAGTAGCAAAAACAAGAAACTTGGAATTAGGTTGAAAGCGTTCCAAATCGCCCAACCACTAATTCCGAGTCAACAAATTGCTCAAGGGTTGACACGTGAAGGCACAAAGGACCCAACACTCACTTGCCCAGAAAACTACTCGGGTCAAGGTAAAGAGTGTGGTCAAGGCTACATCACGCCACACAACCCCTAAAAGAGCCATCCACCACCACTACTGACCACAACCCACGATTCGGCCTTCGAAAAGTAACAGCCGACAAGGGACTCTCGATACACGAGCAAAACACTCGGGGAGAAATCAACGCTAAGGGATTAGTCGTTGCGATTACGCAACGCCGCTGCGAGTGAGTACACTCACTCGATTCTAAGCCTAGCGTACGAGCACCGACATCGGGTCGCACGATTACTAGACGCACGACCATAGGCCGTGTGTGCACAATCACACCCAAACGCCTCAAAATAAGGCAAATAAAAATCCTAAAACTCCTAAACATAAACATAGACCTAAACATAAACCCATCTCCACGCTAACCCACACCTACGCTAAACACCTACCGCGACGCCGTCCTAAAACGGGAATCTACTAGCGGGAGGGTAAAAGCCTAATTTCTAACGCGGTTACCGGAAGGGGATAAGGGTTAGGGTTCCGATTCATCAACAAATCTAACATGCGATATACGAAAATTAACAAGGAATTGAGAGACAAAAGTAGGCCAAATGGCGAAAAGGAGAGAAGCACTTGCCTCGCTAAATCACCAAAAATTTCGCCAGCACAACGGCGCTATGGCGGACGCCCAAAAATTCCGGAAAGCTCCCAACAATTCCAAATCCACCTAAGATTGCATTCTATCAACACAAGGAGCGAAAAACAAACCACATCCATTCCAAATCACGAAAAAATCTACGGTGAAACTCAAAATAAATTACCTCGGGAGGGAGATCGCGCCTAGGGGAGTCCGGATCCGGCCTCGGATCGGGAAGGGGAGGCCGGGGCTGCCGGCGGCGGGCGGCGGAACGGCCGGCTAGGGCTCGCCGTTCTCTTCTTCCGCTCGGGTCGGGAGTTCGCACAGGAGAGCTGCGGCTTTTCTCTTTTTTTTTCTGATTTAAGGGGGCCGGCTGTTTACATGGGGGGGGGGCGGCTGCTTAGGTTTTATTAGGGGGAGGGTTTTGATTTATTAAAACCTAATGAAATTTAATAACTAATACACCCTAATTTAATTAACTTAATAACTACATTATATAACTTATACTAATATAATTACTAGCTAACTTAACCAAATAACCCTCTAACACACATAAGTATATACATACAAACACCCATAATACACTAATAAAACATAAACACGCCTAAAAACACGCGCTCGCGCACACATACTCAACCCCGCGCGCACGCACACGCGCGCACGAGCACGTACAAAAATACCGGCACGCACGCACACGCACGAACAAAAGGCACGCCTCAACCACGCGCCACGCTACACATGCGTAATTAAATAAATACGTCATCATAAAAATGACGACTCGCTAACTAGCGTCCGCCAAAAATGACGCGAAACTTAACGTTCTCGGAATTCGACCAAAATCGCACCGTAGCTAAATACCCGGGCTACGAGAACAACGGCGAAGTCAAAAACGACTTCCGACGAACAAAACTCGAGCTAACCTCGCCCGAAGCCAAACACGAGAATTCCCTGAAAGGCTCAACCGGGTCTCCAAAACAGACACCGGCTAGCTGGGGAAACCCGCAAACAGGCTAAACCTCTAAGAACACCTAACGAGGTACTCTAACAACGGCTCGAGACGGAAAACGTCAACGTAACGCCGAAAAAGGATTTAAAATAAATCATCGAAAATTCGGGGGCGTTACAGTCACTCCCCCTAACAAAAAGTTTCGACCCGAAACTTTGCGAAAACTACTCCTACAACAGAAGGAAAGAAACCAACTACTAGAGAGGAAACGTACCCGACAACTCAGGGGAACAAATGAGGGTGAGCCTCCCTCATAGCCGACTCTAGCTCCCAAGTCGCGCTCTCCAAATCCTGGTTCCTCCAAAGAACCTTCACCATAGGAATAGACTTCGTCCGCAACACTCGAGCTTGAGCTTCCAAAATGCGGACCGGCACCTCGACATACGAGAGATTGGGCTCCAACTGGGGCACAGCGTCCAAGACTTGCCCACTGCTCCGCACGCACTTCCGCAACTGGCTCACATGAAAGACATTATGAACCCCCGGGAAGCTAGCTGGCAGATCCAGCCTATAAGCAGCCACACCAATACGCTCCAAAATCCTGAACGGGCCCACAAATCTCGGATCCAACTTCCGATTTCTGCCAAACCTCTTCACTCCTACCATCGGAGATACCTTCAAGAAGACCAAATCATCCACAGAAAACTCTAAATCGGACCTACGCCGATTGGCGTTCTTCTCATACCTCTCCTGAGCAACTCGAAGCTTCTCCCGAATAAGTTTCACGGAAACCTCCATCTCTTCGAGTGCATCAGGACCCAAAACAGGCCTCTCACCGGCCTCGGCCCAAAACAAAGGAGTTCTGCAGCGCCTCCCATACAACGCCTCGAAGGGAGCCATCTGTAGACTCTCTTGGTAGCTGTTGTTGTAGGCAAATTCCATGAGCCGCAAACGCTCATCCCATGCACCTCCATGATCAAGAATATAGCACCTGATCATATCCTCCACAATCTGATTCACACGCTCGGTCTGCCCGTTGGTCTGCGGATGGTAAGCTGTGGAATACCTCAAATCAGTGCCCAAACCCTCCTGCAAACTCCTCCAGAAACGAGATGTAAACCGAGAGTCTCGATCAGAAACGATGCTAACTGGAACGCCGTGCAATCTGACGACCTCATCCAAGTACAACTCAGCAATCTTCTTCATCGAGTAATCGATCTTATATGGTACGAAGTGCGCACACTTCGTCAATCGGTCCACGATCACCCAAACAGAATCAAACCCTCTCGGAGATCTCGGTAAGCCTGTAATGAAATCCATCGAGATGCTTTCCCACTTCCAAGTCGGGATCTCCAAAGGTGCCAACTTGCCACCAGGCCTCCCATGGTCGGCCTTCACCCGCCTGCAAGTGTAACACTCCGAGACAAAACGAGCTATATCACCCTTCATCCCATACCACCAGGCGATCTGCTTCAGATCATGGTACATCTTCGTAGATCCCGGGTGGTAGGAAACACTGGATCCGTGAGCCTCTTTGCAAACCAATACTCTGATGTCTCCAACTGCGGGGATGCAAAACCTGCCGCGGTACTTCAAAGTACCCGCCTCGTCGATGGAGAAATCTGGCAACTCTCCCCTCTCAGCTCTGAGGTACAAGTGCAACAAATCCGGATCCTCTTTCTGATGCAATCTGGTGAGAGAAATCCATGACGGCTCTGCCACTACCAAACTGCTCTGCAACTCACAGCGTCCTGCGGTGATATCCATCAATAGAAACTCCTCCACTAAACGATCCGCGGTGAGATTGAAGACTTTCCCCGTCTTCCGGCTCAAGGCGTCGGCCACCACATTGGCCTTGCCCGGATGGTACTGAATCTCGACATCGTAATCAGCAACATACTCAAGCCACCGCCGCTGGCGCAAATTCAGCTCCTTCTGAGTGAACACGTACTTCAGGCTCTTATGATCGGTAAAGATCCTGCACTGGGCCCCATAAAGTAAGTGTCTCCACAGCTTCAAGGCGAAAATCACCGCAGCAAACTCGAGGTCGTGCGTAGGATAGTTCCGCTCATGAACCTTCAACTGACGAGACCCATAAGCGATCACCTTCCCTTCCTGCATCAACACGCCACCGAGTCCAACGTGCGAGGCATCCACATAAACGTCATAGTCCTGTCCCTCCGCCGGTAAGGTCAACACAGGGGCAGAACATAACCGGCTCTTTAGCTCCAGAAAGGCCTCCTCGCACTTATCACTCCAAACGAACGCCGCATGCTTCTGCGTCAGCTTTGTCAAGGGCGCTGCCAAGGTAGAAAAACCCTCGACGAATCTCCTATAATAGCCGGCCAACCCCAAGAAGCTCCTGATCTCCTTGGGTGTGCTCGGCCTACTCCAATCCATCACTGCAGAGATCTTCACCGGGTCCACTGAAATACCATCTTTGTTCACCACATGACCCAGGAAGGAAACCTGCGGCAACCAGAACTCGCATTTGCTCAGCTTGGCATACAACTGATGATCCCTCAAGGCGGATAACACCAACCGCAAATGCTGATCATGCTCCGCCGCATTCCGAGAATAAATCAGAACGTCGTCAATGAACACAACGACAAACTTGTCCAGAAAGTCCTTGAACACCCGGTTCATCATGTCCATAAATGCTGAAGGCGCATTGGTCAGCCCAAAAGACATGACCAGGAACTCGAAATGACCATGCCTCGATCGGAAAGCCGTCCGTGGGACATCCGACTCTCGGATCCTAAGCTGATGGTAACCAGAACGGAGGTCTATCTTCGAAAATACTGAACTGCCACGCAACTGATCAAATAAGTCGTCGATTCTGGGCAGTGGATACCTGTTCTTGATGGTGACTTTGTTCAACTCTCTATAGTCGATACAAAGGCGCATCGAACCATCCTTCTTCTTCACAAAGAGAACCGGAGCACCCCAGGGCGACGAGCTCTGCCTTATGAAGCCCTTCTCCAACAACTCATCAAGCTGAGTACGAAGCTCCTCCAGCTCTCGCGGGGCCATCCGATACGGCGCCTTGGCAATCGGACGCGTACCAGGCTCCAAATCAATCACGAACTCCACATCCCTGTCTGGAGGAAGACCGGGAAGATCGCTAGGAAACACGTCAGGAAACTCTCGCGCAACCGGAATCTCATCCAAAAGCGGCACACTGCTAACAGTCCCCAACACTGAGACTAGACAAGCAAAACTACCAGCAGGAAAAACCCTCTGAGCACATACCGCAGAAATCGCCGGAGAGTCCCGACGCGAATCACCGAAAACACTCCCGGGCTGACCGCTGTCCTTTCTGAAATCCAAGCGCTTTCCCCTGCACTGAATCACTGCATCATATCGGGACAACCAGTCCATACCCAGGATGACATCGAAATCCTCTAAGTCCAACACTTTCAGATCAGCCTTGGCCAGATAATCCCCCAACAAAATAGGGCAGTCCAGAATGCCCTGATCTGATATCACGGATTCACCCGAGGGGAACTTGACGCTAAAGGCACCACCAACACGATCAACAACCCACTGGCACCGCTCGACAAAGGCTCTAGCCACAAAAGAGTGGGTAGCACCTGAGTCAAATAGAACGCGGGCCCAGCGGTTCCTTACCTTAAATTTCCCTATACACAAACAAAACCATAAACGCACAAGCAACAAACAAAACAATAGCAACACTAAAACTGCTACAAAAGAGAAAGTCAAGCGAGGGGGGGTTTACCTGAAATGACCTGCGTCGAAGCCTCAGCCTCCGCTGAAGATACCACATTCAGCTTCCCTTTACCCTTGTCCACCGGCTGAGGCGGAGGTAAAGCCTGGAGCGGAACTGCATGAAGAGCGGACTGAACCTGAGGGCACCTCGACTTTATATGGCCCTTCTGGCCACACTGGTAGCAAACACGATCCTTGGACCAGCACTGAGCAGCATCGTGACCGGGTCGCTTGCAGACAGGACAAGGAACATCCCTCCTAGGAGCACCCTGGATAGCATGCACATGCTCCTTCTTCTGGACCCTTGCCCTCTTGAAGCACCTCTCAGCTGGGTGGCCCGGATGGCCACAGAAACTGCACACTACCTTGCTCTTCTTCTCAGAAACAGCACCAAGAACCTGGGGACCCTTTTCCTCAACTGACCTCCTCTTCTCGTCTCTCGCCTGCTGTCCACGCTGCTTCGCGTTCTCGATAGCCTCTACCTTCAAAGCGGCCTCAACTGCTCCTGCATAAGTCACCGCTCCGTGGGCGACCGCTAGCTGCTGAACGTCGCTCCTCAGGCCACCAAGAAACCGCTTCACCCTGTCCTCCTCGGAGCTCACCAAGCTAGGACCAAAGCGACTGAGTTTGCTAAACTCAATCTCGTAGTCGCTGACGGATAGCTGCCTCTGCTTCAAATGAATAAAGTCATTCATCAGCCTGTCTCGCTCTACTGACGGTAGAAACTTCCTCATCAGGATCTCTTTGAAGGATGCCCAAGTACATCCTCCCACCATGCCTTCCTTCTCTCGCATCCACCAGCTCTTCGCTAGCCCCTTCAGCTGATAGGCGGCTAACATCACCTTCTGATCATCTGAGATACCTGAATAGTGAAGCATCTCCTCCATAGTGATCAGCCAGTCGTCCAATACCATGAAATCCGCCTTCCCATCGTACGTGGGAGGGCTCAGCCTCTGGAACTGGGAGATGAAAGCCATCCCGGGGGGCACCACCACTGGAGGCACGAGAGGAGCAGGAGGGGCAGGAGGGGCTAGGACAGCTGTACCCACGGCGGGGTCCTGAACTCCCGGAGTCTGACCCGCCGCTCCGGATAAAAAGGACTGCATCTGGGCCTGCAACTCCACCACCTGCCTTGATAAGGCCTCGTTACTCTGCCTCAGGCTTTCCACCAACGCATCACTTTGAGCACCGGAGGACTCACCCTCAGACTGGGGAGTCGACCTCGTCACTCTACGCTTCGGCGCCATACTATAAGGAAAATTAAAACATAACAAACGATTAGAACTTAGCTAAACTCCTAGGATTAGACAAAAGGTACAGACAATACATACATAAATATGATCTTCTACTGCTATATTTGCTCTGAGATTTTATTTTATTTAATACAAAAGGAATGATATGCTTAGCCTAAGATGGTTCACCACCATCACACTAACTCTTGTGCCTAGATCGGGAATGCATGAATTATATTATTTTTGACTCAAAAATTATGTGTGTACACATGTCATCCTGCACGTCTTTAGCTTGGCGCGTTGTGCTTATGCAATGTTATGCTATGCATGATTATGCTATGCATTCTAAAAAGGCCCTAGTGCATGCCATGGCGGAGTACACATGAAAATGTTATGCATCCCATACTACATAACATTCTCATGCAACTAAAAAGAAAACGTGCTAGTCGCATTCATGCGGTGAGGTTATGCACCCCATAATACATAACCCTCGCATGTTGCCCCTATGGTGGATCCATATACAACCACATATTATGTATCGTAAAATACATAATATGCCCCGTATACTTCATGTTATGCTTATGAGTGTAGTGCAGTGTTCGTGCTTCAGCCAAAACGTGCCGATGACATGTCGGTGTGTGTATGATATGACTCTAAACATCTAACACAAACAAAGGAAGGTTGCCCGACCAATTGTCAAGCAACCTCCCTCTGATACCAACTGTCACAACCCGCATTTTTCTCACTATTTATTAAATCAGAGTAAGAGAAAATCTACGCGCTGTGATGCCACGTCGAGCAGGGGATATCTGCCGACGTTCAGGCGACACTCCAAATCCTTTCAAATCATGACTTATTTGATTATAAAAAAAAACTTGATTTATTTATTGGCCGTATCCCTCGGCTCAGTGGACCAAAGAGTCCACGGTTTCAAAACTGATTTTTATACGTAGCGGAAGATACTTCATTTACGTCAACATCCTAAATGAGCGCATAAGTGATCCCGAAGGGCCCTTACGCTGAACCAAAACTCTAGTTTTAATTTATACATATATAGGAAAATCATTTGTTATACGTAATTATGAAAGTACGTTAATTGAGTTCTTTTTAGAAATCATGCTGATCATATGCTTATACATAATATAGTTTTACTTTTAGCTTTTAAGGTAACTAGCAACCTAGCATAAAACTTCCCAGAGCAAATAGACTATCTCCCAGAAAGGGTAGCAGTAAGAAGAAAACATATCTAGTACAAAAAGGTAAAACTACCAGGGGCGCCAACAGCTGACACGAACCCACTGGCAAGTATGTATGTCTGTAGAAAGTGCAGTAAAACTACCTCACAATGACTCAAGAGAGTCTCAACAGGCAACAAAAGGACCTCCAACAGCACCACAGCAACAGCCACCTACTGGCTACCGCCCAGAACCTGAGGCGTTCAGAAGAAAAATAGAACACCTCAGAGCAAGGAATGCAAGTGCTAAAAAGGAAAGTAAGGTAAAGACAGGTAAAGTAAAGTAAGGAGAGTACAAAGTAGAGTAAAAACAACAATGCCCAAAGAAGGGCGAAAAGCAAACCTGCACCACGTGCGGGTAAACAGCAACTACTCTGCCTAAAAACCTGCAGAGTCAACATGGCCATGATGCCAAAAAAATGCTGCAACACCTACGGAAGAAACGCCTAACATCCTAAATTGTGAGAGGCGGCAGTAGCAAAAACAAGAAACTTGGAATTAGGTTGAAAGCGTTCCAAATCGCCCAACCACTAATTCCGAGTCAACAAATTGCTCAAGGGTTGACACGTGAAGGCACAAAGGACCCAACACTCACTTGCCCAGAAAACTACTCGGGTCAAGGTAAAGAGTGTGGTCAAGGCTACATCACGCCACACAACCCCTAAAAGAGCCATCCACCACCACTACTGACCACAACCCACGATTCGGCCTTCGAAAAGTAACAGCCGACAAGGGACTCTCGATACACGAGCAAAACACTCGGGGAGAAATCAACGCTAAGGGATTAGTCGTTGCGATTACGCAACGCCGCTGCGAGTGAGTACACTCACTCGATTCTAAGCCTAGCGTACGAGCACCGACATCGGGTCGCACGATTACTAGACGCACGACCATAGGCCGTGTGTGCACAATCACACCCAAACGCCTCAAAATAAGGCAAATAAAAATCCTAAAACTCCTAAACATAAACATAGACCTAAACATAAACCCATCTCCACGCTAACCCACACCTACGCTAAACACCTACCGCGACGCCGTCCTAAAACGGGAATCTACTAGCGGGAGGGTAAAAGCCTAATTTCTAACGCGGTTACCGGAAGGGGATAAGGGTTAGGGTTCCGATTCATCAACAAATCTAACATGCGATATACGAAAATTAACAAGGAATTGAGAGACAAAAGTAGGCCAAATGGCGAAAAGGAGAGAAGCACTTGCCTCGCTAAATCACCAAAAATTTCGCCAGCACAACGGCGCTATGGCGGACGCCCAAAAATTCCGGAAAGCTCCCAACAATTCCAAATCCACCTAAGATTGCATTCTATCAACACAAGGAGCGAAAAACAAACCACATCCATTCCAAATCACGAAAAAATCTACGGTGAAACTCAAAATAAATTACCTCGGGAGGGAGATCGCGCCTAGGGGAGTCCGGATCCGGCCTCGGATCGGGAAGGGGAGGCCGGGGCTGCCGGCGGCGGGCGGCGGAACGGCCGGCTAGGGCTCGCCGTTCTCTTCTTCCGCTCGGGTCGGGAGTTCGCACAGGAGAGCTGCGGCTTTTCTCTTTTTTTTTTCTGATTTAAGGGGGCCGGCTGTTTACATGGGGGGGGGGGGGCTGCTTAGGTTTTATTAGGGGGAGGGTTTTGATTTATTAAAACCTAATGAAATTTAATAACTAATACACCCTAATTTAATTAACTTAATAACTACATTATATAACTTATACTAATATAATTACTAGCTAACTTAACCAAATAACCCTCTAACACACATAAGTATATACATACAAACACCCATAATACACTAATAAAACATAAACACGCCTAAAAACACGCGCTCGCGCACACATACTCAACCCCGCGCGCACGCACACGCGCGCACGAGCACGTACAAAAATACCGGCACGCACGCACACGCACGAACAAAAGGCACGCCTCAACCACGCGCCACGCTACACATGCGTAATTAAATAAATACGTCATCATAAAAATGACGACTCGCTAACTAGCGTCCGCCAAAAATGACGCGAAACTTAACGTTCTCGGAATTCGACCAAAATCGCACCGTAGCTAAATACCCGGGCTACGAGAACAACGGCGAAGTCAAAAACGACTTCCGACGAACAAAACTCGAGCTAACCTCGCCCGAAGCCAAACACGAGAATTCCCTGAAAGGCTCAACCGGGTCTCCAAAACAGACACCGGCTAGCTGGGGAAACCCGCAAACAGGCTAAACCTCTAAGAACACCTAACGAGGTACTCTAACAACGGCTCGAGACGGAAAACGTCAACGTAACGCCGAAAAAGGATTTAAAATAAATCATCGAAAATTCGGGGGCGTTACAGACTGGTAGTGCAATTACCGGTTTAGAGGTGGGCGAGGTCCAACCCACTGCTTCCGTTTGCCACTACGGAGGTATCCTGGGAGGTTAGGCTCCAGAAAGGGGGAACTAAAGGTCTGTGTGCACAGAGTCAAGTGGGTGTGTTTCACTTGCATGATTCACATCATATCATACATGCATGTCATAGTGAAAGTGAGGATAGATACAACTCTAGAGGGGGGGGGGGTGAATAGAGTATTCAAAAATTATGACACCCTACTCAACTCCCTTAGAGTTAATTTGCGGAATGAGTTTATAGATATTTGAAACCCTAGAGCCTAACACAAAGTGAAGTGCACAAGAGAAAGCTAACTATAATTACAGTTGAGCTTTGGTCCTATCACAGCAACTAGCAATCCTAGTTATTTCTACTCACAGCCATAGTACAATAATTAAATTAAGCAACACAGACGACACAAGAGGTTTATAGTGGTTCCCTCTAAATAGGTACGTCCACTCTTCTACCACCCTGGTAGGGATCCACTACAGGTTTTTGTTTAGGTGCCCTGCCACCAACTGATCTGGTTCAGGTAGATCAAGTAGACCCTTTGAGCTTTTGATTAGGAGCTCAAAATCCAACACAAGTTTTTGATCAGGTGCCCTACCACCAAGGTTCACTTTTGAAGAGAGTAATAACCCTTTATACAGGAGGTTGAGAGAGAGTTAGAGTGTCTTCTCTATTGTTAAAACAGATTAGAGAAGCAAGTGGATTGCACAGAGCTAGAAAGCTCTAAAGAGTCAAGGCTCCCCCTAGCTTAGTGATATCCAGGAAGAAGTCTTGCTTCAGGGTGCAAGAACTCTTCTGAACTCTTGACAAAGAGCTGTCTTGAAGTTCTTGAAGGAGCAGCTTGAAGAAGATTCTTGATTTGTAATGGATGTTCTTCTTCAACAGCTTTTCTTCCTTCTTCTTCTTCTTCTTGAGACTCTGAGTGAATGTTCCTGACAGCAGGATGAACTCAGGATTGAAGAAGAGAGAGTTGAAGAAGGTCGATCTTCTCAATTGAATGTAACAATATCTGAGAGCTGTATCTCTTCTTGTTTTGAATCTGTATATGAATATCTATATCAACCAGACTTGGTGTCTGTGAGTATCTCTCTTCTCTATGTATTGTTGTTGTTCTCTAAACTTCTTTCAAAAGAAGCTCTTTATATATGGGCCTTTATAACGTCTCTAATCTTTGTTTGAACTTTGTCTTCTTCTGAGATCTGCGATCTGAGCTGCAAATAGCACAAAACAAAACATATCTTGCAGACAGACATGCTATAAAGGGATAACGCTTTTTAAGAAGCTGTAAATCCAATCTGATAAAAGGAGTACTAAAGAAAGTCACATCAGACTAAACTCTTTACGGCCAGAGAAGACTTTTGTGTCTAACGGCTATAAAGGATAACAAGGCAAATAAAGCAAAAAGATATTTCAACTAATAAGACAAAAAACTTTGTCAGAAAAAGCTTGACTTATGCACAAAGGATGGGGCAAAGATTGTCTTGAGATGTATGCACAAAATCAATGAAATAATCTTTAATAAAATATGCCAAATAAATAGGAAATAAATCATAGAACAGAAGGAGTACAAAATTACTAAAGGCAGACAGAAGAACGTCGAACGACCCTCGGAGATCATCGACCGAACTACAGAGATCGTCGAACTATCAGAATAGATAGTCGAACGACACAGATAGTCGAACTATCAAAGCAGATAGTCGAGCTATTAAAAAGATAGTCGAATAATCAAACAGATGGTCGAACTATCAACATAGAGCAGATAGTCAAACTATCAGAGCAGATAGTCGAACTATCAGAGCAGATAGTCGAACTACCAAAACAGAACAGATAGTCGAACTATCAAACAAATAGTCGAGCTATCAGATAGTTGAATTATCAAGGCAGATAGTCGAACTATCAAACAAAACAGATAGTCGAACTATCAAACAGATAGTCGAGCTATCAGATAGTTGAACTATCAAGCTAGATAGTCGAACTATTAAACAAGACAGATAGTCAAACTATCAAACAGATAGTCGAGCTATCAGATAGTTGAACTATCAAGCCAGATAGTCGAACTATCAAACAAATAGTTGAACTAACAAATAGTCTAACTATCAAGAAATCTGTCTGATCAATAGAAGTCGAGCGGGGTTCGACGATCGACGAGGAAGATACCACAGATCATCGACCTAACAAGAGTTGAACTAACTCAAAGATAGACGATCTGCTGACTGACGATAGTCGACCAACTGATAGACAATCGTCGAACAGTTGATAGACGATAGTCGAGCGGCGTTCGACCATAGTCGAACCAAAAACAACTTAACCAAATCTTCATCTGGAAAAGTGACAACTCTATAACTGAGGAAAAACTAATCTAACAACTAACTTTTGACCATAGATAAATCTTGGGTCAAGAAACTAATTGCGAAGACTAAATTCAAATCCAAACTAGGGTACCAACACATAGCATAACCATTGCATTTAACCCTTGACACCTATTATATAAATTGGCATGAGACTTTTTATACAATATGCCCTACAAAACGACCCCTTAGATTATAAGCTTGCTTGAGAGTGCTTATAAGTTAAGGTTTTTATTCTGTAGATATATACATGCTTGCTAGAAAACTGACACCCTATCGTATAAATTGGTATGAGACTCTTTATATGATAAGAGCCTTGCAGAAGATCCCTTAGCTTATGCGATTTCATATAAGTTAAGGTTACTTAATTTTTTTTTTCAGTTTTTCATACTTTTATTACTGCCACATATACTTATAGATCTGCTTGATTAGTTCTGCCGTCACCTGCTTTTTGTTCATTCTCCACCCTCGCTACCTATCCTTTCCTTCTCCCCGCTCGATGCTTAGGATCCATGGAGGGAGGGATAGGGGATGATAAGGCTTAGTCTTTTAGACTAATTGTTTTCGAACCATATCATTTTAGGGGACCGTGGAGCCCAGCATGGAGGAGCAGCCCCAGAGGTTGGCATGCTTGGAGATGGGATAGTCTAGCACCAGAGTTCAGACAGCTAGGACTGTGAGTCCCGATCGCTAGTAGTTATTTTAGTTTAGCTTCCACGGTGAGAGATATGTAGTGAGGACATTGATGTATCGGGCGTGAGCCCCATTTTCAGTACTTCCTTTATTATTATTACTGTGGACTCTCCCTTCGTGGAGATTATTTATATATATGTGATCTCTGTGGACTTGTGTTAGAGTTTTTATTTCATTTACTCTCTTGCTACTTTTTCTGTGATCAATATGGGCGGCAAGATCAGCATTTTGTAGTGATGACCTTCCCGGGCGTGAAGGTGTCACCGTAAAGCGGCGGTACTGGGCTTAAGACCTTGTGGTTTTAAAAAGAAAAAAGGGGGGGGGGGGTCTTACAAGTGGTATCGGAGGCAGACCTCGATCGAAAAAGTAGCAGTCCACTAACCCTGGGTCACCCCCGCACGAGTTTATTTTGGAGACAAACTAAGCAGCGGAAGCAGTAGTGTGCCCATAAGGGGAATAATATGTAAAGTCCACCTTTCTTTGGTTCCATGTGTATATCAGAAAAGAATTGGAATTCTTCTTTGTACCCTACGACAAACCCTGACCCTAGTAGGGAGCACATCCGGCTGCGAAGATCTCATCTTATAATTCTCTAGTCAATGAGTTAGACTCAATCCACTAGGACACGTGACTACCCACGACAATTTATAGTATGCCCTAGTTCGAAATAGACCTTGGGTATGGACTTGGTTAAGGTAAGGAGATATCCAAAGAGAATAAGGAGGAGTTTAACACGAGAATGGATACCTAAGCCATAAACTCAGGTGTCCTTACGTTCCCTATCATGGATTACACGAACCGGTAGGACTTTCTTAAAGAGAATTGGGGCTAATAATCTATTAGCAGAATAGTATAAGACACTTAGTCTCAATCATTGTACCAGTAAAAGGATTACCTGGAGATAACCACCAAGACAAACATCGAGGGTCGGATAGGAATTTAAGTTTGAAAGAGACCCATTTGGGGTTGGGAATGTTTTGACCCTGATAAGGTTGTTGTAAATATGACTCAAAGAGTTTAAAGTGTGGAGTATATCAACAAGTTTCAAGATGGAACCCCAAATATAGGGTTGATGCCCTAGGGATTGTGCACCCAACTAGGACGGATATAATCTGGTAATATCAAAGATACTTAGCCAAAGGTAGGTATGAGCTTATCTTTTGTTTATTGGGGGCTTGCCTTTTGTTTATTGGGAAAAGTAGTTACTGATTTGGGTTTCCCTTAGATATCATCTAGAAAACATTGCTTCGTGAACATATTGAAATTGAAGTAAATCGTATTTTATGTTACTCAGGCGTACAAGAAAGAATAAGAACAAGAACTCAATTTACTAGAAAAAAGTTGCATTTACTAGAACTTGTCTTTCCCCGGAATAAGAAAGACGTCATGGATTTTGTGATGCACGGTGAGGTCCGTCAGTTAATGAAAGCTAAGTACAAGAGTTTTAGGGAACTATTACAGCCACTGCCCGAGTTAGAGTGGAAGTTTGAGGGTATAATTAGGGGTTTTCATACACAGGATTCCTCGTCCCCACTCCAGACACAATTATAAAGGGAACATCTAGGATAGACTGACCGAGATAGCTGGGGTCACCCCGACCCGGAAGAAAACTCCCGTGGGTGTTTCATAGGATTTGTGAGTAGTTTTTCGTTATCACAATGTGCTCAAGATGATCGTGTCAAATCAAGATGGATAGTGTACGTCCAAGGAGAGGAGATCAGTCCAGGCTTATCTGGAATCTCGACCGACTTTCAACACAACTCTCCACCCTAGTACGGAGGTGCAGGTTTCCACTTTTATGGATCTAGGACGAGGATCCAAAGGCACTCAACTAAAAATTTGTGGAGAACCCAGATACCCAGGTGTGAATAATTTGAGATAGGATGCTGGAGACCCAGGGCAGACCGGCCAAATGTTACGATGCACGACATTACTAAGTAGAGTTTTAGGATGGAGACTATGTATTCCTGAAGATACGTATGGTGCATGGAGTCTCGCGGGTACGCGGGCGGAAGAAACTCAGTCCAAGGAATATAGGGCGCTACAGGATCCTGGAGCGGATCGACCCATTTGCTTACTGACTGGAGCTACCGCCGGAGTTAGCGGATTTGCATGACGTCTTGCACGTCTCCTCTCTTAGGAAGACTATGTAAGACCCCCATTTTTTTTCTTTTTAAACATCGGGGTCTTAGGCCCAGAACCGCCCCTTTGCGGTGACACCTTCACGCCCTGAAGGGTCATAACCACAAAGCGTCGATTCTGCCGGCCAATTCCATCACAGAAAGGTAGCACAATGAAGTAAAAACAAGTCCACAAGAAAATCACATATATAGAAAAAGAAGTCTCCACGAAGGGAGTGTCCACAGAATAGTATATCAGAATACTAAAAATACGGGCTTATGCCCGGTACATCATGTCCTCACTACAAATCACTCCTGCGGAAGCAAAAACAGAACATCTACTCAAGGTCGAGACTCACGGTCCCGGCTGTATGAACTCCGGAGTTAGACTGCCCCATCTCCAAGCGCACCGGTCTCTGGGGCTGCTCCCCCGTGCTGGGCTCCACGATTCCCTAAAATGATGCGGTTCGAAAACCGTTAGTCATAAAGACTAAGCCCTATCATCCCCTACCCCTTCCCCCATGGATCCTAGGTACCGAGCAAAGAGGAAGAAAGGGAAGGACATGTGGGTGGAGATTAACTCAAAAGAACAGGTGGCAGCGGAACTAATCTAGCAATTCTATAATAAATATGACAGAAATAGAAAGTAGGAAAAGTAACCTTGACTTATGTGCGGAAGCGCATAAGCCAAGGGATCTTCTGCAAGACTCCCATCGTATAAAGTGTCCCATACCACTTATACGTTGGGGTGTCAGTTATCAAACAGCAGCATATATATATAGAATTTAACCTTACTTTATAAACTTGCCCACACAAACTTATAGACCAAGGGGTCGTTTTGCAAGTCCTAATGTATAAGCGTACCATTCCACTTATACTTTAGGTGTCAGGTTTAAATGAATCGATTATGCTATGACATGCAAGTGGGTATGATGGAACATGCAAGTGCAACTCACACACCCGACTCTGTCCACACAGACCTTTAGTTCCCCCTTTCGGAGCCGTTACCTCCCAGGATACCTCCGTAGTGGCAGACGGAAGCGGTGGGTTGGGCCTCGCCCACCTCTAAACCAGTAAAGCACTACCGGTCATACCTATCGCACGCCTCAATGCTTGGTGCATGAAGCGGACTCCTGCGTGCTCTTGCCGGCTGGCGCACCAGACTTCTATTGGCGAAGTGCTAACCACACTTATCGAGTCAGCGTATTGGTGTCGGTGCATCGACCCTCAAATACCGAAGACCCACCACCTTAATTTTCTTTCCTTTTATGCACATGCAAATTTAATCGTAATCAAACAAAAACCGAACCGAAGCTCCCCGGACCAAAACGTCCGTCTCTTAACCAATCGAGCCGAAGCTCCCCGGACCATTCCGTCCGTCTCTTAACCAATCAAGCCGAAGCTCCCAACAATTTTCCTGTGCTAACAGTGTTTGTGAAATGTGAGATCCTAATTACTAAGTTACTCTTTTTGGTTTGTTATTACAGTTTACATTAACCCAGGACTGCCCCCGATATTCCCTGTGAAGGGCTCTCAAAGGGCACTAGGAACTATGATGGTAGCTGAAGCCCATCGTTCTCTTTCGCAAGGCAATTATTGTTATTGTTTGATTCCCTTTACCCATTACCTTCTCATATTACGATAGACTAACCTAGGGTGATTTTTAACCTTCTTCTCTTCGGGAAAGACGATCTTTCGTCGAACCCGAGCACCTCTTAACTCTAGCCATCACCACTTCTCACTACTCTTCATATTATTCTATTACGAAACCATCCACATCTATCCACCCAGACAAAATGACTAACTCCAACAACTATCCCAGTTCATGTCCTATTGCAATTTAATAATTTGCTATATGCAGACCAACCTAGACTATATGTCGAACCGGTTAGGAAATGATCCAATACTCATCCAAATGCCCTAACTTATTTACTGGAGGTATATCATGATATGATTAGCCTATAATCAGAAAACTATAATTTTCCTAATTTATCTGACATTTAATTAATTTTCTCAAAAATTTCATGGGCTACCGGTTTGAACATGAACTACCCTAAGTACTCATGCAGGATGTCCAACAAAATTATTATAAATATTTTGCTATCTCAAAATGGTAAATCCAAAGCATCACAATTTTTCTATCATCAAAATAGCACTAAAACTATTTTAGCAATATTTTTTATCTTTCGTTATTTATGAATCAAGTATAGAGAATATCCATCCAAAAATTATAAATTAATTATATTATGTAGATACAAGCTTATAAATAGCATTTGCCAAGTTTCATAATTTTTCAGCAGCAATATCATCAATGATTAATTTTTAAATCATAAAACCCCTTTTTAACATTTGTGAAGGAAGTACTAGATTTACTCAACTAAAAATTATACAAAAATTCAGGAGCAACCATTCTGACCTAAAACATTTACTTCCAAGATTTCATGGGGTTTCAATGAACGGAAAGATCCAAATAATTAAAACATCAATTAGGGTTATAATAAACGTTACAAATGAAGTTCTGGAAATAGACATCATAAAATTCCAGTAAAATTTCTTTAGATTCTACCCGCCCCAAAACTTACTCTACTTGAGTTTCACAACTTTTAAATAATGTTTTAGTGACAGATTTTACATAATTGGTATTTTACCCTAAAGCTAAGGTTAAGGTTTTGAGGTATCTACCTATCTCCAACTCCTCCAAAATTCCATCCAGATGATTTATATCATGCTAATGTCAACTCTACTTAATTTCAAGGCAATACGAGAGCAATTTCCCCCATGTCCTTCACAACCCTCAAAACCCTCCATTTTGGGTTTGAGTTTGGATCCTAGGGTAAACTAACCCTAAACCACACCATTTTCTCCAAGTGGGTTATAATAACCCCTCTAAGTTAGTGGTCTAAATTTCAGCCTCTGTTGAGGTGATTTGACCGTTCCAACCTCTTAGTGCATTTTTTACTCAAAAATGCCTCATTAATGTCTAGTTAAGAACTGGTGACTTCCTACCCAAAACTCATCCAAATGAGTTGAAATTTTGTACAGAGCTAGGTTTTATTGCCAGAGACTACTCACCAAAATTTGGGAGGGTTTGGAGGTCATTTGACCACTTAAATAGATTCCTCTAACTTAATTAAATTAAAACAAAAAACTTAGGCAAAGTGTCTCCAAAAATTCCCATTTTTGGACATCCTCTAGGTACGGATAAGGGTAACCCCCTGCCCAAATTTCAGGTCATTTGGACAAGGGACGAAGAGTGAGCATCCATTTTAGTATCTGCCCAACTCTAGGTACAACCCCCACTAAAACGGGTGCTGCGGTCAAACCATTTACCCAAACGAGTTGAAATTAATTTTAAATTAATCTAGACTCGAAGGTCTACAACTTTCGGGACTGGCCATGTTTCCTAAATCGGCCTCTAAGTGCCTCGTTTTGCCATATCAAAATGACCCATTTAATGTATATTTCCTTTATATACTATATACATAATTTTATATCATAAAAATGTTTTACTGTTCATCTTCTACAGAACCCGTAACTGAACTCAGAAAAACTTATTTTTTCCTGTAGCTCTTCCGTGATCCGTCGCCGGCCATCCGGTCACTTCCCTGGCTGGCCACCACCACCAACACCTCCGTCGAGGCGATGGCTATCGGTTGGCGGTTGTTTGGCCGCCGGAGGTGGCGGTTTCCGGCGTACCCGAAAATATATTTTTTTCATGGTTTTTCCATGAAAACACGAGATAGGTCCGGCTCCTTTGAGCACAAACTTCCTTTCTAAGATCCTAAGATCTACCCATAAGAGAAGAAGTAGAGGAGGACCTTGTTCGCGGTTTGGAGGCGAGATGAATGTCAGATTGTCATGGCATGGTGGTGGCATTTCCGAACTTCTCCTACAACAAGAATAATAACTCAAATCCGTTTGGTCAAGAGTGTAAACTTCTCATCTTGCTCTAAGGGGACTTTTATAGATCAACAAGTGGGGAGGGGAAAGGGTAAGCATTTATGGCCATGAAGACTCTCCTCTTAAAATTATTTCGATTACGGTGGAGGGAGAGGAAAAGGTGGAAGATGAAATGACTGATCCAGGTGGCAATTTCCTATTGGATCAACACTTCCTCATTTTAATAAGTAATTAGAGAAGGAAACGGCCCATAAATACTCCTGGTGTAACTTTCCATACCAGAATTTATTATAACGCGTGTTAGAATAATTTCGGGCCTGAACTGACGTTTCAGCCTTTTTCACGGGCGTGACACGTAGGTCACGGGCATGACAGGCCCTTATGGAAAATTCTGAGTTCGCCAATCGTCTTCCTGAGATCGACGATCGTCGTAGGGGGGTAACTCCTAGGTCACGGGCGTGACACATTGGTAACGGGCGTGACGAGCCCGGGTTGCAAATTCTTCGCTCGCCGATCATCTTCCTGAGATCGACGATCGTCTAAGGGGGGGTCACGCCCTAGGTCACGGGCGTGACATATCAGTCACGGGTGTGACGGGCCCGGGTTGCAAATTCTGCGCTCGCCGATCGTCTTCCTGAGATCGACGATCGTCGAAGGGGGTCACGCCCTAGGTCACGGGCGTGACATGTCGGTCACGGGCGTGACATGTCGGTCACGGGCGTGACAGACCCATGATGCAAATTCTGCGCTCGCCGATCGTCTTGCTGAGATCGACGATCGTTGAAGGGGGTCACGCCCTAGGTCACGGGCGTGACATGTCGGTCACGGGCGTGATAGACCCATGATGCAAATTCTGAGTTCTCCAATCTTCTTCCTGAGATCGACGATCGTCGAAGGGGGTCACGCCCTAGTTCACGGGCGTGACGGGTCGGTCACGGGCGTGACCAACCCGTGACCCGAAATCTTGGTCGATGTACTTTAATTCTTTGGCTTCCTAGGGTTCTGTCACGACAGACCGACTCCTAGGGGTATAGACGGAAATGGGATGTTACAGACTATACTATGGACGGAACAACAAGTTCTTGGTATAGATGGATTGACAGCTCTTGATCAATCGGTCTGCTGTGAGCCAGTCAGGATAGATGATACAGCGGTGCGTGTCATGCAAGAAGTTTCCGCTGGTCAAAGTCCTGTAGAGGAACCATGGGCAGGAGGAGCATACCTGGGAGCCACCGGATCTGATGCAGCAAAAGTACCCGGACCTCTTCGGGTAAGGTATACATTTAACTTTCTATGGGATGTTACACTAAGTTACTCTCAATAGAAACCCAGCAAGCCTAACCTTAATTTTGGGATGAAATTTTTATTTTATTTATTAGGATTTGTAACATCCCATTTCCAACTAGACCCCTAAGAGTGGTTTTGCCATGAATAGGTCATGACAAAACCCTAGAAAGCCCAAGAAGACCAAGTGAGCTTAGACATAAATGTGGAAACCACCATGGTCTGCAAATAGTAGAATTCCAATTACTAGCTCAAGGTTGACCTTAGGGTTTCACCATGACTCTATGACCCCACCATAACATCACTAACCTATTGGAAGATCCATTAGAGCCCTAAGGGTCCATTGGAGTCAACCCAGGGTGGCCAAGTTGACCTAAGATCATCCTAAGCCTAAATTGGGCAAGGTGCCCTAACTAAGGGCAATGTTCCCCTAATGTGCCCAACCAACCCTACCCAGGTCTTCCCAGACCTAGGGTGAAGTTAATGGGTCACCAAAGACCCATTGGGGTCAACTTTAGAGGCTGAGTTGACCCAAGTCAACCCTAGCCCTAAAGTGGTCAAAGTTCCCTAATTAAGGGGCAAGTGACCACCAAGGTGCCAAGTCAACCCTAGCCAAGACTTTCTAGACTTTAGGGGAGGCTAATGGGTCACCAAAGACCCATTGGGGTCAACCTAAATGGTCAATTTGACCAAGGTCAACTCAATCCTTGAAATAGGTCAAATTAGCCCAAATGGGCTAACCCAAGCTCAAACCCATTTCCCCCACTTGGGCTAACCTCATTATTATTATTCATATGGGTTAGTGGGTGCCAATACGCTGGAGGAGAGATCAAAATTCGGCCATGGTGAGTAGGAGAGAGAAAGCTCCATTTTTCCCTTTAATGGAGGAGAGAGAAAGAGAAAAGGAGGCTATTCATGGCCAAGGGAGACAGAGGGCCTCTCCAATTGATTCCAAAGGCTGAATACATTCCACCTCATCAGTTTTGAGGAGTTGAATAGCCATGGCCGACCACTCTAGGTGGCTGAAGTCAATTTCTTCAATAAGGAGGAGAGAGAAAGTGGGGTCAATAATGACATGGAAGGTGAAACCCCCACAAATCCCCCCATTGATGGCTGGATTCAACGCCTCAGGAGTAGGGGAGGAGTTTCAAGCATTCTTCAGCTCACCAAGGGGCTAAATTCATTGAGAATTTGGTTTCCCAAAATTCCCCATTAATGGTGGAAATGGGAATTCAAGCTATGACCCTCCCTATCCCCCATTTTGCTCTTTTAAAAGCTTCCATAGGCAAAGAGTAATCGTTTCCACCATCCCACTGAAGGAGACGAGGTAGTTAGCTGTACAATTGTAGAGCATGAAAGGTTCCACCACCAAAAATGGCAACGCGGAGGCCGGCAAGGAAACAACCACCCACACAAGTCCTCCCCTACTCCTCTCTCTATGGGTAGATCGTAGGGCTAATTAGGGATGAAAATTGGACTCAATTGAGCCCGATTGGGAAGGAAAATTTCCCGATTTTTCCATGAAAAATGAACCTTTCGGGATCGCCGGAGACGGCCCCTCCGGCGGCTGTGCCGCCGCCTGACGATAGCCACCACCTCGACGGAGGTGGTTGTGGCAGTGGCTGACCCGGGAGGTGGCTGGGTGGCCGGAAGCTGCGACTTGAAGATGGCCCATGAACAATCAATCCTGGCCGTTGGCGAACTGGGGATGAAGACCAGATGCCGTCAGTCATTGCGCCAAGATTCGTGCTAATATAAATTAAACTATTGGATAAATATTCATTTCATGTGATATTCTGTCACACATTATGTATTTCATGTTTTTAATAATGAAAAATACCTAGAGACCTCTAGTGAAAAAATAGTAAATATCAAAGTTGTAGCCCTAGGGGTGTACTTTTATCTAAAATTAGTTTGAACCAATTTGGGTGTCTGTTTTGACAAGGGCACTCATTTTGGTGGGGTCTATACCAAGGGTTAGTCAGAGACTAAATTGAGTGCCCCCACTTCATCCCTTGTCCAAATGACCTGAAATTTGGACAGGGTGTAACCCTAACCTATACCTAGGTCGTGTGTAAAAATGGGAATTTTTGGAGATACATTTTCTATAGTTGTTGGAAAAATTAAATAAATCATGTGTAATTTAATTTGGTATCTTAAACACCTCAAAAACCCCTCAAATTTTGGAGGGAGATCTTGGGGAGTATATTTAGGCTCTGGTAAAATTTTTATCCCTTTTGGGTTTGGTTTGATAGGGTAATTGTGTAGCCAAGGTTTGGCCCCTTTAGGTCAAATTAGGGCTAAGTGCCCTAAGTGCTCTTGAGTTGGCCAACCTCACCCAAAGGTGATGGATCTGGGCACTAAGCTATATTAGCACACAAAATACCCCCTCCACTATTATTGGGTGGAAGTTGAAGGGTGGAGCCCTAGGACACTAGGGTAGGTCCTATGTGTGCAAACCTAGGGTTTGAAGGTAAAGGGGTCAAGTGACCTTGAAATGAATTGAAACTTGGTGAAGAGGACTTTAGAATTGTCAAGGTTGTAACGCCCCAAAATCATGGAAGTGGAACCAATGGCATTGTTTTTGGCCAAGTTAGGTTCTGGGTAGGCTGATACGGCCTATGACACGGGCGTGTCACAGGGCGTGTCGTGCTCGGGTTCGACGTTTCGCCGAGAGGTCGACGATTTTTCGGTCGACGAGCGTTGAGTGAGAACACGGCCTATTACACAGGCATGTCACCTGAGACACGGGTGTGTCGAGCACTCAACGATCTTTTTACAGCGTTGAGTGAGCACACGGTCTGGGACACGGGCGTGTCCCAGGGCGTGTCGAGCACTCAACGATCTTTTTGTGGCGTTAAGTGAGGGCACACGACCAGAGACACGAGCGTGTTAATGGCCGTATGCCTCTCGGGACGTTTTGGTCCTGTGTCGTTTGGGGGGGACACGGGCCGTGACACGGGCCATGATACGGGCGTGTCACCTGAGACATGGGCGTGTCCGAAGCCGTGTCAAAGGCCGTGTCCTGCTCGAGATTTCTGGTTTGATGGTGAATAAGAGAACACTGCCTTGGACACGGGCGTGTCACAACCCGTGTTCGGCCTAGGAAGTTTATTTTCAGGGCGAGTCTTGGCCGTTCGTTTCCTTCTTTTGGGATCCAAGGGTTATGGTTGGTCTTTGCTAGGTTTAAGGCCGAGAATAGGGTTTTCAAACCCTTATTTCTCATCTTCTTCCTCTTTATAAAACTTTTGAGAGAGGGGAGAGCTAGGAGGAAGGAGGAGATCAACTCCGGCCACCGGTGAAGCTTCGAAGCCCCGTTTCACAAGCGGAGTTCAGATCTGCGAAGGCAAGATCGTTGCGGTGGTGTTCATCCGACCAAGCTTTCTCCATGGCTAGGAAAAGGGGTCGTAAGGTAACGACACTTTTTTTCTTGGTTTTAGGATGCATTCTTAGCATCTTTTATTTTCATCTTTGGGCGCCGGATCTCTCAAATGAGAGGGGTTTGGGTTGCCATTGTTCAAGAGGAACCTCCGGGTCGATTGAGTCCGTCACCGACATATTTTTGCATTAGAGATCCGCTCCGTTAGTGGATTAGGCATTGTGGGTGAAGCGTAGTCGCGACCATTTGTCCGACTCGGTGATGTTGCATAGCGAGCCTAGGATTCGGTAGAAATCCGTTGCGGTAAGATGCCGTTGTGATGTATGCATTTTCCCCCTTTTCTTGAGTGAGTACTCGTAGACGAAACCGGACAAGGTTAGCTCCGCATTGACGGTAGATGTTTTCCTTGGTGCACAGGGACGTTACAGTATAAATGGTGGATTAGGGTGGGAAAATATTTGGTTATGCTATGCTAAGGAGTGGCTATGTATCTGTGGTAGGCTGGCTATCCCGTGACATGTAAGTCATGTGGGGAGTGTGTCCCGGCGAGACTAGTCCCTTTCTGTGATACTGACGAGAACGCCGAGCGTAGGGCAAGCCAGGGAAATGAGGCCATGAGCGGGTGGGGTCCAGCAAGGGTTCTTAGAATCAGTTTGCGTGTGAGACAGAATCCTGACGTGTGAAGTCAGAATGTGCGGGTAAGCCCGGGGTTTAAGACCCATGCGCGGGTGGGGCCTTTTCAAGATTTCCGTGCATCGGCGCTTGGGCCGTTAGGGACATGGTAGTTCCCTTATATTGTGCGGCTTTATGCCAATGGTGAAACGGAAGTAACTGAATTGTTTGATGCTGTGTTAGATGCATACGAGTTAGGGTGCCTTGGGCGAAGCCCGGGTTTGCATACATGCTACATAGTAGGCCCCTTTTACACTATTCTCAACATAGAAACGTGTTTGTTGCTTGTGACATCCAAAACTGTTTTTAAGCTTTATTTATTTATATATATGGTATATGAAGTGCTGACTTGTAGGTTGGAGGGGTACCCCGGGGTCTGTTAGGGGCAACCGGGAGGAGATGTGTTGGTTACACAGTTGAGGTCAGCCTTTGCTGACCCACGTTACTTAAAATATTTACAGGGCAAGGATCGCAAGCTGGAGCTAGTGTGCCGGGAGAAAATCCCTAAGCCTCATGAAGTGTTGCTGTACTTTAGTTTGTTCCCTTTTCTTGTCTTGTTTGATCTATGATTTGGACAATGTCCGGCTTGCACGCCGAGGTAGCCTAGGAGTGCTTTTGCACGTTCATATATTGACTTTGTGGTTTATTATCTGATGGACATTGTTTTGTAAGGCCTTAAGGCCTTTGGTTACTCCTGATTGTAGTGGATAACTTCTAGTGGTTTTGTTTTGTTTCCGCTGTGTTTAGTTCTGAGTTTTGAGTTTGGGTATTAATATCATCTTATAATGCTGAAGCTATGGCGATTTTATGTCGTGGGGCCCTGGCCGGACCCATATCATACAGTCATTACAGGGGAGGTGTTACAATTTGGTATCAGAGGGAGGTTGTGTTCCAAGGAGAGAATTCCTGGTCAAAAGTCAAAATCGAGTCGCGTATAAGAAGTTATCCACATAGGAGTATTGTGGGATCATGAGTGTCCCTGTGTTTGAGTATTGCGATTAGAGACTGATTTGTGTTTTTCTTTGCTTGTGTTAAGAGTGCAAGTAACGAGGCGGGATGTTGAGGCCAGGAGAAGAGCTCTCGGCGAGTAGCGCTATGACGCAAGGTCCTTTAGGCATGGGGATGACCCTTGCCGACTTTTGTCGCATGCTTGCAGAAGCGATGGTGGCGGCCCAAGCCGCAGCGGCAGCACAAGTACCAGCCCCCGTTTCTCAGGTAGCAACTCCTGCTACCCCGGATACGGCGACGGCCGTGCCGGGTGAGGAAGCCAGACGGGCAGAGCCGCTGGCCGAAAGGGTGATTGTCGGGCATGGTGACCCACAAATGAAGTATTTTCTGAGTTTCCACCCTCCAACCTTTAAGGGAATCGACACGCCTACAGATGCAGAAGATTGGTGGGCTCGGATTTAGGAGCTTTTGAGAGCGTCTGAGACGCCAGACGAGAAGAAAACAGAGTTTGGAGCCTTCATGTTGGAAGGGGATGCCATGTTGTGGTGGGCGAGCCATAGTGGCCGGCAGTTTCCTGGACGTACACCATCCATTGAGGAGTTTGGGAATGCTTTTCTGAAGAAGTACATTCCCACATCAATAAGGTTAGCCCTTCAAAGGCAATTTCTGCACTTTGTGCAGCGAGACAAAACTGTGGATGAATATGTTCAGGAGTTCACTCGATTGGGTCGTTATGCGAAAAAGACAATGGCGAATGATGAGGAGAGGGACAACCTCTTCTACCACGGGTTGAGGGAAAACCTGAGGCAGCCACTCATATCCATGAAACACGCGGGTTTCAATGAATTGGTTGAGGCGGCCAGGATTTTGGAAAGTGATATGGAGAGAACCCAGCGCCGCAAGGGTTTCACACCCAAGCAGGGAGAAGGGAAGCCTTCTCAGTCCCACGGGAAGTCAGAAGGGAGCAGATGGAAGAAGAAGCCTCACCCATACAAGTCTGGTGAGAAAAGTAATTGGACGTCCGGAGGGTCTCGCTTTAAGGGTCCTCTAACGTGCTATACTTGTGGCAAGGCTGGGCATATAGAAAGATTTTGTACTCAAGGAGGCACAGAACAAGAGCCAAAGCAGGAGCAGACTGTGCGCTCCAGCCCTAGTGCCGCAGAGAAAGGGAAGATGACAGAGTCGAGCGCTTCTCGGTTTCAACCGGTGCAGCCAAGGGCCTATAAACTTGGGTAGCAGGAAGCAATCCGTCAACCCGATGTGGTGACAGGAATGAGAGTTTAACATGCCCCTTATATTCCTGTTTTCAAGCCATTTATGTTTGTTGCATGTGTTTAGGCTTTGTGATAGTTTTCGGGTACCCCGCTAGGGTACTGTTTGATACAGGAGCATCACACTCCTTCCTTGCGGATAGCTTTATCCGGAGAATCGGAGTTGAGTCTATCTTAACGGACGCATAATTGAGGGTGCGCATGCCCAATGGGTCATCTATGACTACCAGGGCTAAATGGCGTATTCGTTGGAGTCTAGATGGAGTCGACTTCATGTTGATGGAGGCAGTCTTACCATTGGCCGAGTTTGATGTAATTTTGGGGATGTACTGGCTAGCGGAGCAGCATGCCAGTATCGATTGCCTGTCCAAGGTGGTAACCCTGAGGGACGAGGGGCAAGCAGAAGTCAAGTTTGAGGGTCTTCATGGGGTGGCCTGTTCCCTCGTTTCGGCCATGCAATTAGTACGAGCTGTTAACCAAGGAGGTGTAGCCCTAGTAGCACTATTGGAGGTTAGCCTTTCCAGGCTGTCTCTTGGAGAAGTACCCGTAGTGGCGGAGTTCGGAGACGTGTTTCCTAAGGAGCTTCCGGGAGAACCTCGTCGGCGGGAGAATGATTTCTCTATCGAGCTAGTGTCAGAGGCTAGGACGATGTCACGTCCTCTCTTTAGGATGGCACCAAAGGAGTTGGCCGAACTTAAAGTTCAGTTGCAGGAGCTTTTAGAGTAGGGGTATATAAGACCCAGTTCTTCACCGTGGAGTGCGCCGGTGTTGTTCGTAAAGAAGAAGGACGGTAGTATGCGGTTGTGCATAGACTACCGAGAGTTGAACAAACTAACTATTAAGAATAAGTATCTGATTCCCCGGATAGACGATCTATTCGACCAGTTGGTGGGGTCGGTGGTGTATTCCAAGTTGGACTTGAAGTCAGGATATTATCAGTTACGAATTCGAGACGAAGACATACCCAAAACCGCATTTGGCAAGAGGTATGGACACTTTGAGTTTTCGGTTATGCCGTTCGGGCTGACGAACGCACCATCCGTATTCATGGACTTAATGAACCGAGTGTTTCACAAATACTTGGACTTGTTTGTAGTCGTCTTTATTGATGACATTTTGGTTTATTCAAAATCGGAAGCGGAGCACGAGGCTCACTTGAGAATGGTGTTGCAAGTGCTGAGAGAGAACCAGCTTTATATAAAGTTCTCCAAGTGCGAATTCTGGTTGGAGAAAGTGGCATTTTTGGTCCATGTGATTAGTGGGGATGGGGTGGGAGTAGATCCAATGAAAGTGGAAGCCATCAGAGATTGGCCAATATTGAGGACCGTGGAGGAAGTCCGGAGTTTACTTGGACTAGCCGAGTACTATCGAAGGTTTGTGGAAAACTTTTCACTGATAGCTCTACCCCTCACTTCACTAACTCGTAAGGATCAGAAATTCGTGTGGACACACGAGTGCAATAAGGCGTTTGATACCCTGAAGGAAAGGCTTATGACGGCGCTAATCCTAAGTCTGCCGAAGGGGAACTCAGGATTTCAGATTTTCAGCGACGCATCCGGATGCGGTTTAGGGTGCGTTTTGGTGCAGTGTGGCAGCGTGATCGCCTTTGGGTCTAGGCAGTTGAAGCCGAATGAGAGAAACTACCCCGTCCACGATTTGGAATTGGCGGCGATAATCTTTGCGCTGAAATTGTGGCGGCACTACGTTTATGGTGCGAAAGTGGAGATCTTCACGGACCATAAAAGTCTGAAGTATCTCCTAGATCAGAAGGAATTAAATATGCGACAGCGTAGGTGGGTCGAGTTCCTAGGGGACTACAAAGTGGCGATTCAGTACACGCCAAGCAAAGCCAATGTGGTGGTTGATGCTTTGAGTAGAAAATACTCGGGGCAAGGAAATTGGATTGAAGCTCATGATGAACGATTGAGGAAGGACTGGTAGTCCCTCGACATGGAATTTGCAGGCAGAGGCGAGTCTAGCGTGGCTCGGTTAAACTGGATTGAAATGCAGAACGACTTGTGCGATCGTATTCGGGAAGCAACCTGTTTGTATGCGGAGTTCCAACCATATATGGAGGAAGCTCAAAAGGGCGAGGGCAGCGCCTGGGAGATGATTGATGGGATTCTGAGGAAGGGCGGGAGGATTTGTGTACCGCAGTTTGGCAAGCTCCGTGAGGAGTTGATGTTTGAGTCCCACTTCACAAAGTACTCCATTCACCCGGGTAGTACAAAGATGTACTTGGATATGAAGAAATCCTATTGGTGGCCTGGTCTGAAGCGGTTTCTAGCTTTGTATATGAGTCGGTGCCAAACCCGTGCCTTGGTGAAGGCCGAGTGTCAGAAGCCGGGCGGGTTTTTGAAGCCTCTTCTGAAAGTCCACCTAGTGCCAACTACCTTCACCTATGGGGGGGGGGGAATAGGTGTCTTGCAGCGTTTTTGCGGAATTAGAATTGTACCTGCACAAATAAACCAAACAACACAGCACAGAAAGACACAGGCAAATTATAGTGGTTCCCCGATTTGGGTACGTCCACTCTCCCCCTTCGACCTATCTCCCAACCAGGGACGACTCGGTCACTTCACCAACAGGATTGAAATCCAATCCTCACACTAACGGAAGGAACCCTTCCAAACAAAGGAGTCACCACTCCTACACCACGGGTTGCACCCAACCCTTACAACTAGGAACCAACGTTCCTTTACAACAAAATTGAAAATGGATTGTATTAGAAATACAAACTACTTATGGAGAATAAGGTGTCCCTCTTCGTTCGACGACGTGTTCTTGAAGTCGACGAAGAGTCTACGACCCTAGATCTCACTTGGAGAGAATCTCCCCGAAAATGGCGGCGACAAGAAGGGCGGCGGCTTGGCTCTTGGGATTGGCGGCGACAACGGAGTACTGCGGCTGTTCTTTGGAGATTCAACCTTCGTAGCAAAGCTAGCAAGGTCTTCCAACGGTCATACTAGGATCTATCGTCTCGATCGATTCGGAAGGGGAAGGTTTTCCCGATCAACGAATCAAGAGACAAAGGATCTCTGGTTAGACGCGTGAGACGCTGTGCTTGGCTGAGCTTCTGTAGCCGGGAGATCTGGAAGAAACCACGATCAGCGACGGCAATCAACTGGCACGAGCGGCGATGGCGGCGGAGCGAGATTCACGATCTAGGTCACGTCGGCGGCTCGTATTTTTGAATCCGTGTATTCGTATCTCTGCTGCTCAACAATACCGAAGTATTTATACATTAGGTCATCCAAAATGACCGTTGTGGGCCCCACCAAAAAGAAGACCTAAGACCGGCTCCAAATAACGCATGTTAACTTGGACCGGTCCAGAGAGTAGCAGAAATTTGCCCAAGTCAAATTCGGCGAGAATCGTAAGTGATTCTCGATGAATCGGCGAGAATCACCTACGATTCTCGCCGAATTCCACTTAGCAGAATTCTAGCTACAAAGAATTAGCAAGCCGGAGAGAATCGGCGGGAATCACAATTGATTCTCGCCGAATCGGCGAGAATGCAAGATCATTCTCGACGATTCGGCGAGAATCACTTAGTGATTCTCGCCGATTCTGCCTTAGCAGAATTCAGGGCGGTGTCGAGACAGCCGGCAGCATACGGCGAGAATCAGCGAGTGATTCTCATCGATTCGGCGAGAATCACTAGTGATTCTCGTCGAATCGGCGAGAATCACTTAGTGATTCTCGACGATTTCTACTTAGACGATTTTTGCCTTTCTTCCCTTGAGCTGGTCTTTGGCCCATCCTTGCTCCTTGTCTGCTCTTGATCTTTCTTAACCCTGTGCTTGAAAGTAAGTACACTCCAATAAAGAGAGTACACGTAAGCCAACACACTGATCTGCTCAACGAGGGATTACGTTGCGCAGACCCGTGTATATTGACCCACTGCACCCTGACATTGGTGTGTACTTAGCGAGGAATAACTGCAAGCACAACTTGAAGACAAGTGATCAAATACAATGTCAATTCACCTTAACTGGTCTAGGGGCTTCTTCAAATCAGGTACATTGTGGATACAATACCCAACAATCTCCCCCTATTTGAAGAAGCCTAAACCCTACAAGCTAAGGTGAATATGACGGATGGAAGAAAAACATACATTGAATAATGAGTTGAGAAAGAATTTCCATACCATTACCTTTAGAGCATTTGGAGCATACTTTGCGAGAGCACCTTAGCCCTTAGCACCTTAGCCGAGAGGGCAATCTCCCCCTTTTTGGCTTCTACAAATCTGGGACTTTAACACTTGCCACAATGCTCCCCCTCAGTTCTTGCATTTGTGCTTACACTTGAGTTTCTTGCGGTTGCTCCCCCTTGATCCAAAAGCCGGGAGCCTCTGTAGTTTTCATTCCTCATAGTTTAGCATCCCCAGTTCAGTTTTGAAGAGACTGAACTTGGCCTCGTCTAGGGGCTTTGTGAAAATATCTGCAATCTGCTTATCTGTGGGGACATAGCAGAGAGAGATGTACTTGTTCTCCACGTGCTCCCGAATGAAGTGGTAGCGCACTTCAATATGCTTCGTTCTGCTGTGCGATACCGGATTGTTGGCAATAACAATTGCACTGGAGGAGTCGCAGTACATTGGTAATTTCTTGAACTTATGGTCATAGTCTGCTAACTGGTTTTTGATCCATAGTAGTTGTGCACAACAGCTGCCTGCTGAGATATACTCAGATTCAGCTGTGGAGGTTGCAACACAATTTTGCTTCTTACTATTCCATGATATAAGCCTTCTTCCGAGGAATTGACACGTCCCGGAAGTGCTTTTCCGATCATCCCTACTTCCTGCAAAATTAGCATCTGAAAAGTCTATTAGCTCGACATCAATGTTTCTCGGGTACCACAAGCCAAGATTAGGTGTACCCTTAAGGTATCTAAGAATTCGCTTTGTAGTGACATAGTGAGATTCCTTAGTGTTCACCTGATATCTGGCACAAACGCATGTGGAGAACATAATGTCCGGTCTACTTGCAGTAAGGTAGAGCAGGGATCCAATAATGCTTCTGTACTTGGTTTCATCAAAAGGTTTCCCTTCTCATCCTTGTCCAGAGACATGGTGGATCCCATTGGAGTCCTCATAGAGGTTGCATTCTCCATTCCGAATTTCTTGAGGAGTTTATGTGTGAAATTCGTCTGAGAAATGAAAATTCCATCCTCAGACATTTTCACTTGAAGTCCCAAGAAATACTTTAGCTCTCCCATACTGCTCATTTCAAACTTTCCTTGCATAAGTTTAGAAAACTTTTTGCAAAGATTATTATTCGTAGAGCCGAATATAATGTCATCAACATAGATTTGCACCAGCAAGATCTTGCCTTTGACTTCCCTAAGAAACAATGTCTTATCTATTTTTCCTCATAAGAAATTGTTCTCAAGAAGAAAACTAGACAGAGTCTCATACCAAGCTCGAGGAGCTTGTTTTAAGCCATATAAAGCCTTATTAAGAAAATACACATGATTGGGATAAGTTGGATTAACAAAACCTGGGGGTTGTGCGACGTATACTTCCTCTTTCAGATTGCCATTTAAGAATACAGATTTCACGTCCATCTGATAGACAGTGAATCCTTTGTGCGAAGCATACACCAGGAACAATCTGATCGCCTCGAGCCGTGCCACTGGTGCAAAGGTCTGGTCGAAGTCAATCCCCTCCTCCTGTCTGTAACCTTGAGCAACTAGCCTGGCCTTGTTCTTTATGATGACACCATGTTCATCCAGTTTGTTTCTGAAGATCCACTTGGTGCCGATCACGTTCTGCCCCCTTGGTCTGGGAACCAGCGTCCAGACGTTGCATCTTTCAAATTGATGTAGTTCATCTTGCATGACCAATATCCATGCTGCATCTTTGTTCGCCTCGTCGAACTTCTTTGGCTCAACCTGTGACAGGAAACTAAGATGCAAAATCTCGTTAATAGTACCTCTTTGAGTTCTGACACCGTCACGAGGAGCTCCGATGATCTGATCTCTAGGATGATCCCTCACATGTCGGAGCTCTAGGAGTCTGGCATCAGGAGCTCTGACATCTTCTTGAGCTTCTCCTTCTTCTAATAGGTTTGCTCCATTCTGATCTTCAACTTCTCCAGTTGACGTTGAGGTAGAAACCTTGACGTACTTAGGAGTTACATCTTTAGCAGTCTCATCGAGACTCAGCTGTTCAAGTCTTGCACCTGTATCTTCAAGAATACTGCTGGAAGAATTGTTATTAAGCAAGCTTCCTTCATCAAATACAACATTAATTGATTCTTCAACCACTAGGGTTTTCTTATTGAAAACCCTATATGCCCGACTATGGCTACTATAGCCCATGAATATGCCTTCGAAGCATTTTTCACCAAACTTAGAACGCGAGTACTTCCCGTTATTCAGTACATAACATCTGCAGCCAAAGATCCTAAAATAGGACATGGTTGGCTTCCTGCCTTTCAGTAGCTCATAAGGAATCTTATGATGATTCTTATTGATCAAGGCCCGGTTTTGTACATGACACGCCGTATTGACAGCCTCTTCCCAGAAGTATTCTGGGAGAGAAGCGTCATTCAACATTGTCGTGCAAGCTTCAATGAGAGTTCTATTTCTCCTCTCCGCAACCCCATTTTGCTGAGGAGTACTGTAACACCCCAAAAAGAACCCAAAAAGACTCAAAATGGTTTTGAGGTGCAGGTCAGTTTACACGGCCTAGGACACGGGCGTGTCCCAGGGCGTGTCGGGGGTACACGGCCTGGGACACGGGCGTGTCCCAGGGCGTGTCACGCAAATAAAATGCGTTTTGAGTCAGAAGATTACACGGCCTTGAACCAAGCCTTGAACACGGGCGTGTCCCAGGGCGTGTCACGCAAATAAAATGCGTTTTGAGTCAGAAGATTACACGGCCTTGAACCAAGCCTTGAACACGGGCGTGTCAGGTTGGACACAGGCGTGTCCGATGCCGTGTTCCGACCCGTGTACTGCTTGCAGCTCGATGAGGCAGGGGTGACACGGGCGTGTCTCAGGAATGACACGGGCGTGTCAGGTTCGACACGGGCGTATCGATTCCCGTGTTCTGGTAAATCTCAGTCGGTACGAATACCGCATGTGCCGCTTAAGGGTACACGGCCTGTGACACGGGCGTGTCACAGGCCGTGTCAGCCAAAAATTGAGTTTTTGGGCAAATCGTGGCCGTTCAGATTTCTCTCTTTTGATCCAAGGGCTCAGGTGGTTTCCTGGCTGGATTTAATCCGTGAAGGCTGATGAAGAATTCATTCTTCATTTGCTTAAGGAAGAGAGAAAGAGAGAGGAGGAAGAAGAAGGAGGAGGAGATCAAGCCACCGGCGGAGTTCCCGTGGTCCGATTCGTGATCCGAAGCCGGCGTTGTGAAGACAAGGCTGCTGCGGTTCTTTCTCACCGGCTAGTTTTCGATGGCTCCCAAGAGATCGATAAGGGTAACGATCTCCCTTCTTGGACATGTGAAGTCCTTCTTTTCTGCATTGCATAGGGAAAACCCTTCCCCGCAAGTGTGCGGTGGGTTGTGGTGTCCCTTGGGGTAGATATGTGAAGTCCCCCTTGTTAGAGGCCGGAATTGGAGTACGGCTCTAGGCATGCTGTGTGAAGCCCATCTGGACATGGTCTGGATTGGTGATGCTTGTTTGCATATCGGAGAAGGCTCCGTGATTATGGCTTGTGTTGCCTTGTGCCTACCTGTTGCTTGGTGCAGCAGGAAGTACTGGATGATGTCCAAGAAATGAAGAGGGTTGGATGCAGCTCTTGTGGCCGTGCGTTGCCACTTTATGAGCGGTTGAGCCGTTGGGCTGCAACTCGATGAAAAGGTAGATTGCCGAACAGGAAAGATGAAACCGACCCGCGCCTATAAATAGCCATGGATACTTCCGTATTCGAGGTGGCACGGCGACTTGAGCAACGGGGGGTGGCTGATCCGTACCTGCGTTAGGTCCGTCCGACTTGGAAGCCTGGTTATAGGTTTTGTTGGAGCGCCTAATGAGAGTCTTAGGCCCGCGCGCCGGAAAGACTAGAATGCTCAAATACCGTGTAGACGGTGGTGTTGACCCTGGTATTCCGGTACACCAAGAATGTGCCCTGAGTGCACGGACTGTCGGGCCGTGTGGCCGATAGTTGTGATGGCTTGAATGTGCCTGCGCGCACATAGTTGCTATATGATGATGCCATGCTTTGCAGGGAAAGAATGCTAATGCCCCGAGAAAGGGGTAAGATTGTTATAATTGGGTCAGCTGAATGCTGACCGTTGTATTGTTTGCCACCGGTTGGGTGGATTGTTCCCATGTAGGTGTTGGAGAGCCAAGTGGTAAGTGAAGGGCTGAAGCCCTACTGCTGTTGCTACTGCTGCGGCTAGCCCTTGAAGGCTAAGCGAATGGTTTTGCTTGTTTTCTTTTACTCATGTATGGCCGGCCTGCGCGCCGAGGTTTGTAATCCATACGGTGTGAAAAGAGGAACTGTAAGGCCTTAAGGCCAAACTCTATGTATTTATGTACATTCCGTGGTTATATATAAAGGTGGTTTATATATTGGACATTCCTGGTTAGAGTTCAAATTGCAACTTAAAGCTTCCGCTAGAATGCTCTGAGTTAGGATTCGTGTTTGGTTTGGTATTATCCTGTTACTTCACCGTCTGTTTGTGGCATATAGTGTGGGGCCCCGGCCGGACCTTCTACTATACGTCATTTAACGGATGGGTTCGTTACATTTTGGTATCAGCTTCGTTCGGTCTTCCTCTCTCGAATTCGTGGACAAATTCTTTTATGGGGTGGCGAGCGCGTGTTTATGCGCCCTGCTGTAACGCTAATGAACTCTGGAATGTCCACTAAGGAATGTACAAAATCTTGTTTAAGGAATCTGCGCGTTCCTTTTTGTGTTGTTTTGCTTGCATACGTTCGCTAATGTGTGTCTTGTCCACCTATAGGTGACGCGTAGTGGTGCTGGGCAGTCTGAGCCCCAGCACTCTGATGAGAGTGCGGAACCAGCTGAGGTGCCAACACCTCCTCCATCTGCGGAAACTGTTCGTTTAGTTGCTGAGGCTCTATTTGCCATGATTCAGCCGACCGGGCAAGCGCAGCCGGCAGTCGAGCCAGTTCGTGTTGGTGTAAGACCCGAGCCGGTTGAGGCTGTAGATCCACGAGCAGCTGACCGACAGTTGAAGCAATTCATGAGCTTCATTCCTCCTACGTTTACGGGAATAGGATCCCCAACGCAGGAGGAAGATTGGTTATCGCGTGTCAAGAGGATAATGACAGCGATCAGGGCGGAGGAAAATCTAAAGGTCACCTTGGCCACCTTCATGCTTGAAGGAGAGGCGCGGTTGTGGTGGGACGAGGTTGAGGTACACTATTTGGCGGGCAGGCAATTAACGCAAGTGTCGATTGAGGAGTTCTCTCGAATATTTCTGGCGAAACATGTCCCAGCGGCGCAACGCATTGCTATGGAAAATGAGTTCCAACGGTTAAAGCAAGGGGAAGATAGCGTGGATATCTACTTGCATGAGTTTACCAGGTTGGGACGGTATGCGGGCACAATCTTCGCGGATGACCAAAGGAAAACGAATCGGTTCTATGAAGGATTGCGGGATGAGTTGCGATTCCTGCTGTCGAGTTCAGTGAACCAAGGGTTTCAGGCGTTGGTTGATACTGTGTGTGCGTTGGAGAAGGACATGCGGCGGGTGCAAGGGAACAAAGGCTTGGTTGTGTCAAAGCCAGAGGTTCAAGCACCTCGCCCGAGCAAATCGTTCTACCAGAAGAAAGGGGGCAAGAGGTCCAAGCCGTCTGGGCAAGTGACTACGACCGTTGTGTCGGGGGCGACATCAAGGCCGGATTCTCGTACTTGCTATAACTGTGGCCGAGTGGGGCATATCGCCCGTGACTGTCGGGTTGTTCAGCCCAAAGGGGACAAGAAGACGGGTGCGTCTTATGCTGAGAAGGGCAAAGCGGTGGTTGATTCCTCCGCGTCTCAGGCACAGCCCCGAATCTATCAGCTTGGCCAGCAGGAGGCGATTAAGCAAAGTGACGTTGTCACAGGTACGAGTTGATTTAGCTTACTTGCTTATGTGCTATTATTTTTGGTTATGTATAGCTTGTGCATGATGTGTGTGCTGCAGGCTTTGTCCTGATTCGGAATAATTTGGCGAGAGCCCTGTTTGATACGGGTGCTTCGCATTCTTTTCTGTCTGAGGATTTCGTATCTCGCATTGGGGTACCAAGTCATGTGACGGTGGATAGTACAAGGGTGCTATTGCCGAATGGCTGTGTGATGCTTGCGGATAGGGCTTGCGATGTGGATGTGCAAATAGGAAGTCGGGATTTCGGTTTGAGTGCAGCTGTGCTACCATTATCGGAGTTTGATGTGATCTTTGGTATGGACTGGCTCTCGGAGCAGCGTGCCTTTATTGATTGCAACTCCAAGGAGATTACACTGGGCCAGAATACCGGACTTGTGACGAAGTTCGCTGGTATGCGAGGAGTTGGCGGGACCCTGTTGTCTGCACTTCAAGTCGTCAATGCTGTTCGGAAGGGCGCGGAGTTATTCTTCACGCTAATTCAGGCTGTTGAGCCAAAGGCCAGTGTCGGTGAAGTACTAGTTGTGTCAGAGTTTGCCGATGTGTTTCCTAAAGATCTTCCTGGGTTACCACCCCAGCGGGAGATTGACTTCTCTATTGAGTTGGTGCCAGGTGCGAAACCTGTGGCCCGCTCTCCATATCACGTCGCGCCAAAAGAGATGGCTGAGTTGAAAGTCCAATTGCAAGAGTTGTTGGAGCAGGGATATATACGCCCAAGTATGTCACCTTGGAGCGCGCCTGTTCTATTTGTGAAAAAGAAAGACGGTAGCTTACGGTTGTGTATTGACTACCGCGAATTGAATAAGCTGACGGAGAAAAACAAATATCCGATCCCACGGATTGATGACCTCTTTGATCAGCTGGCAGGATCAACGGTCTATTCCAAATTGGATTTGAAATCGGGATATTATCAGCTGAGGATTAGGGAAGGTGACATTCCCAAGACGGCGTTTGGAACACGCTACGGTCATTATGAGTTCACGGTAATGCCGTTTGGCCTATGTAATGCGCCTTCGGTATTTATGGACCTAATGCATCGAACGTTCCGAGAGTACTTGGATTTGTTCGTTATTGTGTTTATCGATGACATCTTAGTATACTCTCAGTCGGAAGAGGATCACGCAAACCATTTGCGGTTGGTCTTGCATACCCTGCGGAGGAATAAGCTTTTTGCCAAGTTCTCAAAGTGTGAGTTCTGGCTCTCTTCAGTAGCCTTTTTAGGCCATGTGGTAAGTGGAGAAGGTATCGCGGTGGATCCGTTGAAGATAAGTGCCATCCGAGATTGGCCAGTGTTGTCTTCAGTGGCCGAGGTCAGGAGCTTCCTTGGACTTGCCGGCTACTATAGACAGTTTGTGGAAAACTTCTCACGGATTGCTTTACCTCTGACCACGCTGACGAGAAAAGATCAAAAGTTCATTTGGACGCCGGAGTGCGCGCGAGCTTTTGAAGACTTGAAGAGTCGTTTGACCACGGCGCCTGTGTTGACATCGCCATGTGGTACAGATGGGTATGAGATCTATAGTGATGCTTCCGGGAGCGGCTTAGGCTGCGTTCTTCTGCAGTTTGGTAAAGTGATTGCTAATGGCTCGCGCCAGTTGAAAGTGCATGAGCGGAATTACCCCGTCCATGATTTGGAGTTGGCGGCGGTAATCTTTGCGCTCAAGTTGTGGCGGCACTATCTATATGGCGTTAAGGTGGATATCTATACAGATCATAAAAGCCTAAAGTATTTGTTGGATCAGAAGGATCTGAATATGCGACAACAAAGATGGATGGAGTTCCTTGGGGATTACACCTTCGAGATTCACTATACTCCCGGGAAGGGAAATGTGGTCGCTGATGCTTTGAGTCGGAAGAATCCGGTACGGGCAAGCTGGTTGCAGAGGCATGATCAGCGTTTACTCCAAGAATTGGAAGCATTGGAGATATCTTGTGTTGACAAGGGTTCGTCGACCAATGCATGCTTGAACTGGACGGAGATTCAATATGACCTTACGGACAGAGTTCGGCGAGCAACGGAGCTTGATGAAAGTCTCCAGCGCTATGCCAAAGATGGGCCGGATGACCAATTCTCTTGGGATAACGGTTTGTTACGAAGAAATGGTCGAGTGTGCGTCCCAAGTGTGGGTAAATTGAGGGAAGAGTTGATGTACGAGGCTCACTTTGCAAAGTACTCAGTTCACCCAGGGAGCACAAAGATGTACAGAGATCTGAAAAAGCTGTTCTGGTGGCCCGGACTAAAGAAAGATGTCGCACGTTATGTGGCTGAATGCAATACCTGTGCGTTGGTGAAAGCAGAATGCCAGAAGCCTGGCGGTTTCCTGAAGTCGTTACCTATTCCGGAGTGGAAGTTCGATGACATTTCGATGGATTTCGTGCACGGGTTGCCGAGATCTCAACGCGGTCATGATTCAATCTGGGTGATTGTGGACCGGTTGACAAAAGTGGCGCACTTCCTTCCAAACAGAAGAGACGATTCAGTGGAAACCTTGGCCAAGCTTTATGTGGAGCAGGTTGTTCGACTGCACGGTGTTCCCCGGAGCATCGTTAGTGACCGTGATGGGCGGTTCACATCGAATGATTGGCGGCTCGTTCATCAAATGTTGGGTACAAAGTTAGCGTTTAGTACGGCCTTTCATCCCCAAACGGATGGCCAGACTGAACGAACCAACAGGACGATGGAGGATATGCTCCGCATGTGCGCCCTAGATTTTGGTAAGAGATGGGAAGATTATATATTTCTTGTCGAATTTGCCTATAATAATAGCTACCAAGCGAGTATTGGTATGGCGCCATTTGAGGCTTTATATGGTCGGAAATGCCGTACACCGTTAGCTTGGGCAGAAGCAGGCGAATCTAAGCTGAGTGGGAAAAAGGAAGTCGAAGAAGCTACCTCGCTCATACGCTCTATTCGGGAGAGGCTATTGATAGCCCAAGATCGTCAAGCAAAGTACTATAATGCCAAACACCGGAACGTGGAGTTCGCGGTGGGTGATTGGGTATATTTGAAGATCAAACCCTTCAAAGGCGTGTCCAGGATTCGGCGTTTGAAAAAGCTAAGTCCGAGGTATCTTGGTCCGTTTGAGTTGGTGGAGTGAGTTGGGGAAGCTGCTTATCGTTTAGCACTTTCAGCAGACTTGGGTGGATTACATGATGTATTTCACATCTCAGTCCTTCGTAAGGCGGTGAAGGATCCAGCTCAAGTAGTGGAGAATGATCGGGTACCGGTCGAGTATGGGCTAACGATGAGGTTTAGACCCATTCGGATCGAGGATCGAGCCGAGAAACAGTTGCGGAACAAAGTGATCGGGATGGTCAAGGTCCGATGGGACAATTGTGGCCGTGAAGAGCTAACATGGGAGCGAGAGTAGACCATGCGAGCTGAATTTCCCGAGCTGTTTGTATAAACTATAGACCGTGTACTTTTGTTATATCAGAATTCTCAAGTTAACGTATTGTTGGTTCTTGTTTCCTTATCGTGCAAATTTCGGGACGAAATTTTGTTAGGGGGGGGGGGGAGGATTGTAACACCCCAAAAAGACCCCAAAAAAACTCAAAATGGTTTTGAGGTGCAGGTCAGTTTACACGGCCTGGGACACGGGCGTGTCCCAGGGCGTGTCGGGGGTACACGGCCTGGGACACGGGCGTGTCCCAGGGCGTGTCACGCAAATAAAATGCGTTTTGAGTCAGAAGATTACACGGCCTTGAACCAAGCCTTGAACACGGGCGTGCAGGTTGGACACGGGCGTGTCCGATGCTGTGTTCCGACCCGTGTACTGCTTGCAGCTCGATGAGGCAGGGGTGACACGGGCGTGTCTCAGGAATGATACGGGCGTGTCAGGTTCGACACGGGCGTGTCGATCCCCGTGTTCTGGTAAATCTCAGTCGGTACGAATATCGCGTGTGCCGCTTAAGGGTACACGGCCTGTGACACGGGCGTGTCACAGGCCGTGTCAGCCAAAAATTGAGTTTTTGGGCAAATCGTGGCCGTTCAGATTTCTCTCTTTTGATCCAAGGGCTCAGGTGGTTTCCTGGCTGGATTTAATCCGTGAAGGCTGATGAAGAATTCATTCTTCATTTGCTTAAGGAAGAGAGAAAGAGAGAGGAGGAAGAAGAAGGAGGAGGAGATCAAGCCACCGGCGGAGTTCCCGTGGTCCGATTCATGATCCGAAGCCGGCGTTGTGAAGGCAAGGCTGCTGCGGTTCTTTCTCACTGGCTAGTTTTCGATGGCTCCCAAGAGATCGACAAAGGTAACGATCTCCCTTCTTGGACATGTGAAGTCCTTCTTTTCTGCATTGCATAGGGAAAACCCTTCCCCGCGAGTGTGCGGTGGGTTGTGGTGTCCCTTGGGGTAGATATGTGAAGTCCCCCTTGTTAGAGGCCGGAATTGGAGTACGGCTCTAGGCATGCTGTGTGAAGCCCATCTGGACATGGTCTGGATTGGTGATGCTTGTTTGCATATCGGAGAAGGCTCCGTGATTATGGCTTGTGTTGCCTTGTGCCTACCTGTTGCTTGGTGCAGCAGGAAGTACTGGATAATGTCCAGGAAATGAAGAGGGTTGGATGCAACTCTTGTGGCCGTGCGTTGCCACTTTATGAGCGGTTGAGCCGTTGGGCTGCAACTCGATGAAAAGGCAGATTGCCGAACAGGAAAGGTGAAACCGACCCGCACCTATAAATAGCCATGGATACTTCCGTATTCGAGGTGGCACGGCGACTTGAGCAACGGGGGTGGCTGATCCGTACCTGCGTTAGGTCCGTCCGACTTGGAAGCCTGGTTATAGGTTTTGTTGGAGCGCCTAATGAGAGTCTTAGGCCCGCGCGCCGGAAAGACTAGAATGCTCAAATACCGTGTAGACGGTGGTGTTGACCCTGGTATTCCGGTACACCAAGAATGTGCCCTGAGTGCACGGACTGTCGGGCCGTGTGGCCGATAGTTATGATGGCTTGAATGTGCCTGCGCGCACATAGTTGCTATATGATGATGCCATGCTTTGCAGGGAAAGAATGCTAATGCCCCGAGAAAGGGGTAAGATTGTTATAATTGGGTCAGCTGAATGCTGACCGTTGCATTGTTTGCCACCGGTTGGGTGGATTGTTCCCATGCAGGTGCTGGAGAGCCAAGTGGTAAGTGAAGGGCTGAAGCCCTACTGCTGTTGCTGCTGCTGCGGCTAGCCCTTGAAGGCTAAGCAAATGGTTTTGCTTGTTTTCTTTTACTCATGTATGGCCGGCCTGCGCGCCGAGGTTTGTAATCCTTACGGTGTGAAAAGAGGAACTGTAAGGCCTTAAGGCCAAACTCTATGTATTTATGTACATTCCGTGGTTATATATAAAGGTGGTTTATATATTGGACATTCCTGGTTAGAGTTCAAATTGCAACTTAAAGCTTCCGCTAGAATGCTCTGAGTTAGGATTCGTGTTTGGTTTTGTTGGAACACCCTATTACTAATTTGGGTAAGGATCACTATGCTTGTCTTAGGAATCCCAGTTGACCTAGTTGTATAGTTGAAAAGGTCAACATTAGAATGAGTCTAGGTATTAGAACCTAGGTTTGAAGCTGCCCCCAGGATCATTCCAAGATCAAGGTTGAAGAGCTTAGTCTAAGGCAATTTTCGTCGAGCTCAGGTCGACGAATCGTCGAACTCCGTTCGACGCTCTCTGAGCTCATCTTCAATAAATCGTCGTACTCCGGTCGACGATCGTCGAGCTCAGATCGACGTTTTCTGTCTGCTTGTCCATTTGATCTCTGAGCTCAGTTCGACGATCGTCGAGCTCAGATCGACGTTTTCTGTCTGCTTGTCCATTTGATCTCTGAGCTCAGTTCGACGATCGTAGAGCTCAGATCGACGTTTTCCTTGGAGAGATCGACGCTTTCAGGAATTCAAATGCTGCTGTTCTTTGGAATGTTTTTGAATATTATCAGCATTTATGTCAGAAGATCTCCCAGCCGTTTGTCTTTAATTCTGGAGCAAGTTTCAAAGAATTATTGAGAGAATGTTTGCTGGACTTTCCTCTAGAAGACAAGACTATTTTTGGAAGACATTTATGACTCCCAACGGCTATTTTTGGACAAGGAATCGTCAGAAAATTTATTATTCCTTTCTTCTGTGTTATCAAGTTTTTTTTAAAGGGGGAATACATACAGAAGTGAACACACAGAATAGAATATACTGATAGCAGAAGAGCAACAGAACAACTGTGACTCAAAAATCTTCTTGCTGACTGAAAAGTGTTCACAATCTCATTACTCCAGACACCTCACCTTCAGCCTTCTTGCTGAAACCATCTTGTGCTGGAGATCAAAGTTTTGAAGACCTATCACCCTAGAGCAAAGCTTCTTTTCCTGAACCTTTCTACATCTCAGGGGGAGCTTTGACTTCATCAATCCACTTGTGCTTCTCTCATTTGATTGAGAACAGAGAAGACACCCTTCATTCTTATTTTTCTTTTCCTGCTGTAAAAGGGTTCTTGAACTCCCTTCAAAAGTTCTGTCTGGTTCTGAGAGCCTTGTCAAAACTCAGTGGTGGCAAGACACCTTATCAAAAAATCTAGTTTTGGTTTTTGGGCACCTTATCAAAAGCTCATTGGTGTCAGGACACCTGATCAACTCATCCTGAGTGGATTCCTACCAAGGGTGGTAGAAGAGTGGATGTACCCAGGTTTTTGGGGAACCACTATAATTCCTTGTGTCTTCTAGTTTGTTTGTGTGATTTGTTTGCTGTGTGCTGTGCTTTTTACTTCTTAGCTTTTAACATTTTTACTAGTACTCTACACTATATCATAAATTAAATTTTATATGTGCTGTTCATTTCAACTGTGAAAAATTATTTTAAAATACTCTATTCACCCCCCCTCTAGAGTTGAGATAGATCTTAGCAACACTTTCAATTGGTATCAGAGGCAGGTTGGTTGCTCATACAGGCTAACACCTGAACCAAAAGATCCTTGATAAAGATCAATCTCTTAAGGGGATTATTTTCTCTATATCTCCTTTTTATTTAAAGACATGGCACATAACAAAGATTATGCAAGCACCAGACCACCAGTGTGCAACCTTTCTAAGTTTGCACTCTGGAAGGCAAGGATTAGATTATACATGAATTCTATTGATGAAGACATTTTCAATCCTGTCTTGACAGTTTGTCCAACTCCACCAGCAAGCTCAAGTTCAAATGCTGTCCCACCTCCTTCTGGAACAGATGCAGATATAAAGAAGTGGAAGACTGCAGATGCTAAGGCTATGAACATCTTAGCCCAAACAATGTCTGATGAAATCTTTCAGAAGGTAGCTGAATGCCACTCAGCCAAAGAAATCTGGGACAAACTCTCTGAAATTGTCTCAGGATCTGCTGATGAAAGGAAAGATAGAAGATCTCATCTGATAAGCCAATATGAGAACTTCAAAAAGGGAGAAGCTGAATCAGTGGCTGACATGTACAATAGACTAAGTCTAATTGTCAATGAGTTAAAAACCCTAGACAAAGAAATCTCACTGACTGAGCTAAATGACAAAATCCTGATGTGCTTCCCCAGCACTTGGGATTCAAGAATCTGGCCAATTAAGGATGCCAGAAGTTTGAATGAGATTACTACTGAAGCTCTCCTGGGCAAGCTCAAATCCTATGAGCTGCTCATTAAAAATAGAGAAGAAGAACAAAAGGCTATCTCTCCAGCTACAAGGAAAGAAAAGACCATAGCTTTCAAAGCTGTAGAAGAGGAGCCTGAAGATAAAGCTACAGGAAATGATGAGCTCATAAGTCTTCTGGCCAAAAGATTCTACAAGATGGCCAGAAAAGACTTCAGAAAGAAACCATACAAGGGTCATGATAAACCAAGGTATGATAAATCAAATAACACTAAAGAAATCATATGCTTTGGTTGCAGGAAACCAGGCCATATTGTGCCTGACTGTCCAGAAAACAAGAATAAGGACAAAAGGGAAAGAAGAGAAAGAAGAAAAGAAAAGGATTACAAGAAGAATAGCTCAGACAAAGCCTCCTCCAGTAAGAACAAACATACAAGGAAGGGCTTTGTTGCTGAAACATGGAGTGAGACTGAAGAGGAATCTGAAGCCTCATCCAGCTCCAGTGATGATGAGGATGATGTAGATGAAAAAGAATTTTGCATGATGGCTATCAATGCATCACAGCAAAACTCTGATGAAGAATCAGATTCAGATTCAGAAAGTCAACCAGATGAGGATCAGGTAATCAACTCTTTTGATTTTGATTCTGAAGACTTCAAAGATGAATTTAAGACACTATGTCTAGATCTATTAAAATCTGAGAAGGAGATAATCTCTCTCAGGAATCAATTATCTGAGCATAGTGTCCTAAACTCAAAGAACCTCAAACTCTCTGAGGAGTTAGAATGCTGTAGGGAGGAGATAGCTTCATTGAAGAATGAACTATCAAAGGCCAAAAAGTTTGAAGAATCCCTAAATGGGAGAAGTATCAAACTGATGGACATCACAAGCACAGTGAACTCTAGATTTAATAGCACACTGGGCTTGGGTGCTTCATCCAGCCAACCTATAATTCTGACAACTCCAATCAAGTTTGTCTCTGACAAAGGAAAGGGAGTAATAGAGGTACCTAGGAAGAATGCAGATCTGTCAGAGAAGAACTCAGTTCAACAGATGGCGTCGAGCAGAGCTCGACGATCGTCGAACAGAGCTCGACGATCTAACTACAGATCGTCGACCTCAGCTCGACGATATCCAAACTCTGAATCTCAGCATAATCGATCTTCGAACGGCGATCGACGATCTGACCCAAGATCGTCGACCTCAGTTCGACGATCGTCGAACAGAGTTCAGGCTTGTGAACACACCTTCAATGGCACATTCAGATTCAATCCTAGAAGCTCCACATCCCAAGGCTTTAATCCCTATACTGAATGGATAGTACCTCCTAGGAGATACCATCCTGAAGGTTATAATGATCAACCTGGGATGTCCTTTATTTCAGAATTCAAGGGATATCAACCTAGGCCCAAGGTCAACTGGGTCAAAAACAAATAAGTTGTTTTTGTGTAGGTGAAGACCTATCCAGCATCAAACCATCAATGGTATCTGGATAGTGGTTGCTCAAAGCACATGACAGGGGACAAGGACAACTTCACTTCCTTCAAAGCCAAGCTTGGACCCAAAGTAATTTTTGGAGACTCAAGCTTTGGAACTACAAAAGGATATGGTGCAGTCAAAATTGGCCCAGTCACATTCAAGAAGGTGGCATATGTTGAAGGACTCAAGCACAACTTGATAAGTATCAGTCAATTGTGTGATGAAGGATATCAAGTAACCTTCAACAAAGCCATATGCAAAGTCAAGTCTGTGGACAACACAACTGTGTTGATAGGTAACAGAAGAGGTAACATTTACTTAGTGGATTTTCATTCACCAGTGGTAGATATTTGCCTGTTTAATTCCATTTCAAAATCTAATGTGTTATGGCATAAGAGACTAGGACATATTAACCTTAGAACCATTGCTAAGCTATCTAAAGACAACCTTGTTAAAGGACTACCTTCTGGTCCCTACAAGAAGGAAGGACTCTGCAAGGCCTGTCAATTAGGCAAGCAAACTAAAAGTAGTTTTAAATCAATTAATAAGAGTGATTCACCTAGGATTTTGTACCTGTTGCACATGGATCTCTTTGGACCCATATCTGTGCAAAGCCTAGGAGGGAAGTCCTATACTTTAGTGGTTGTAGATGACTTCTCAAGATTCACTTGGGTATTCTTTCGGAGGAAGAAGTCTGATAACTTCAAGTGTTTGACAGATTTTCTCAAATGCATTCAGATTGAGTTTGTTGGTACCCTAGTTTGATTTGAGTTCAGTCCTCTCCTTTGTGCTCCTTGACCCAAGAAATATCTATGGTCAATGGTTAGGAGTCTAGCTGTAGAGTCCTCGCTTTTCCAAATTGAGAATTTGGTTAAGTAGTTTTTTCGTTCGACCATAGTCGAATGCCGTTCGACTATCGTCTATCGACTGATCGACGATCGTCTATCAGTTGGTCGACGCCTTGGTCTGCGCTGATAGTTCGACTATCTGTTGATAGGTCGACTATCTGTTCTGCGCTGATAGTTCGACTATCTGTTGATAGGTCGACTATCTGTTCTGCGCTGATAGTTCGACTATCTGTTGATAGGTCGACTATCTGTTCTGCGCTGATAGTTCGACTATCTGTTGATAGGTCGACTATCTGTTCTGCGTTGATAGGTCGACTATCTGTTGATAGATCGACTATCTGTTTTCTGAGGTAGGTCGACTATCTGCTTGATAGGTCGACTATCTCTGTGCGCTTGATAGTTCGACTATCTGTCCTAGATAGATCGACTATCTGATAGTTCGACTATCTTTCTGATAGGTCGACTATCTGCCGAGGTAGTTCGACTATCTTCTTCGATAGGTCGACTATCTGGATCGTTCGACTATCTGCCCGATAGGTCGACGATCTCCGTGCGTCGGTCGACGATCTCCGAAGGTCGTTCGACGCTTTCCGCCTGCCTTTGTATTTTGTATTTATTTATTATATTTAATTATTTAATACATTTTCTGGCACATTATTTCAAGCTGTATGATAAAGTTTCCAGGCATTATTTGCTCTATTCTTTTTGCCTGAGTTCAAATCTTTTATGAAAAAGTTGTTTGTCTTATTAGCTGTCTATTTAAATTACTTTATCTGCTGACAACCCCTTTATAGCCGTTGGACTGAAAAGTCTTCTTCTTTGCTATAAAGAGATTATTTCTGATGTGACTTTATTTGGTCCTTCTGATTATTTGATTTAAGCCTGCAGCTTCTTAGAAAGAGTTTTATTCCTTTTTATAGAATGTTTTGCTGCAGAGATATTTCTGTCTTCTTTGATATTTACAGCCCAGGTCTCAAGGCTCACAAGAAGACAAATAATTCAAATGGAAGAGAGCCGTTGCTTGATGATGATTATAAAAAGAACCCTTTGCTGAAGGATTCAAGCTAGTTAACAGAAGCTAATAGCCAACCAGTGTTCATTCAAGCTTTCAAGCGTTCAAGCTTCCTGCTCTCAGCAAACTCCATCTAACTGAGAAGTGTTAAGATCTTCATCTCTTCTTCACCTGAGTTCTCCTGCTTTCAGGAAGTTCAAACTCAGAGTTTCTTTGAAGAAGAAGAAGAAGAAGAATAGCTGCTTGAAGAGATTTCTTTTTGTTATTTATTTTCTTCCTGTAGCTTTTCCTTCAGAACTTTCTGAAGAGTTTTCTGCACTGAAGCAAGACTTCACCTGGACATCTTTGAGCCAGGGGGAGCCTTGATTCTTTAGAGCATTCTAGCTCAGTGCAAGTTTTTTTTGTGCTTCTCTAATCTATTGTAAAATAGAGAAGACATCTTAACCTTCTTCCCCCTCCTGTACAGGGTTATTACTCCCTTCAAAAGTATCCCTTGGTGGCAGGGCACCTGATCAAAAACCTGTGCTTGGTTTTTAGACACCTGATCAAAAGTCTAAAGGGTTTCTGAATCTACCTGAATCAGATTCTGTTGGTGGCAGGGCACCTGATCAAAAACCTGAGTGGATTCCTACCGTGTGGGTAGAAGAGTGGACGTACCCAAGTTGTTTGGGGAACCACTATAAATCTCCTTGTGTCGTCTGGATTCAATTGTTTAATTCCTGCATTGTGGCTGTGATTAGATATAACTAGGCTGCTAGTTGCTGATTAGGTTTTTCCAAGCTTAACTGTAATTACAGTTAGCTTGTGTTTGTACACATCACTTGTGTTAGGCTTTAAGGTTAAATCAATATCTATAATCTTTTCATTCCGCACTTCACTCCAAGGGAGTTGGGTAGACTATTAAGTTTTGTCTGTGCAAAATTTGATAACTCTATTCACCCCCCCTCTAGAGTAGTATCTATCCCTTCACTTTCAATTGGTATCAGAGGGAGGTTGACTGACTGAATAGGCTAACACCTAAGTCACAAGATCCTGATAGATACCAAGAGTTTATAGATATTCACTATCATGGCCTAGTCTAAGGATTATTCAAGCACCAGACCTCCAGCATGCAACTTAGCAAAGTTTGGCATCTGGAAGGCAAGGATCAAACTTTATATGAATTCTATTGATGAAAGTATTTTTGCTTCTATTTTGTCAGGTCCCCCAAGAGCACCTGCTGCTGCCACTGCCTCATCATCTGATATGAGTGCAGTGCCTCCTCCAGATTATAATGATGAGTACAAGAAGGCCAAAATTGCTGATGCCAAAGCAATGAACATACTGGCTCAGACTATGTCTGATGAGGTGTTCCAGAAGGTTGCTGATTGCTCCTCAGCAAAGGCCATGTGGGACACACTGAACCAGATTGTAGCTGGTTCAGCTGATGAAAGGAAGGACAGAAGGTCCAACCTGATCTCTCAGTATGAGAACTTCAAGAAGACTGATGCTGAATCAGTTGAAGCTATGTACACCAGGCTCAGCTCAATCATCAATGAGCTGAGGACCCTGGACAAGGACATATCATTGACAGAGGTCAATGATAAGATTCTTATGTGCTTCCCTAGCACATGGGATCTAAGAATCTGGCCCATCAAAGAAGCCAGAAGTACAAATGAGATCTCAACTGAAGCTCTCCTCGGCAAGCTCAAGTCTTTTGAGCAAGTGCTGAAGACCAGAGAAGCAGAAGCTGAAGCCAAGACCCCCACTCCTACAAGAAAAGAGCAATCTCTAGCTCTTAAGGCTGCAGATGTTTCTGAAAGCAGCCAATCCAATGAGGAACTTATGGCACTGTTTGCCAAGAGATTTCTCAAGATGGGGAGAAAGGAGTTCAGAAAGAAGTCTTCACGCTATGAAGACAAACCAAGGTATGATCGCTCTCCCGCTAAAGAAATTATATGTTATGGTTGCAGGAAGCCTGGACACATCTTGCCAGAGTGTCCAGAGGAGAAGAACAAGGAAAAGAGAAAAGACAAAGAACAACACAGGAAGCACTCCAAGCCATCCTCCTACAAAAACAAGAAGAAGGAGAGAGGTTTCATTGCTGAAACCTGGAGTGATTCTGATGAAGAATCCTCCTCATCAAGCTCCAGTGAAGATGAGGAAGAGAAGAAGGCAAAAGAAATTTGCCTAATGGCAATAGATGCCTGCAACAACCACTCTGCTGTAGAGAGTTCTGATTCTGATGAAGAGATGCCTACAGAAGATGAGGTACTTTCTTCTTATGATTTTTCTTCAGAAGAATTTAAAGTAGAATTTAAATCTTTATGTTTAGATTTAATTAGCTCAGAGAAGGAAATAAAAGAACTTAGAAATAGGTTAGTTGACTCTGAATCAATAGCCTCTGAAAACATTAGGTTAAAGGAAGAACTCACTACCTGTAGTGAAGAAATTAAATTTCTTAAAATAGAATTAGCTAAGTCTAAGAGATTAGAAGAATCCCTTAATGGTAGAAGCCTTAAGCTGTTAGAAATTACCAGCATGACTAACACTAGGTCAGGTAATGATAAACTAGGCTTAGGAGCTTCTCCCAGTGAACCCCCAGTCCTTCTTAAAAATAACCTTTCAACTCCAGTGAACTTCATTTCAGCTAGTGGAAAGAAGAACACTGAGCAAGTAAACCTTGTAAATAAAACATTAAATAAGGCTAAGAGAGAAAAGAGAAAGAAGTTTTTCAAAGAAATGCAAAGAGCGTCGAACGAAGCTCGACGATCGGAAGCTCCATGGTCGAACGAAGGTCGACGATCTGAGCGCCCATCGTCGAACGTAGATCGACGTTTTCAATATGATTTTCAAAATCACAATCAATTCCATAGAAACCTAAATGAGAATAGAAACCCTAGGTTTGTTGACCCATCATCTGCATGGAGAATCCCACCTAGGAGATCTCACCCACTAGGTTATCACCCTCAGCCTGCATTTTCATACATTTCCAGTTTTTCTTATGTGAAAAACAAGGGACCCAAGGTTACCTGGGTCCACTCTATCTAAATAATTGTCTTGCAGGTGAAGGCCTATCCAATCACTCAAAACAAGTGGTATTTGGATAGTGGATGCTCTAAGCATATGACAGGAAATAAAGATCTATTGTCAAAGTACAAAGCTAAGCTCGGCCCAAAGGTTATCTTTGGAGACTCCAGCTGTGGTCAGACAGAAGGCTATGGCAAGATCACAATTGGAGCAGTTACATTCAAGGGAGTTGCTTATGTCAATGGACTAAAGCATAATCTGATTTCAGTCAGCCAGCTATGTGATGCTGGCTACCAGGTTTCATTTTCTAATTTCTCTTGCAATATTACTTTAAATAATAATGTTGTTTTAGTAGGTATTAGAATAGGAAATATATATTTAGTAGATTTTAATTCATCTCAATCTGAAATCTGCCTGTTTAATGAAGTAACCCTTAATAATAATTCCCTATGGCATAAAAGGCTTAGTCATGTAAACCTGAAAAATATATCTAGGTTATCTAAGCACAACCTTGTCAGAGGTTTACCTTCTTGCCCCTACAAGAAGGAGAGCCTTTGCAAGGCTTGTCAGCTAGGCAAGCAAACCAAGAATTCTTTTAAATCTGTAAACAAAAGTGATTCTCCTAGGATCCTGTATTTATTACATTTGGACCTCTTTGGCCCAATAAATGTACAGAGTTTAGGAGGGAAGTATTACACATTAGTAATTATAGATGACTTCTCTAGGTTCGGTTGGGTTTTCTTTTTGAGAACTAAGTCTGATAACTTCAAAGCCCTTACAGACTTTCTACTTTGTGTGCAGACTGAGTACTCTACTCATGTGGCCTTGATCAGAAGTGATCATGGTACTGAGTTTGACTCTCTTCTCATGCAAGAATTCTGTGAGAGAGAAGGTATCAAACATAGCTTCTCAGCTCCTAGAACTCCCCAACAAAATGGGGTAGTTGAAAGGAAGAATAGAACACTAATTGAAGCTGCTAGCACATTGTTGGCAGATGCTAACATGCCTCTATCCTATTGGGCAGAAGCTGTTAGTACAGCCAACTATGTCTTGAATAGAAGTTTGATACACAAACTTAAGTGTAAAACTCCTTATGAGTTGCTTAAAGGAAAGAAACCAAAAATTAATTACTTTAGAGTTTTTGGCTGTATTGTGTATATTCATAATAATAATAAAGAATATATTAGAAAGTTTGAAGCAAAAGCTTCAATGGGAATCATGCTTGGATATTCCCAAGTAAGCAAAGCTTATAGGGTTTATAACAAATCAACCTGTAAGATAGAAGAATCTGTGCATGTATCATTTGATGAGCATCAGATGTTTTACAAGGAGAAAGAAAATTCTCCTTCCTCCAGATCTTTGCAGGTACATGATGCCCCTCAAGAAATTCTTCAACTTTCAACTCTTCAGATCACTGAATCAGACAGTGATGAAGACATTGCTGAAGCTGTTGTAGTACCACCAACAGTAGATCAAATTCCTCCTGAGGAATTAATCCCAACTGTTGCTGAAGATCACATCCCACCTGCTGATATTGTCACACTTAGAGATCACCCAACATCTCAAGTGATTGGAGACATATCAGCTGGTGTGCAAACAAGACATCAATTAAGACAGGATGTGATGCATGCTTGTTTCCTCTCACAGGTTGAGCCCCTCACCTTTAAAGATGCAGAGCTAGATCCCCACTGGATCATTGCAATGCAAGAGGAGCTCAATCAGTTTGAGAGATGTAAAGTTTGGACTTTGGTTCCAAGACCTAAAGGCCAACTGATCATAGGCACCAAGTGGGTGTATAGAAACAAGTTAGATGCAAATGGAATCATAGTAAGGAATAAAGCTAGGCTTGTAGCTCAGGGCTACAGACAGGAGGAAGGTATAGACTATGACCAAACCTTTGCTCCTATTGCAAGGCTAGAAGCAATAAGGATCTTCTTGGCCTATGCAGCCTTCATGAAGTTTAAGGTGTTCCAAATGGATGTCAAAAGTGCATTCCTGAATGGTGAGCTTAAGGAAGAGGTGTTTGTTGAACAACCACCAGGGTTTGTTTCCTCAACTCAGCCTTCTCATGTTTTTAAGTTACAGAAAGCTCTTTATGGACTAAAGCAAGCTCCTAGGGCCTGGTATGAGACCTTAGCTAGTTTCCTGTTAGAGCACAACTTCACTAGGGGAGTAGTTGATAGAACCCTTTTCGTTAAGCATCACAAGGACACAATCCTGTTAGTTCAGGTGTATGTAGATGATATTATTTTTGGCTCCACTGATCCCAAACTGTGCAAAAAGTTTTCTAACTTAATGCATTCCAAGTTTGAGATGAGTAGCATGGGTGTGCTGTCTTACTTTCTTGGTCTCCAAGTTAAGCAAGATGCTGATGGTATCTTCATCTCCCAATCCAAATATGCCAAGGAATTGGTAAAGAAATTTGGGATGGCTGATGCTTCAGCAATGCCTACACCCATGGCTACTAATGTAGTTATTGATTCTGATGATCACGGCAAGCCAGTTGATCAAAAGAATTATAGGGCCATTGTTGGTTCCCTATTATATCTAACTGCAAGTAGGCCAGATATAATGTTTGCTACATGCCTTTGTGCTAGATTCCAGGTCAACCCCAAGGAATCTCATCTGATTCTTCTAAAGAGAATCCTGAGATACCTGAAGGGATGTCCAGATCTAGGACTTTGGTACCCAGCTGAGTCAGAGTTTGAATTAATTGGATATTCTGATTCTGATTATGCTGGTTGCAGAGTTGACAGGAAGAGCACCTCAGGAACTTGTCAGTTCCTGGGAGAGAGATTGGTCTCTTGGTTCTGTAAGAAGCAGGCTTCTGTCTCAACTTCAACTGCAGAGGCTGAATATATAGCTGCTGCTAGTTGTTGTTCACAGATCCTGTGGATTCAAAACCAGCTTGTGGATTATGGTTACTCACACAAGAACACCAAGATCATGTGTGATAGTACCAGTGCTATCTCAATTGCACAAAATCCAGTGCACCACTCTAGAACGAAGCACATTGAGATTAGGCACCATTTCCTGAGAGATTGTGTGGAAAAGAACAAGATCTGTCTTGAGTTCATATCCACTGAGTTTCAGAGAGGTGATATATTCACCAAGCCTTTAGATGAACAGAAGCATCTGTTCTTTTTAGTTCAACTAGGCATGATCAATGGACGAGACTAAGTGTGACTTTATCTGCCTATGTTGAAATCTGTTTGAAGATAGTCAAACGACGTTCGAAGATAGTCGAACGGTTTAAGCCTATCGTCGACCTCTGGTTAATGATAGCTTATCTGTTTGAAGATCGTCGATCGACGTTCGACCATCGTCGAACAGGTTGGGCACATCGTCGATCTCTGGATGACGATAGCCTGTTGTTTGAGAAGCCAGAAATAGTCGAACAATTGTCCGACTACTCTGCTTCTGAGCCGATCGTCGAACGACCGTTCGACCATCGGGTCAAGATCTTTTTACTAGACCGACTATATCCGGTCAGATATAAAGCCGATAGTCGACCTAGGTCAAAAGATCTTGTGCTTTATCGTCGACGGAGCGTGCCCTTTCGCATTCTGCTTTCCCGCTTGCGATTTTCTGCTGCTCTGTCCCCTTCGTCTTCCTCCTCCTTCTCGCGTTTCTCCAGCGATTCAATGGCGGTGTCCCCAGCTGTTCTAGCCGTCGTCAAGTTCGATGCAGGTTTCAGTGTGGATTTTGAAGCTTTCAGCAGTTGCGATGCCGGAATAGTGGAAGTTCTCCAGCTCTGCAGGGATCAAGGTTTAGAAAAGTTAATGTCTGAAAGAATTAAGATCAACATTCCAGAAATTAAAGAATGGGCTTTCACGTCGTCTTCCTCAGACGAAGCGATGATTGGTACCATAGGCGGAGTAGAAGTTATCCTGACTCCGGCCGTTCTTTCTGATGTTTTTGGTTTAGTTATTGGTGACGAAGATTATGAGCAAGATGCTCAGGAGTTTGGAAGAATGCTGGTCGAGCTAGGACATGCCGAGGGCATTCCCACCAAGCTGCTCAAGGTAAACTTCCCCTTCAAGATTAAGTTTTTGGCTGAGATAGTTGGAAAAGTGCTTCTGGGCAAGCACTCTGCCCATGATAACATAACAAGGCAGCAATTCGCACTTATGTGTGCAATTGTTAATCGTAAAAGGATTGATTGGGCTGCTGTTCTGTTTGATTTAATCAGGAAAAAGAATGGAAAGAAGGAAGTTACCCTCGGAAGGGTTATAGGTATTTTTCTGAAGGAAAGATTTCCCCAGCTGCTGAGTTCTACTGCAACAACCATCAATGCCAGCAAGAAGATGGATCCCCATCTGTTCTCAAAGTGGAAGAGGACGTTCGTGAAATCTGCTCCAGCACCATCTGAGGACACAAGGACTGAATCAGTCGCTCCTCAACCTATTGAAGCTGGCTCAGCTCTTCCTTCCTCCTCCTCTGTTTTGCCGTCTGCCTCAGCTGAAGTACCATCAACTTCAGTTGAAGTAAGACTTTCTTCCTCTGCTGTCCCTGAAACAACTACGGTTGTTCCTTCTTCCCCTCCAGCCTCTCCTCTACCTACATATCTGGCTAGGATATCTGCTCCTAGCTTCGATTTGTTAGGATCAGAGAGAATTCTTACTCCTCATGTATCTCCCATTCATTCTCCTGCTCATTCTCCTGCTGTATCTCCAGCTCGATCCCCTGTCCCCATTATTTCTCATCCCAGCACCCCTACCATATCTGCTGCTGCTCCATCCACCTCTCATCCATCATCTTTTGAAATCTCTCCAGAGATTATCTCCCGCATTGTGGAGCTGATTACCCCATCAATCAAAACCATGATTGACGAGGCAATCGCTCCCCTTGCCGCCTCCATTGACCGTTTGACTGCCTCCATCCAATCCATCTCAAAATCTGCTGAGCCGTCTTCCTCTAGGTGCCTGGTTTCAGTAGCTACTGAAATCAGGCAGGGGGAGATGTTCAATGAAGATGTCTCAGTCCTTCCTGCCTCTCCTCCAGCTGAAATAGAAATAGCTCCAGATGTTGTCATGTCTGCCCAGGAAGAGATAGCTCCAGCCCAGGAAGAAATAGCTCATGCTGAGAATGTTTTAGCTCCAGTTTTGTCTGAGAAAGAAATAGCAGATGGAATATTATTATCTGAGATTGCAGTTAAGGTCTGCTTAGAAGATCTAACCTCTCCTGTGATAGTTAGATTCCTGGAAGGAATTATAACTTCTTATCTGAATGACTGCTGGGAGATGGTTAAATATGAAGGTAAATCTTTCATTCGTTTTGTTGATGAGTCTATTAATTTGATTGTCTGTGAATACATTGAAGGAATGATATCTATTTATTTAGCAGATCTATATTCATAATTTTACAGATATTATTAGAGAAGATTTAGCTGCCCAAATAATAGAAGTTGTTTCTGAGGCTGTACCAAGTATTCCCGATATTCAAGTTGACCCTGAGTTGGAATCCTTCTTGGATAATAAAGAAGATGAGTCTGAGAAAGAGGAAGTCAAAGTTGACTCTCCAGTTCTGAGTTTGGAAGAAGCTCAAGCAAGAGCTGCATGGAATTTAAGAGTTCAATTTTTAAAAGAGAAAGAGAAAGATTTGCAAGTTGAGAAGTCATCCATCTGGGATGACTCTCCAGGATTAGATTTAGACTCCCTTCTGGCTTTGGATGCCATAGAAGAAGAAAAGGAGAAATCTGCTTCAAAGCTTAAAGAAAAGGCTGTCTCAGAAGCCTATGATCCTTATGAGAACCCTCCATCATCCCATTCTGATGATGATGATGATTCTGATATTTCTGAAAAATCAAAGAGAAAGAAATCTGCTGCAAAGAAGAGAAAAGCTGCTCCTCCTCCACCTCCTAGCAAGGATAATGATACTCCGTATTATATTTTGAAGGGCATTGACCCTAAATCCAAGGATTTTAAGCATTGGATGTGGTTTTCGAAAAATCAGCAAAAAGAAAGGAAAAGAACCAAGAGGTATGACAGTCCTGTCTCCAGATGGACTCCCAGAGGTCCTCCTCCACCTCCTGGTGCAGGAGCCTCTGGGAACCCTTCAGCTCATCCTACTGCCTCCTCTGGAAAATCTGCGTCTGCTCAGCCCCAACCAAGGCAAGATTATCAAAGTTCTCAAGGCAAATCATCTTATGGCTCTCAAAGACAAATGAAGGAGGCTGTGAGTCAAAGACCAACCTTTTCCCCACCTCCTTCACCAAAGAAGAGAATTACATCTCCATCTCCAGTTCAATCTGAGAAAAGTATTTCAAAAGGTAAATAGTTTATTTTGTTTTAAATATCTAGCAAGAACCTATCTGCTAAGTATTCTTTAATGTCTTATCTAGATAAAATAGCTGATGCTGCTTCTCCTGAGCCCGTATATGAAAATCCTGAGCTCGATCCTAACTTTAGGATGGCTCGCTTTCAAGAACTTGTAGGAGCAGCTCAGATAAGAAAAGCAAGAGCTGAAGGAAAAGATATAACTGGTTTTACTACCATGTCAGCCTATAGAAAGAAAGAATTTGAAAAGTTCCAGGTAAATCCTGAGATGTTTGACCCGTCAAAGTACATGGAAATACATCCTGAAGCTGTTGTCCCCAGAGCTACAGAACTGAAGATTATTGGTGCTCAGGATCTAAAGATGTCGAAGAAAGAATCAGATGACCCGCTTAGAAAAATTTCTTTTGTTTCTAGTTCTTCTGCTCCTTTACCAGACTCTAAAGAGTCATAATAGTTTAATTAAACTGCTGCGTTATATTTATTTATCTGATTGATAATCTGCCAGTTTATTGTTATCTATTTGCTTAAATTATTTTTAGTATTCTATTGCTAGCTGTTTTTAGTTTCTGAGAGACTTAACTCAAATAGGGGGAGATTGTTGGTACCCTAGTTTGATTTGAGTTCAGTCCTCTCCTTTGTGCTCCTTGACCCAAGAAATATCTATGGTCAATGGTTAGGAGTCTAGCTGTAGAGTCCTCGCTTTTCCAAATTGAGAATTTGGTTAAGTAGTTTTTTCGTTCGACCATAGTCGAACGCCGTTCGACTATCGTCTATCGACTGATCGACGATCGTCTATCAGTTGGTTGACGCCTTGGTCTGCGCTGATAGTTCGACTATCTGTTGATAGGTCGACTATCTGTTCTGCGCTGATAGTTCGACTATCTGTTGATAGGTCGACTATCTGTTCTGCGCTGATAGTTCGACTATCTGTTGATAGGTCGACTATCTGTTCTGCGCTGATAGTTCGACTATCTGTTGATAGGTCGACTATCTGTTCTGCGTTGATAGGTCGACTATCTGTTGATAGATCGACTATCTGTTTTCTGAGGTAGGTCGACTATCTGCTTGATAGGTCGACTATCTCTGTGCGCTTGATAGTTCGACTATCTGTCCTAGATAGATCGACTATCTGATAGTTCGACTATCTTTCTGATAGGTCGACTATCTGCCGAGGTAGTTCGACTATCTTCTTCGATAGGTCGACTATCTGGATCGTTCGACTATCTGCCCGATAGGTCGACGATCTCCGTGCGTCGGTCGACGATCTCCGAAGGTCGTTCGACGCTTTCCGCCTGCCTTTGTATTTTGTATTTATTTATTATATTTAATTATTTAATACATTTTCTGGCACATTATTTCAAGCTGTATGATAAAGTTTCCAGGCATTATTTGCTCTATTCTTTTTGCCTGAGTTCAAATCTTTTAAGAAAAAGTTGTTTGTCTTATTAGCTGTCTATTTAAATTACTTTATCTGCTGACAACCCCTTTATAGCCGTTGGGCTGAAAAGTCTTCTTCTTTGCTATAAAGAGATTATTTCTGATGTGACTTTATTTGGTCCTTCTGATTATTTGATTTAAGCCTGCAGCTTCTTAGAAAGAGTTTTATTCCTTTTTATAGAATGTTTTGCTGCAGAGATATTTCTGTCTTCTTTGATATTTACAGCCCAGGTCTCAAGGCTCACAAGAAGACAAATAATTCAAATGGAAGAGAGCCGTTGCTTGATGATGATTATAAAAAGAACCCTTTGCTGAAGGATTCAAGCTAGTTAACAGAAGCTAATAGCCAACCAGTGTTCATTCAAGCTTTCAAGCGTTCAAGCTTCCTGCTCTCAGCAAACTCCATCTAACTGAGAAGTGTTAAGATCTTCATCTCTTCTTCACCTGAGTTCTCCTGCTTTCAGGAAGTTCAAACTCAGAGTTTCTTTGAAGAAGAAGAAGAAGAAGAATAGCTGCTTGAAGAGATTTCTTTTTGTTATTTATTTTCTTCCTGTAGCTTTTCCTTCAGAACTTTCTGAAGAGTTTTCTGCACTGAAGCAAGACTTCACCTGGACATCTTTGAGCCAGGGGGAGCCTTGATTCTTTAGAGCATTCTAGCTCAGTGCAAGTTTTTTTTGTGCTTCTCTAATCTATTGTAAAATAGAGAAGACATCTTAACCTTCTTCCCCCTCCTGTACAGGGTTATTACTCCCTTCAAAAGTATCCCTTGGTGGCAGGGCACCTGATCAAAAACCTGTGCTTGGTTTTTAGACACCTGATCAAAAGTCTAAAGGGTTTCTGAATCTACCTGAATCAGATTCTGTTGGTGGCAGGGCACCTGATCAAAAACCTGAGTGGATTCCTACCGTGTGGGTAGAAGAGTGGACGTACCCAAGTTGTTTGGGGAACCACTATAAATCTCCTTGTGTCGTCTGGATTCAATTGTTTAATTCCTGCATTGTGGCTGTGATTAGATATAACTAGGCTGCTAGTTGCTGATTAGGTTTTTCCAAGCTTAACTGTAATTACAGTTAGCTTGTGCTTGTACACATCACTTGTGTTAGGCTTTAAGGTTAAATCAATATCTATAATCTTTTCATTCCGCACTTCACTCCAAGGGAGTTGGGTAGACTATTAAGTTTTGTCTGTGCAAAATTTGATAACTCTATTCACCCCCCTCTAGAGTAGTATCTATCCCTTCACTTTCAGAGTTCAACACTCACATTGCCCTGATCAGAAGTGATCATGGGACAGAGTTTGATTCTCTTCTCATGCAAGAGTTCTGTCAGAGTGAAGGGATCAGGCACACTTTCTCAGCTCCTAGAACTCCTCAACAAAATGGGGTAGCTGAAAGGAAAAATAGAACACTCATTGAATCTGCAACTACATTATTGGCAGATGCTCACTTACCTCTGTCCTTTTGGGCTGAGGCAGTGAACACCTCCAACTATGTGTTGAACAGAAGCCTGATACACAAGCTGAAGGGCAAGACTCCTTATGAATTGCTCAAAGGGAAGAAACCTAAAATAGGCTATTTCAAAGTTTTTGGTTGCACTTGTTTTATTCATAATAATGACAAGAAATATCTAGCAAAATTCCAAGCTAAAGCTGATGAAGGAGTGTTTCTGGGATACTCCATGATCAGCAAGGCCTATAGGGTTTATAATAAATCTTCCTGTAAAATTGAAGAATCTGTTCATATTATTTTTGATGAAGCTAACATGTCTTTCAAGGAGAAGAATGCTTCTACCATAGAACCTCTACAGGTACATTCTCTAGCTGAAGACTTGAACAAACTGCAAGTTGCTGAAAAGAATGAGAGCAGTGATGATGAAGAAGAAGTTCAACATCTTGAAGAAAATCATCCTGAAGAGCCAGTTGCTGCTCCACTAGAGGAGACAACAACACAGGCTGGTGAACGATCAACACTCCCTGTTAACTTAGTAACAACAAGAGATCATCCAATCACCCAAGTAATTGGAGAGATCTCAGCTGGTGTGCAAACTAGAAGTCAGGTCAACCAAAACCTGATGCACACTTGCTTTCTATCTCAAATTGAGCCTCAATCCATTCAAGATGCAGAGCAAGATCCACACTGGATCATTGCAATGCAAGAGGAGTTGCATCAATTTGAAAGGAACAAGGTTTGGGAACTAGTGCCTAAGCCAAAGGATCATCCCATCGTTGGAACAAAGTGGGTATTCAGGAACAAGCTGGATGATCAAGGAGTTATAGTCAGAAACAAGGCAAGGCTAGTTGCTCAAGGGTACTCTCAACAAGAAGGAATAGACTATGATCAGACATTTGCACCAGTTGCAAGGCTGGAAGCCATCAGGATATTCCTAGCCTATGCTGCCCACAAAGGTTTCAAAGTGTATCAAATGGATGTAAAAAGTGCATTTCTCAATGGGGACATCAAAGAGGAAGTCTATGTTAGACAACCTCCAGGTTTTATCTCTCTAACTCACCCTGATTATGTTTACAAATTGCATAAAGCATTATATGGTCTCAAGCAAGCCCCTAGAGCATGGTATGAGACCCTAGCATGCTTTCTTCTGGAAAATGATTTTGTTAGGGGGAGAGTAGACCAAACTCTTTTTATTAGAACCCATAAGTCCCACACCCTGCTAGTGCAAATTTATGTAGATGACATTATTTTTGGTTCTACTGATTCAAAATTGTGCAAAAAGTTTTCCAAGCTTATGCACTCTAAATTTGAAATGAGTAGCATGGGTGAGCTATCCTTCTTCTTAGGACTGCAAGTCAAGCAACATGCTGAAGGCATATTTATTTCTCAAACCAAGTATGCAAAAGAGCTGGTTAAGAAATTTGGTATGTCTGATGCATCATGTATGAAAACACCCATGCCCTCAAATGCTGTAATAGATGCTGATGAACATGGGAAACCTATTGATCAGACAACATATAGAGCAATAATTGGCTCTTTATTGTACCTTACAGCTAGTAGGCCTGATATAATGTTTGCCACATGTATTTGTGCTAGATTCTAAGTTAGCCCTAGAGAGTCACACTTAATCTTAGTTAAGAGAATTCTTAGGTATGTTAAAAGTTGTCCAAATCTAGGTCTCTGGTATCCAAAAGATTCAGCATTTGATTTAACTGGATTCTCAGATGCTGATTATGCTGGATGCAGAATAGACAGGAAAAGCACCAGTGGAACCTGTCAGTTCCTTGGTGATAGACTTGTCTCTTGGTTCTGTAAGAAACAAACATCTGTGTCAACTTCAACTGCTGAAGCTGAGTATATGGCTGTAGGCAGTTGCTGTTCACAAATATTATGGATACAGAATCAGCTCTTAGACTATGGCTACAACATAGAGAAGTCTAAAATTTTCTGTGACAATACTAGTGCTATCTCTATAGCACAAAATCCAGTCCTCCATAGTAGGACAAAACACATAGAAATTAGGCATCATTTTCTAAGAGATAATGTAGAGAAAAATAAAATTGAAATTCAATATATTCCTACTGATTTGCAAAGGGGAGATATTTTCACCAAACCTTTGGATGAAAAGAAACACAGTTTCTTCCTAAATCAGTTAGGTATGTTAGATGGAGGAAGCCTTAATTAAATTACAAGATTTTGAAAAGCTAAAACAGACCAAGACTAGGTCAAAAATTTCCCTCTTTTTGTGTCTGTAGAATGAGTTTAGACTCTGAACTGCGCTCGACGTTTTCCCCAAAATCGTCGAACAGAGATCGACGATTTTCCAAAAATCGTCGACCAGAGATCGACGCTTTTGCAGTCGTCGATCTGAGTTCAGAGCCCTCGCTAGAGCTAGGCTTTCTCTCCTTCTGATCAGAGGCCGTCGAGCTGAGCTCGACGTTTTTCAACATCGCTGAACGAAGATCGCCGATTTTGAAGACTCTTCAGATTCCCTCTGTAGCCCAAATCGTCGAGCTGAGCTCGATGTTTCGTCGAACTGAGCTTAACGATTTTCCTTTTTCGCGTCGAACCCTAATATAAAATCTTTCTTTCAGCCGTCGTTCTCCCTTTGCGCTTTCATACTCTGCAACTCTCTTTCTTTTCCCTCCAAATTCTCTACGCTTGGTCGTTTTTAGTTTTCTGTTGCAGGTGAATATGGCTGAATCGAGTGCTGCTTTTGCTAAGATGAAGTTCGACACAGGTTTTGACATCGACATAAACTCCTTCGACGGAAGCGACCAGCGCTTCAAGGACATCCTAAACTTATTCCGAGAACAACAGCTGACTCCAATAATGACTACAAGGATGAAGATCGCCTCAGAAGAGATAAAAGAGTGGTGTTTTACCGCAACAGACGAGTCTGAGAATTCTGTTGTCGGCACCATTAAGGGGACTCAGGTATTTCTATCCCCGGCTCTTCTAACAGAAGTCTTTCAACTCAGCACTGGAGAAGACTCCATTGAACTATCTGGAGAGGAGTTTGACACCATGCTGGATAGGATGGGTCACAATGCAGTAAACCCTAATAAGCTGCTGAAGAAAAATCTGGCAATCGAATTTCAATTCCTGGCTGATGTAGTTGGGAAGGTGCTGTTGGCCAAGCATTCAGCCCATGACACCATTTCCAGATATCAGTTCTGCCTGATGGGAGCCTTATTAGACAAGAAACACCTGGACTGGGGCTCCATCTTCTTCACTCTGATTAAGAAGAAGATCAACAAGAATGCAGTTAGTTATGGAAGAATCTTAGGGGTCTTTCTGCACAACAGGTGCCCTGACCTATTAACCTCCTCTGGGATGTTTATCAATGCATCCAAGAGGCTTTCCTGTGCCCTCTTCAGTAAATGGGACAGGCAGATTATAAACCCCTCCAGGGCTGCTGCAACACTTCATTCAGGCACAAGGACTATTTTAGTCACTCCTTCAGCAGAAGAGCTGCCTGCTTCCTCCCCTCTTCCAGCCATAACCACCCTAACCACCCAAATTGTCACCTCCTCACCACCAGTATCCACCATAATCATCTCATCCCCAATTACCATTTCCTCACCTATGCCATCCCCTCCTCTATCCACCTCAGAGGAATTCCATCCTCTCTTTTCCTATTCAACCTTCACCATTCCATCCTTCTCACTTACAGATGACTCCTTCATGGATGATTCACCCTCTACTCCTCCTGAGCCACCCTCCACTTCCTCCTTTCAACAACTGCTCCATGACATTCTCTCTCAACCCTCCTTCACACCATCTCTTACTTCCCCTATCTCCACCTCAACCTCCTCTATCTCCATTATTCCATCTTCTGAACCAACCATTCCCTCTCCACCTTTCTCCTCAATTTCAGTTTCAGCCACCATCCTTCCATCTACTTTTGCCTCTACCTCTGCTCAAGCCCCACTTGAGCATGTAGATATTCCTATTTTGGCAGACAGGCTGTATGAGTTGCTAGCTCCCAAGCTGACATCTCTACTGGAGTCTTCCCTGGCTCCACTCCTAAAGCAAGTACAGGAGCTGTCTACCAAGATTGCCTTCCTTTCCTCCTCCCTGGCTATCCCATCTTCTGTGTGCCTTGATTCATCTTTCTCTGAACCAAGGCAGGGGGAGATGCCTTATGAAGAAGTGGTTGTGCCAGCTGCTGATATTATGTCTGTTCCAGCTCCAGCTCTTGGATGTGCTTTTGCACTGAATCTGCAGAGGCTGCTATCTATATTTGATACAGTCCATTTCAGTTGTCTGCCTGCAATTCCTGCTGAAGATTTGTCTAAGGCCATTGTGCCGATAGCTACCTGTGATCCAAGCCATATTATTTCCTACATCAAATCCTGGAAGGCTGTGGATATCTCTGATGCTGATACTAAGGCCACTGTGCCTCTTTCAATTGTTACTAAGGCCACTGTGCCTCCTTTTGTTGAAATTGCTGCTGATGCTACTGCTGACATAGAAATGATTCCAGCAACTGATGCTGATGAAACTGCTTCTGCCTGCTCTGCTGTTGCTCCCTCTCCTCCTGCTCCTGATGTTTCTGCAAAACTTAAAGCTCAAGAAGAGCTTATCAGAAGAATTGATGATCTGTATGATCAACATCAAAGTTCTGAGAGTGACCAATACAGGACTGATTCTGATGATTCTGCTAGAACTATTGCCAAGAAGAGAAAAGCCAGAAGTAAAGAAATGATGTCAGTCCCTCCTGCCAAAGCCAAAGACTCAAATGATATTCCATACTACATTCTGCATGACTGCCCAATCTCTGAGCCTTGGATGCAATATTCCAAAAATCAACTGAAAGCTATGAAGAAGAAGAGGAAGCTTGACAAATATGAAAAGGGTTCTTCTCAATATCAGCCTCCTCCTCCTCCTCCTCTAGATTCAGGCTCAGGTTCAGCCCCTCAAGCTCCAGTCTCCAGACACAGCTCTTCCCAGCATTATCAAAGATCATATCAAAGGGGACAGCATCAAAAAGGATATCAACCCAGAAGGGGTAATTACAGAGGAAATCAAAGAGAACAAAGATTCTATCAAAGGGAAGGACAAGGTCTCCCTGACCCTTCTTCAGGTCCTTTTCCTTACAAGCTGAAAGACACTATTGTTTCCAGGACTCCTTCTACTGTTTCTGAAATCATCAACAGATATGAACCTCCCATTCCTTTTGAAGACCCTGAGAACAACCCTGTATCCTGGACAGCCAGAATGAAAGAATTGGCTGCCCTTGATCAAATAAAAAAGGCCAGAGAACAAGGAAAGGATACTTCAAACATAACTACCTTATCAGAGCAGAGAAAGAAAGAACTGGAAAGATATGCATCAAGGAAATTCTTCAATCCAGAAGATTATATGAAGCTGCACCCAGAGGCTGTTGTTCCAAGGCCCAAATCTCAAACTTCTCTAGGTGTAGAGGATGACAGAAGGTCAAAGAAAGAAAGTCAGAATCCAAATAGAGAAATTTTATTTAAAAAGGGATCTGAAAGGAAGTGAACTGTGTAAGCTAAACATTTCATCCACCTTTGGACATCTGCTGATATTTATCTGTGATCTGCTTTACTGCTATATATCTTCTCTGCATTTTGTATTAGCTTATGTATTGTTGTATGCTTTTCATTTCCTATGATTATCTGTAAATAGTAATCCTAACCCAAATAGGGGGAGATTGTTGGAACACCCTATTACTAATTTGGGTAAGGATCACTATGCTTGTCTTAGGAATCCCAGTTGACCTAGTTGTATAGTTGAAAAGGTCAACATTAGAATGAGTCTAGGTCTTAGAACCTAGGTTTGAAGCTGCCCCCAGGATCATTCCAAGATCAAGGTTGAAGAGCTTAGTCTAAGGCAATTTTCGTCGAGCTCAGGTCGACGAATCGTCGAACTCCGTTCGACGCTCTCTGAGCTCATCTTCAATAAATCGTCGTACTCCGGTCGACGATCGTCGAGCTCAGATCGACGATTTCTATCTGCTTGTCCATTTGATCTCTGAGCTCAGTTCGACGATCGTCGAGCTCAGATCGACGTTTTCTGTCTGCTTGTCCATTTGATCTCTGAGCTCAGTTCGACGATCGTAGAGCTCAGATCGACGTTTTCCTTGGAGAGATCGACGCTTTCAGGAATTCAAATGCTGCTGTTCTTTGGAATGTTTTTGAATATTATCAGCATTTATGTCAGAAGATCTCCCAGCCGTTTGTCTTTAATTCTGGAGCAAGTTTCAAAGAATTATTCAGAGAATGTTTGCTGGACTTTCCTCTAGAAGACAAGACTATTTTTGGAAGACATTTATGACTCCCAACGGCTATTTTTGGACAAGGAATCGTCAGAAAATTTATTATTCCTTTCTTCTGTGTTATCAAGTTTTTTTAAAGGGGGAATACACACAGAAGTGAACACACAGAATAGAATATACTGATAGCAGAAGAGCAACAGAACAACTGTGACTCAAAAATCTTCTTGCTGACTGAAAAGTGTTCACAATCTCATTACTCCAGACACCTCACCTTCAGCCTTCTTGCTGAAACCATCTTGTGCTGGAGATCAAAGTTTTGAAGACCTATCACCCTAGAGCAAAGCTTCTTTTCCTGAACCTTTCTACATCTCAGGGGGAGCTTTGACTTCATCAATCCACTTGTGCTTCTCTCATTTGATTGAGAACAGAGAAGACACCCTTCATTCTTATTTTTCTTTTCCTGCTGTAAAAGGGTTCTTGAACTCCCTTCAAAAGTTCTGTCTGGTTCTGAGAGCCTTGTCAAAACTCAGTGGTGGCAAGACACCTTATCAAAAAATCTAGTTTTGGTTTTTGGGCACCTTATCAAAAGCTCATTGGTGTCAGGACACCTGATCAACTCATCCTGAGTGGATTCCTACCAAGGGTGGTAGAAGAGTGGATGTACCCAGGTTTTTGGGGAACCACTATAATTCCTTGTGTCTTCTGGTTTGTTTGTGTGATTTGTTTGCTGTGTGCTGTGCTTTTTACTTCTTAGCTTTTAACATTTTTACTAGCACTCTACACTATATCATAAATTAAATTTTATATGTGCTGTTCATTTCAACTGTGAAAAATTATTTTAAAATACTCTATTCACCCCCCCTCTAGAGTTGAGATAGATCTTAGCCTCACTTTCAGGTTTGGTATTATCCTGTGACTTCACCGTCTGTTTGTGGCATATAGTGTGGGGCCCCGGCCGGACCTTCTACTATACGTCATTTAACGGATGGGTTCGTTACAAGTACGCGGGGAGGAAAACTCATGAAAGATACCATGTTCTTCACAGAACTCTGTCATAGCACCAGACTCGAACTCTGTTCCATGGTCACTTCTGATTTTGACCAACGAGCAGTTAAGTTCGTTCTCAATCTGCCTGACAAAATTGGTGAAGATGTCAAATGTATCTGACTTGCGTTTTAAGAAGAACACCCAAGTAAACCGAGAGTGATCATCAACAATCACTAGCGTATAAGACTTGCCTCCCAAGCTATGAACTTGCATTGGACCAAACAAGTCCATATGCAGAAGATAAAGACACCTGGAGGAGTCTTTGTCAACGATGCCCTTAAAGGTAGCCCGGGTCTGTTTGCCCTTTTGGCATGCAAGACAGGGGCTATCTTTGATGCACTTAATGATGGGAGCATCCCTTACTAAGTTTTTAGAAAACAACATACTAATTGTCTTGAAATTAATATGTGCAAATCTCTTGTGCCATTGTTCACAAAGAGATGCACTGCCTGTTGCTACTAGGCATACGGGGGTAGATGAATCTAAACTAAGAAAATCTAAGCAGAATATATTTCTGCTCCTAATGCCTGTTAATACCGTCTCCGAAGAGGCACACGATATTATCAGGCATTTATCCTTGCAGAACTTAACGTCATATCCTTTATCACATAACTGACTTACACTGATTAGGTTATGATTTAACCCTTCAACATAAGCCATATCGGTGATAGAGATTATACTGTTGGAAATCATATCGTAACCCCTGGTGACTCCTCGATCTGATCCCCCAAAGATGACTTTGGGTCCATTCTCGACTGGAGAGTAATCATGCAGCAGGCTTCTTGTCCCAGTCATATGCCGGGAATATCCACTGTCCAAGTACTATATGGGAGTTTTGGTGGCCTTTGGACATTCCTGCAAAACAGAATTAATTTCCCTTAGGAACCCAATCGAACTTGGGTCCTAGATTCCTCGTTAGCATGCTCCCCCTCGAATGGTTAGCCCTACGAGTGGTCTGCCTTGCATTGCTAATATGAGGAGTCTCGTTATTCCTCGGATTAAACCAGCAATCCACGGCAAAGTGACCAACTTTGCCATAGCACCAGCAGTCAAATCTATTATACTTTCTCCTAGGCACCTGCTTCATCCTTGGAATGGAAGGTTCAGCCGGGGCCTCAGACCTGGAGGTGGAGGCATCATGATGACAACAGTCGCATGATTTCTTCACCTCCTGGTTTCTCAGTGTAACAGGCTTGGCCTTGGGTCCCTGCTTCCTATTATGGCCGCTAGAGAAGTGGCCATAATCCTCCATCTGAACTTCCTCATAAGGTGCCTTGAAGACACTCTCGCCAAAGTTGCGGGGGAAGGCCCACCCCTCATACCGGCTCTTGGGCTTTTCAACTGAGGGCCGGAAGAAGTGGCCATAAGTTGACTCAAAGTCTTGTTCATTGCAGGGATAGCCAGGCTTCCTGAATACAACATGGTTGAGTGGGGCCTTTCCCTTTTCTGCAGTAGAGGCCTTCTTAGCAGCCTTATTTCTCCTCTGCTTTTTGTTTCTCCTAGATGATTTACCTGGCACACCCACATGCCCCAAGCCAGATCCCTTAGCCTGAGCAGAGAAGGTATCAACTAGTGGAAGAACAGTCTTTGGCATAGAGAAGCTTTGGACAATCTTCTTTTCTGCCGTAAGTTGTTCTTCCAACTTATTGATTTCTTTCTGTTTAAGGTCAAGGAGACTTAGAGACTCTGAGTGCTTAGAGATCAGGTCCAGGTGCTCCTGTCGGAGAGAAATCAAGCTAGTGATCTCTTCCCTTAGGGAGACACCCTCGACCTTAAGGAATTTAACTTCCTTTTTCTGAGCCCTCAATCTCTTGCGGTATTCCTGGAAGGTATTGAGCAAAAGCTCATACTTTTCGAGGAGCTCAGCTTCTCGGGCAGATGGGCTGTCCTCGAGATCATCATCAAGAGACTCATAGTCAGAGTCAGAGAGGGGGGTACGAGTTTTTACCTTCCCAGTGAATGGGGGGCATTCTCCTTTTGAGTCAGAGCGACCCACCAGCCCGAAGTAGGCTTCCTCATCATCACTGGAGTCTGAGGAATCAGACTCACTCAGTGTCTTTGACTTTTTGGCGATGTAGCTCCTCTCCTTCTTCTTATCTCTAGAGGTCCTGTGCTCTTCTCCCTTCCCCTTCTCTCTCTTGCCTTGATGGTAGTCGGCCACGACGTGTCCTGGCTTATTGTATCCAAAACAAATGATGTCAGTATTACGATGTTTGTTCGGTTTTGATTCATACCTGTCAGAAGAATAATTCTTCTTCTGATTTCTGGAGGAGGAGCCGTCTCTCTTTCTTTGATTCCTCATCTTGAGGAACTTCTTGAATTCTCGGGTGATGAGGGAGAAGTCTTCTTCAGACAGCTCTGAGCCGGAGGAGCATGGCTCGGAGTCTTCCTCCTCATCCTTTTTCCCCGCAGGGATGAAGCCACACCCTTGCCCTTCCTGAAGTGAATGGCTTTTAGGGCCACAGTCTTTTCCTTGGCTGCAGCCTTCTCTGCTTCTTCTTCAGCTTTCCTCGTGTTCAACTGGAGCTCATAGGACATGAGCTTCCCAAAGAGTATCTGAGGATCAGTTTCAGCTAATCTGCCAAACTCTCGGATGGCGCAGATCTTCGTGTCCCATTCCTTAGTAAGGGACCTAAGGAATTTATCATTAATTTCACCATTAGTGAACACTCTTTCGTATCCCTTGAGAGCATTGACGATCTTGAGGAAGTTTTCGAAGGTAACTCTGATCTCTTCCTTGGGCCCCTGACTGAAGGCCTCATATTTCTGATTCAGGAGGGATCTCCGATCATACCTCACTTCATCTGTGCCTTCCATCAGGATAATCAAGCTGTGCTAGATATCCTTGGCTGTCCTGTAGTTGCAGAAGTTCTGCATCATGGAGTCATCGACTATGCTGATCAGTATGTTCTGTGCGTTCTTGTCAAGTCTGACCAGCACAATCTCGTCCTTGTCTATTTCAGAAAGCTTCTTTGGCACCTTTTTGGTAGGATCAATAGTGGAGGCCTTAGTGGGAATATAAGGTCCCTCCTCCACGACCATGAAGAGTCGAGTGTTGACTGCTTCCATGTAAAATCTAATCCTTTCCTTCTAGATAGGGAAGTTTAGCCTGGTGCACACTGTGATCTTGCCTGAGTACTTGAGTCCGTCCATAGTAGATATCTGCCTTGTACTTGACACTAGTGGCAGGAACTTACTCGAGGTATTAACCCCTTTTTGATGAGTAACCTCCCTCTGATACCACTTGAAAGTCCACCTAGTGCCAACTACCTTCACCTATGGGGGGGGGGGGAATAGGTGTCTTGCAGCGTTTTTGCGGAATTAGAATTGTACCTGCACAAATAAACCAAACAACACAGCATAGAAAGACACAGGCAAATTATATTGGTTCCCCGATTTGGGTACGTCCACTCTCCCCCTTTGACCTATCTCCCAACCAGGGACGACTCGGTCACTTCACCAACAGGATTGAAATCCAATCATCACACTAACGGAAGGAACCCTTCCAAACGAAGGAGTCACCACTCCTACACTATGGGTTGCACCCAACCCTTACAACTAGGAACCAACGTTCCTTTACAACAAAATTGAAAATGGAGTGTATTAGAAATACAAACTACTTATGGAGAATAAGGTGTCCCTCTTCGTTCGACGACGTGTTCTTGAAGTCGACGAAGAGTCCACGACCCTAGATCTCACTTGGAGAGAATCTCCCCGAAACCGGCGGCGACAAGAAGGGCGGCGGCTTGGCTCTCGGGATTGGCGGCAACAACGGAGTGCTGCGGCTGTTCTTTGGAGATTCAACCTTCGTAGCAAAACTAGCAAGGTCTTCCAACGGTCACACTAGGATCGATCGTCTCGATCGATTCGGAAGGGGAAGGTTTTCCCGATCAACGAATCAAGAGACAAAGGATCTCTGGTTAGACGCGTGAGATGCTGTGCTTGGCTGAGCTTCTATAGCCGGGAGATCTGGAAGAAACCACGATCAGCGACGACAATCATCTGGCACGAGTGGCGACGGCGGCGGAGCGAGATTCACGATCTAGGTCACGTCGGCGGCTCGTATTTTTGAATCCGTGTATTCGTATCTCTGCTGCTCAACAATACCGAAGTATTTATACATTAGGTCATCCAAAATGACCGTTGTGGGCCCCACTAAAAAGAAGCCCTAAGACCGGCTCCAAACAGCGCATGTTAACTTGGACCGGTCTAGAGAGTAGCAGAAATTTGCCCAAGTCAAATTAGGCGAGAATCGTAAGTGATTCTCGACGAATCGGCGAGAATCACCTACGATTCTCGCCGAATTCCACTTAGCAGAATTCTAGCTACAAAGAATTAGCAAGCCGGAGAGAATCGGCGGGAATCACAATTGATTCTCGCCGAATTGGCGAGAATGCAAGATCATTCTCGACGATTCGGCGAGAATCACTTAGTGATTCTCGCCGATTCTGCCTTAGCAGAAATCAGGGCGGCGTCGAGACAGCCGACAGCATACGGCGAGAATCAGCGAGTGATTCTCGTCGAATCGGCGAGAATCACTAGTGATTCTCGTCGAATCGGCGAGAATCACTTAGTGATTCTCGACGATTTCTACTTAGACGATTTTCGCCTTTCTTCCCTTGAGCTGGTCTTTGGCCCATCCTTACTCCTTGTCTGCTCTTGATCTTTCTTAACCCTGTGCTTGAAAGTAAGTACACTCCAATAGAGAGAGTACACGTAAGCCAACACACTGATCTGCTCAACGAGGGATTACGTTGCGCAGACCCGTGTATATTGACCCACTGCACCCTGACATTGGTGTGTACTTAGCGAGGAATAACTGCAAGCACAACTTGAAGACAAGTGATCAAATACAATGTCAATTCACCTTAACTGGTCCAGGGGCTTCTTCAAATCAGGTATATTGTGGATACAATACCCAACATCTTCCTATCCCAGAGTGGAAATTCGATGATATCTCCATGGATTTTGTGCATGGGTTACCTAGATCATAGCAGGGCAACGACATCATTTGGGTGATCGTGGACCGCTTGACTAAATTGGCACACTTCATCCCAAATCGAAAGGAGGACAGTGTGGAAAAGCTGGTGGAATTGTACATTCGCAATATTGTGCGACTATATGGGATTCCAAAGAGCATAGTTAGTGATCATGACAGATGTTTCACGTCTAAGGATTGGAGGTTGGTGCAGAAAAGCCTGGGCACGAAACTCAAGTTCAGTACGGCCTTCCATCCTCAGACTGACGGGCAAACCGAGAGAGCGAACCGTACTATGGAGGATATGCTGAGGATGTACACTCTTGACTTTGGAAAGAAATGGGAGGATCATCTCTTCATGGTAGAGTTCGCATAAAATAATTGTTACCAAGCAAGTATCAAGATGGCGCCATATGAAGCTTTGTATGGGAAGCGGTGTCGAACACCGATGTCTTGGACAGAGGTGGGAGACACCAAGCTTTTGGGGAAAGAAGTGGTAGCTGACGCTAGTGAGTTGGTGCGAACCATTCAAGAGCGCATGAAGGTAGCTCAAGATAGGCAAGCGAAATATTTTAACGCATGCCACATGAATTTGGAGTTTGCGGTGGGCGACTGGGTTTATCTAAATATCAAGCCATTCAAAGGCGTTTCGCGGATTCGCCGACTCAAGAAGTTGAGTCCGAGGTTTTTGTAACCGTTCGAGGTTATAGAACGGGTGGGAGAAGCAGCGTACCGGTTGGGGTTATCCCCAGAGCTGAGTACATTACACGATGTCTTCCATGTCTCCGTCTTGAGTAAAGCTTTGTTAGAAGCTAGCGTGGTGATCGAATCGGCGGCAGTACCGATAAAAGAGGACTTGAGGATGCAAGTTTGTCCAATCGGTATAGAAGATTCAGAGGTTCGGCAATTACGGAACAAGGAGGTTAAACTTGTAAAAGTTCGTTGGGACAACTATGGCCGCGAGGAGCTTTCATGGGAACGAGAGCAGGCCATGCTTGAGGAGTACCCCGAGATTTTCTATTCAGGTACCATTTAAGTTTTGTTTACCTTCTATAGTTAAATTTCGGGACGAAATTCTTTTAAGGGGGGAGGAATTGTAACGCCCCAAAATCTTGGAAGAGGAACCGATGGCGTTGTTTTTGGCCAAGTTGGGTTCTGGGTGGGCTGATACGGCCTGTGACACGGGCGTGTCACAGGGGGTATCGTGCTCGGGTTCGACATTTCGCCGAGAGGTCGACGATTTTTTGGTCGACGAGCGTTGAGTGAGAACACGGCCTATGACACAGGCGTGTCACCTGAGATACGGGCGTGTCCTAGGGCGTGTCGAGCACTCAACAATCTTTTTGCGACATTGAGTGAGCACACGGTCTGGGACATGGGCATGTCCCAGGGCGTGTCGAGCACTCAACGATCTTTTTGTGGTGTTGAGTGAGTGCACACGGCCAGAGACACTGGCTTGTCAATGGCCGTGTTCCTCTCTGGACATTTTGGTCCTGTGTTGTTTGGGGGGACACGGGCCGTGACACAGGCCGTGACACTGGCCTTGACACGGGCGTGTCACCTGAGACACGGGCGTGTCCAAAGCCGTGTCAAAGGCCGTATCCTGCTCGAGATTTCTGGTTTGACGGCGAATAAGAGAACACGGCCTTGGACACGGGCGTATCACAACCCGTGTTCGGCCCAGGAAGTTTATTTTTAGGGCAAGTCTTGGCCGTTCGTTTCCTTCTTTTGGGATCCAAGGGTTGTGGTTGGTCTTTGCTAGGTTTAAGGCCGAGAATAGGGTTTTCAAACCCTTATTTCTCATCTTCTTCCTCTTTCTAAAAGTTTAGAGAGAGGGGACAGCTAGGAGGAAGGAGGAGATCAACTCCGGCCACCGGTGAAGCTTCGGAGCCCCGTTTCGCAAGCGGAGTTCAGATCCGTGAAGGCAAGATCGTTGCAGTGGTGTTCATCTTACCAAGCTTTTTCCATGGCTAGGAAAAGGGGTCGTAAGGTAACGACACTTCTCCTCTTGGTTTTAGGATGTATGCTTAACATCTTTTCTTTACATCTTTGTGCGCCGGATCTCTCAAATGAGAGGGGTTCGGGTTGCCATGGTTCAAGAGGAACCTCCGGGTCGATTGAGTCCGTCCCCGACATATTTTTGCCTTAGAGATCCGCTCCGTTAGTGGATTAGGCATTGTGGGTGAAGCCGTAGTCACGACCATTGGTCCGACTCGGTGATGTTGCATAGCGAGCCTAGGATTCAGTAGAAATCCGTTGCGGTAAGATGCCATTGTGATGTATGCGTTTTCCCCCTTTTCTTGAGTGAGTACTCGTAGCTGGAACCAGACAAGGTTAGCTCCGCATTGGCGGTATATGTTTTCCTTGGTGCACGGGGACGTTATAGTATAAATGGTGGATTAGGGTGGGAAAATATTTGGTTGTGCTATGCTAAGGAGTGGCTATGTCTCTGTGGTTGGCTGGCTATCCCGTGACGTGCAAGTCATGTGGGGAGTGTGTCCCGACGAGACTAGTCCCCTTCTGTGATACTGAGGAGAACGCCGAGCGTAGGGCAAGCCCGGGCAATAAGGTCATGAGAGGGTGGGGTCCATCAAGGGTTCTTAGAATCGGTTTGTGCGTGAGACGGAATCCTGACGTGTGAAGTCAGAATGTGCGGGCAAGCCCAAGGTTTAAGACCCATGCGCGGGTGGGGCCTTTGCAAGATTTCCGTGCAACGACGCTTGGGCTGTTAGGGACATGGTAGTTCCCTTATGTTGTGCGGCTTTATGCCAATGGGGAAACGGAAGTACCCGAATTGTTTGATGCTGTGTTAGATGCATACGAGTTAGGGTGCCTTGGGAGAAGCCCGGGTTTGCATACATGCTGCATAGTAGGCCCTTTTACACTGTTCTCAACATAGAAACGTGTTTGTTGCTTGAGACATCCAAAACTGTTTTTAAGCTTTATTTATTTATATATATGGTATATGAAGTGCTGACTTGCAGGTTGGAGGGGTACCCCGGGGTCCGTTAGGGGCGGCCGGGAGAAGATGTGTTGGTTACACAGTTGAGGTCAGCCTTTGCTGACCCACGTTACTTAAAATCTTTACAGGGCAAGGATCGCAAGCGGGAGCTAGTGCGCCGGGCGAAAAGCCCTAAGCCTCATGAAGTGTTGTTGTACTTTAGTTTGTTCCCTTTTCTTGTCTTGTTTGATCTATGATTTGGACAATGTCCGGCTTGCACGCCGAGGTAGCCTAGGAGTGCTTTTGCATGTTCATGTATTGACTTTGTGGTTTATTATCTGATGGACATTGTTTTGTAAGGTCTTTAGGCCTTTGGTTACTCCTGATTGTAGTGGATAACTTCTAGTGGTTTTGCTTTGTTTTCGCTGTGTTTAGTTTTGAGTTTTGAGTTTGGGTATTAATATCATCTTATAATGCTGAAGCTGTGGTGATTTTATGTCATGGGGCCCCGGCCGGACCCATATCATACAGTCATTACAGTGGAGGTGTTACAAAGGTCCTCTGGTAAAAATATCATGACATTTAAAGGCTGTTAAACTCCCCAAAACCCTAACCCTAATTTAGGGCACAAACCTTATACATGTAAAATAGGCCATCAAGACTTTATGAAAAGTTGTGAAACTTGGGTAGTGTAGTCATAAGGTTAATTTGAGCCCCTGGTAATTTTACTGTAAATTTTGGAACAATAAGTTTAGTACCTCCTTTGCAATACATGGATTTGCGCTTGATAGCCATTTATTTATTATGATCTCACTGTTCATTGGAAAATTATGAAAATTGGTCAGAGGGTGTTTTAGGTCATTATACTCATACCTGAATTTTTTTATAATTTTTAAATGTATATTTTCAGTACTTACTTTACAAGCTCAATAATTATACTCATACAATTATGTTCAAAAATAGATTCAAAGCTCAATGATTGTTAGAAAATTGTGAAACATATGAAAAAGTGTACTTAGGTCAATATGCTCATGAGGAAATTTTATCATAATTTTAGATGAATATTTTCAGTAGTTGTTTCATTAATTTATGAAAAAGGATTATTGTTCTAAATTAAAATTAGGGTTCATTATTTACTGGAAAGTTTGGAAACTTGGTCAGGAGTGTGTTTAGGGCATTTTAGTCATGCTTGAATTTTCTTATAATTTTTGGAAGCCTATTTGCAGCACTTTTTTCTTTAATTGTTAACTATAGGTTTATATTTGAAATTTTGGATCAGAGGCCTAAACCTTGCAAAAAAATTAGTAGACTTAAATTAACTTTCAATTAGCTGCCTAGTACTTATCATAATTTTGTGGAACATTGTGCATGACTGTATAGGCCACTTCATATTCAAAACTAGGGCATTTGGATTTTTAGGAAAAATAAATAAAATATCAGATAAATTAGGAAAATTTCCATGTTTCTGGATTTAGGCTATAAATGACTTGATAGACCTTTATTAATTATCTTAGGGTGTTTGGATGAGGATTTAGAGTACCTCATATCATGTACATCATATAGTATAAGGTGGTTTGCTGGTCTAGGTGAAGTGAAATGGAGTATACCAATGGAAGTTGGGATGAGTAGATTGTTGGGTTGTCTAAGATTAGGTGGTGCTCGGGATCGACGAAAGATCGTCTTTCCTGTGAAGGGAGAGAGAAGGTCAAAACACACAAGGGTTAGATCCAGAGTAATATTAAAGCGATCGAGAGTCAGGTATTAACCAATAATAGTAAGTGCCTTGCGAAAGGGAGCTTTGGGCTTCAACCCATCGTAGTTCCTAGTGCCCTCGAGAACCCTTCACGGGGTATGCCTTGGGCAGTCCTGGGCTAACCTAAACTGTAGGCAAAATAAATTGCAAGAGTAACTAGCATAACTAGGGATTAACTTTCACTCACCTCGATGTCTCGGGATGTTAGGTTGGGTCACACGGGCAGTTGGCTCGGTGGTTTTGATGATGGGTAGGTTGGCCCGACGAGCTTTGGCTCGGTTGTTGGTTGTGGCGGGTGGGATAGTTCGGGGAACTTAGGCTCAGTTATTAATTGTGACGGACGGGATGGTCCGAGGAGCTTTGGCTTGATAGCTGATACATAAGGTTGCATGTGCATAAAGTATAAGGTGGTAGGTCTTCGGTATTGTAGGGTCGATGCACTGACGCCAATACGTTGACTTGGCAAGTGTGGTTTTGCACTTCGCCAAGTTAAGTACGGTGGACTTGCCGGCAAAGAGTATTTAGGAGCTCCGCTTAGTGCACCAATGTGATGGCGTACGATAGGTCTGACTAGTAGTGCAATTACCAGTTTAGAGGTGGGCAAGGTCTAAGCCACCGCTTCTGTTTGCCACTCCGGAGGTATCTTGGGAGGTTAAGCTCTAGAAAAGGGGAACTAAAGGTCTGTGTGCACAGAGTGAAGTGGGTGTATTGCACTTGCATGATTCACATCATATCATACATACATGTCATAGCATAACCATTGCATTTAACCCTTGACACCTATTGTATAAATTGGTATGAGACTTTTAATACAATAGGCCCTGCAAAATGACCCCTTAGATTATAAGCTCGCGTGAGCGTGCTTATAAGTTTAGGTTTTTATTCTGTAGATATATACATGCTTGATAGAGAACCGACACCCTATCGTATAAATTGGTATGTGACTCTTTATACGTTAGGAGCCTTGCAGAAGATCCCTTAGCATATGTGATTTCATATAAGTTAAGGTTACTTATTTCTTGTTCCGTTTTTCATACTTTTATTACTGCCACATATACTTATAGATCTGCTAGAATAGTTCTGCCATCACCTTCTTTTTGTTCATTCTCCACCCTGGCTACCTCCCCTTTCCTTCTCCCTGCTCTGTGCCTAGGAGCCATGGGGGGAGGGGTAGGGGATGATAGGACTTTGTCTTTTAGACTAACGGTTTTCGAACCACATCATTTTAGGGGACCGTGGAGCCTAGTATGGAGGAGAAGCCCCGGAGGTCGGCACGCTTGGAGATGGGACAGTCTAGCACCAGAGTTCAGACAGCTAGGACTGTGAGTCCCGATCGCTAGTAGTTGTTTTAGTTTAGCTTCTACAACGTGAGATATGTAGTGAGGACATTGATGTATCGGGCGTGAGCCCCATTTTCAGTACTTGCTTTATTATTATTATTGTGGACTCTCCCTTTGTGGAGATTATTTATATATATGTGATCTCTGTGGACATGTGTTAGAGTTTTTGTTTCATTTACTCTCTTGCTACTTTTTTGTGATCGATATGGCCGACATGATCAGCGTTTTGTAGTGATGGACTTCTCGGGCGTGAAGGTGTCACCGCAAAGCGGCGGTACTGGGCCTAAGACCCCGTGGTTTTAAAAAGAAAAAAAGGGGTCTTGCACTTCAACTATGTCAACACCTTTGTAGAAGTTGTGTCGAGACAAGTCTGTATTCTCGACACTTTGAAGACTAAGTCAGTAGTGTCGAGACAAGTCAACAAACTCAACACATTGAAGATTCAATAACAGCAGTGTCGAGACAAGTCAGCTATCTCGACACCTTGAAGACTAAGTCTATAGTGTTGAGACAAGTCAAATATCTCGACACTTTAAAGCTTAAGACAATTGTGTTAAGACAATACAACCGTCTCGACACAAAGAAGACTGAAGTGTTGACTTAAATAAGTGTCGACACCAGCAGACTGGAGTTTCGAGATAATTCAACTGTCTCGACACAGTGAAGAATTAAAGCAAATATAAAAGTGTCGACACCCAGTAGACTGTTATGTCGAGACAATTCAACTGTCTCGATACAGTGCAGATTTATAGATGTCGACACCGATGATAGTTGTGTCAAGACAAGTCAACTATCTCGACACTTTCAAGTTCAGCCTGAAAATTCTTCTAAGTAAAATTTTGTCGAGACTACTAAGATGTCTCGACACCTTCTAAGAACACTTAAGTAATATCGTGTCGAGACACTTTGGAAATCTCGACACTTATGTTTCTAAAGATGAATAGAGTCAACACAGAAGTGTCAAGACAAGTTAGAAATGTCACATCAACTACAATAATGTGGTATCTCAACAGAAATAGTTTAAAGGAGAATTTGAAGTATGATGTCACATGCTGTTGCCATCAATCAGAATCCAGCAATCCACAATGGCTATAAATAAAGGGGTTGTCTTCACAGAAGGAAGCAATATTTAACAGATCTGAAATTCTCATTCTAATTTCTTCCAAGTCAGGGGAGGACGACAATTCCAAGGAAGAGGGGGAAGACGAAAGTCTTTAAGAAGATCTTCAGATCCTTTCATCAAGTGATTAGAAGATTCAAGTGGATCTGTTCTACAAATTCTTCAAGGAAAACAAGCCGATCATCAAGAAGATTGCAGATCCAGAGAAGTATCTCTTTAGCAAAATTATTCATCAAGATTTAATCAAGTGCAGCTGAATTGAAGAATCTGAATTCATTCAGATAAGTCAGATTACATATTGGTTTTCTGATTATATTTACCTCTTAATTTTTGTAAGATCTCTGTGAGATCTGAGTGGGTAGGCGAGTTAATCTCTAAGTTATAAGCCTAATTTATAAATACTGAGGTAGGGTTCTTAAGGGACCTGAGGTAGGTGATTTGAGTGGGATCACTAATGTGTAAGCTTGTGTTATAAAGGCTGAGGTAGGGTTCTTAAGGGACCTGAGGTAGAAGATTGGGTGAATCTCTGAGGTAGGACCTGTTAGTCTGAGTGTAGGTTTCTTAACAGAAACTGAGCCTATAATATCTTTGGATCTGAGTTGAAGAGAAGGAGATATAACTTTATCTAGCATATTACGTGTGAGGAAGAAGGGGGAAAGTGGATGTACCCTAGATCGGGGAACTACTATAAATTTTTTGTGTGCTGTGATTTGCTTGTGCTTGTGTTGTGTTCTGAGATTTGCATGTACAATGTTCTGTGTTTAATTGTGCTGAGTTATTTTGAAGTTTATTTCTCAAGTATATTATCTACTGAACATTATATTTGCTGAACAGTTAATATAAGTGACAAAGAATTTTTAAAAGACACATATTCACCCCCCTCTAGGTGATTATCTACCCATAGGATTATCTTTCAAGTTGTATCATAGCTAGGTTATTCAAGAAAGACTTAACAGTCAGAAAAAGATCCAAAGGGTAGTTGAAAAATACTTAATCTAATGGCTTTTGAATCTCACAGAGAACTCAGCTATATGAAACTGCCAATATGTACTAAGGATAACTTTGTTATATGGAAGCAGAGAGTGAGATTGTTTATGGAGGCATCAGATCCAAGAATCTTTGTCACTATATAAGAAGGACCATATATTCCAATGAAGATATCTATCCTAGATGCAAATGTTCAAACTCCTAAGAAACTATCTGAAATGTCAAATGTTGAGGTGGTTCTTGCCACTATGGATTAAAGAGCTCAAAACATAATTTCCAGTGCAATAGATAATTCAACTTTTCAAAATCTAGTGCACTTTAAGACATCCAAATAGATGTGGGACACTCTCATAGTCTACTTGGAAGGTACAGAAGAAGTAAGAGATGATAGAAAGTCTCTACTAAATCAGCAGTATGAGGCATTCAGACAAGGAAATATTGATTCTATAGAATTATGTTATGAAAAGTTCTTTAGATTAGTAAATGACTTAAAGAATTATGACAGAATTCTCAAATTATGAGCTTAATGAAAAATTTCTGAAATCCCTAAATAAAGAATGGTACATCAAGATTTGTGCAGTAAGAGAAATGGGGAATTTGAGAAACATGTTATTCCAAGACTTATATGGAAGCTATTGTCACATGAGCTTCAGCTAAATTCTAGAAAAGCTGAAGCTGAATCTGCCAGAAGTTCAATTCAGACTAAATATGTGGCCTTCAAAGCAGATACATCAAAGAAGTCTAGAAGATAAATCTCATCATCACCAAGAAGGGATGAAGATTCAGATAGTACTGAAACCTGTTCTTCATCAGAAGAATTATCAGATGATGAATTGGCACTGTTTACCAGACAATTCAAGAAAATGATGAGAAGAAGGAAGCATTGGAATAAGAAGAAATCAACTGGACCAAGTTCCATTAAAAACAAAGACAAACATAGAGATAAATCTATGGTCAGGTATGATTCTCATCAGAATAAACAATTTAAGACTGACATTATCTGCTATTGATGTAACAGGCATGTGCATGTCATTGCTGACTGTCCAGTAAAAAGAAAGGAGAACAAAAAGTTAAAAGAAAAGAAGTTCTATAAAGACAAGAAATCAGAAAAGGGTCTGATGGCAAAGAAGCCAAAGACCTAATCTGATAGTGATACTGATTCAATTGAATTAGAAGTACGTACTAGACTGTTCTCCTATGAAGAATAATTCATCAGAGAGGCCATATACAAGGGCAATAACTCTACAACTTCATCACACTATAGTGATTCTGAAGATGATATGGAGGTTAATTTGATGGCACTGTCTGATAATCCAGATATAGAAATTGCTGAATGTCAGGATACTCAGGTAATCATTGATAATTCCTGATGTTCTATAAATTTTGTTCATGAGACTGTGGATGAGCTAGACTCATGTGACTCAAAGTTTGATTCACATAAGTCTAACCCTGAGACTGAACTGCAGTAGCTCACAGTCAAATTTGGAAAACTGTTGGAAGCTCTTGTAAATAGCAAGAAGCTTGTAAAAGAACAAGCTCTAGAGATTGCATCACTAAGAGGTCTTGAGTATCATCATAAGATGGATACTCAGAAGATAGGTCTTCAAAGCTCAAAGTTAGCAAAGCTGAATAAGATCATTGATTATCAAATTATGTTGATAAAAAAAAGATGCAATCATTTAGGAGTTAGAACTCAAACTCCTGAATGAAAAAAGACTAGTATAACTATTTTCTAAATCTAAAACTGTGCTGCCCATTATAGATACCTTCTTAGAAACACCTGGAAGTGGACTTGGTTATGTTAAACCTAAGAGAATAAGAGGTAAAAAGATGACAAGACAAAAGGGTCCAGTCATTCCACAACCTGTGTTTCAGACTAAGGGAAAAGAAACCCAAAAGACTGGACCAGTTGGACCAAAATCATATTTGAATAGGAAAGCTATTCCTAATGTGCATGCTCTAAGAAGGACTATTGTAACTGAGAGACAAAATAACCATTTTTCTCCCAGTCAAAATACAACTGTCAAGTTTGCTGATTCTTGTCCTAAGGAATGTCAGCACAAAGTTTCTTTTGTTCCTCCAAAGAGGAGGTACAACAGATATGAATGCTAGTATTTTGGAAAGGTAGGACACTTTGCCTTGGACTGTTAGTTCAATAACACTGTGTATCATTATCATAAAATATACCCAATTAAGAAGTTCACAGGTGGTCTCAATTGAGCCACAACTAACAAGAACCTAGGACCCAAGATAATTTGGGTTCCTAAGGAAAAATAAATTCTTATTTTGTAGGAATGTCCAAGCACCAGAGATAGGCCCATCTGGTACTTGGATAGTGGGTGTTCCAGACACATGACTGAAACAAGGAGCAATTTGAGGGAATTTATCTCTATGACGAATGGACCAAAGGTGATCTTTGGTAGAGTTGACAAAGGAATTACCAAAAATTATGGTAAGATCTCAAATGGCTTAGTCACTTTCACTAAAGTAGCTTATGTAAAAGGGTTGCAACATAACCTTATACGCATAAGCCAACTTTGTGACCTTGGCTATGACATTTCATTCCACAAGGATCAGTGCCTAATAAATAAGTCAAGTGACCAAGAGGTCATCTTGACAGGCACTAGGTGTGAGAAGGTGTATTATTTGAATTTTTTTGTTTAAAGTCAGACTCACACTTATATCTAGTTGCAAATGAGAAAGCCTCACACTGTGTCAAATGGCACAAGAGGCTAGCTCATTTGAACTACAAGTCTATAGGCAAACTTTTCACTAAAGAGCTAGTTAGGAATGTTCCTAACACTAAATGCTCTTAGGGGAGCATTTGCTCTGCATGCCAAAAAGGCAAGCAGACCAACGCTTCATTCAAAAGTATTGAAACCAAAGACTCAATGAGGTGTTTATACCTCTTGCATATGGACTTTTTTGGCCCTATGCCAGTTCATAGTCTAGGAAGGAAAGTCTACATTTTTGTGATTGTTGATGATTATTCCAGATTTACTTGGGTTTTCTTTCTAAGGAAAAAGTTTAAAACTCCTGATGTCTTCAAGACATTTGTCAAACAAATACAGAATGAATTGAACAATTCTGTGGTCAGAATCAGAAGTGATCATTGAACTGAATTTCAATCTGAATGCATGACAAAGTTTTGTAAACTTTGGATTCAACAAGAGTTTTCCACTCTAAGAATACCTCAACAAAATGGAATTACTGAGAGAAAGAACACAACTCTTATTGAAGCTAGAAGAACCATGCTGAGTGATTCTTCTCTCCTAAAATATTTCTGGGCTGAAGCAATTTACACATCATGTCATGTTCTTAATAGAGCTTAAATCAACAAAAGGTTGAATAAGACCCCTTATGAACTAATGAAGGGAAGAAAACCAAACTTGGCCTATTTTTGAATCTTTTGATGTAGATGTTTTGTCCTTAATAATTGGAAAACATATATAACTAAATATGCTGAGAAGTCCTATAAAGGCATATTTATTGGTTATAGTAACCACAGTAAGGCCTATAGGGTCTACAATATGAGAGATCAAGTTGTGGAGGAGTCTGTTCATGTTGTATTTGATGAAAGTTCTATGTTTTATAATGATAAGCCAAATACATCAAGTATAACATGAGAAGACTTGAAGCTAAAGGAGCTATTTATAGAAGATTCAGTTCCAGCAAGCTAAAATATATAAGATGGAGGCAACATTGTTGAAGAAGAGCTTGCACAGGAATAATTAGAAGAAAAAACTCAGCAGCAGGATGTAGCTGGTCCAAGAGAAGAAGTCATATTACTAGTAGCTGTCAGACATCTAAGGTATCATCCAAGGGAATTGATCATTGGAGATACAGCTCAGGGTGTGACCATAAGAAGTAGACCTCAAAACACTATGATATACTCATGTTTTCTGTCTCAAACAGAACCAAAGAAATTTGAAGAAGCCAATTTAGATCCATTTTGGATGGGTGCAATGTAGGAAGAATTGAACTCATTCAAGAGATGTAAAGTCTAGAAGCTGGTTCCCAGAACAGATGACTGTAACATCATAGGAACTAAATGGATATACCGGAACAAACTTGGTAAGAATGGTGTTATAGTCAGAAATAAAGCTAGACTGGTTGTAAAGGGATATAGACAAGAAGAGGGTATAAGACAAGAAGAGGGTATAGACTTTGATCAAACCTTTGCACCAGTCACTAGATTGGAGGCTATTAGACTCTTCCTGGAATATGTAGCCTACAAAGGATTCAAAGTTTACCAAATGGATTTGAAGTCAGCCTTCCTAAATGGTAACCTTAAAGATAGGGTCTATGTTGTGCAACCATCAAGTTTTGTTGACTCTACTAAACCTAATCATGTTTATCTTTTATTAAGAGCTCTCTATGAGTTAAAACAAGCCCCAAGGGCTTAGTATGAGACTCTGTCTAAGTTTCTTCTGGAGAATAAATTCTCAAGAGGGAAAATAGACAAAACACTATTACTAAGGGAAGTCAAAGGAAATACCATCTTAGTACAAATATAAGTAGATGACATTATATTCACTTGCACTAAGTTTGCCAAACATATGCAAGGTAAGTTTGAGATGAGTAGCATGGGTGAACTCAAGTTTTTCAAACTATAGATAGACTTTTCATTAGTCAATCTAAGTTCACATAGGAGTTAATCAAGAAGTACGACATGAAAACAACCACTTCAATGAGAACTCCTATGGGGTCCTGTATGTCTTTAGACAAGGATGGTGCTGACAAACCAGTTGATATCACCTTGTATAGGGGCGTAGTTGGATCACTGCTCTATTTAACAGCTAGTAGACCAGACATAATGTATGACACTTGTGTCTGTGCTAGGTATCAAGCATGCCCTAAAGAATCTCACTATACAACAGTTAAAAGAATGTTGAGATATCTAAAGGGCATACCTAATCTTGGCGTATGGTATCCTGGGAATAGTGATTTTGAACTGACATGCATTTCAGATGCTGATTATGCAGGATGTAAGGAAAACAAGAAAAGCACATTAGGTTTATGTCAAGAAGGCTAGTATCTTGGAGTAGCAAAAAGCAAACAAGTGTAGTAATATCCACTGCTGAATTTGAGTACATTTTAGCTGAAAGTTATTATGCACAATTGCTTTGGATTCATCATCAATTATAAGATTACAAATAAAGCTAAGTAAAATTCATTTATTTTGTGATTCTACTAGTGCTATTTCTATTACAAACAACACTGTGTCACATAGTAGAACAAAATATATTGAAATTAGATATCACTTTATTAGGGAGCATGCAGAAAATGAAGATATTAGTTTAGAATTTGTTCTAATAAATAAACAAATTGCTGATATTTTTACTAAGCCCTTAGAAGAAGAGAAATTTAATTTCTTTAAGTTTGAACTTGGAATGTTGAATCTTGAGTAATTGATGCACACATAAAAACTGATACAAAATAAGAATAAAGTAATTAACCAGTAATCAAGTTTACTTATTTAGATATCAATGATAGACCTCATTAATGTCAAGTATCTTTAACTTAGAGAACAAAATTTTGACTAAGGCTCTATTTGTTTGGGTGTTTCACTTCTCCATTTTGGGCAAATGCCGCTAGAAGGAGGGTAAACAAATGAACCTTCGACAGTGTTTGCTCTGTTTCCACCCGCTTGACTTGAGAAACGCCCCAAAAAGCTCTGTTTGGAGCAGCCACCTCCCCCCTCTGATTTGAACACTCCGTTTCCACCCGCCGAATCGACCCGCCACCGCTGAACCAAATGAAGCCTAAGTTAAAAGTTATGTCGAGACACCAGAGAATGTGTCGAGACATCTAAGAAAGTGTTGAGACACCAGAAAATGTGTCGACACTATAAATAGTAATGTGTTGAGACACTAGAAAGTGTGCCGACACAACATAACTGTAAAGTGTCGAGGCACTAAAGTAAGTGTCGTGACATAAGGGTGTCGAGACCCAAAGGTATATATTGAGAGACATTATCCTTGTGTCGACACATCTCGACAGACAATTTTTCCCTATGTCGAGACTAGGTATTTACCTAAAATTTTTGGAAAAGTCTAAATATAGTGCACCCTTTCATCTTCAGGAAAGGTTAGACTATGAATAAGGTGTGAGTGTAGGAGTCGACTACGCTTTCTTGATTTCTTGAGCTCTTGATTCCTGAGTGTCGAGATCTAATACCCAGATCAGTAGACACTCGTCAATCCTTAATCTCCTCTCCAATGTCTCCTAAGATTGACGATAACATATTTGAGGGGTATGAGCTAGTTCGCAATGTATTCAACTCAGCGGATGAAGAAATTAGAAATGTGATAACCCTAATCAATGAAGCAGGTTTGGAATATCCATTCTTTTAACCGTCAAAAATCTGGAAACGAGAAGTTTCAGAAATCTTCTCTAATGCTCATCAGGATTCAAACTCAGACAAGATCAAGTCTAAAGTGAATGGAGGAAAAGTTAAAATCACAACAAGGAGATTGGCTATGGTTTTTCAAATACCAAGAATTGATCAGGATGATGACCTTGATTCTGCCAGGACTGCTGATTCCTTGAAGTGGTGTGGATTTCCTCTAACCACAAAGATTGGAAGCACCTTGAACAGGAAGGGTATGAATACCCAAGGCAAATTCATGTCTGAAATAGTAGGAAAGGTACTTCTGTGCAAGACAAGGGCACATAACAGGATCTCAACATTTATGTTTGAGCTAATGACCAGAATTATTTTCAAAATCAAGACTAACTGGAGTAGAGTTATCATTGACAAAATTGCAGAAATTATCAAGAAGCCTAATATGGGAAGAATTTTAAGCCTATACTTGGTGCAAGCCATTCCTGACAAAATAATTCTAAAGATTGGATCTAAAATTAATCATATGAGAAGAATGGATATGAAAATTTAAGTAAGGTGGGATAGAGTTCTATCCAAGGATCACCTGTAGTGGAGAAGGATAAGGATAAAAAGAAGAAGGTTGTAGTTGTGGAAGAAGATTCTTTCAATGAATCTGAAGAACAAGAAAGTTCTACCTCAACAAAACAGGATGATATAATAGCTGACAAATCTCCAAGGCCATCACTTGGAACTGCTGATTAGGTGCAGGGGGAGACAATCCCAGATGGGGATACAATTGAGGGGGAGAACCTCAATGATCTGCCAGATATTGAAATGGATACAGTAAACACAATAATAATGGAAGTAGTACAAGAGCTGGATAATGTGCTGAAGCAAACAGAGGTTCCTCAACAGGGAATGACTGGCAGAGAGATTGAGGATGCAATCCCCAAGGAGACTAGAGAAGAAATCCTTTTGAATAAAGAAATAAATATCTAGGGGGAGATGACTCATCTTTCAGAGGACACTGTTTCTGATGCCGTAGCACAACAAGATGAGGTTAACCTGGATAACACCAATATTGGTGAAGAAGTTGATATGGTTGAGGGGGAGTTAGCAGATCAGGACCCATCTACTGAAATAGCTAGAGAACCTACATCCGTTGACGTGGTTAGTTCTTCAGAATCTGAGGAGGAAGAAGCCTCTAAGTTAAAGAAAAGAAAATTATCTGAACTTAAAAAGAGAAGTAGAAGTTATAAGAAGATTATTCAGTCTGGACCAACATCTGCTCCTACGATGGATTCAAGCTCACTTTTGGTTCAACTATAGATAATGCTTGATAAACAAAGAAAGTAACTAGAAAAGTATGTTGATGAAAACAACAAGGAGTTGCAGTTTTAGCTGGCCCAAGAAATCAAGTCAATTAGATTTGAAGTAAATCTATTGAAGAAAGATATGACTGATTTCTTTCATATAGGAGCTAATGTTGTAATATACATTGCTAAACAACAAGTGGAGTCACAAAAAGTTGAAAATGACATAGCTATAAAACAAGGTTATGTTATGGAAAATCAAACAAGAATGAATGAGAATATGATAGTTATGCATGATACTACATTAACAGAGATAGCTAAATAGACTACTGCTTTGGAGACCAAGATAACCTCTACCTACAAGGATGTTGCATCTCAGCTATCTACACATGCAGACTCTATAAGGAAGTTAATGACTCTCACAAAGAATTGGATGAACATTTGCTCAAAGTAAAGAATTCTATATCCTCAGTAATTCATTATATAGATTGTCAAGTAAGATTTCACAAGAATTACTTAAGAGATCATGTTGAAAGAGAAGTCATAAAGGGGGAGAGTGTAATGATAAAGGCAAGCTCTGAGCATGCTACTTGGATCTCAAATAGCATCAGAGACACTCTAGGCCATCCTCCCATATGGTATGATGGATACAAAACTATTGAGTCTGGTTGCCAACCAGCTCCTTTTGAGGCTATTCAAACTGCTGTCCAGTCCATGTACAGTCCACCACAAATTCAAAATATAGTATGTGAGGAGGTGGAGATGACTGCTTCTACATTATTAAAGGAAAAAGAAACTCAACTATCAAAGAAAAGATTTAGGGAACAGGCTGAAGCAAAGCCTGATTTTGAGCAATGGAGTCCAACTTCTAGATCCATTATTCTCACTGCATGGAAAATAGTCAATAACAATGCAGCTGATAGGGGAAAATGGTATTCAGAGCAAGAGTGGGTCAAACACACAAAGCAGCATGAGATCCTCTACAAATTTAGAAAAGATCTAAAGGCAGGGAAGATCCCAACTCACTCTATTGAACCCAACAAATATTTTCCCAAGCCCTATCATTATTTTGAGAGGCAAAAGCTCAAGCAAGAAGAAATTTCTAAAGCTAAGAATGCCAAGGGAAAGGAGAAAGTGGCTGATGACAAAGTGCTTGAAGTAAAAGCTAAAATACAGTCAGGAAAAGACATTGTCATTGAGGAGCCAGAGGATTCTTAGTTTATTTTTTTCATTTCTAAAAAACTATGTAATTTGGCTTTAAGAACATTGTAACAAAACTGAAAGATGTAATCTTTGAATAACTTTGAATGAAAAATTTGGTTGCACCTGGTGATATCTTTGTTATTATTGTTGTGTTCCTTTATATTTTATTCAACATTTTTCTTATACATCATAATTAATATATTTTGATATTATGATGTATATCATTGAATTGGGGTTATGACTTCTCCAAATAGGGGGAGATTGTTGGGTACATTGTACACAATGTATATGATTTGAAGAAGACCTTTCAACTCAATGATATTCACAAATATGTATTTGATGTATATTTCAGTTCATTCTTGCAGGTTGCCTATGTCATATTGATTTGATAGGTAGTCCAAGTAACATTGACTGGTGGACTCTAAGAAGCTGACTAAAAAGTGAAGAAAATTGTCTAAGTACAAAAGCGTCAAGTGAAGTCAGCAAAGTACTGAGTGAAGTCAACACAGTTAGCATCTAGCAACTTGCAGTGCAGAAAATTGGCTAAGTACAAAAGTGTCGACACACTTCAACAATGTCGACACCTTTGTAGAAGGTGTGTCAAGACAAGTCTGTTATCTCGACACTTTGAAGAATAAGTCAGCAGTGTCGATACAAGTCAGCTAACTCGATACATTGAAGATTCAATAACAACAGTGTCGAGACAAGTCAGCTATCTCAACACCTTGAATACTAAGTCAGCACTGTCGAGAAAAGTCAAATATCTCAACACTTTAAAGCTTAAGAATATTGTGTAGAGACAATACAACTGTCTCGACACAAAAGAAGACTGAAGTGTATACTTAAACAAGTGTCGACACTAGCAGACTTGAGTGTCGAGACAATTCTACTGTCTCGACACAGTTAAGAATTAAAGCAAGTATAAAAGTGTCGACACCTAGCAAACAGTTGTGTCAAGACAATTCAACTGTCTTGATACAGTGCAGATTTACAGATGTCGACACAGATGACAGTTGTGTCGAGACAAGTCAACTGTATCGATACTTTCAAGTTCAGCATGAAAATTCTTCTAAGTAAAATTGTGTCGAGACGGCTAAGATGTCTCAACACCTTCTTAGAACACTTAAGTAATATAGTGTCGAGACACTTTGGACATCTCGATACTTTTGTTTCTGAAGATGTGTAGAGTCAACACAGAAGTGTCAAGACAAGTCAGAAATGTCACATCAGCTACAGTAACGTGGTATCTCAACAAAAACAGTTTAAAGGAGAATTTGAAGTATGATGTCACATGCTAATGTCATCAATCAGAATCCAGCAAACCACAAAGGCTATAAATAGAGGGGTTATCTTCACAAAAGGAAGCAATTTTTAACAGATCAGAAATTCTCATTCTAATTTCTTCCAAGTCAGGAGAGGACGACAATTCTAAGGAAGAGGAGGAAGATGAAAATATTCAAGAAGATCTTTAGATCCTTTCATCAAGTGATTAGAAGATTCAAGTGGATCTGCTCTACAAATTCTTCAAGTAAATCAAGTCGATCATCAAGAAGATTGCAGGTCGAGAGAAGTATCTCTTCAGTCAGATTATTCATCAAGATTTAATCAAGTACAGTTGGATTGAAGAATTTGAATTAATTCAGATAAGTCAGATTACAGGTTGGTTTTCTGATTATATTTACCTTTTAGTTTTTGTAAGATCTCTGTGAGATCTGAGTGGGTAGGAGATTTAATCTCTGAGTTGTAAGCCTAATTTATAAAGGCTGAGGTAGGGTTCTTGAGGGACCTGAGGTAGGTGATTGGAGTGGGATCACTGAGGTGTAAGCCTGTGTTATAAAGGCTGAGGTTGGGTTCTTGAGGGACCTAAGGTAAGAGATTGGGTGATTCTCTGAGGTAGGACCTGTTGGACTGAGTGTAGGTTTCTTAACAGAAACTGAGCCTGTAAGATCTTTGGATCTGAGTCGAAGAGGAGGAGATATAGCCTTATGTAGCACATTGCTAGTGAGGAAGAAGGGGGAAAGTGGATGTACCCTAGATAGGGGAACCACTATAAATTCTCGTGTGCTGTGATTTGCTTGTGCTTGTGCTGTGTTCTGAGATTTGCATGTGCTATGTTCTATGGTTGTGCTGAGTTATTGTGAAGCTTATTTCTCAAGTATATTATCTACTGAACATAATATCTACTGAATAGTTAATCTAAGTGACAAAGAATTTTTAAAAGACACCTATTCACCCCCCTCTAGGTGATTATCTACCAATAGGATTATCTTTTAGGGGCTGTGCGGTTTTACGGGTTCGGTCGAACCGACTCTGGGGAACCCCATCATTTTCCACCCAAGCCCCCGCATCTTAGAATCAAAGCGAATGGAGGGCAGGGACTTTCCCTAAGTCCGCGCGTGAATTTATGGTGATCATGGTAGAGGTGATCTTTGTGGCAGAGGTGCGGAAGGTGAACTATCCACCAATTGAAAATGCTTGCTCGTGGTGGTGTGTGCTTATGGTTGAATGTGTCGGGGGAGAGATGTACATGAGATGCGCAATGTGCGTGGAGTGTGCGCAGGGCGCAATATGTATAGTGCGTGCAAGGGGCAATGTGCGCATTGTGCGTTATGTGTGTGCGGGGCCCAATGTGCATTGAACGATATGAGATACCTGCTAGATTGAAGGTGATGATTCACATGGTGGTGCAGGTGCGTTGTTGCGGCATATTCAAATCTAGTGTTGAAGATTTCTCTAAAAATGAGTGTATTGAGTTTGCTGAGAAGGAGCAAACTCCAAATTTATTGTATGTTTGATTACACTTGTACTGTCTTGATGATGTATTTGTGATTGGATTTTGCATCCTTACTTTGTTGTAGCAGCACTTTGCATTCTGCCTCTCTTTTGACTGTCTGCTCTATTATGGTTTTGAACCTTTCTCGTGAGATTTGTAATGTTGGCCCTGCTATCTTTGCGTCGACAACTTTGAGGTACTCCTTTGAGGTTGACTATTGGAGGACGAGACCTAAATGGTATTTGTTGAGGCCAGGAAAATTCCCAACCTTAAGGTTCAGATCAAGGCAGCTTAAGGCTACTGGCTCCACAGCTAGTTCAAACGAATAAGGAGACTAGGACGGAGAAGAAAGTCAACAAACACGACCCCAGATGCTACGCCAAGAAGGTCCCACCACATATGCGGATGCTTGGAAGAAGCAACCCCTCCACAACCATAGTTGCCCGAGCAAGGTACAGGGAAGACTAGCTGGTAACTAAGTCGCGAGGTCGCGACCCAGTCTCTAATGAGAAAGAATCGAAAGGCTCAACTAGTATCCAAGAAGAACTCGCGAGATCATGACTGGGATTTCAATTGCCTCTCCTCATACCCCTGGGGTCCTATTTATCGGGAAATCCTGGGGGAGGGGGGGTAGGGTCTATTTATACCCCACCCCTCGACGACTAGGCGACTTCCTAGAGGAACTCGCACGGCTGGGCGAGTAGCTCGTCTAGTCGCGTACCTGGCGAGTATGCGAGGGGAGCTCACCACACTCGCCCAGGCCTTCCACTACGTGGCGCATTAACTCTGACCTCCATCTTGACTTGCTGGCTTTGACCTTTGTTGACCTGGCCCTGATTGGGCCCCTCCACGATGAATATGGGTTGTACACAATCCCCGATCTTTTCGAGCGACGCAGGAACTCGGAAAGAATCATCCAACTCGTATTAGGCGAGCTGTTATGCCGATCTCCTGAGCTAATCGCACCTGGTATATGCCTGTCGATCTCTATAAATAAGGGGGCCAAGTTTTCGAGGTACGCCCTTTGAAGCTCGCACACTATGTCGAAAACCGACGAGGAAGTTCTCAAACAGATCCTCGACGCGCTGTTCGGCTTCTTCCTACCGTCCAAGCTGAAAAGGCTGAACGAATGTGAAGTCGCCGCCGACTTGCCTCCGTGCAAGAAGAATAAAATGAAGAAATCGAAGAAGTCGCTCGCCTCCAAGGTCGACATCCTTCCTATGTCGCCGCGACGACCAAGGATCCCGCACTCCCTACAAGTACCCAAAAACTCCTTGACGTTCTCGGTATGGACGATGTTCCTGATGCATCCGTCCATGGCCCATGACTTTCTAAAATCTCTGATCATCCCCCTGCCCTCGAAGTCATCGATACTCAGGCATAGGAGCAGGTCGACCTTGCTGGCTCGCAAGGTCGCTATCTCGCCGAAGTCATTGAGAGTATTATCTATTGCCGAAGCTTTTGCTGACTCAATTTTTTCTGACACATACATATCCTTCGCCAGATGACGCCATCATGGTGCTCAATGCTACTCCTCTGCGAATGGCACCGTTGATTGCTATCGAAGCCAGGAAGCGAGTCCAAACCGCGGGCACTGTGCAGATCAACGTCGGCCCTAAGACGGCAAATGAAGCACTGACCTCTTCGGCGGGGGAGGTTCCTTCGGCGAGTAAGGATCTCCCTGTGAGAAAGAATCCTGTGCCGGCTAAGACCCCTCAACTTGGGACGGGCAAAGCTCCTCCCATCCCTGTTATTGCCCAACAGTTGCCGAAGGAAAGCATCCCTTCGCTGCCGCCACCTTCTCTGGTCTCCAAACCGCAGCTGGAGGCGAGTATCCCTGTGTCGCCGCCACCCCCTGATGCCCCTTCAACCTCGAGACAGATAGCGAGTACACCTCTGCCTTCGCCGCCTCCCTTGACGAGCTTGCGGACACCATTGCCGGGCATGGTGTTGCCACCACCTACTCCGCTGGATAGCTTGGCCCGGAGGCTGGATAGGCAGCGGCCTAACTACTTCCCGCCGATGAATGGAGATTGTGACCACGGAGGTCACGAGCAGGGTAGGCCCGTCGAATGCGCGGATGGCTCTTCTTTAGGCTAGTAAGAATCTTCAGGTCGCGACCAATCTCCAAGACGATCTCGATCCCCTCAATAAGGTAACCCGCACCACCGTTGTGCTTACTTGATTAGTGATGCTGACTTCTGACATGGCGACATTCCTTTTGATTTGACAGATCATCCTGTGACTCATGGAGCGGCCTTCATCGATGCCATCTGGCTGTCTGGGAGTGCAAACCACCATGATGCTGCTTGCGCCTATCTTGAGTTGGAGACCATGTTCGACCAACTCGCCATTTGCGAGCCTCATAGTCAAATTTTGGTTTTAGAGGTGAGGATGGCGAGGATGGAAGAACTTCGGGCCAGCCTAGAGAACTACGAGGCCCACTTCCACCTGATCAATGAGGTCGATCGGTGGATGGAGATGAATAACCACCATCTTCAAATTGCTCTCGACGAACTGGCTGGTATGCGCGCGAGCATTGGTTCTGCTGGTCGGCGGGCGAGGATGGAGGAACAACTACGGCTCGGCGATAAAGCAATATTGGTGGCGACCGACCATTATCGGCGAGCTCGCGAGATGGGCTGGGCTGGGAGACATCCTCATCCTTTGGAGCAGCCTTGTTTGTTGGTTTTTTCCTTCTCGTATACTCGTCCTTCTTCTGCGATGTACCGAGTTCATTTTTATGCAAGCTCTGGCGAAGAGGCGAGATTCCTAGCTGCGTCGCACGAGGTAGAGTTGATGTTGAGGATCTATCATTTAGGACGCGACTTAGGCTGGTACTCACTAAGCATGATATACCCCCCTTTCTACCTCTGCCTATAAATAGAGGGGGTAGGTAAGTCATAAGTATGCTGTTGCGATTTCCTAACTTATACTCATATGTAGCTTTCTTTGTTCTCCTCTCTCCTTTGCTTTCTGATGGGTCCATGGCCCACAATGTCCTAGATTTGAGGAAGTCAATCTTGTCAATGATATACATATATCAGTTGTTGACAGTAATGGGATAGATAGCCTAAGTGGCTAAGTCAGGTAAACACTTACCTAAGATGTGGGCTGACAGAAATCTGTCTAAGTCCACAAGCGTCGAGTGAAGGTAACTCACTCAATGCTAGATGACTTATAACACTGAGTGAAGCCTATACAGTCAAAGCCAAAGCAGTAGCAAGCTAAGAAAATAGCTAAGTCCACAGGCATTGAGTGAAGTCAACTCACTCAACGCCATACAACAAAAAGCTGTGAGATAGGCTAAAGCAGTAAAAGCCTAAGTTGAAATGAGATGAAAAGTGTCTAAGTCCACAGCCGTTGAGTGAAGTCAACTCACTCAATGCCATACAGCTAAAGGGAGAAATATGGCTAAGTAGTTTGGCGTTGAGTGATGAAGACACACTCAACGCCATACAGTAAAAAGGCTATAAGTTGTACTAGTTGAACTTAGTTCAGAATTCGTCGAACTCAGTACATAGTTCATCGAGCTAAGCTCAACATTCATCGAGCTACTCTCAGAGTTTGAGATTCTTAGTTAGTCAAAATTAGTTCAAAATTCATCGAACTAAGTTCAGAGTTCGTCGAGCTGAGCTCGCCATTCGTCGAACTCAGTTCTGTTCGTTGAACTAAGTTCAGAAATTTGGCTATTGCAAAAAGCATTGAGTGAGGCATGCTCACTCAACGCTTTCAATGCCTAAGATGCTTCAGAGGCAGAAAATTGGCTAAGGAAAAAAGCGCTGAGTGATAAAGACACACTCAACGCTCTCAACGCCAGAGTAGCAGGAAGTTTTTGCCAAGACAAAATGCGTTGAGTGAGGCTTGTTCACTCAACGCTAACAACGCCTAGATAGACATTTTTGTCTGTGTTTTGGCGTTAACTGAAGCTTATTCACTCAACACATATTCAACTGATGCTCATTTTTGGCTAAGTACACAGGTGTTGACGTCAGCAAAATTGACAAAGTGAACTAAGTTCAAATCAGGTATGGGGAAGCTATAGAATGCGACAAACTTTTCCTTGAAGCTACTGTATGTCTTCTTCCATTAAAGCAAGGCGCAGCTGGAAGTTGCAAGTGGGGCCCACCGATCTCTAAGAGCCATTGATTGGCGAACTACAAAAGGAAGAGATTGGCCAAGAAAGAGATAACTTTTATGGCTTTTATCAACTTAAAAAGTGAGCAGCCGTCTTCATCTTCCTCAACATTATTGTATGTGAAAAGCTTGAAGCTCTCAAACAAGAAAAGTTCAGATAGCTGCGCCGTCTCCATCTGGCACAGCAGGATCAGAAATTATTCTGAAAAAAGAAGAACCTTCAGCTTTTGGCTAGTTCAGTTAGCTGCTTGAATACTCTAGATCAACAGATCTGTAGTCTTCTATAACAAGTTCATTAGTAAGCTTCTGAGTTCTCCCAACAAAGTTTTTTCTACTGTGTAGAGAGTTAGAGTAGAAATTTTCTCAGCTCTAGTTGTTGACATAGAGAAATTTCTCTGTGTTAAAGTTAATTAAAATATTTCTTCTTGTAGGATCCTTTGTGGATCTGAGTGGTAAGAGCAAACTTGCTCGGAGGTAGGATCTAGAAGTGGATCTGAGTCGTAGGGAAAATTTGCCTGAGCTATAAAAGAGGGTTCCACTCTGAGTGTAGGATCCTGCTGGGATCCGAGGTAGGTGAGTTTTACTCACTGGGAAGTAGGGCACTTGTGCCCGAGGCAGATTTTGGGTGCAGATCTGTGGTAGGGCTATCCTCCATAGCCTGAGTGATAGGGCTTAATTTCCCGAGGTAGGTGATATTTGTATCACTGAGTGTAGGCCCTTGTGGCTGAGGTGTAAGTCTTGGAGGAGACTGAGAGATACTGAGGGAGTTGAGGTGTAAGCTCCTTGGAGCATTGTTTTGGAGAAGTGCCTTGACTAACAGGAAGTTAGCAAGGTGGGAGGAGAGTGGATGTACCAATAATTTTAGGGAACCATTATAAAATACTTGTATGCTTTTTGTGTGTTTGACTTTTTGTTTCTTAATTGCAGGTGTTAAGGACAAGCTCTAGATCATCATAAGCTGAAAACTAAAAGGAAATAACAAGATAGTGAAAAGGTTACTCAAAAGACCTAGACAAACCTATTCACCCCCCTCTAGGTTGCTAGCTACCTTAAAAATAAGATCTTTCAAGTGGTATCAGAGGGAGGTTATTCAAAAGGAATTTAACAATCTGAGTGACCTCCAAAGGTAGTTGTAGTTAAGTGATCATGGGATCTGGAGAGAGCCAGAGAGAGCTGAGTTCCATGAAACTCCCCATCTGCAAGAAGGGGTATTTTGGAATATTAAAAGAGTTGGTGAGGCTATTTACGGAATCCTATGATCCAAAGATCTTTGCAATAGTCTGAGATGACAAAGGATGAGGTCATCTTAGCTAACTTGGACAAGAGAGCACAAAATATCATTGCCAGTGTTGTAGATGATTCAACCTTTCAGAACTTGGTTCACTACCAGACCTCCAAGGAGATGTGGGACACACTTGCGGTCTACATGGATGGTACTAAAGAGGTAAGGGATGATAGGAAGTCTCATCTCAACCAAGAATATGAGGCTTTCATGCAAATCTTTAAGGAAAACATAACTGCTTGTTATGAAAGATTCTTCAGGATCATAAATGAGTTAAATACCTATGGGAGGGTCTTCAATAATTATGAAATAAATGAAAAGTTTCTCAGGTCTCTCACCAGAGACTAGGATACTAAGATCTATGCCATAAGAAAGGTGGCTAAGCTTGCTGACACTGCTCCCAAAATATTGTTTGGGAAGCTGCTCTCCTATGAGATGCAACTAGATGATAGGAAGGAGGAGGAGGACACTAGCAAATCCCTAGCAAAGGAAAATTCCTTGGCCTTTAGAGCAAAAAGCACAAGGAAGTGCAAGGAGAGGATTCCTTCTCCACCAAGAAGACAAGCTGAGTCAGATAGCTCAAACTCAGATGCATCAGACAGCAGCATGTCTGATGAAAACTTTGTAGCCTTCTCCAGATAACTCCAGAGGCTGATGAAGAAGAAGCATTGGAAGAAGAGGCCTTCCATGTCCTCTCATCATAGTAAGAGTTAGTCTAAGACTAACAGGTATGATTCTAAACCAGATAAATTTAATTCTTCTAAAGTTTTTTGCTACTATTGCAGCAAACCTGGGCATGTGATAGATGACTGCCCAGTTAAGAGAAAGGAGACTTAGGAGAAGAAGCAGCACCAACACAAAGGAAAGAAGGAGAAATCCTTCATTGCTAAGAAGGAAAATAGCTGGACAGACTCATCATCATCTGAGTCTGAAGAAGAAGAAGCCTACATCGGGCTAGTTGCTGCGGCTTCTGCTAATGATGAATTGTATCAGTAGAAGATGTCTGTCCTTCAGTAAGGATAGGTATCAGGGCCCCTCTGACACTATCTGACAGTAAGTCATAGGAGGATGAAGATGCCTATAGCTATAGAGAGCTGATGGCAATGACAGATGAAGAGGGCAGCGAGTATCAGCCTGGTCAAAGTAAGGTACATTCATTACCTAATTCTACTTCTCTGTCTGAGTTTGAGACTAGTCCTTGCTCAGAAGCCTCTTCACCCAGTGGTGAAGATTATTATGGATCTGAAGGAGATGTCAATCAACTAATTTACAAGTATGGAGAACTTCTAAATGCCTTCAAGAAGGTCAAGAAGTTGTCCAAGAAGCAAGCCAAAGAGATTTCATCTCTTAAACTTACAGTTACCCAGCAGACTGTAACAACAAATCTCCTGGATTAGAAAGCTTGGGAAATGAGCCATCTGAAGACACTCTTGGACATTAATATAAGCTCCATCAAGAGCAAGAACTGTCTCATTAGGGATCTTGAAGAGAGGCTTGAGAAGGAGAAAAGAATAGTGGCAAGCTATTCTAAGCCATGTACTGCCCTCCCCTTGATAGACCCCTTCTCCTCTCAAAAGGGCAAGAAGGGGTTGGGATTCAAGGGAAACATAAGAGTTGCTCCTTCCAAAAGGAAGGGCAAAGATCCAGCTCCAGCTCAACTTATTACTTCCAAGTCTCCCATTCTTTTTAGAAAAGTTCTGTTACCTTCCAACAAGTATGACCAAGAAAGCTCCTGTGGTCACTAGGAGAAGGGTTATTCATCTAGAGTGAACAAAGATGTTCATTAGCATGGTGAAAGTTTTAGCAGGGTGTGTGCCTTCAAGGATGCCAATGAGAAATTTCAAATGTCCCAATCTAGACCATTTGTTTTTGGTGCTTCTGCCCAACTCTCAAGAATATTGCTGCAGTTAAGACTCAGAATCTGATAGCAAAAATTTAGACTAAGGGCAAGTTTATTAGTCAGCGTGATTTGGGTATATCTGAATCCATTAGAAGCATGCTTTATGAAAAGAAGCTTGCTGTTGCTTGCAATTAGAGCAGACCAAATAAACTAGGTGGAAAACTTTCCTTTAGTCAAATTCTAGCTGAAAGAAATAAGAAAAAGGCTGCATCACATCTTCCTCCTATTAAGGATGCTGCTAACCAAGCCATAGAGACTACACAGAAGAGAAGATATAATGTACATGAGTGTTGGTGCTATGGTAAGATAGGGCATTTTGAAATTGACTGCTGACACAGTCCCAATGTGGCCAGAGCTAGGGTCAGCTCACCAGTCAGAAATTCTGCTGGTGGACATGTTCAGTTTCATGCTAACATACACCTAGGACCCAATAGATATTAGGGTCCTAAGGTTAAGTAAACTGTATATTGCAGGATAGTCCAAGATGCCATACCCCTATATGGTACTTGGACAGTGGTTGTTCCAGGCACATGACTGGAATAAGGAGCAACTTGAAGGAGTTTACTCCAGTAAAAGATGGACCCAAAGTCATCTTTGGTGGGTAAGTTAGAGGGGTAACTAGAGGATATGATAAGATTACCAATGACATAGTCATCATCACCAAGGTGGCTTATGTTGAAGGGTTACAATATAACCTGATAAGCATAAGTCAGCTCTTTGATCTTGGCTATGTTATTGTCTTCCACAAGGATGGGTGCCTAATTAGGAGGTCAAGTGACCAAGAGGTCATCTTGACAGACACTAGGAGTGGAAATATTTGTTGCTTAAACTTTCTTTGTTTGGATACAGATTCTCCTATCTGTTTAGTGGAAAATTAGAAAGTCTCCTATGGTTTCCAGTGGCTAAAGAAGCTAGCCCATTTGAATTTCAAGACTATTGATAAGCTCTTTAGTCAAGAGCTAGTTAGGTATGGGGCCAATGTGAAGTGCTCCAAGGAGGGCATTTTCTCTGCTTGCCAAAAGGGTAAGCAGACGAAAGTCTCCTTCAAGGGCATTGGGACCAAAGACTCTGTGAGGTGCTTATACCTCATGCACATGGACCTATTTGGTCCTATGTCAGTTCACAGTCTTGGTAGGAAAGTCTACACCCTTGTGGCAGTTGATGACTATTCCAAGTTTTCCTGGGTGTTCTTTCTTAAGAAAAAGAATGAAACCCTTGATGTCTTCATGAGGTTTGTAAAGCAAATTCAGAATGAGCTTGGCAGTTCTGTGGTCATAATTAGAAGTGACCTTGAGACTGAATTCTAGTCTGATAGCATGACAAGGTTTTATGAAGATCATGGGATTCATCAAGAATCTCTTCTCCTAGAACACCCCAGCAAAATGGGATAGTTTAGAGGAAATATAGGACACTCATAGAGGATGGTAGAACACTATTGAGTGACACATCTCTCCAAGAATATTTCTGGGCTAAGGTAGTGAATATTGCATGTCATGTCCTCAATATGGCCTCTATCACCAAAAGCAACAAGAAGACTCCCTATTCGATCTTGAAGGGCAGAAAACCAAATCTGGGCTATCTTAGAATCTTTGGTAGTAAGTGCTTTGTGCTTCATAATGGAAACTCCTATGTGACTAAGTTTACTATCAAATCCTATTATGGAATATTTGTTAGGTACAATAATCATAGCAAAGCCTATAGGATCTATAACTTGAAAAGCCAAGTTGTAGAAGAATCAGTTCATGTAGTCTTTGATGAGTCTACTATGATTAACAGTGGGCTGCCTAGTTCCTCTTATAGGACTGCAGGTACAGAATAGATAATGGACAAGATGACCATCAAGGAAGCTTCACCTGTTATACAAGATGAAGTGGATACTCTAGAAAATCTACCTGATACACTGTGAATGGTTGAAGATCAACTAGAGGCTGCACTTGAAGCTGAAGCTGGTGATGAAAGAAGACTACCACCAGCAGTCAGATACATAAGAGATCATCCAGCACACCAGATCATTAGTGAGGCAAGCCATGGAGTAATAATAAGGAACAGAAGTCTGAACAAAGCCATGTACTCAAGATTTCTATCACAAGTAGAGCCCAAGAAGTTTGAAGAGGCCAACATAGACCAATATTGCGTTTGAGCTATACATGAGGAACTGAACCAGTTCAAGAGGTGCAAGGTCTGGAAGCTAGTTCCCAGACCATATGATCATAATGTCATTGGAGTCAAGTGGATCTACATGAACAAGCTTGATGAAAATGACATTATAGTAAATAACAAAGCCAGACTAGTAGCTAAGGGGTACAAACAAGAAGAAGGTATTGATTTTGATCAAACCTTTGCCCCTGTAGCAAGATTGGAGGCCATTAGATTGTTCCTTACATATGCTGCTCACAAGGGATTCAAGGTCTACCAGATGGATGTGAAGTCAACCTTCCATAATAATGACTTAAAAGTAGAAGTCTATGTTGGGCAGCCTCCAGGTTTTGTAGTTCCTAACTCACCTGATTATGTTTATAGACTTAGAAAAGCTCCGTATGGTCTAAAACATGACCCTAAAGCATAGTGTGAGACTTTGTCTAGTTTCTTCATTGAGAATAAATTCTCAAGGGGGAAAATAAACAATACCCTATTCCTAAGGGAATCTAAGGGAAAGATCATCCTAGATCAGATCTATGTAGATGAAATCATCTTTGGATCTACTGATGGAAACCTCTGCAAAAAGTTTGCTAAACTTATGCAGAGGAAGTTTGAGATGAGTAGTATGGGTGAACTTAAGTTCTTCTTGGGCTTCCAAGTAAGACAAACTGATGATGGCTTGTACATATCCCAGTTTAAGTTCACTAGGGAGTTAATAAAGAAATTTGGCATGGAGAACTCCTCCACCATGAGAACTCCCATAGGGTCAAGTATGCCTGTAGGCAAAGATGAGGCAGGGAAACCTGTTGATGAAACTTTGTATAGAGGGATTATTGGCTCCCTTCTATATCTGACTGCAAGTAGGCCAGACATCATGTATGCTACATGTGTTTGTGCTAGGTATCAGGCTTGCCCAAAAGAATCTCACTACTCTGCAACTAAGAGAATTTTGAGGTATCTAAAGGGAACTCCAAATCTTGGCCTATGGTACCATAGGAATGATGAGTTTGAACTAACAGGCTATTCAGATGCAGATTTTGTAGGCTACAAAGAGGACATGAAGAGCACATTTGGCACCTATCAGTTCTTGGGAGGGAGACTGGTATCTTGGAGCAGCAAGAAACAAACCAATATTGTAATATCAACTGCAGAGTCAGAGTATATCTCAACAGGTAGCTGCTGTGCTCAGTTACTGTAGATCCAGCACCAGCTTCAAGACTACAACCTCCAGATAAGTAGAACTTCTCTATTCTGTGATTCTACTAGTGCAATCTCAATTACTAGGAATCCTGTCTCCCATAACAGGACTAAGCATATAGATATTAGATATCATTTCATTAGGGAGAATGTGGAATGTGAAGACGTCACCCTTGAGTTTGTTCCAACAGATAAGTAAGTGGCTGACATCTTCACTAAGCCACTAGATGAAGCCAAGTTTAACACCTTCAAATTTGAATTGGGAATGTTAAACTTAGTATAGCTTCAGTTGCTCCTCATCTGGTTGCAAGCTATGTGATATTTTGCAGATGGACCTATTCTTTAAAGAAATGAATGTTCTACAATTGAGGGGGAGCATGTCCAGAATAATTCCAACAATTCACTGCTGCCTAATTTAGGGGGAGTAGATGATAAGATGATCAGATGAATCCTACCAACTATTTGTTGAAGTCAAAAGGGGGAGGAAAAAGATGATCAGATGATTAGATTTATGTTCAAGTGTGGTAGCAACAATTTAGGGGAAGTAGGTACAGTGATGTTCCACTCTGCATGCAGGGAAGTTCACTTCTCAATTATATAGTTTTTATGCTTATTGCTGCATGATTCTGTGTATGTCATTGACTCACTTGTTTGAGAGTTTTGACTTCATCAAATAGGGGGAGATTGTTGGGTCCATTGCCCACAATTTCCTAGATTTGAGGAAGTCAATCTTGTCAATGATATACGTATATCAGTAGATGACAGTGATGGGATAGGTAGCCTAAGTGGCTAAGTCAGGTAAACACTTACCTAAGATATGGGCTGACTAAATCTGTTTAAGTCCACAGGCGTTGAGTGAAGGTAACTCACTCAATTCCAGATGACTTATAGCATTGAGTGAAGCCTATGCAGTCAAAGCCAAAGCAGTGGCAAGCTGAGAAAATGGCTAAGTCCACAGGCATTGAGTGAAGTCAACTCACTCAACGCCATACAACAAAAAGCTGTGTGATAGGATAAAGTAGTAAAAGCCTAAGTTGAAATGAGATGAAAAGTGCCTAAGTCCACAAGCATTGAGTGAAGTCAACTCACTCAACTTCATACAGCTAAAGGCAGAAATATGGCTAGGTAGTTTGACGTTGAGTGATGAAGACACACTCAATGCCATACATCAAAAAGGCTGTAAGTTGAACTAGTTGAACTTAGTTCAGAATTCATCGAACTCAGTACATAGTTCGTCGAGCTACTCTCAGAGTTTGAGATTCTGAGTTAGTCGAACTTAGTCAAAAAATCGTCGAACTAAGTTCAGAATTTTTCTAGCTGAGCTCGCCATTCGTCGAACTCAGTTCTGTTCGTTGAACTAAGTTCAGAAATTTGGCTAATGCAAAAAGCATTGAGTGAGGCATGCTCACTCAACGCTCTCAATGCCTAAGATACTTCAGAGGCAGAAAATTGTCTAAGGCAAAAAGCGCTGAGTGATAAAGACACACTCAACGCTCTTAACGCCAGATCGAGTAGCAGGAAGTTTTTGCCAAGGCAAAATGCGTTGAGTGAGGCTTGTTCACTCAACGCTCTCAACACCTAGACAGACAGTTTTGTCTGTGTTTTGGCATTGAGTGAAGCTCATTCACTCAACGCCTATTCTACTGATGCTCGATTTTGGCTAAGTCCACAGGTGTTGACGTCAGCAAAATCGACAAAGTCAACTAAGTTCAAATCAGGTATGGGGAAACTATAGAATGCGACAAACTTTGCCGTGAAGCTACTGTATGTCTTCTTCCATTAAAGTAAGGCGCAGCTGGAAGCTGCAAGTGGGGCCCACCGATCTCTAACAGCCGTTGATTGGCGAACTACAAAAGGAAGAGATGAGCCAAGAAAGAGATAAATTTTATGGCTTTTATCAACTTCAAAAGTGAGCAGCCGTCTTCATCTTCCTCACCATTATTACATGTGAAAAGCTTGAAGCTCTCCAGTAAGAAAAGTTTAGATAACTGCGCCATCTCAATCTGGCATAGCCGGATTAGAAATTATTCTGAAGAAAGAAGAACCTTCAGCTTTTGGTTGGTTCAGTTAGGTGCTTGAAGACTCTAGATCAATAGATCTGTAGTCTTCTATAATAAGTTCATGAGTAAGCTTCTGAATTCTCCCATCAAAGTTTTCTCTTCTGTGTAGAGAGTTAGAGCAGAAATTTTCTCAGCTCTAGATTTTGACATAGAGAAATTTCTCTATATCAAAGTCAATTAAAATATTTCTTCTTGTAGGATCCTTTGTGGATCTGAGTGATAGGAGCAAACTTGCTCTGAGGTAGGATCTAGAAGTGGATCTGAGTTGTAGGGAAAATTTTACTGAGCTATAAAAGAGGGTTCCACTCTGAGTGTAGGATCCTGTTGGGATCCAAGGTAGGTGAGTTTTACTCATTGAGAAGTAGGGCACTTGTTCCTGAGGCAGATCCTGGGGGCAGATCTGTAGTAGGGCTATCCTCTATAGCCTGAGTTGTAGGGCTTAATTGCCTGATGTAGGTGATATTTGTATCACTGAGTGTAGGCCCTTTGTGCTTAGGTGTAAGTCTTGGAGGAGGCTGAGAGATCCTGAGGGATCTGAGGTGTAAGCTCCTTGGAGCATTGTTTTGGAGAAGTGCCTTGACTAACATGAAGTTAGCAAGGTGGGAGGAGAGTGGATGTACCCATAATTTTAGGGAACCACTATAAAATACTTTGATAATATGTTTTATAGTCTAAACTATTAAGGAATTTTTAGGTTTTTAATACACAAATCATGTCTTGTAAGCTTAATTGTTGGCCTCTTTTTATATATATTATTGTAACTAATGATTTTCTTCCTTCTGCAGGTTTTCAGAGCTTTCGGCCAAAAATGACCTGACACGCCCCCCTTGACACACCCTCCCTGGGCGTGTCATAGGGCGTGTAAACTGATACCGAGGAAGTTTGCTGCCGAACCAAAATATCGAGAAAAATTGCTGACATGCCCCCTTGACACACCCTCCCTGGGCTTGTCACCCTCATCCCGAATCTTGCTTCGCATTTAAAGATTTTCCGTTGTTGCACACCAACAGTACTATCACGCCCCTCTATACGGGCGTGTCCCTGGGGCGTGTTCCACCTTTTTTGATGATTGATGGATTTCCGACCAATGATTGAGACTTGACGTGCCTTACACCCCTCCTATATGGGCGTGGCCTAGGGCATGTCCACCATTGCACAAAAGCAATCATCATTCACACCAGAATCCAGAGCCTGAGGTCAACTCCGTGCATGTCACGCCCCCCTAACATGCCCCCTGGGAGTGACAGGGGGCGTGACCAACTCGTGAGAATTTCTATAAATTCAGTCCTCCCTCTTATGTCTAGAAAGAAGTTTAGGTTTAGAAGGGAGGTGCTGCCCTTTTGTTTCTTAGTGTTTTCATGCTCTCTCTCTCTCTCTCTCTCTCTCTTTTTCTCATTTTATGTCTTTCTTATCCCTAGCTTAGTGTGATCTTTTGTTATAGTTTTTGTAATTGCTTTAGTTGCTAAATGTAATGCTAGCTTAGGTTTCATTTCCATGCAAGTGTAATCCTTTATTCTCAAGTTGTAGTTCTCTTCTAGCTTTAATAAAAAGTGCTCTTTTACTTTGTGTTCTTAATGTTCTTCTACTCATCTCTCCTCCTCCACTTCTCCATGATTAACTAATCCTCCTTGTACTCAATCTTGATGATCTGAGGTTCGAGTTTATTAAGTTATGATGCTTTAAATTTACTTTTTCTTTTTAGGGTTTAGGCCTTCGATTTACTCTTGATTATTCATGTTTGGAGTTATATCATCGATATATAATTTCCATCCTTGTTTTCACTCTTAGCTAGCTGAGAGGCTCGTAGTTTGAAGTGAACACTAAAGAGTAAAGAGAGTTGCACATACCCCTCGAGAGAGGCAGACGTCCAAATCTCCTGGATTGGAGTGAAATCTAATAGTGGGGTTCACCGCATAAAGTGAGCTTTAGGCCTCCGATTTGGACGAGAGTTCGGTCGAACCTTCCTAAACTCAGTTGGGCACAACTTCGAAAGAAGCGTGTTTAAGCTTTGAGAACCTCCATGGTCAAGGACCTTTACCCTATTAAGTTTAGGTTTTTATCGCATTTTTAATCAGCTTTTGCCGAGGTGTTTCTCGATCGAGTGCTTTTCCATTTCATCGTTTCAACCCGTCGTTGTGATTGCTTTTAATAGCTCTTTATATAACTGCAAGTTGTTCTCTTTTAGCGTAAGATTTCTTTTCTTAATCGCAAATAGCTTTCTCTTAACCCTAAAACCATCCTTCGAAAAGATAATAGCCTTCGTGTGAGTAGATTTACTCAACAGTTCCCGGATTTCAATACGACACTTTTGTCCCCTAGCTACAATTCGATAGGTATACTTGCCTAGTTGGATTGCTAGTTCGGCTCTCTTTTCTTTAGCGTGAAAAGTGATCACCAAGTTTTTGGCGCCGTTGCCGGGGAGCAACTTTTGTTGATAATTTGAAAACACGAACCTATTACTTTTATCATTTCTCTTTCTCATCCCCTTTCTAAAAAATTTAAAAATCCAAAAAATATTAACGCTCTTAATAGAAACCCACTTCACAATTTTTCTACACCACCTAACTCTCTCGAAAAGGGCAATGTGGCTTAAATACCACTATCTTGTCTAGTACCTTACGAACCTTTTATTGGGTAGCCCTTGGGAAGTTCGGGAGTTAAAAACATACAAAAATATATTTCAAATTTTTTTTAGCTTCTCCTTTTTCTAGTTTATTTATTTCTCCTTCTTTATCTTCTCTTCTTCTAGTGCATGACCCGCGGGAGTCCGTCGGTTATTTTGGACTTGAACCACAAAATTGAGTGTACTCTTCGGAGAAGATCACGATTTTAAGGCCCTACTTTCCAAATACCGGTTGAGGATTCTGAGTCATTTTCTACTTTAAGAATGGAAGAACCCCAAGTGGAGGAAGACGTGCATTGGCCTATGTCCTATTATGCACGACCGAATCTAGAGGGAACAGAATCAAGCATAGTTCGCCCTGCTATAGCTAATAATAATTTTGAACTAAAGCCTAACATAATTCAAATGGTGTAGCAGTATTTGCAGTATGACGGACTTCAAGATGAAGATCCGAACGCGCATATAAAAAGCTTTCTTGAGATTTGTGACACCTTCAAAATCAATTGTGTTACAAATGATGGTATTAGGCTAAGATTATTTCCTTTCTCCCTAAGAACCAAAGCTAAATAATGGTTGATGACTCTACCAAGAGGGAGCATAACCACTTGGGATCAATTAACTGAAAAATTTCAAACGAAGTATTTTCCGCCAGCTAAAACTGCAAAACTTAGGAACAATATTTCTGCCTTTGGACAAATAGACTCTGAAACCTTATATGAAACCTAGGAAAGATTTAAAGAACTGTTAAGATGATTCCCCCATCAAGCGCTGCCTGTATGGTTACATGTGTAGATGTTTTATAATGTGCTAAATAAAAATACAAAGCAAATGATACATGCAGCTTCCGGTGGTACTTTAAACCACAAAACCCCAGAAGCAGCTCTTGAGCTTTTCAAGGACATGATAATGAACACATATAAGTAGAATGTGCCTAGGTCCCGCCCAAACAAACCTGCAGGTATCTTTGAAGTAGACAACGTCTCCCAGCTAGCTCTGTAAGTGGAAATTTTAAGTAAAAAAATTACGGAGATGACTGCTTCCTCCGCCCCTCAGGTATGGGAATCTGCAACTCCTACTCCCGAACAATTTGATTATGTTAATAATATGCCTAGAAATGCTTTTAATAATTTTTCTGCTGCGAATTTTCATGCTCCGAGTTTCGCTTTTCCGAATAGTTATAATCCCGCTTTACGGAACCACCCGAATTTTTCGTGGAGTAATCCCTCGAACGCAATTCGTCCGCCACCACAAAATAATTTTTCTAAACCACCTTCACCTCTTCAAAACTATCCAAAACCTCTAAGATTGGAGGAGTTACTTTCAAAATATATAACCACAAATGACGCTACTATAAGAACCTTAACCGAAAGCGTTAAAAATCTAGGAAATCAAGTAGGACAACTCGCAAAAATTATTTTTGAGCGACCCGTAGGGTCTCTTCCTTCCAATATCGAGCCCAACCCAAGAGAACAAGAAAAAGCTATAACTCTTCGGAGTGGGAAGCAAATTTCTGGTATGGTTAGCGAAGAGACCGAGGCAAGCTCCGCTCCCGTTTTGAAAATTCCACCACCCGCTGAAAAAGAAGTTATCACTCGGCTCACTGCTTTAGAAAAAGATCTCGCTCCACCACCCATATTTAAAAATAACCAACTCCACCATACCCTTCCAAACTTAACAAACAATGTCAGGATGATCAATACTCCCGCTTCCTAGAAATGTTTAAGCAAACCCACATAAACCTACCCTTCCATGAAGCGATTTCCCAGATGTCGAAGTACGCTAAGTACCTTAAGGATCTCCTGACTAACAAAAATAAGTTAGAGAACTTGTCGAACATCACGATAAATGCCGAGTGCTCTGCGGTCTTTACAAACAGTTTACCAAAGAAGATCAGTGATCCAGGTAGTTTTTCTATACCGTGTGTCTTTGGTGATCTTTTTGTCAATCACTCATTGGCCGACTTAGGTGCAAGTATCAACGTAATGCCCTTCTCGTTATTTAAGAAGTTAGGAATTGGTAGCCTCAACCCCACGTGTATGAGTATCCAACTCGCCGATAGATCAATTAAATACCCAATATGAATCGTGGAGGATGTCTTAGTCAAAGTCGACAAATTCATCTTCCCGGTGGATTTTGTCTATTGGACATCGAAGAAGATGTCGAGGTTCCCTTGATCCTTGGTCAACCCTTCCTTTCCACCTCCCGAGCTATCATTTACGTAAGCAATGGTAAGCTCTTCCTTCGAGTAGGCGACGATGAAGTGACTTTCTCTATCACCCCTTCGATGAAGAACACCCTAGAGAATGACGACTCCTGTTTTTTCTTAGATACCTTAAGTGATGAATCTTCCTACTGCCTTTCAGATAGTGAAAATAAATTTTCTAATTTTTGTCCTCCCTCTACTCTTCCAATGGAATCTCTGCAAGAAGCTGCCAAGGCCACTAACCCCACCCCTTTTAATTTTCCATATAAAAAAGTCTACGAAGACATGGTTTTTGAAAAAGAAAGAATTTCTAAAATCTCGTATGAAGAACCCGCTACCTTAGAATTAAAGGAACTACGCAGACATCTTAGGTATGCCTTCTTAGAAAAGGACTCCAAACTGCCCGTGATTGTTTCAGCCTACCTGACTAAAGTGCAAAATGATAAACTCCTTTAGTTTTACGTAAGCATCGCCGAGCTATTGCTTGGCAGATTTCCGATATCAAGGGCATAAGCCCATCCTTCTGCACTCACAAAATCTTAATGGAAGATAATTCGCGTAACTCCATACAACTTAAGTGCCGTATAAATGCGAACATGAAATAAGTCATAAAGGGAGAGGTTATGAAACTGTTAGACACATGAATTATCTATCCTATATCTGATAGTAAGTGGGTTAGCCCTGTCCAGGTAGTGCCGAAAAAGGGAGGGATAACCATAGTTGTGAATAAAAATAATGACTTAATCCCGACACGGAGGGTGACGGGGTGGCGAATGTGTATCGACTATCGTAAGTTAAATCACGCCACCCACAAGGACCACTTTCCCTTGTCGTTTATCGATAAAATCTTAGAGCGATTATCCGGCCATAGCTTTTACTGTTTTCTCGATGGTCTCTCGGGTTATTTTCAAATTCCCATCTCTCCCGAGGACTAGGAGAAAACTACATTTACTTGTCCCTTCGGCACCTTCGCTTATCTAAGAATGCCATTTGGATTATGCAATGCACCAGCTACATTCTAGCGATGTATGCTCGCTATCTTTGACAAGTACGTAGAAAGCATAATGGAGGTATTTATGGATGATTTCTCCATGTTCGGTGATGCCTTTGATAGTTGTTTAGAAAACCTCGAAAAAGTCTTAGAAAGATGTGAAGAAACTAACCTTGCCCTAAATTGGGAAAAATGTCATTTTATGGCGAGGGAAGGGTTAGTTTTGGGTCATAAGATTTCTGCGAGAGGAATTGAAGTATATATTGCTAAGATAGAAGTTATCGAGAAGCTACCTCCACCTACGAACGTGAAAGCTATAAGAAGTTTCTTAGGACACACTGGCTTCTACCGCCGCTTCATAAAAGACTTCTCCAAAATCACCAAACCTCTTACTCAACTCTTAAAAAAAGACGCCCCATTTATTTTTGATGACCTTTGTTAGTCTGCCTTTGAATTAATAAAAGATAAATTAATTAACGCCCCATTATGATAGCTCAGGTGTGTGACATTCCCTTTGAAATTATGTGCGATACGAGTAGTTTCGCGGTGGGAGCCATACTAGGACAATGAATTTGTAAAAACTTCCACCCCATCTATTATGCAAGTAAAACACTTACATCGGCACAAGAGAATTATACCACGACTGAGAAGGAGTTCCTAGCTGTTGTGTTTTCTTTGATAAATTCCGTTCATATATTACGCTTTCCAAAATTATTGTTTTTACGGACCACTCGGCCCTCAAATATCTTCTTGCTAAGACGGATGTCAAGCCGCACCTGATTCGCTGGGTCTTACTCCTCTAGGAGTTTGACTTAGAAATCAGTGATAAGCAAGGAGCCGAGAATTTGGTCGTCGACCATCTCTCACGATTAGATAATCCTTATAGTGAAAAATTAGATGAAAATTCTTTTAATGATTTCTTCCCCGATGAGAAGCTACTTTTAATTACCACACCCCCTTCTCATTGGTTTGCACACATAGCCAACTATTTAGTGGCTCGTGCACTTCCGAAAGAGTTCTCCTCTCAGCAAAAGAAGAAATTCTTTTCTGAGTTGAAGAACTATTTTTGGGAGGACCCGCATCTTTTCCGAGTCTATACGGACCAAGTGATAAGGAGATGTGTCTCTTTTGAAGAAGGATCAGATATTTTAAAACATTTGCATGAAGGATCGACTGGTGGTCACTATCAAGCTGCTCGCACATCCCACAAAGTGCTTTGTGCGGGTTTTTACTGGCCTAGCCTGTTTAAAGATGCGCAAGCCTTTGTGAGTAGGTATGATAGTTGCCAACGATCAGGAAATATTTCCAATAAAAATGAAATGCCGCAAAATTATTTCCTCGAGTGCGAAATTTTTGACCTAAAGGGAATTGATTTTGTTGGCCCTCTTCCTTCTAGCTTCGGGAATAAATATATTTTAGTTACCGTAGATTATGTTTCTTGATGGGCTGAGGCCCAAGCTCTTCCTACTAACGATGCCTGAGTCATAATTACTTTCTTAAAAAAATTATTTTCTCGATTCGGTATGCCACGAGCCTTGGTTAGCGATAGGGGTTCATATTTTTGTAACGCGCAATTTTAAAAAATCCTTATTAAATACGACGTTACACATAAGCTTTCAACTGCCTACCACCCCCAAACTAATAGACAAGTCGAAGTAGTGAATAGAGAGATAAAAAGAATTTTAGAAAAGACTGTTTCCACCTCTAGGAAAGACTGGTCAACCAAATTAGACGATGCTTTATGGGTCTACCGAACAGCGTACAAAACCGCCCTCGGATGTACGCCGTATCGGTTGGTTTATGGAAAATCATGTCATTTACCCGTAGAATTAGAACACCGTGCTTTTTGGGCCTTACAATTTTTAAATTTCGATCCCCACTCTTTCGACGATTTTCAAAAATTTCAACTTAACGAACTCGACGAGTGGCGCTCTTATGCTTACGGAAATAACAAATTTTCTAAAGAGCGGACGAAACGTTTTCATGACAAACACTTAAGACACCCAAAAACCTTCAAGCCGGGTGACCAAGTTCTTCTTTATAATTTTCGTTTATGTTTTTTCCTGGAAAGTAAAAGTATCGTTGGTCTGGGCCGTTTTCTATTAAACAAGTTTTTTCGTACGACACTGTTTTAATTTCACACCCTGATAAGGGCGATTTCAAAGTGGATGAGCAACGTCTTAAACTCTATTTTTCTGGTGATGATGATGTCAGTCCAAACAATATTAAGTTTCTTCTGCACGAACTATAACTAACTTAAGACTTTTTATTTTTGTTTAAACTTTAATTATTATTTTAGACAAATTATTTTTGGACAATATTATTTTGTTGCGTCAAGCTCAAACGATGTTTTAAATAAAGGGCGTTCTTGGGAGGCAACCTAAGTTACTTTTTTGTTTTCTTTATTTTCCACTTTTTTCCCCGGACGGCTCCGACAAGCTGAAGCTTCTGCGATCGCCTGCTCCAACGCTGCTGAATCCATCACGAAGTCCAACGCTGCTGAATCCATCACGCATAAATCCGGGGAAGTACCTATTTTTCAATTCTATATTTTCATTTCTATTTTAATTTCTCTCTCCTTCCCCTCCTTTCTCCATTGAGGACAATGTCCATTTTATGCTTGGGGGAGGATTTCCTCCTTCTCTTGTCTTTACTTTATTTATATATCTTAAAAAATCCAAAATAAATAGAAAATATTTCAAAATAAATAAAAATATGCTATTTGTTTTTTTACTTTAATAGTTTAAATGGATTTTGATATTTCAATAGTACCCCTTGCCTTTTGTTTTGTTCTTCTCAAAATCCCATATAAATAACTTAGCTAATTATAATATTTCTAATCGTTCTTTTTAATTATATTTCATAAGTAAAATGTTGGCCATGCTGTATTTCTAATTCACGGTAGCACGTTAACGTGAAATGATTTTCTAATACTCGCATTTTTATTATGGTTTTCGTTCTTTATCTTCTTTACTTTCAAAAAAATATTTCATCCACTATTTTCCTTTTCATTTTTGGATAATTTTTATAATGTCGACTTTTGATTAGCGTAGTAGATGTGAACGATTTAAGTCGCCTATAATTTCTATTTTTAAGATAATTTTATTAATTTTCTTTTATTATCTAAGACTTGCTTTTTGAAAATTTTCAAAACTATGTTTTAGATAAATTTCGAAGCATGAAATGATTTAGGCCATTTTTGTTTTTGTTTTAGCCTTCTTGCTAACCTAAAAATTTTACCCCTAGTTAGCCGCTTTTGAGCCTTTTTCCAATTTCAATTGATAACTCGACATATCATTTCATCTTCACCAAAGCCAAAATTTCCAACCTATCTAATCACACTAACCTTTTTGAGTTTCATTAAAAAAAATTTCATGATTATGATAGGGTTATTTTGTGATATAGTTGGAGAAGTTTTGAAAAAAGTATGCTCAAAAGAAGTATTTACTTTTGTTTGGCCAATTTTAAAATGAAAAGAAAAATTAATTATGGCCTTTTTTTTGAAAAAGAAAAAAAATGGAAAAGAAAAAGAAAGAAAATATTTTATTTATAATAAAATTTTTGAAACTCTTGTTTTTGTTTAGTGTGATTTTTAAGCCTCCTTGTTTATCTTTGAATTCCACTACTAATCATAATTCTAAACCAAATGTTTCAGTCGTAATAAGTCTTTTTGATTCATGTTTTTGAATTTTATTTATTAGTTAAGTAAAGAAGAAAAGTAAATCAGTATTAGTTTTGGATTTAAATTTAGATTTGTGTTATTTAATTGATATAGTCATAATGTGTTGCTTGGATCTAGTAATAACTTAATGCATTTTTTTATTTTATTGCTTTGCTTAAATTTATTTAAAGAATTTTGTTAAAATTTTGGATGATTTATTTTCGTTAGTAAAGCTTATAAATTGTTAAACCATATTTAAGTAATTGTTTTAGCACGTTTCACCTTCTCCCTGCTTAGAAATTCACATAGTACTTGTGTAAGCATAATTAAAACTTTTTGATTAGTTACCTTTTTTTGGTTAGCTAGTTTTTATATCTTTGCTTGGGGACAAACAAAGCTTAATCTTGGAGGAATTTGATAATATGTTTTGTAGTCTAAACTATTAGGGTATTTTTAGGTTTTTAATACACAAATCATGTCTTATAAGCTTATTTGTTGGCCTCTTTTTGTATATATTATTGCCACTAATGATTTCTCTTCCTTCTACATGTTTTTAGAGATTTCGGTCAAAAATGAACTGACATGCCCCCCTGACACGCCCTCCCTGGGCATGTTATAGGGAATGTAACCTGATCCCGAGGAAGTTTGCTGCCATAACAAAAATACCGAGAAAAACCATTGACACGCACTCCTGACACGCCCTCCCTGGGCGTGTTATAGGACATGTCACCCTCATCCCGAAGCCTGCTGTCGCATTTAAAGATTTTCTGTTGCTGTACGTCAATAGTACTAACACACCCCTCTACACAGGCATGTCCCTCGGGCGTGTTCCACCTTTTTCGATGACTGACGGATTTCCGACCAATGATTGAGACTTGACGTGCCTTTCACGCCCCTACTACACGGGCATGGCCCACGACGTATCCACCATTATACAGAAGCAATCATTATTCCCGCAAGAATCTAGAGCCCGAGGTCAACTCCGTGCATGTCACGCCCCTGACACGCCCCCTGGGCGTGATAAGGGGCGTGACCAACCCATGAGAATTTCTATAAATTCAGGCGTCCTCCTTATGTCCAGAAAAAAGTTTTAGGTTTAGAGGGGAGGTACTGCCCTTTTGTTTCTTAGTGTTTTTCATATTCTCTCTCTCTCTTTCTCATTTTATGTCTTTCTTATCCAAAGCTTAGTGTAATCTTTTGTTATAGTTTTTGAAATTTCTTTAGTTGCTAAATGTAATGCTAGCTTAGGTTTCATTTCCATGCAAGTGTAATCCTTTATTTTCAAGTTGTAGTTCTCTTCTAGCTTTAATAAAAAGTGCTCTTTTACTTTGTGTTCTTAATGCTCTTCTACTCATCTCTCCTCTTCCACTTCTCCATGATTAACTAATCCTCCTTGTACTCGATCTTGATGATCCGAGGTTCGAGTTGATTAAGTTATGATCCTTTAAATTTACTTTTTCTTTTTAGGGTTTAGGTCTTCGATTTACTCATGATTATTCAAGTTTGGAGTTATATCATCGATATATAATTTCCATCCTTGTTTTCACTCTTAGCTAGCCGAGAGGCTCGTAGTTTGAAGTGAACACTCAAGAGTAAAGAGAGTTTGCACACACCCCTCGAGAGAGGCAGACGTCAAAAACTCCCGGATTGGAGTGAAATCCAATAGTGGGGTTCATTGCATAAAGCGAGCTTTAGGCCTCCGATTTGGATGAGAGTTCGGTCGGACCTTCCTAAACTCAGTTGGGCATGACTTCGAGAGAAGCGTGTTCAAGCTTTGGGAACCTCCACGGTCAAGGACCTTTACCCTAGTAAGTTTAGGTTTTTTTCGCATTTTTAATCAGCTTTTACCGAGGTTATTCTCGATCGAGTGCTTTTCAATTTCATCGTTTCAACCCGTCGTTGTGATCGCTTTTAATAGCTCTTTATTTAACTGCAAGTAGTTCTCTTTTAGCGCAATATTTCTTTTCTTAATCACAAATAGCTTTCTCTTAACCCTAAAACCATCCTTCGATAAGATAATAACCTTCGTGTGAGTAGGTTTACTCAATATTTCCCGGATTTCAATACGACACTTGTGTCCCCTAACTACAATTCAATAGGTATACTTGCCCAGTTGGATTGCTAGTTTGCTCTCTTTTCTCTAGCTCGAAAAGCGATCACAATACTTGTGTGCTTTTTATGTGTTTGCCTCTTCTTTTCTTAATTACAGGTGTTAAGGACAAGCTCTAGATCACCCTAAGCTAAAAACTAAAAGGAAACAACAAGATTGTAAAAAGGTTACTCAAAAGACCTAGACAAACCTATTCACCCCCCTCTAAGTTGCTAGCTACCTTGAAAATAAGATATTTCACTTTCTATCTCTACTCTCTTCCCCTTTCTTGGAAACCCAGTTCACTCAAGATGGCCGGGGATGATGCTAGCGCTCGCTAACAAGCCCATGCCGCGAATTTCACCGACGCCGCCTTCAAGTAATCCGTCACCTCTGAGCGAGATGTGGAGGAGTTTCGACAATGACATCTTCCTTAGGGATACTCGGCCAGGATCCCCACCCGGAATGAGCAACTGAACACCTATGTTGAAGGTGGAATGATCCTATCCCTCCTCCATTTCGAGGCTGGTTTGCGACTACCGTTGTGGCCTGAGTATCGCCAGATCCTGCGATACTTTGGTATTGTGCCCGCCAAAATCAACCCCAATGGTGTGGCGATCATCATGGGGTTCCTGTGCTTCTTGCGAGAAGAGAGGATTGTCTTCGACCTCTCCATCTTCAGGAAGGTGTTCGCCTTCGCCGCGACCTCAGAAGGCATCGTCTTCTTCAATAGCCATGTATGAACGCTGGTCGGGATGGTGAACAAAGTCCACCGGTGGAGAGAGTATCTGGTCGTCATCACTAACAACTTTGACGGTGGGTTGGGAGGGCTGCATCCACCAACTGACGTCGACTTCTTATCGCTGATCTTGGAGGGCGCCCATAAGAAGCTAGTCGAGGCTTTCCGCGACCGACGATTCAATGTCATCCATTGGCGAATCAACGTCAACGTACTTGAAGAGATCCTCCCCTATGAAGGTAAATGGTCTTTGGAGTTTGATCATACTCGCCTACTTACCTCTGCTCACCATTGAAACTCGAGCTAATTTACTTTCGATGCTCGCAGTGCAATTCGAGCTCCCGACGAAGCCACTTCCTCCGAACAAGGAAGTCGCCTCATCACACCGGGAACCCTCCAAACAGTCGCAAGTAGTTGGGGAGAAAAAGAAGCTCGCCAAAGGAAAGGAGAAGGTCAAATCGCCGGACCATGCGAGCAAGCGAGCCAAAGTATCTCGCCAATTGTTTGAGGATCGGAAATCCCCAACCAATGTCGGGGCGCCTTACCTCCACCCAAACTTCAACTTTGGGTGAGAAATTAAGGACGCCTTTTGTAACGCCCCCGATTTTTCTGCGAATATTTAATTCTCATTTGGCGTTACGTCGACGCGTATTCTTGGCTTGTTTCATCTATAGAGTGTGGTCTTAACTCCTTAGAAATGAGTGGCCTATTTTGTAGTCTATTGACAAGATCTCTCTAGCAAGCCGGGTGGTTTTGGGTGACCCGGTGTGGCCTCTCGGGGGATGCTTGTGTTTTGAATTCGGGTGGGTATAACTCGAGTTCTGTTCGTCGAAAGTTAATTTCGACTTCACCGTTGTGTTCATAGCGTGGATATTTAGCTACGGTGAGAATTTTGTCGAATTTCGAGGATGTTCGGTTTTCGCGTCGTTTTGTATTTTATGAAAAATAAAACTATTTAATAAATATTATATTAATTATTATTTTGAAAGGGTACGGGTGCTTAGCGGTTTTGCCTTGTCTTATTACACCTTATTTAATTAGTTAGCTATTAAGATTAATAAGGGTGTTATATATATGATAGTTTAGACTTAAGAGAAACCGCTCCTGTTCACTTTCTTCCCCCGCCCGCAGCGCCTGTTCGCGGAAAACAGAGAAACCGCCGGAACTGCTCCCCTTCGGACGCCGATTCCGGGAGCGTTTGTGGTCTCGAATTTCTTGGGTTGCCCGTTTCCACCATTAAAGCTCCAGATTTCTGCTTTAGGTGTTGTTGCTGCTGGTGCCGAGTGGGAATAAGGGAGGCCGATCAAGCTTCGCTGGAAATCGAGGCAAGTGGTGTTCTGGCCCTTGCATAGTATTGTTTTCTTTCTCTCTTTGTTCTTGCAGCCATAGAAAAGCTTGTCTAGACTTTTACTATGATAATAAAGCCCAGTTAGCCCTAGGGTAAAAACCCAATTCTTTGCTTGAAATCGGGTATAAACTTCCTACTGTAAGCTTTCCTGTACGACTTTTACCTAAAACAGCCGGGGCTCTATGTTGTTAGAATAATATTATTGCTACAGTATTAAGCTTGCTGGTATCATGTTGGAGTAGAGTTAAGGCTCGGCGTTGAGTGTGGTGTACACACTCAGCGCCTGGGTTGTTAGGCTCGGCGTTGAGTGTGGTGCACACACTCAACGCCTGGGATGTTAGGCTCGGTGTTGAGTATAGTGCACACACTCAACTCCTGGGCTGTTAGGCTCGGTGTTTAGTGTGGTGCATACACTTAACGCCTGGGCTTTTCGGGTGTGTCGTTGAGTGTGGTGCACATACTCAAAGCCATAGCCTTGTTGGTCTGTTCTTTTGCGGCTAAGTATCATGGCGTTGAGTGAGTCGACCTCACTAAATGCCATGGCTATCTAGGCATTGAGTCAGGCGGACTCACTCAACGCCGCAGCCAATCCGCGCGGTTATTTTGGATGGCGTTGAGTGAGTGGGCCTCACTCAATGCCATGGCGATTTAGGCATTGAGTGAGGCGGGCTCACTCAACGCCGCAGCCCTTTCTTGCGGTTAAGTATTTTGGCGTTGAGTGAGTCGACCTCACTCAACGCCAAAGTTGTTTGTGCGTTGAGAGAGGTGGACTCACTCAACGCCACAGTTAGCTTTTGCGGCTAAGTACTAAGGCATTGAGTGAGTGAACCTCACTCAACGCCATAGCTGTTTTGGCGTTGAGTGAGGTTAGCTCACTCAACGCCACAGCCTGTATTGCTGAAGGCGTTGAGGGAGTGGACCTCACTCAACGCCATAGTTGTTTTGGCGTTGAATGAGGTTAGCTCACTCAACGCCACAACTTGTGTTGCTGAAGGCGTTGAGGGAGTGGACCTCACTCAACGCCGTAGCTATTTTGGCGTTGACTGAGGCTAGCTCACTCAATGCCACAGCCTGTGTTGCTAAAGGCGTTGAGGGAGTGGTCCTCACTCAACGCCGTAGCTATTTTGGCGTTGAGTGAGGTTAGCTCACTCAACGCCATAGCCTGTGTTGTTGAAGGCGTTGAGGGAGTGGACCGCACACAATGCCATAGCTGTTTTGGCGTTTAGTGAGGTTAGCTCACTCAACGCCACAGCCTGTAGTTCTGAAGGCATTGAGGGAGTGGACCTCACTCAATGCCGTAGCTATTTTGGCGTTGAGTGATGTTTACTCACTCAATGCCACAGCCAGTATTGCAGAAGGCATTGAGTGAGATAACCTCACTCAACTCCATAGTTGTTTTGGCGTTGAGTGAGGTTAGCTCACTCAACGCCACCATCCATCTGTTTAGGCGTTGAGTGAGTGGGGCTCACTCAATGCCATGCCATGTTAAGCCATCTCAACGCTTTTCCCTTACTTTGATTTTCTCTCCCGAGTGAATTTCCTTTGGTTTTGAGGTCCTTGTCGGCTATGTTTTTCCAAAGGCCGAATCGTGGGTTGTGGTTAGTAGTGGTGGTTTGAAGCTCTTAATAGGGGTGAAGTTGTGTGACTTAGCCGTGACCACACTGAAAGAGAAGGGATAGATACGATTGCGGAATTAAAGATTATAGATATTGAATAAGAACCCTAAAGCCTAACACAAGTGTTGTGCACAAAATAAAGCTAACTGTAATTACAGTTAAGCTTGGGGTCCTATCCAGCAACTAGCAATCCTAGTTATTTCTACTCACAGCCACAATGCAAATAATTAATTAAACAAGCCAGATGACACAAGATATTATGGTGGTTCCCCAAACACTGGGTACATCCACTCTTCTACCCACACGGTAGGAATCCACTACAGGTTTTTGATCCGGTGCCCTGCCACCAACAAGATCTGCTGTAGGTCGATCTAGAGACCCTTTAGACTTTTGATCAGGTGTCTAAAAACCACGCTTTACTTTTGAAGGGAGTAAACAACCCTTTATAGGAGGGGGGAAGAGGGTTATAATGTCTTCTCTATTGTAAATAAAGATTAGAGAAGCACAAGGCCTCTTCAGAACTCAAGACAGAATACTTTCTTGAAGTTCTGAAGGAAAAGCTTGAAGAAGACTAGAGATCTGGATGGAAGTTCTTCTTCAGATTCCTTCTTCTTCTTCTTCAATATCTCTGAGTGTATCTTCCTAGAACAGGAGCACTCAGGTTGAAGAAGAGCAGAAGAGATATCTTCTCAGTTTGATGGATATTGCTGAGAGCAGCTTTGCTGTAAGCTGGTTCTTTCTCTGTATGTTGTACAGGTTTCTTCTCTCTTGCTCTACAGCTGCTTTTCTCTACTCCTTTAGTTCTTTCAAAAGAACTCTTTAATATAATGGCAGCAGCAACGGCTCTGATATTTGAATTGAGCTTTGTCTTCTTCTCAGATCTTGAATCTGGGCTGCAATTAACATAAAGACAAAACATATCTTGCAGATATATATATCTATATAAAGAAAAGCTACTACAGCTGCAATAAATAATTTGATAAAGGATGTTAGATAAAGTTACATCAGATAACTCTTTACAGCCAACGGCTATAAAGGATAGCTGCAGATAAAGTAAGTCAGATAATAAGACAAAATACATTGTCAGAAAGAATTGACTTATGCATAAATATAGAAGCAAAGATTGCTTTGAGATATATGCATAAGATTAATTAAATAATCTATAATGAAATATGCTAGGAAATACAGGAAATAAAATACAGAAAAGAACGCATATAATATTATATATGCAGACAGCTGATCGTCGAACGATACTCGGAAATCGTCGAACGACTCACAGCAAACGTCGACCTATCAATCAGATAGTCGACCGACCTACTGAGATCGTCGACCTATCAGTTAGATAGTCGACCGACTCAGACAGAAAGCTTCGAGCGAAGCTGACAGAGAACGCCGAGCTTAGCTGACAGAAAACGTCGAGCTTTAGCTCAAAGCTAAAGCGTCGACCGGAGCACAAAGCTAGAGTGGATAGTCGACCTATCAATAGATAGTCGACCTATCACACAGCAGATAGTCAAACTATCTAGACAGATAGTCGACAAGAGCTCGACGATCTAGCAGAACGTCGAGCTGACAAGAGACAAACGATAGTCGATCGGCTGATCGACGATAGTCGATCGGCTGATCGACGATAGTCGATCGGCGTTCGACTATAGTCGAACCAGAAATTCCTTAGCCAGAATTTCACTGGAAAAGAGAATATTCTACAACTAGACTTTGACCATAGATAAATCTTGGGTCAAGAGACTAAAAGGAAAGACTTAACTCAAATCCAAACTAGGGTACCAACAATCTCCCCCTATTTGGGTTAAGTCTTTCAAAAACTAAAACTACTGAAAATAAGCTAAACTAAACTAAAACAACCTAATAGAGATCCTAACCCAAATCAGAACCAAGGGTTCCAACAATCTCCCCCTATTTGGGTGAGGATCCTATTAGAGAAATAATACAAATTTGCAAAGCATAAAATATATAAAGAAAAACTTTGCTTAGCTGGCTGCTTGCTGGCATTTGCAATCTCCCCCTATATTGATGCGGTACCTGTGATTTGGAGGAGGCTGAGATGACTTTGAGTTTTGATTGAGTCATCCAGCAAACTCTTATAAATAGTACCTGCGAAAAGCTTATGGTAGAGATTGCTCTCTCCTTGAAAAAGGGTATGTTAGCAGCAAAGAAAAATGATATTTTGTCCAGCCAATTTAATTTGGATTCTGTATCTGAAAAACAAAATCAGATATCTTCCTTCCTATAGAATTTCTTTTCATTTAGACGAGATTCAAACTCAGCTGACAAATACAACTAGAGTAGAGGACTCAATCTAAATGAAATTAGAAAAGGATCTATAAGAAATAGTGTTATCTGACAGAGAATTCTCATACAGAAATCCAAACAAACTATTTGAACACAATATCAATCAGATATAATCAGCTATAAGAAAAGAAAATGGTTCCTAATAAATCTGTTCCAAATAATAAAAGGATTTGAAAATATTCTAACTATTTTATCCTTATAATAATAAAACAGATTTATAAAAAAGCTAACTGAGTTCTCAAATCTGAACTCATTAAAATATAAAGAAAACATTTCTCTGAGAAGTGTTGGTTCCTTCTCAGGTTTTGTTAAATCTTGGCAGCAATATTGAATTTCTAAAATAACTGAATTGAAAACAGAATTAGATATTACCTGAACCTTTTCAGGTTTTGAATTGTCCTCTGTTTGTTCAGCTTCTGAATTGCTGCATGAAGCATTTATGGCCATTATGCAAAATTCTTTGGCCCTTGCTTCCTCCTCTTCATCTTCAAATGATGAGTCATCATCTGAGACATCCCAGATAACATCTAGGGATGTTGATTCTCTTTCAGATGAGATGATGTGGCTTCCTTCTGATATTGCGTCCAAGGGTTCAGAAGCCATTTGATGAAGGGACAGCCAAATCTTCTTAGCTGATGAACATTCAGCAATCTCTTGAAAAATGTCATCAGACATTGATTCTGCAAGAATGTTCATTGCTCTGGCATCAGCTAGCCTGACACTTTTTGTTGTTGTTGCCGAAGTAGGGAGACCTGTTAAAATAGACAAAAAAATTTCTTCATCAAAAGAGTTCATATATAATTTGACTCTTGTCTTCCAGATGCTGAACTCAGCTAAGTTGCAAGCTGGAGGTCTGGTGCTAAAATAATCATTGTACTGGGCCATGAAAGTGAATGTGAATATCTATAAACTTTGGTATCTATCAGGATCTTGTGACTTAGGTGTTAGCCTATTCAGTCAGTCAACCTCCCTCTGATACCAATTGAAAGAGAAGGGATAAATACGATTGCGGAATTAAAGATTATAGATATTGAATAAGAACCCTAAAGCCTAACACAAGTGTTGTGCACAAAATAAAGCTAACTGTAATTACAGTTAAGCTTGGGGTCCTATCCAGCAGCTAGCAATCCTAGTTATTTCTACTCACAGCCACAATGCAAATAATTAATTAAACAAGCCAGACGACACAAGATATTATAGTGGTTCCCCAAACACTGGGTACATCCACTCTTCTACCCACACGGTAGGAATCCACTACAGGTTTTTGATCAGGTGCCCTGCCACCAACAAGATCTGCTGCAGGTAGATCTAGAGACCCTTTAGACTTTTGATCAGGTGTCTAAAAACCACACTTTACTTTTGAAGGGAGTAAACAAACCTTTACAAGAGGGGGGAAGAGGGTTAGAATGTCTTCTCTATTGTAAATAAAGATTAGAGAAGCACAAGGCCTCTTTAGAACTCAAGACAGAATACTGTCTTGAAGTTCTGAAGGAAAAGCTTGAAGAAGACTAGAGATCTGGATGGAAGTTCTTCTTCAGATTCCTTCTTCTTCTTCTTATTCTTCAATATCTCTGAGTGTATCTTCCTGGAACAGGAGCACTCAGGTTGAAGAAGAGCAAAAGAGATATCTTCTCAGTTTGATGGATATTGCTGAGAGCAGCTTTGCTGTAAGCTGGTTCTTTCTCTGTATGTTGTACAGGTTTCTTCTCTCTTGTTCTACAGCTGCTTTTCTCTACTCCTTTAGTTCTTTTAAAAGAACTCTTTAATATAATGGCAGTAGCAACGACTCTGATATTTGAATTGAGCTTTGTCTTCTTCTCAGATCTTGAATCTGGGCTTCAATTAACATAAAGACAAAACATATCTTGCAGATATATATATCTATATAAAGAAAAGCTACTGCAGCTGCAATAAATAATATGATAAAGGATGTTAGATAAAGTTACATCAGATAACTCTTTACAGCCAACGGCTATAAAGGACAGCTGCAGATAAAGTAAGTCAGATAATAAGACAAAATACATTGTCAGAAAGAATTGACTTATGCATAAATATAGAAGCAAAGATTGCTTTGAGATATATGCATAAGATCAATTAAATAATCTATAATGAAATATGCTAGGAAATACAGGAAATAAAATACAGAAAAGAACACATATAATATTATATATGCAGACAGCTGATCGTCGAACGATACTCAGAGATCGTCGAACGACTCACAGCAAACGTCGACCTATCAATCAGATAGTCGACCGACCTACTGAGATCGTCGACCTATCAGTTAGATAGTCGACCGACTCAGACAGAAAGCATCGAGCGAAGCTGACAGAGAACGTCGAGCTTAGCTGACAGAAAACGTCGTGCTTTAGCTCAAAGCTAAAGCGTCGACCGGAGCACAAAGCTAGAGTGGATAGTCGACCTATCAATAGATAGTCGACCTATCACACAGCAGATAGTCGAACTATCTAGACAGATAGTCGACCAGAGCTCGACGATCTAGCAGAACGTCGAGCTGACAAGAGACAGACGATAGTCGATCGGCTGATCGACGATAGTCGATCGGCTGATCGACGATAGTCGATCGGCGTTCGACTATAGTCGAACCAGAAATTCCTTAGCCAGAATTTCACTGGAAAAGAGAATATTCTACAACTAGACTTTGACCATAGATAAATCTTGGGTCAAGAGACTAAAAGGAAAGACTTAACTCAAATCCAAACTAGGGTACCAACACACACTTTTATCTTGTTCTAGGTATGGGCTGGGCAAGTTGGTGGGAGGTCCCTAGTGCTTTCACATGTATACCCTTGAGCTTTGTTTCTTGGAAATGGTGGTTGGGGGACTGAGTTTGCCTCCAACCCAGATCCATGTTGTTTTTGCTACTGCCATCTCTCACAACTTAGGGTGTTAGACGTTTCTTACGTTGTAATTTGCAATGTTTTGGGCTCATGATAGACTTGTAAACTTTGCAGGATTTTTGGGCAGGGTTGTTGCTATTTCCTCGCACATAGTGCTTTTCCTTTTTGTATTGCCTTGGACAGTTGTGCTTGTTACAGTTTACTTACTCTTCTTGCTTATCTTTTAGCTTAACATTTCCGTACAGCTTATTTGTTTTTGCTTGCTGAGGTATTCTTTTCTTCTTTGAATGCCTCAGGTTCTGGTTAGTAGCCGATTAGGCGGCTAGTTGTGCTGTACTGTTGCTGGTGGTCTCTCATCCTGTGGAGATCAGTTCCTTGGTCTTGTGAGGTAGTTTTGTGCTTCTTTCTTACAGACATACATACTTGCTAGTGGGTTCGTGTCAGTTTGTTGGCGCCCACTGGTAGTTTATCTTGATACTAGATATGTTATCTTTTTGCTGCTACCTTTTTCTGGAGATAGTCTACTTGCTCTTGGGATGATTTATGCAAGGTTTCTAGTTACTTTTAAACCTAAAAAACATTATTATAAGTATATCTAATGATCAACATGTTTTATAAAACTCAACCACTATTTTCCAAATAACGTAAAAAGATCGTTTTCCTATATATAGTATAAATTAAATGTAGGGTCCTGCATAGTATAAGTTGTCCTCTAGGGGCACTTATGCACTCTTTTAGGATGAAAAACCTGAATAAAGTATTTTACGCAGCGTATAAGTATAGTTTTTAAACTGGTGACTAGATGATCCACTGAGCCGAGGGATACGGCCTTCAAAATATAACTGTTTATTTCTAATCATATAACTCATGAATTTTCACAAAGTAAAGTAGATAGTTTTGCCTGAGCGTCAGCAGTTATCCCCTGCTCGACGTGGCATCACGACGCGTGTTTTCCCATACTCTGATAACTCTTAATTCGGAGAAAATGTGGGTTGTGATAGTTGGTATCAGAGAGAGGTTGCTTGACAATTTAGTCGGGCAACCTTCCCTTTTGATTGCATTAGTAGTTTAGCATCATGTCATTCACACACCGATATGTCATCAGCACGTCTTTGCAAAAGCACGAACACTACACTCATAGCATAACATGAAGTATACAGGGCATATTATGTAGTATGGGATGCATAATATGTGTTTGTATATGGATCCACCATAGGGGCAACATGTGAGGGTTATGTAGTATGGGATACATAACCTCACCACATGGCTGCGACTAGCTCGTTTTCTTTTTCGTTGCATGAGGATGTTATGTAGTATGGGATGCATAACATTTTCATGTGTACGCCGCTTATAACATGCATTAGGGCCTTTTTAGAATGCATAACACAAACATGCATATCATAACATTGCATAAGCACAACGTGCCAAGCTAAAGAATGGCAGGATGACATATGTACACACATAAGTTTTGAGTCAAAAATAATATAAGTTCATGCATTCCCGATCTAGGCACAAGAGTTAGAAAGGTGGTGGTAAACCATCCTAGGTTAGACATAACATCAATTCTTGTAAAAATAAACTCCCAGAGCAAGTTTAGCAGCTTTAAGTTCATATTTATGTATGTATTGTCTGTACTTGTAGTTAGTTATAGCGATTGTACTAGGATCTGACTAATGTTGTTATGATTCTAGGATAGCGAGACGCCCTTCGACTAGATCGACCCCCCTGTTTGAGGGTGAGTCATCTGGAGCACAGAATGATGCGGTGATCGAGAGTCTGCGACAGAGTAGCGATTCCTTGAGCAGACAGATGGTGGAGATGCGAGTCCAGATCCAGTTTCTTGTAGCAGTTGTGGCAGGGCAGACTCAGGGAGTGCAAGGCCCTGCAGGGGGATTAGCTGTTCCTCCTCCTCCTGCACCCCTGAGACCTCCAGTGGTGGTGTCAGCAGAGATGGCGTTTATCTCGCAGTTTCAGAGACTTAGCCCTCCTACTTATGATGGGAAGGCAGATTTCATGGTCATAGATGATTTGCTGATCTCCATGAAGGAGATGTTCTCGTACTCCGGTATTACAGATGATCAGAGAGTGATGATAGCCGCCTATCAGCTCAAGGGTTTGGCTAAGAGTTGGTGGCTTAGAGAAAAGGAGAGCTTGGTAGCTGGTAGTTCTTGGGAAGTATTCAAGGAAATGCTGCTGAGGAAGTTCTTGCTTTCGGTCGAGCGTGACCGTCTTATGAACGACTTCCTCCACCTGAAGCAAAGTCAACTCACGGTCGGTGAGTATGAGATAGAGTTCAGCAAGTTGAGCCGGTTTGCTCCTTGGTTGGTGAGTGTTGAGGCTGATCGAGTTAAGCGGTTTCTTGGTGGCTTTAGGAGCGAGGTTCAGCAATTGACCAGTGCATATGGATTAGAGACTTATGCAGGGTTAGTGGAGGCTGCTCTGAAAGTGGAGGCAATCGAGACCGCAAAGAATAGAGGCCAGTAAATGAGGAAGGACAAGATGAAGTCTGTTGAGGAGAAGAAACCCCAGGTGCCCGATGCTGCTTCGGGGAAGAAGAGCAAGGTGGTGTGTAGCTTCTGTGGCCGGTCAGGCCACCCTGTTGAGAGGTGTTTCAAGAAAGTAGCAGCTCAGAAGAAGGAGCAAGTTCATGCTATTCAGGGTGCTTCTAGGAGAGATGTTTCCTGTTCTATTTGCAAGCGACCCGGACATGATGCTGCCCAGTGTTGGTCCAAGAATAAAGTCTGCTATCAGTATGGGCAGAAGGGTAACATCAAGTCTAGGTGTCCTCAGGTCCTTCCTGCTCTTCATGCAGTTCCACTTCAGGCATTACCTCCGCCTCAGCGTGTGGACAAGGGCAAAGGAAAGCTGAATGTGATCTCTTCCGAGGAGGCTCAAGCTTCGACTCAGGTCATCTCATGTTAGTTGTTTTTTTCCAGCCTGAAAGTTTTATTTACTAGAATGGTTATAGTTTTGTTTTGGTAGTTCCTTAGTTGTATATACTCCTATAGGGAAATTTAAGGTGAAGAACCGCTGGGCGCGTGTTCTGTTCGACTCCGGCTCTACCCACTCATTTGTGGCTATAGCCTTTGTGGAGCGACATCGATTGACTCTAGATCGAGTTCGTGATACCTTCCGCATAAAGTTCCCTTATGGTGAATCTGTGTTATCATATTTGGGCATTCTAGATTGCCCTGTTTTGTTGGGAGACCTTCTTGCGAAGGCAGACTTGAAGATGATTGATCTGGAGGACTTTGATGTTATTCTGGGCATGGTCTGGCTGTCTAAGTATGATGCGGTTATTCAGTGGAAAGGGAAGCGCTTGGAATTCATCAAGGACAACAGTCAGCCCGGAAGCGTGTATGATGATCCGTGCCAAAATTCTCCTGTCATTTCTACGGTATGTTCTCAGAAGTTGTTTCTTTCTGATTGTTTAGTCTCGGTGGTTGGGACTGCTGTTAGTGTACCACGTTTGGAGGAGATTCTCGTTGTTCGTGGTTTCGCCGATGTTTTTCCTGATGACCTTCCTGGTCTTCCTCCCGATCGGGATGTTGAATTTGTGATTGATTTGGAACCGGGTACGCGTCCTATTGCTAAGTCGCCATACCAGATGGCCCCTCATGAGTTAGAGGAGTTGCGAGTCCAGTTGGATGAGTTGTTGGCAAAAGGATTTATCAGGCAGAGTTTGTTGCCTTGGGGTGCTCCTGTTTTGTTTGTAAAGAAAAAGGAGGGGTCGATGCGGCTTTGCATCGACTACAGGGAGTTGAACAAAGTCACTATTAAGAATAGGTACCATCTGCCGAGGATCGATGACTTATTTGATCAGTTGCGCAGTAGTACGGTGTTCTCCAAGATCGATCTTCATTTTGGCTATCATCAGCTCAGGATCCGTGAGGTAGATATTCCACGGACTGCGTTTAGATCGAGGCATGGACATTTTGAGTTCTTGGTGATTTCGTTTGGTTTGACTAACGCACCATCATCCTTCATGGATATTATGAACCGGGTGTTCAAGGATTTCCAAGATAAGTTCATTGTGGTTTTTATCGATGATGTGTTGGTTTATTCTCGCAGCGCTGAGGAGCATGAGCAGTATCTGTGCTTGGTTCTAACGAAGTTGAGGAATCACAAGTTATTCGCCAAGCTGAGCAAGTGCGAATTTTGGTTTCCACAGATCTCATTTCTGGGCCATGTGGTGAACAAGGATGGGATCTCGGTTGACCTGGAAAAGATCGCAGCAGTGATGGATTGGAGCAGGCCGGGCACGCCCAAGGAGATCAGGAGCTTCCTAGGGTTGACCGGCTACTACAGGAGGTTCGTGGAGGGTTTCTCTACCCTGGCTGCACTATTGGCCAGGCTGACTCAGAAGAACGCGGCCTTTGTTTTGAGCGAAAAGTGCGAAGAAGCCTTCCTGGAGCTAAAGAACCGATTGTGCACTGCTCCTGTTCTGACTCTACCTACTGAGGGTGTGGAGTATGATGTGTACGTGGATGCTTCACATGTTAGTCTGGATTGCGTGTTGATGCAGGCTGGAAAAGTGATTGCGTATGGGTCAAGGCAATTGAAGACTCATGAGAGGAATTACCCTACACATGACCTTGAGTTTGCAGCGGTGATTTATGCATTGAAGCTGTGGAGGCATCTACTTTATGGGGCTCAGTGCAAGATCTTCACTTATCATAAGAGCCTGAAGTTTGTGTTCACATAGAAGGAGTTGAATCTACGCCAGCGACAGTGGCTAGAGTTTGTGGCCGATTATGATGTAGAGATCCAGTATCATCCAAGCAAGGCCAATGTGGTGGCCGACGCCCTGAGCCGGAAGACGGGAAAGATCTTTAATCTCTTCGCCGATCGTTTAGTGGAAGAGTTCCTCCTTTTGGATATCTCAGTGGGATGCTGTGACATGCAGAGCAGTTTGGCAGTGGCAGAGCCGTCTTGGATTTCTCTTACTAGGTTGCACCAGAAGGATGATCCGGACCTTTTGCACTTATACTCCAGGACTGAGATAGGTGAGTTGCCGGATTTTTCTATCGATGATGCGGGTACTTTGAAGTACCGCGGCAGATTTTGCATCCCCGCCGTTGGAGACATCATGGGTATGATATATAGAGAGGCTCATGGATCCAGTGTTGCCTACCATCCAGGATCTACAATGATGTATCGTGATTTGAAGCAGATTGCCTGGTGGTATAGGATGAAGAGTGATATAGCCTGATTTTTTGTTAAGTGCCACACTTGCAAGCGTGTGAAGGCCGATCACGGAAGGCCTGGTGGCAAGTTGACTCAGTTAGAGATCCCGACTTGGAAGTAGGAATGTATTTCTATGGACTTCATTACGGGCTTACCGAAATCTCCAAGGGGATTTGATTCTGTTTGGGTTATAGTGGATAGACTGACGAAGTGTGCTCACTTCGTGTCGTATAAGATTGATTATCCGATGAAGAAGATAGCAGAGCTGTACTTGAATGAGGTCATCAGATTGCACGGTGTGCCTGTTAGCATCATTTCTGATCGAGACTCCCGGTTTACTTCTAGCTTTTGGCAGAGTCTGCAAGAGGGTTTGGGTACAGATCTGAGGTATTCTACTGCTTACCACCCACAGAACAATGGGCAGACAGAGCGGGTGAACCAGATAGTTTAGGATATGATCATATGCTACATTCTAGACCATGGAGGAGCGTGGGATGAGTGGTTGCGACTTATGGAGTTTGCATACAATAACAGTTATAAAGAAAGTTTGCAAATGGCTCCGTTTGAAGCTTTGTATGGAAGGCGCTGCAGAACTCCCCTATTTTGGGCTGAGGCAGGTGAGAGACCCTTGTTGGGTCAGGATTCGCTTGAGGAGATGGAAGTCACAGTGAAGCTTATTCGAGAAAAGCTTCATATAGCTCATGAGAGATATGAGAAGAACGCCAACCGGCGCAGGTATGACTTGGAGTTTTCTGTAGGGGATCTTGTGTTTCTTAAGGTTTCCCCGATGGTTGGTGTTAATAGGTTCGGTAAGAATCTGAAATTGGACCCGAGGTATGTGGGCCCGTTTAAGATTGTTGAACGGATTGGCGTGTCAGCATATAGGTTGGATTTGCCAGCAAACTTCCCAGGTGTTCATAACGTATTTCATATAAGCCAATTACGGAAGTGTGTGCGTAGCAGTGGGCAAGTCTTGGATGTTGTGCCCCAGTTGGAGCCTAATCTCTCTTTTGTTGAAGTGCCGGTCTGCATTTTTGATACTCAAAATCGGGTGCTACGGATGAAGTCCATCCCGTTGGTCAAAGTTCTATGGAAGAATCATGATTTGGAAAGCGCGACTTGGGAGATAGAGTCGGCTATGAGGGAGGCTCACCCTCAACTGTTCCCCTGATTGGATTGGTATGTTTTCTTCTTGTAATGTTTGGCTTGTTACTTTTCCTTCTATAGTAGAGGTGTTGTGCGTAAAGTTTCGGGACGAAACTTTCTTTTAGGGGGAGTGACTGTAACGCCCCCGATTTTTCTGCGATTATTTAATTCTCGTTTGGCATTACGTCGACGCATCTTCTTGGCTTGTGTTATCTGTTGAGTGTGGTCTTAACTCCTTAGAACTGAGTGACCTATTTTTTAGTTTATTGGCAAAATCTCCCTAGCAAGCCGGGTCATTTTGGGTGACCCGGTGTGGTCTCTCGGGGGATGCTTGTGTTTTGACTTTGGGTGGGTATAACTCGAGTTCCGTTCGTCGAAAGTTAATTTTGACTTCGCCGTTGTGTTCGTAGCGTGGATATTTAGCTACGGTGCGAATTTCGTCGAATTCCGAGGATGTTCGATTTTCGCGTCGTTTTGTATTTTATGAAAAATAAAACTATTTAATAAATATTATATTAATTATTATTTTGAAAGGGTGCGGGTGCTTGGTGGTTTTTGCCTTGTCTTATTACACCTTATTTAATTAATTAGCTATTAAGATTAATAAGGGTGCTATATATAGGATAGTTTAGACTTAAGAGAAACCGCTCTTGTTCACCTTCTTCCCCCGCCCGCAGCGCCTGTTCGCGGAAAATAGAGAAACCGCCAGAACTGCTCCCCTTCGGACGCTGATTCCGGGAGCATTTATGGACGAAATTCGATTCCGAAAGCGGATTTGGATTGCTCTCGCCTAGACCTTCATTCCTACGGTAAGAAATTCAGTTTTCGTGGTGTTTCTAGGTGTCTCGAATTTCATGGGTTGTCCGTTTCCGCAATTAAAGCTCCAGATTTCTGCTTTAGGTGTTGTTGTTGCTGGTGCTGAGTGGGAATAAGGGAGGCCGACCAAGCTTCGCTGGAAATCGAGGCAAGTGGTGTTCTTGCCCTTGCCTAGTATTGTTTTCTTTCTCTCTTTGTTCTTGTGGCCGTAGAAAAGCTTGTCTAGACTTTTGCTATGATAATAAAGCCCTGTTAGCCCTAGGGTAGAAACCCAATTCTTTGCTTGAAATCAGGTATAAACTTCCTACTGTAAGCATTCCTGTACGGCTTTTACCTAAAACAGTCGGGGTTCTATATTGTTAGAATAATATTATTGCTACAGTATTAATCTTGCTGGTATCAAGTTGGAGTAGAGTTAAGGCTCGACGTTGAGTATGGTGCAAACACTCAGCGCCTGGGTTGTTAGGCTCGGCATTGAGTGTGGTGCACACACTCAACGCCTGGGCTGTTATGCTCGGCGTTGAGTGTGGTGCACACACTCAACGTTTAGAATGTTCGGGTGTGGCGTTGAGTGTGGTGCACACACTCAAAGCCATAGCCTTGTTGGTCTATTCTTTTGCGGCTAAGTATCATGGCATTGAGTGAGTTGACCTCACTCAACGCCATGGATGTCTAGGCGTTGAGTGAGGCGGGCTCACTCAACGCCGAAGCCAATCCACACGGTTATGTCAGATGGCATTGAGTGAGTGGGCCTCACTCAACGCCATGACAGTTTAGGCGTTGAGTGAGGTGGGCTCACTCAACGCCGCAGCCCTTTCTTGCGGTTTAGTATTTTGGCGTTGAGTGAGTCGACCTCACTCAACGCCAAAATTGTTTTGGCGTTGAGAGAGGTGGACTCACTCAACGCCACAGTTAGCTTTTGCGGCTAAGTGTTAAGGCGTTGAGTGAGTGAACCTCACTAAACGCTGTAGCTATTTCTGCGTTGAGTGAGGTTAGCTCACTCAACGCCATAGCCTGTGTTGCTTAAGGCATTGATGGAGTAGTCCTCACTCAACGTCTTAGCTATTTTGGCGTTGAGTGAGGTTAGCTCACTCAACGCCATAGCCTGTGTTGCTTAAGGCATTGAGGGAGTGGACCTCACTCAATGCCGTAGTTGTTTTGGTGTTGAGTGAGGTTAGCTCACTCAACGCCATAGCCTGTATTGCTAAAGGCGTTGAGGGAGTGGACCTCACTCAACGTCGTAGCTGTTTTGGCATTGAGTGAGGTTAGCTCACTCAACGCCACAGCCTGTGTTGCTAAAGGCGTTGAGGGAGTGGACCTCACTCAACGCCGTAGCTGTTTTGGCATTGAGTGAGGTTAGCTCACTCAACGCCATAACCTGTGTTGCTGAAAGCGTTGAGGGAGTGTACCTCACTGAACGTCGTAGCTATTTTGGCGTAGAGTGAGATTAGCTCACTCAACGCCACAGCCAGTGTTGCAGAAGGCGTTGAGTGAGTGAACCTCACTCAATGCCATAGCTTTTTTGGCATTGAGTGAGGTTAGCTCACTCAACGCCACCATTTTTTTAGGCGTTGAGTGAGTGGGGCTCACTTAATGACATGTCGTGTTGAGCCATCTCAATGCTTTTCTCTTGCTTTGATTTTCTCTCCCGAGTGAATTTCCTTTGGTTTTGAGGTTCCTTGTCGGCTATGTTTTTCCAAAGTCCGAATCGTGGGTTGTGGTTAGTAGTGTGGTTTTAAGCTCTTAATAGGGGTGAAGTTGTGTGACTTAGCCGTGGCCACACTTTTATGTTTTTCCAGGTACGGGCTGGGCAAGTTGGCTGGAGGTCTTTAGTGCTTTCACATGTAGACCCTTGAGCCTTGTTTCTTGGAAATGGTGGTTGGGGGACTGAGTTTGCCTCCAACCCTGATCCGCGTTATTTTTGCTAATGCCATCTCTCACAACTAAGGGTGTTAGACGTTTCTTCCATTGTAATTTGCAACGTTTTGGGCTCATGATAGCCTTGTAAACTCTACAGGATTTTTGGGAAGGGTTGTTGATAGTGTTAACTTCAAGACAACCTAAACACCTAGAGGGGGGGGGGGGGGGGTGAATAGATTCTTTTCCTTGTTTTAACTTAAGGAAGAATTTAACTTCAGTTCTTTAATATAAATCAGATATCTCTACAGTTAACACAACACATGCAATCACAGAGTCTAAAATAACACAAGCATCACAGATTGCACAGAGATTTAAAGTGGTTCCCAAAGGTCTGGGTACATCAACTTTCCCCCTTCACCTATCTAGCAGTGTGCTAGATTCGGCCTAACTTCTTCCTTATTCTTAGATCCACAGATCTTACAGCTCAGAACCTTGAAAGGTTCCTACAACTCAGGTTAACAGCCCTACCTCAGCCTTACCACAAGACCTACAACTTAGAGAACAAAATCTCCTACACTAAGGCTCAATCAGCCCTACCACTCAGAGATCAAAATATCCTACACTCAGGCTCAAACAGCCTTACCACTATAAGAATTAAATTTCCTACACTCAGCCTTTATAACACAAGCTTACAACTCAGATCTTTGAAAAGATCCTACAGAATTATAAAAGTAATTTGATGGTCTCTTACCCTTATTGAGAGAGAAAAGATAAGAGAATTCTTGATCAGCTTCTTGATGAGGCTGATGACTGAAATCAACCTGTGCTTAGCTTTCTTCAAAGCTTCTTGAATCTGAACTTAGTTGGGTTGATCTCCCTTGAAGTTGACTGACTGCCAGCTTCCTTCTTGGATTCTAGATATGGATCTGGATCTTCTTAGTAGATTAGTTTAGGATCTACTTCTTAAGAGACTTGTGATTGTCTCCTTCTTGACCTCAAAATATCCGGAGCTCTCTCTCCCCAAACCTTCTGAAGTTACTTCTGAATTCTGGAATGAATTCCCCTTAGACAAAATCTCAGTGGTTGAACACTTCAGAATGTCTTCTTAGATCTTCTCACGAAGATCTTCTTCTGTAACTTGCACTTTCTTGATCAGAGATCAATCTCACAATAGTTGTGTTAGTTGTGTGTATTATCACCATCTTTCTTCTTCTGAATCCATCTATATATAGACTTCATCCATGGTAACCGGTTGATCCGGTTTCTAACTAACTTCTGACAAGTTTGACAGCTTCAGTAAACCTGTTGTAACTCACAGTTGTCAAGTACTCAAACAGTTCTTGAGCCTTTGTATGTGTCAGCAAAGCGTCGAGATTGACTATCACAAAGTGTCGAGACAAACTATCAATATGTGTCGACACATGTGACTGAAGTGTCGACACAGACTTTGGTGTTGTCAAAATAGCTGCCTTGATGTAGACACAGCTTCTTGACACTGTATCTTGAGAATGTGTCGACACTGATTATTTGTGTCGACACAATCACTACTTCACTTTTCAGCACTCGATATTGTTGAAACACTGCTGAGTGTCGACACAAGTCCTGTGTGTCGATATAGTTGATGTAGACTAAGAATTCTATGCGTCGACACTGCCTTCAGGTGTTGACACAGTTGATGTCGACTCTGCTTCTGTGTGTCGACATTGCCTCCCGGTGTCGACACTATTGATGTCGACTATAATCTTCTGTGTGTCGACACAGCTTCTTCTAGTGTCGACACTGCTTCCCCAAGTGTCGACACAGGCTTTCTTAAGTGTCGACACATGGACTTAGAAACTTTTCTCTGCTAAGTGAGTCTTCTCAAAAATCAGGTACACATTTTCCAATATACTAAACAATCTCCCCCCTATTTGGAGAAGTCATAACCCTTTTGTCAATGATATACACCACTTATGATAAATAAACATGATGATGTGTATTACCATTATTTAACAGGGTAACTTATAAACAAAACAAATAATCATATTCACATCACAGAATAAAGATGCAAATTAAATGAACATGGAACAGTGTTTTGTTTATCATATCAAAAAGTTTCTTAACACTTGATTACATAGATTTCTTAATAACCAAGAATTACATAGTTCTAGAAATATCTAGTAAAACTAAACTAAGGTTGGGCTGGCTCCCTGATGACTATTCCTTTTCCTGATTTAATCTGAGCCTGCACAAAAGGTTCTGTATCTTCAATGAGCTTCTTGCCTTTCAAATTAGCCTTCTTTTGTGCTACAACCTTAATCCTTTGCCTTTCAAAGTAATGAAAAGGCTTAGGGAAATACTTGCTAGGATCCTGTGCATTAGGAGGTAGCTTCCCAATCTTGGCCTTCCTTCTGTATTGAACAATGGCTTTTTGCCAAGCCTCATACTTCTGCCACTCCTGCTCATTGTACCATTTACCCCTTTCATGAACTTGGTCTTTTAGAGCTTTCCAGGAAGTTAATATGATATTTCTAGAAGTGGGGCTCCATTGCTCAAAATCAGGTTTCAACTCTGCCTGCTCTCTAAATCTTTTCTTTGATAATTGAGTATCTTGCTGAGCTTTCAGACCAGCTTCTGACATATCTACCTTTTCAATAAAAACATTAGTAACTTATTGTGGAGGGCTGTACATAGACTGAACTTGTTGATGTATCATCTCAAGATTTGCAGGGGGTAAATAACTTGGGCAACCTCAGGTTGATCACCTTCAAGTTGAGCTGGTTGCACACCTTACTTAGCCACATTATCATCATCACATAAGGGTGGATATCCTAGAGTGGCTCTAATGCTGTTTGTTACCCATTTGGCATGATCAGAGCTAGCATATACTATCACCCTCTCCTCCTTTATGACTTCTCTGGCCACATGCTCTCTCAAATCATCTTTTTGAAATCTGATTTGCCCATCCAGGTAATTGACACCATCCTTAAAAAATGGCTTTAACTTTATAAGCTGATAAGAAATTATTTTCTGAGAAGTTGTAATAGCTGTCTTAAAGGAATCCAATGCTTCCTGTAGCTTCTTATCAAAGTCTTCTTTCTCCTTATTTCTTGCCTCAGTCAGTACAATAACTGTATTCCTTACTTCAGTGACTATCTCATTGTGAGATTCAGTCAGATTGTCATTCATTCTTATTTGATTTTCAAGGACATAGCCTTGTTTGACAGCAATTTCATCCACTTATTTCTTGATCTCAGCTTGTTGCTTTGCTAGAAAGACTACAGCATTGCCCCCCTTGTGGAAGCAATCTGTCATTTCTTTCTTATTCTGGTTGACATCAAATCTGATTGACTTTATGTCTTGGACTAGATCAAATTGAAGAGCCTTATGGCTTTCTGATCTGCTAAAATGCGGCTCTCTTTATTTTTAGATGAGTGGGGTTTTATTTTGTAAAGAAAAAAGAAGAGCGTTTTGTTTTGTTAGAAACCGAGTTTTAACGAGAGGGAGGCAAGTGCACCTATCGCGTGTAGTACAGGATATTCCGTGTGTGGAATATCGGGGTCGTATTGTTCTCGGGGCCGGCTTAGCTATATCTACTCTTTCCCTGAAAGCCTATATTCTACCGATAATATTTTAGGTTTTATATAAAAAAGGAAAATGACGAACATAAAAATAAAAATAATACAGAAAATGAAAGCAGGAAATAAAGTGCAGAAGGGCGACGAAGAACTCGGCGCGACGATATCAAAAAGAGAATTAGAACTAAAATAACTTTTAATAAAAAGAGATCCTGATTTTCAAATTAATTAAGGCGGAGACTCGGCCGTGGAGGTTCCATAAGAATGAGCTCACTTATCTCTAGGACTATCGCTCACCTGAACGCTAAGACTATTCGACCGATCGCTAGACCGACGAAGGATTCCTCTTAACGCCCGCATTACGCTGAGAACCCCGCTATTGGGTGGGGAACCCAATCCGGTAGAGTCGCGCGCCTCCTCTCTCGAGGGTTAGCGCGGAGCTCTCTTTACCCAAGGGCGATCGGTCCATACGTACGGCCTCTCGGCGTTGCGTATGGATAACGAAAATAGAGCCCGCACATCGATATGCGGTCCTACGCGTCGTTAACCCGGGGAAAACCTTAAGAAATTTAATTAAATAGAAAACAGGACCTTTAATTATTTAAAGCTACTTTATCTGTCCCAATGCTCTTCGATATCGAGGGCTAAGGGCGGTTAGCCACTCATCAGAATGGGGACACTTACACTAGAAAGCAGAAAAGAAAGCTGTAAAAAAGCAGTAAAGGAAAGCTGAAAATTGCAAGTCCTACTCAAACGAGTAGGACTGAAGAAAGCAGTAAATGCGAATCCCGGCTCAAATGAGTGGGCGGGGGTAAATTTATACTCATACACACACACACACTCTACAGAAATGAAACGCACTCACGCACTCTACTTGAAAGAAAACACACGCACGCACTCTAAGTTTTCCTACTCAAATGAGTAGGAAGAAAATGAAAGCAGTAAAAAGACAAGTCCCACTCAAGCGAGTGGGCGGAAAATGAAAGCAGAGCGCCATTTAACTCTTAACGAGTAGGCGGAAATAAATGCATACGCACACACTCTACAGAAATTGAAATAAAGATATAAAATCTAACTCATACACGCACGCACACTTACTAAAATAAGAAAAAGCAAAGTGACTGAAAAATTAAAACAACTGCATTTCTACCGCTAGAATGCGGTAGAAATGCATAAAAAGTTAAAATAAAAATTAACCGGACAAAAAGTTTTGAAAATTAAAACGAAAAGCTAAATGCTCGGAAAATTAAAACGACTGCATTTCTACCGCTAGAATGCGGTAGAAATGCATAAAAAGAGAAAATAAAAAATAAACGGAGCGAAAGGTTTTGCAAATAAATGCAAAATGGAAGTTGGCGAAAAATTAAAGCAAGTGCATTTCTACCGCTAGAATGCGGTAGAAATGCATAAAAAGTGCAAATAAAAATAAACTAAAGCTAAACGGGAGCGGAAAATGAGAATAAAATGGGCATTACAACGGCTAGTAAATGCGATAAAATCCTTAACTAAACTAAGTTATAAAGCTGAAAAAGATAAAACATGAAAAGAACAAAAAAGGGGAACGAAAAAATTACTTAAGTTAGGGCGCTTCAAAATGAGATTCATGCTAAGCAAGAGAGAAAATAAACTATTTTTATAAAATAAAAAGCTATTACAAACTAAGGGAGGGGGGAGAAATTCTCCTTACATAAGCATGAGAAGCCATTTGGGCAGCACCTAGCCTAAGGAATTTGGACCAAAAAGTGGACAGAAATCTCATACAGCAGCTGCCCTTTTATAGGCAAAATTTCGGGTCGGTCACGCCCTAGGTCACGGGCGTGACAGGGGGGCGTGACAGTACTGTTTATGAGCTGATTGGTGATTTGACTGGAGCTTTGACTTCGGCTGAAAATGTGGCGGTCACGCCCCAGGTCACGGGCGTGACAGGTGTCAGTCACGGGCGTGACAGGGGCGTGACGGGGAGCTGGAACTGCTGAGTTGACGGGAGCTTTGACTTCGGGCGGTCGACGTGGCGGACACGGGCGTGACAGGATTGTCACGGGCGTGTAAGGGGGGGGGGGGCGTGACCGGGACAGCTGGCAGCTCGATGTCGGCAACGTTGACTGTTTGACTAAGCTTGCGGGTCGACCTCGACACGGGCGTGACAAGCCTTGACACGGGCGTGACATTGGGCGTGTCGGGCTCGGGTTAGTGAAATTGCATGGTTTGACTGGCTGATTGCGTTTGAGAGCCTGACACGCCCGTGTCGGGGGGTGACACGGTCGTGACATGGCCGAAAAAATGATTTTCTGGAAAAATTCAGAAAACAAAAATGCTAAGTTAGAAAATAAAAAATTACAAAAAAGAAACAATTTATTAAATAAAACAAGCTAAAAACTATGAAAATAAATTAAAATGACAAAATAAATACACTAAAAAAATAAGTATATTTACAACTCATCACTTTCATCTACATATTTTTCAAGAGCCAATCTCTGCTCATCAAACTTTACTTGTAAATCAACCAACAATTTGCTGTAATCAATCTCAGGGGCTGGTTGTGATGTAGTTGCTTGCAAAGCCTTCTTATAGGTCTGGCTTCTCCTCTTAAAAACCATTAGTTTTCTTTTCTTAACACTTGCTACCTCCTCATCCTCTGAATAAGAAGAACTAGCAATATCAACTCTTTCTTTAGGACTAGAAGGCATCTCCTTATCAGTCCTATGCTGCACTTTCTCAATATTAGCTTGCTCCCCCTCAACTGCTGCTCCCTCTATGTCTGGAAACAACTCTTCCATAGTGAATTCTTGTTGAGTGTGAACTGCTTTTTCTGGAGCATCAGCAACCACAGATGTATCCTCCATGATCATATATAGTGCTGGACTATTGACATGAGGAGTGTCAATAATAGCTTGTGAATCAATTTCACTTCCCAAGTGAATTCTTTCTTCCTCTTGTCCTTGTGCAGAATGTTGCTCCCCCTGCAACTGTGCATTCTCAGCATTGTCCTATACTTGTGCAACATCTAGCTCCCCCTGCACTTGTGCACTAGTTGTGTCTTTCTGCACTTGGTCATGCTCAGTATTGTCAGGTATTGGTGATTGTACTGCAGTCCCTTAGTTATCCAAATCAGGTGTTTCCTTGGAGAGAACCCTATCCCATCTGGATATGATCCTGATGTCCATCCTTCTCATATGATTTATCTTAGTTCCTGGAAGCTGATGCATTACCTCTGGAATCGCTCCAGCCAGGTATAAGCTCATCAATCTAGCCAAATTAGGCTTCTTGATTCCTTCCTTTATTTTCTCAAACAAAACTGCAGACCAGTCTGTATTAATCTTGTAGATTATTCTTGTCATCAGACTGAACATAAAGGCAGATAGCCTATCATGTCCTCCTAGTTTACACAAAATCACCTTCCCTACTACTTCAGATAGAAACTTTCCTTGTTGATTCATACCTTTTCTGTTGATTGCTGCTCCAATCTTCATGGCTGGATCTAATCCACACCAATGAAGGGCCTCCCTTGTCTTTGAGGCTGGGACCTCTTCTTCATCCTGAATTTTTGGTAGGTGAAGTGTAACACCCCAAATATCCCCAAATGACAAAATGGAGATTTTGTAGGCTGACACGGCCTTGGACACGGGCGTGTCCCAGGGCGTGTCTTACTTGGGTTGCTCGGGGTCGTTTACTCAACAAATTGTTCTTGACAATTGTTGAGGGGGGGGGGGGGGCTGACACGCCCGGCGATACGGGCGTGTCGGGGGGCGTGTCCAGCCAGGTGTTGTGTGTGTTGGCCAGCGACTTGCAGGCGGCAAGGTCGGGCGGCGTGTCGCTTGACACGGCCTGGGACACGGGCGTGTCCCAGGGCGTGTCTGGGGCGTGTCCGACACGTGTCCATCCTGGGCGTGTCGAGTTGTCGACCTGGCGGTTGGCGGTCGACAAGCAGCGACACGGCCTGGAACACGGGCGTGTTCCAGGGCATGTCCAGGCTTGGTCGACGAGAGTGGGGGCAGCGGTCGATGTCGACGATAGTCGAGCTTGAAGGACACGGCCATGGACACGGGTGTGTGCCTTGGCCGTGTACTTCTCGGGTTGTTTTGGCAATTGTGTGTGGCCGTGTTACAGGGGTAACACGGGCGTGTCGATTGACTGACACAGGCGTGTCAGGTCGGACACGGGCGTGTCCAAGCCCGTGTTCTGGTATCTTTTGAGTCGGTTGCTAACCTACTGGGGGTACACGGCCTGTGACACGGGCGTGTCACAGGGCGTGTCAGGCCTTCTGAAATGTTTTTCAGAGCAGATCTCGGCCGTTCGTTTCCTTCTATTTGGATCTTGTGGTCCAAAGCCTTTCCAACTTCTATATGGCCGTGGATTGAGATGAAATCTCATTCTCACTTAGCCATTCTCTTTCTAAAGAGAAGAAAGAGAGGAGAGCTTGGAGGAGGAGCTTTCCGGCTGCCGGTGGAGCTTCGTTGGTCCGGATCGAGAGCGGAGTTCAGCGTTGCGGAGGCAAGGCCGCTGCGGTGATTTCCATCCGGCTAGTTCTTCCATAGCGCCGAAGCGATCGTCAAGGGTAATGGTCTTTCTTCCTTGGGTAGGTGAAGCCCTTTGTTTATGCATGTGCATGGGATCCTCTATCAAGAGATGGAAAAGCGTAAGCGATTCCAGCAGGTGAGTCTGCATCTAGAGCCAGAAGTATGTAGTACGGCATAGGCATGCTGTGTCAAGCCCATCCAGACGTATGTCGGGATTGGTGATGTTTATATTGCGAACCGGAGAAGACTCCGTGTATTCATTGTTTAGCCTACGGAGATGGTGAGGATGATGTGCTTGGTGTGAAGGATGCTTTGCATAGCTCCTTTGGTTGCATGCTTGTTAAGAGCTGGTTGTTGGAGTGCGGACACCTCTGAGTGGGTGGGCGCGTGAGGTCTTCAACAGGGGTTTGGAGGCTTATGCCCATTCCACCAAGTGGCGATGTTAAGATCGGGTGAGCGGTCGATTGGTAGCAAAGCAGCAGGGCGAATTCCCTAGGCTTGTTACACTATGGGGGTAGGTCGACTGGTAGTGCTCACGGGTTTTGGTGAGGTGCGTACCTCTGAGTGAGACGGGTGCGTGAGGTCTTCAACAGGGGTTTGGAGGCTTATGCCCGCCTACCAAGTACAAACCATAAAGGTGCCCTGAGTGCACGGAGCGTCTGGCATTGAGGCCGGCGTTTGTGATGTTGTGTGTGATATATATATTGTGATTGCTATACATGCAGGGAAGGAACCACTGCCCCAGGTAAGGGGTAGGGTCGTTATAATTGGTCAGCTGAATGCTGACCGTTGCTTTGTTTATCACCCATGGGGTGGACGTCCATATGCAGGTGTTGCGGGCTGATTGGATTGAGCGGGCAGAAGCCCATGCTACTGGTAAGCCCTTGAAGGCCGTGCGAAGTGTTGGATTTCATGTGTGGCCGGCCTGCGTGCCGATGTATGAACTTATATATTTGTAAAGAGAAACCTGTAAGGCCTTAAGGCCGTGTGCGGTGTACTCGTGTAAACATTCCTGGTGTTATATATAAATGTGATATTTATATAGTATGGACATTCATTGATATGAGTTCTGTAACTTAAAATCTTCCGCTAGAATGCTCTGAGTTAGGATGCGTGTATAAAGGTTTTTGATACTCTCTAGTGACTCTCTCGTCTGTCTGTGAAATATGGCGTGGGGCCCCGGCCGGACCCTCTGTTATATTCCATGTGACGAATGGGGGCGTTACAATTTTGGTATTAGAGGTTAGGGTTGAGTTGGGAGCGCATAATTGAACTCAAGAATGTCCACTAGGAATGTGTGTGTGTCTATTCGGTTTGTTTGCCGTTTTAGCATGGAGAGTAATGCTTTCTTGTTCACCTATAGGTGACAAGGAGTGGAGCTGGGCAGTCGGAGCCCCAGCGTTCGGATGAGAGTGCGGCACCAGCTGAGGTGCCTACACCTCCCCCTTCTGCGAAAACGGTGCGCTTAGTTGCGGAGGTGATCTTTGCCATGCTTCAGGCACAACCATTCGGGCAAGCGAGGCCTGCTGTGGCGCCAGTACAGGTTGGTGCGAGGCAAGAGCATGTTGAGGTTCCGGTTGCTGTGCAAGCAGCGGACGAGCAACTGAAGCAATTTATGGAGTTTAATCCGCCTATGTTTGTCGGGACGACGTCTCCAACAGAGGAAGAGGATTGGCTCTCCAGAGTGAAACGAATCCTAGCTGCGCTCAGGATTAGTGAGGAGCAGAAAGTCCCGTTAGCCACTTTCCTACTGGAAGGAGAGGCGAGGCTTTGGTGGGATGAGATCGAGTTGCACCAATTGAGAGGTAGAGACCTGGGCGACATATCGATGGACGAATTCTCCGAATTATTCTGGGCGAAATACTTGCCAATGTCACAGAGAATTGCAATGGAAAATGAATTTCAGCGCCTGGTGCAGGGTGATAAGACCGTAGACGATTACCTGCATGAGTTTACCAGACTTGGTCAGTATGCGGGATCGACGTTTGCGGAAGAGGCGCGAAAGACGAATAGGTTCTATGAAGGACTGCGTGATGAGCTGCGGTTGGCACTCCCGAGTTCAGTGAACCAAGGATTTCAAGCGTTGGTACATACCGCTAGTGCACTGGAGAAGGATTTGAAGCGGGTGCGGGAGAAGAAGAATGCGGCAGTGGAAAAGTCTGAATTTAAAGTTCCGCAATCAGAGCAATCAGATTTGAGGAAACGTGATAAGAAGCGGTTCAGGCCTGCTGAACAAAACTCGGATGTTGCGTCAGGAGTTACGTTTGAGCAAGGACGAAATGGGCCGCGTACATGCTTCATTTGTGGGAAGCAAGGGCATATCGCCCGATTTTGCTGGAGTGGTGGTGAAAAGAAGGCAGGTGTGTCCTATGAAGAGAAGGGCAAAGCCGTGGCAGAATCATCTGCATCGCGGGCGCAACCTCGAATTTACACTCTTGAGTTGCAGGAGCCGCAAAGTGCAAACCAAGCAGAACAGCAAATCCGTGCTTTGGACTTAATGGAAGCCGCGAAACGGATTCTGCGAGATGCGGAGAAGCCGAAATAAAGTGAAGTTGCACTTTATTATCTTTTGTTATATTGTATGTATGTATGTATGTATCTATGTTTGTGACAATCAGTTGTGGTGGTACGATTCCATGGGGCGAGACAAGCTGCGGCCTCTGAACTCTAAACCTGGATCGTTTTGGTTTGTATCGCATAGCGTGGTTGTGTTGATACATCTGTGTTGCGCTAAATTTCGGGGCGAAATTTCTTTAAGGGGGGAAGGATTGTAACACCCCAAATATCCCCAAATGACAAAATGGAGATTTTGTAGGCTGACACGGCCTGGGACACGGGCGTGTCCCAGGGCGTGTCTTACTTGGGTTGCTCGGGGTCGTTTACTCAACAAATTGTTCTCGACAATTATTGAGGGGGGGGGGGGGGGGGCTGACACGCCCGGCGACACGGGCGTGTCGGGGGCGTGTCCAGCTAGGTGTCGTGTGTGTTGGCCAGCGATTTGCAGGCGGCAAGGTCGGGCAGCGTGTCGCTTGACACGGCCTGGGACACGGGCGTGTCCCAGGGCGTGTCTGGGGCATGTCCGACACGTGTCCATCCTGGGCGTGTCGAGTTGTCGACCTGGCGGTTGGCGGTCGACAAGCGGCGACACGGCCTGGAACACGGGCGTGTTCCAGGGCGTGTCCAGGCTTGGTCGACGAGAGTGGGGCAGCGGTCGATGTCGACGATAGTCGAGCTTGAAGGACACGGCCATGGACACGGGCGTGTGCCTTGGCCGTGTACTTCTCGGGTTGTTTTGGCAATTGTGTGTGGCCGTGTTACAGGGGTAACACGGGCGTGTCGATTGACTGACACAGGCGTGTCAGGTCCGACACGGGCGTGTCCAAGCCCGTGTTCTGGTATCTTTTGAGTCGGTTGCTAACCGACTGGGGGTACACGGCCTGTGACACGGGCGTGTCACAGGGCGTGTCTGGCCTTCTGAAATGTTTTTCAAAGCAGATCTCGGCCGTTCGTTTCCTTCTATTTGGATCTTGTGGTCCAAAGACTTTCCAACTTCTATATGGCCGTGGATTGAGATGAAATCTCATTCTCACTTAGCCATTCTCTTTCTAAAGAGAAGAAAGAGAGGAGAGCTTGGAGGAGGAGCTTTCCGGCCGCCGGTGGAGCTTCGTTGGTCCGGATCGAGAGCGGAGTTCAGCGTTGCGGAGGCAAGGCCGCTGCGGTGATTTCCATCCGGCTAGTTCTTCCATGGCGCCGAAGCGATCGTCAAGGGTAACGGTCTTTCTTCCTTGGGCAGGTGAAGCCCTTTGTTTATGCATGTGCATGGGATCCTCCATCAAGAGATGGAAAAGCGTAAGCAATTCCAGCAGGTGAGTCTGCATCTAGAGCCGGAAGTATATAGTACGGCATAGGGATGCTGTGTGAAGCCTATCCAGACGTATGTCGGGATTGGTGATGTTTATATTGCGAACCGGAGAAGACTCCGTGTATTCATCGTTTAGCCTACAGAGATGGTGAGGACGATGTGCTTGGTGTGAAGGATGCTTTGCATAGCTCCTTTGGTTGCATGCTTGTTAAGAGCTGGTTGTTGGAGTGCGGACACCTCTGAGTGGGTGGGAGCGTGAGGTCTTCAACAGGGGTTTGGAGGCTTATGCCCATTCCACCAAGTGGCGATGTTAAGATCGGGTGAGCGGTCGATTGGTAGCAAAGCAGCAGGGCGAATTCCCTAGGCTTGTTACACTACGGGGGTAGGTCGACTGGTAGTGCTCACGGGTTTTGGTGAGGTGCGTACCTCTGAGTGAGACGGGTGCGTGAGGTCTTCAACAGGGGTTTGGAGGCTTATGCCCGCCTACCAAGTACAAACCATAAAGGTGCCCTGAGTGCACGGAGCGTCTGGCATTGAGGCCGGCATTTGTGATGTTGTGTGTGATATATATATTGTGATTGCTATACATGCAGGGAAGGAACCACTGCCCCGGGTAAGAGGTAGGGTCGTTATAATTGGTTAGCTGAATGCTGACCGTTGCTTTGTTTATCACCCATGGGGTGGACGTCCATATGCAGGTGTTGCGGGCTGATTGGATTGAGCGGGCAGAAGCCCATGCTGCTGGTAGGCCCTTGAAGGCCGTGCGAAGTGTTGGATTTCATGTGTGGCCGGCCTGCGTGCCGATGTATGAACTTATATATTTGTAAAGAGAAACCTGTAAGGCCTTAAGGCCGTGTGCGGTGTACTCGTGTAAACATTCCTGGTGTTATATATAAATGTGATATTTATATAGTGTGGACATTCATTGATATGAGTTCTGTAACTTAAAATCTTCCGCTAGAATGCTCTGAGTTAGGATGCGTGTATAAAGGTTTTTGATACTCTCTAGTGACTCTCTCGTCTGACTGTGAAATATGGCGTGGGGCCCCGGTCAGACCCTCTGTTATATTCCATGTGACGAATGGGGGCGTTACATGAAGAATCTTTCTTAAACTTTTAAGAGTAAGTTTGACTTTATTACCATGAACTGTTGATTTTATCTTGAGGCCAGTGGAATCCACTGTTGCAGCAGCATAGAATTCAAATACTTCTTTCTTCTAGATCTTTGTAGGTTCAGAAACGAGAAACTCTAACCCAGAATCAGTAACTAGGGTAATGACCCATTTAATCTCTGTCGCTGCATCCTCAAAAGCATTTCGCACCAGCTCGTAGCCTTCGTTGATGTTATCTTCAATCTATGGCGCCATTGGAAATGAGAGAAATCTTGAATTGAGAGAAGAGAGTTTGTCGATACATGGGTTTAGTCTCGAAAATCTGGTGAGCGTGTCGACAGAATATTTTCTCGACCTATTTATACCCTTTCAAACAAAGGAGGTCAAAAGGCGGGCAAAAACTGTCTAAATGTGTCGACACTGTTGGAAAGTGTCGACACGTACTTCTATTGTCTTGACCACGGCGCTGACTACTATGTGTCGACACCAATTGATGATATGTTGACACTGGACATACTTAGTAGACCATCAGAAATTCTTTGTCGACTCTTAATGCAAGTGTCGACACAATTTCTGGAAGTGTCGACACCATCACTCTGGTTGTGTCGACATAACTTTTCTGGATGTGTCGACACTTTGTCCCTTAGGTGTCGACACAATCGACTCTGTGTCATTTCCCTGAATTGTCGACACAACTCCTCTATGTCGACACATTATTACTGAATGAGTCGACACAATTTTACTTAGCCACAAATGTTAATCTAACATATGGTCAACATTCCTAATTCAATTTTAAATCTATTGAATTTTGTTTCATAAAGAGGCTTAGTAAATATATCTACAATTTGATAATCTGTCTTAACAAACTCTAGTGAGATGCCCTCTTTCTCTACATGTTCTCTAAGAAAATGGTATCTTATTTCTATATGCTTAGTCCTACTATGTGAAACAGGATTATTAGCAATAGAAATAGCACTAGTAGAATCACAAAACAAAGGTGTTCTACTTACCTGAATACCATAGTCTTCTAGCTGATGTTGAATCCACAACAGTTGTGCACAACAACTTCCTGCTGCCACATATTCAGACTCAGCTGTTGAAATTGCCACACTGGTCTGCTTCTTACTGCTCTAAGATATCAATCTTCCTCCTAGAAATTGACATGTACCTGTAGTACTTTTTCTATCTTCTTTGCAACCTGCAAAGTCTGAATCTGAATAGCCTGTTAGTAGAAAATCTCCATTCCTAGGATACCAAAGACCTAGATTAGGTGTGCCCTTTAGATATCTCAAAATTCTCTTTACAGCAGTATAATGAGATTCTTTTGGGCATGATTGGTACCTAGTACAGACACATGTTGCATACATAATGTCTGGTATACTAGCAGTGAGATATAGTAGAGAGACAATTATTCCTCTATAAAAAGACTCATCTACAGGCTTACCTGCATCATCTTTGCATAAAGACATACTTGTTCCCATAGGATTTCTCATGGTGGAGGATGATTCCATACCATACTTCTTAATTAACTCCTTGGTGAACTTAGACTGGGATATGGACAAGCCATCTTCAGTCTGTCTTACTTGGAGTCCCAAGAAGAACTTAAGTTCCCCCATACTGCTTATTTCAAACTTCCCTTGCACAAGTTTAGCAAACTTCTTGCAAAGGTTGTTTTTTGTAGACCCAAATATTATGTCATCTACATAAATCTGGACTAAGATTATCTTACCTTTGGATTCCCTTAGGAATAGAGTTTTGTCTATTTTCCCTCTTGGGAATTTGTTGTCAATAAGGAAGGTAGACAGGGTTTCATACCAAGCCCTTGGGGCTTGCTTTAACCCATACAGAGCTTTCTTAAGTCTATAAACATAATCTGGTTTAAGAGAATCTACAAAACCTATAGGCTGCTCTACATAGACTTCTTCTTTTAAATTTCCATTCAAGAATGCTGATTTTACATCCATTTAGAATACTTTGAATCCTTGATATGCTGCATAGGCAAGGAACATTCTGATGGCTTCCAGTCTTGCTACTGGGGCAGAGGTTTGATCAAAGTCAATACGCTCTTCCTGCCTGTATCCTTTTGCAACAAGTCTTGCTTTGTTCTTCACAATGATTCCATTCTCATCCATTTTGTTCCTAAAGATCCACTTTGTTCCAATGATATTGTGGTCTCTTGGTTTAGGAACTAATTCCCAGAACTTGCATCTTCTAAACTGATTCAGCTCCTCTTGCATAACATTAATCCAATGTGGGTCTAGGATAGCTTCTTCAAATTTCTTTGGCTCCAGGGTAGATAGGAAGCTTGAGCATAACACTGTGTTCAAGTTCCTGCTTCTAGTTTGCACTCCTTGTCTTAGATCACAAATTATCTGATTTACTGGATGATCCTTTAAGTGTCTTATAGCTGGAGGTAGACTATCTTCTGGTTGAACACCTCCAGTCTCTTCAATATGCTGTACCTCTTGATGTACTTCAGTATCTAGAGAGTCCTGTACTCCCCATGGATAGTAGCCATCATTTTCCATTTGTTGATCTGCAATTGAATCTTCTATAATGGAAAGCTTGTCCATTCTCTCATTTATACCTGTTGGACTGCATGAACTACAAGGCAACTCACTGTTGATTAATCTAGTTTCATCAAATACAACATGTACAGATTCTTCTACAACCTGAGTAATCAAGTTATAAACTCTATAAGCCTTACTATTGTTGTTGTACCCAACAAATATCCCATCTTGGGATTTGGCAGTAAACTTAGTTAAATAAGACTTTCCATTGTTAATGATATAGCACTTGCAACCAAAGATCCTAAAATAGGATAAATTTGGTTTTCTACCTTTCATGATCTCATAGGGAGTCTTTTTATGGCACTTTATGATAGAAGCCCTGTTGATCACATGACATGCAGTGTTTACTGCCTTAGCCCAGAAATATTCTGGGAGAGAAGTGTCACTCAATAGAGTTCTACCAGCCTCAATCAATGTTTTATTCTTCCTTTCAACAATACCATTTTGCTGTGGTGTTATAGGTGAGGAGAATTCTTGGAAAATCCCAAATTCTTTACACAGTCTTGTCATACTTTCAGATTGAAATTCAGTGCCATGGTCACTTCTGATTTTGACCACTGTACTATCCAGTTCATTCTGAATTTGTTTGACAAAACTATGTAAAACACTTGAGGTTTCTGATTTATATCTTAGAAAGAACACCCAGGAATATCTAGAATAGTCATCTACTACCACAAAAGTGTAGACGTTCCTACCTAGACTATGAACTGGCATAGGACCAAAAAGATCCATATATAAGAGGTATAGACACCTCACTGAATTCTTGTTTTCAAGGCTATGAAAGGAGGATTTTGTCTGCTTGCCCTTTTGACAAGCTGAACATATCCCATCCTTTATACACTTAATTTGAGGACCATTCCTCACTAACTCTTTGCTAAAGAGTTGGCCAATTGTTTTGTAGTTAAGATGGGCCAGCCTCTTGTGCCATTTGACACAATGAGAGGCTCTCTCATTAGCTACAAGACAAATGGGAGAACCTTTATTCTCACACTCAAAATTGAGACAGTACACATTCCTCTTTCTATATCTTGTCAACATGATCTTTTGATCACTTAACCTTTTGATATGACATCCATTCTTAACAAATGAAATGTCTTATCCTAGATCACTCAGCTGACTTATGCTTATAAGGTTGTGTTTCAAACCCTTCACATAGGCCACTTGAGTGATAGTAATCTGGTTACTAGAGATGTTACCAAATCCTTTGATGATGCCTTTTTTAGAGCCACCAAAGATCACTTTAGGCCCATTTATGATAGGCACATACTCCTTCAACAATCCCTTTGTTCCAGTCATATGCCTGGAACATCCACTGTCCAAGTACCATATAGGGGTATGGTGACTTGGACTCACCTGCAATAAATAATTACTTTCCCTTAGAACCCAAGTAAGTCTTGGGGTCCTTGGTTCAAGTTAGCTTCATGCTTATCAAATCTACCTGCAGCTCTTCTAACAGGTAGGTTGTTGTTCTTCCTGACACTAGTGTTGTGCCAGCAATCTATAACATAATGTCCTGTCTTGCCACAACACCAACATTCATACTTATTGTATCTATTTTTAGATACATCAACTCTTTTGTATTGTGCTGGTACTGCTGCAGCTACACCCACAATTTTCTTAAAAACATGGGGTTTATGAACATGGGCTGCCTTATTGACATAACAACCCTTGCCATTCAGAACTTCAGTCTTACTATGACCTTGAGTATTCTCAAAGTCATACTTGTTAGAAGGCTCATGCACCTTTCTAAAAACTACAGGGACTTTAAAATTCAGTGGCTGGACAGAGGCTTTTACTTTTCTCTTGAATTGGAAAGCTCTAGTGTTACCCTTAAAGCCTATTCCAGCCTTACCCTTTTGAGCCACAAACTCATCTATTAAAGGTAAAACTGATTTTGGCTTGGAATAACTAGCCACCAAATCTTTCTCCTTTTGAAGTTTGACTTCCAGACTTTTAATTAGATCATTTTTGTATGTGATTGTTCCCATCTGAATAACTCTTATAGTTTTCAGCTTGGTAATCTCATTCAATTTCTGATCCAACTCTTTCTCTAAACCAGATGCAGCCACCTTTAGATCTGCAATTTCCTTAGCCTGAGTTTTGACCAGGTTCTTGCTTTTCTTTAGTGCTTGCAATAAGTTCCCATTTTCATCTATCAGCTGATGAATTTCTCCTTCAGATTCAGACCCATCTACATCACTTGATGCAGATGTAGCTGACTCTGTGCCAATATTACAAACTGAATTACTAGACAAACATTGCACCTTTCTAGAACCAGGCTGATCCTGGCATTTGTCTTCTTCTGATACAGCCATCAGTCCAATACACTGATGGTCTTCTTGTTCATAGATAGAGTTTAACAATTGCATAAACTCTTCTTCTTCATCAGCTGCATAAAGACCAATATATGCCTCATCTTCAGATTCAGACTCTGAAGTTGATTGGTCTGACAAGCTCTTCTCCTTCTTAGCAACAAAGGATTTCTCCTTCTTGCTCTTTTGTTGATTCTTTCTTTTATCAGCAGACTCCTTTCTTTTGTCAGGACATTCAGGCACAACATGTCCAGGCTTATTACAGCAATAACAAACTATCTTTGATGTTGTAGATTTGCTAGGCTTTGACCTGCTCCTGTCCTTCCTTGATGACTTTCTCTTTTGATAATAGTCATCAACTGGCTGTGATGTTGAGGGCCTAGATTTCCACTGCTTCTTCTTCAAGAATCTCTAAAACTGTCTTGTAAAGGCAGCAAAATCTGTATCTGAATAACTGCTATCTGAATTTTGGTTGTTTGAATTATCTGAGGTGATTTCAGCAACTTCCCTAGGAGGTGATGGTGACATCCTCCTATTCTTTCTAGTGGCTTCAACCTTGAAGGCCATAGACTTTTCTCTATGCTCCCCTTTTGCATTTCTTTCTTCCTCTTTTCTAGTCATTAGTTGTATTTCATAAGACATCAACTTTCCAAATAAAGTTGGAGGTGAAATATCTGCAAGCTTGGCCACTTCCCTAATGGCACAAATCTTGGTGTCCCAATCCTTTGTCAAGGATCTTAGGAATTTGTCATTCAGTTCATATGTACTGAAGACCCTTCCATAAGACATCAACTCATTTACTATTCTATAGAACTTCTTATAACACTCAGATATGCTATCTGACTTCCCTTGTCTGATGCTTTCATACTCCTTATTTAGCATAGACTTTCTATCTTGTCTAATTTCTTCAGATCCCTCCATATAGACTATCAAGGTGTCCCACATTTACTTTGAGGTATTGTAGTGAATCAAATTCTTAAAGGTTGAATCATCTATGGCACTTACTATGATATTCTGGGCTCTTTTATCCATAGTTGCTAGAATGATTTCTTCCTTAGTCATTTCTGAAAAATCCTTGGGAGTACTCTGGTTTGCATCTAGAACAGATACCTTCATTGGAAAATAAGGACCTTTTTTTACTGTAATATAGATCCTTGGGTCAGAAGCCTCTATAAACAATCTGACTCTTTCTTTCCATATTCCAAATATCTCCTTCCTGCAGATGGGTAGTTTCATAGAACCTAGTTCCTTGTGATTTTCTCCAGAACCCATTTTCTTGATTCTGCCTTAGGGATCTAACTCAGACTGTTAAGTCCTTCTTTGAGTAACCTCCCTCTGATACCACTTGATAGTGTTAACTTCAAGACAACCTAAACACCTAGGGGGGGGTGAATAGGTTTTTTTCCTTGTTTTAACTTAAGGCAGAATTTAACTTCAGTTCTTTAATATAAATTAGATATCTCTACAGTTAACACAGCACATGAAATCACAGAATCTAAAATAACACAAGCATCACAGATTGCACAGAGATTTATAGTGGTTCCCCAAGGTCTGGGTACATTGACTTTCCCCCTTCACCTATCTAGCAGTGTGCTAGATTCGGCCTAACTTCTTCCTTCTTCTCACATCCATAGATCTTACAGCTCAGAACCTTGAAAGGTTCCTACAACTCAGGCTAACATCCCTACCACAGCCTTGCCACAAGACCTACAACTCATAGAACAAAATCTCCTACATTCAGGCTCAATCAACCCTACCACCCAGAGATCAAAATCTCCTATACTCAGGCTCAAACAGCCTTACCACTCAGAGAATTAAATCTCCTACACTCAGCCTTTATAACACAGGCTTACAACTCAGATCTTTGAAAATATCCTACAGAATTTGAAAAGTAATTTGATGGTCTCTTACCCTTGTTGAGAGAGAAAGGATAAGAGGATTCTTGATCAGCTTCTTGATGAGGCTGATGACTGAAATCAACCTGTGATTAGCTTTCTTCAAAGCTTCTTGAATTTGAACTTAGTTGGGTTGATCTCCCTTGAAGTTGACTGACTGCCAGCTTCCTTCTTGGATTCTAGATATGGATCTGGATCTTCTTAGTAGATTAGTTCAGGATCTACTTTTTAAGAGACTTGTGATTGTCTCCTTCTTGACCTCAAAATAGCTGGAGCTCTCTCTCTCCAAACCTTCTGAAGTTACTTCTGAATTTTGAAATGAATTCCCCTTAGACAAAATCTGAGTGGTTGAACACTTCAGAATGTCTTCTTAGATCTTCTCACGAAGATCTTATTCTGTGATTTGCACTTTCTTGATCAGAGATCAATCTCACAATAGTTGTGTTAGTTGTGTGTATTATCACCATCTTTCTTCTTCTGAATCCATCTATATATAGACTTCATCCATGGTAACTGGCTGATCCGGTTTCTAACTAAATTCTGACAAGTCTGTCAGCTTCAGTAAACCTGTTGTAACTCACAGCTATCAAGTCCTCAAAAAGTTCTTGAACCTTTGTCTCTGTCAGCAAAGCGTCGAGATTGACTGTCATAAAGTGTCGAGACAAACTGTTAATATGTGTCGACACATGTGACTGAAGGGTCGACACAGACTTTGGTGTTATCGACATAGCTTCCTTGATGTCGACACAGCTTCTTGACACTGCATCTTGAGAATGTGTCAACACTGATTATTTGTGTCGACACAATCCCTACTTCACTTTTCAGCACTCGACATTATTGAAACACTGCTGAGTGTCGACACAAGTCTTGTGTGTCAACACAGTTGATGTAGACTAAGAATTCTGTGTGTCGACACTGCCTTCAGGTGTCGACACATTTGATGTCGACTATAATCTTCTGTGTGTCGACACAGCTTCTTCTGGTGTCAACACTGCTTCCACAAGTGTCGACACAGGCTTTCTTAAGTGTCGACACATGGACTTAGAAACTTTTCTCTACATTTTAGCCAATACTTAACCTGCACATATAAACTCAAAATAACATCAAATACACCTTGATGTATATCATTGAGCTAAGTGAGGCTTCTCCAAAATAAGGTACACATTTTCCAATGTACCCAACCGTTGTTGTTATTTCCTCGCACATAGAGCTTTTCCTTTTTGTCTTGCCTTGGACAGTGGTGCTTGTTACGGTTTACTTACACTTCTTGCTTATCTTTTAGCTTAACATTTCCGTACAGCTTATTTGTTTTTGCTTGCTGAGGTATTCTTTTCTTCTTTGAATGCCTCAGGTTCTGGTTAGTAGCTGATTAGGCGTCTAGTTGTGCTGTACTATTGCTGGTGGTCTCTCATCCTGTGGAGATCAGTTCCTTGGTCTTGTGAGGTAGTTTTGTGCTTCTTTCTTACAGAAATACATACTTGCCAGTGGGTTCGTGTCAGTTTGTTGGAGCCCACTGGTAGTTTTACCTTGATACTAGATATGTTATCTTTTTGCTGCTACCTTTTTCTGGAGATAGTCTACTTGCTCTTGGGATGATTTATGTTAGGTTGCTAGTTACTTTTAAACCTAAAAACACTATTATAAGTATATCTCATGATCAAAATGTTTTATAAAACTCAACCACTATTTTCAGAATAACGTAAACATATCGTTTTCCTATATATAGTATAAATTAAATGTAAGGTCCTTCATAGTATAAGTTGTCCTCTAGGGGCACTTATGCACTCTTTTAGGATGTCAAACAATAATAAAGTATTTTCCGCAGCGTATAAGTATAGTTTTTAAACTGTTGATTAGATGATCCACTGAGCCGAGGGATACGACCTTCAAAATATAACTATTTATTTCTAATCATATAACTCATGAATTTTCATAAAGTAAAGTAGATAGTTTTGTCTGAGCGTCAGCAGTTATCTCTTGCTCAATGTGGCATCACGACGCGTGTTTTCCCATACTCTAATAACTCTTAATTCGAAGAAAATGCGGGTTGTGACACCTTTGGCCGTCCGCGGGTATCCTGGTCTGAATACGAGCATAGGGTGTCGCTGAGCACCAAACTTCCCGTCTGGTCAGAGGATTGGGAGGAAAAGTGGGAGGCCTTTGACGCCCTACATGCTATCTATGGACGAGTCGAGGTTGAGTCGATGATGGAGCTCAACCCTGAGGAGCTTGCCCAAGTGACCTCACGCTCCATTCTGCGGGCTGCCGAGCTGAGCCAGTTCTCGGCGAGGAAGCTTCTTGAGACGCATGGGGTGCTGAAGGTCGTCTCAAAAAAGGCGATTGACCTCGAAATACAGTCAGCTTGCTGGAAGGAGTATGAGGTAAGTCGCACAATCTCGTAACTTAACCGATTTTGATGGGTTGTTTTGCTGACTGATGGTACACTGATACTCGCAGGCTTCTGAGTTCGAGATGGCGAAAAGGATTTCTGAGCTCGACCAAGAGATCGCCAACACCAAAGCCGAGTTGGAAGCTACCCAAGTCCGGGTCGCCGAGATTGAAACTCAGCGGGTCGCTACTGGAGATCACCTCGGCCCTTTAGATTCTCTCCCGATGATGTTGCTGTATGACGTGATCGACCATGGGATGGTCAAGAAGGTCCTCCCTCATGACAACGAGATGTCGGCCATCCGTCGGGGAATAACGCGAGAAGCAGGGGACATCATCCTCGCCAGATTGAGGATCGGCGGCCACCTTGACGAGGAGGCTAAGAAGCTAACCGTCGAGGAACTTATTCCAGAGTTGCTCGCCGAGGAGTCTTACTCACCTGACCATGTCCTCTCCTCATCATCGGGCTCTAGCGGCAGCGACAACGACAATAGCAGCAATAGCGAAAGCAGCAATGAGAAGGAAAGCGGCAAGGAGGGCGAGGATGATGGTGAGGAAGAGGAAGACGCCGATATTGGCGACAAAGAATATCAGCTTGATACTGGCGACGATGAGTCCTAGTTGCTCGCTGATTTTCTTTATATTCACATACTCAAAGAATTGCAGATACTTAGAAATTTTGAAGATTATAAATTTTTTGACATATAGTACAAGATTTTTGTTACCGCCTTTTTCTCTTTCTTGTGCTCGCATGTTGGCTTACAGATGTCTCTTGCTAGGCTCATAGGCTCGGGGAGGATGAGTACTGGTGATACGGTTACTCGCGCACAGATGTCGCTCATCAAATTTCATCGCCTACTCCCAGGTCGCCGCTTTTTTACTCGCACATCGATACTCGTATTTGCTCTTACTCGCATACTCGCCCAAGCATGCTCGCAACCTGCATAGTCGCTATCTCACAGGAGCTTAGCTCACTTGAGTCGAAGATCACAGCCGACACCTAGCAGGAGCCAAGCTCAACTGGTGGTGGGAAGTAGTCGACACCCATCAGGAGACAAGCTCAACTGGTGGTGGGAAGTAGTCGATACCCAGCAAGAGCTAAGATCGACTGGTGGTGGGAAGCAATAAACACCCAACAGGAGCCAAGATCAACTGGTGGTGGGAAGCAGACGATACCCAATAGGAGCCAAGCTCAACTGGTGGTGGGAAGCAGTCGACACCCAGCAGGAGCCAAGCTCAACTGGTGGTGGGAAGCAGTGGACACCCAGCAGGAGCCAAGCTCAACTAGTGGTGGGAAGCAGTCGATACCCAACAAGAGCCAAACTCAACTGGTGGTGGGAAGAAGTCAACACCCAGCAGGAGACAAGTTCAAATGGTGGTGGGAAGCATTCGACACCCAGTAGGAGCGAAGCTTAAGTGGTGGTGGGAAGTAGTCGACACCAAGTAGGAGCCAAGCTTAACTGGTGGTGGGAACGATACCCAGCAGGAACCAAGCTCAACTGGTGGTAGGAAGCAGTCAACACCCAGCAGGAGCCAAGCTCAACTGGTGGTAGGAAGTAGTCGACACCCAGCAGGAGCCAAGCTCAACTGGTGGTAGGAAGTAGTCGACACCTAGCAGGAGCCAAGCTCAACTAATGGTGAGAAGCAGTCGACACCCAGCAGGAGCCAAGCTCAACTGGTGGTGGGAAGTAGTCGACTCGGGTGGCTAGTAGTCAGTCTACAAGGGATAAGCCTGTAAAGAGATCATGGACTACGAAATCACTCCAACGAGAATCTTTCTTCACCCGAGGGGGTTGCTGGCCGATATGCAGGAGAAGAGCCCGTGCGGGGACTCAGACTTACAATTACCCCATGACTCGGGGACCTTTACAGTTATTAAGGTAGTTTATCCTGCTACCTGAGGAGTGACAAACAGATCAGCTGTACCTATGCATTGCGAATAAAGAGGATTTTTCAACGACACGACTTTCCTTCCATCGAATCGGGAGGTTGGCGTCCAAACCTATTCCTAAAAACTGTTCCAGTGGGAGGAGAGATGTCATCAGGGGTAGCTAGGCCGACATGCAAGGGGGCAGCTGATCTCGAACGTTATTGTAGAGGCTCGGTCTTACGAGGATGCTTATACCCCGAGGCATTGTCCCATCATCCGTACTAGTTTATTTAGGAGGAACAAGTCGAAGGCTCGCGTCCCGATCCAATCGTGGAGATTGCCTTTGGCTAGGCCACCTGGCCTCGAATGTCGGTGAGTGGGAGAAGGGGAAAATCCCACTAAGGGTCCAATAGGATGCACTCAGGGTTAACCTCATCCCTTAAGCTTGCTCTTGCCTCTCCCTTGGCAGGTTATCCTGCCTTGGCTATAACTGAGACGTCTTTACGTGAGGGGGCACTTGGGGAGGTTGGCTCTCCCTTGAGACCACGGGTAAGCTTCTCGGCCTGTTCCTAATTGTTCCTCCAGTCGAAGGAGAGATGCGATCAGGGGTAGCTAGGCTGACATGTAAGAGGGGAGCTGATCTCGGCCGTCAATGTAGGGGATCGGTCTTACAAGGACACTTAAATCCCGAGGAATCATCCCATCAACCGCCCTTGGCTATTTAGGAGGAACGGGTCGAGTGCTGGTTTTTTGGGTCGATAGAGGGTTGATCCTCCAAGTTACCAAGTGTCTTGTGATGAAATAGCATAAAGGAAACAGTTTTACGCAAGTGTGTATATATATGCAAACGAAATTATAAGGAAGCAAACATGCGGCTACTAGGGGTAGAACCTTTTCAGGTCAACCCCGCTTCAGGTACCTCCCAGTTATTTTCCTTCTTGATCTTGCAGATGATAACCTCCAGTGGATAGAGCTTCCTAAATGATGAAGGGGCCTTCCTAGTTGGGGTATTACTTACCGACTGCAGCTCCCCTTCTCATAGCGTCAACCTTCTTTATGACCAGGTCTCAAACAAGGAAATGCTTGAGGAGGACGTTCCTGTCAAAGTGCTTCGCCATGCGCCTCTTGATTTCCTCTTGGCGGGCGGAGGCCAAGTCGCGAAGTTCTTCAATATAATCCAGCGAGAGCCTCCGAGTCTCTTCATTTTCCAAGCGCCATTCTTCACTGCCATCTCCAGCTGTAATCACTCTTAGGCTTCGCACCTCGAATTCCACTTGGATGAGTGCCTCAGAACCATGGGACAACTTAAAAGGTGTTTCCCCCGTGGTCGAGTTGGGAGTCGTTCTCAGAGCCCATAGGACCAAGGGGAGTTGCTCCGCCCAGTTGCCTTTTAGGTTTGTGACCTTCTTCTTTAGGAGGTTGATGACCAGCTTGTTCGTGGCCTCCACCTATCCGTTGCTTCGAGTATGATGCACAAAGGCAAATCGAAGATCCGTCCCTAGCTGCTCGAAGAAATCTTCCAGCTCCAAGCTGGCAAATTGCGGACTATTGTCGGTGATGATGGACAGAGGAATCCCGACCTGCAGGCGATCTCCCCCCAGATGAAGTTCTTTACGATTTGTGAAGTGGTCTTGGCGAGCGCATTGGCCTCGATCCACTTGGATAAGTAGTCGATCATGACGAGAACAAACTGTTGGATTTTTGGGGATGGCACAACACTTGTGCATGTAGTGGAAATAAGAAAAATAAAAACCCAGACGAGTTCGGATCTGACAACATTCATGAATCAAGAAGTAAAACATAATGTAATAAAAATTACCTTTGAGGGATTGAGTCTCAACTCAATCTAGATGCTCCAAAATAATCAGGCCGATCACACATCAGCTAGAGTCTTGAGAGTAGAAAGTATATCCGCATCTCTACAGTAATCCACATGATCGGGAGAACCCGTAGCAACTTGTCGCACAAGTTATAGGTTAGGAGAGGACACTCAACGTCTCCACATACTACTAGATCTATTGTATGAGAGGCGGCGACGACACTCGCCAGGATCGGGATCAGTATTGACAACGGGATTGATGGAACGCTTCTGTCGGCTTTTAGGGTTACCGGTATTTTCGCAGAGTACGGCTCGTGTGCTTAGAAAAAAGGAATCGTCAACAGTAAACCCTAAAACATCCTATTTATACTCCAAGAGCTAAGTAGAATAACTTCCATCATTATCCGCAGACCCAGGACTTTCATTCCAGAATATAGCAAGTCAACATTTGACTCAGTACGGGCATTCATCGAACTAAACTCGATGAACTCAACGCCAAAAGCTAGCATTTGTCGAACTTAGCTCGACGAACTCTGCGCCAAAGGCCAGCATTCGTCGAACATCATTCATCGAACTCAGCTCAACGAACTCTGCGCCAAAGGCCATCATTCGTCGAACATCATTCGTCGAACTCAGCTCGACGAACTCTACGCCAAATGCCAGTATTCGTCAAACTCAGCTTGATGAACTCAACGCTTAGAATCGAGAATTCAACTAGACAACCCTTGTCTCGACGAATCGTCGAGTATCTACAGCATACACGACCAATCGACGAGTATTATTCTATACTTGACGAATCGTCGAGTATACATAGGATAAATGATGAACTCAATACCAACCTTCAGCTGAATCAACACTTGGCTTGACGAAAGCATTGAATGGACTCAATGCTATCAACGCCTTCTGCGCCATGGAGTTGAGTGAACTCAATGCCCAAGGCCATATTCGTTGAATGACATTGAGTGAGCTTAATACACTCAATGCCTAAGAATCAGATCCGTCAATTCAACACTTTGACTCGACGAATCGTTGAATGGTCTCAACACACTCAACGCTTAAGTGTAATACTCGACAAATCAACTCCTTGACTCGACGAATCGTTGAACACACTAACCTCACTCAACGCCACCATTCGACGATTCAACCCTTAACTCGACGAAGGCGTTGAGTGGTATCAATATACTCGACGCATTTTCCTTAGAATATTTTTAGTCCATTTGCTCATCATATGAGCTATACCATACAGATCCAAACTCCCAATTTCTCCATAATCTTATATGCGACCCTGATAGGCTCATACTGAGTTGGCAGTGAGGCTACATGCTTGATCACTTCCAGATCACCATGGTAACACCAATAGTCTCTCACTTGATCTTGAAAGTATAAAATAAAAACTTCACCTATAATGAGCAGCATCTAGCAATACATCATTGCTCCCCAAATAATAAGTGTTTATAAACTCATAAGACATTACGACCAATATTACAGTGTTGTCATGTCCCTTCGTCCTTTACATCCAGAGAGAGCTAGAGGTATAGAACGTGTCACCCTCATAATTGTTAAATCCCAGTTTCGTTATCTAGAATGTACTTTCAGAAATTTGTGAGCCCAATATCATATATTAACTCAACCAAGCATGACCATGCATTTCTTAGTACCATTCCATCAAGGGGCCCATGGATGCAACCCTTTCTTAGTCCCATTCAATCAAGGGGCCCATGGATGCAACCCCTGTCATATATGAGGACAAATCCCATTTCTGCTCACACACAAACACCCAAATGACTCGTAACGTACCAAATAACCACTTTTATCATCCAACTTTCTCAAGACTGGACTTTTGATGGCATCAAAGCACGCTCTTCCTCACTCACTAAGTGCCGTGACTTCAGGTCTAAGGACCACAAACACCATTGCCACTTGAGCCATACTTGTGACATGTTTATATAACTATCCACAAAGTATTCTCATGGTGGATCTGTCTAGTACAACTTGTTCATAACAAGTACCCATGTGATGACTTGATATCACAATATCATGACCTGTGAGGACGGGTCATCAGTCAACGCACAAGCTAGTATTAAAGGTATCATCATCGCCCTTAGCTTCTAAGATGATACAATGACCAGGGACTCTTTAAGAATGAAGCTTCTGGGATCATAGGTTCTCACATCAAGTCACTACTTGACCTATAGAAGCAAACATTCTAAGGGCATTTATTTTTCAGTTAACTATTCTATCCCATTAGAAATAATAATACAATAAAAGAACTTGCCAATTATATAAAAATGAAATGCATACAGTACTTTTATTCATAAAATGAAAATTTTAACAGCCAACAAACATACAATCCATAAGACACAAACTAGATTTGATCATTCAGGCATCAAGGAAGGGGTTCTCATTCCCTAGCATGTCCTCCTCGGAGAAGGTGATCTCATCTAGCGATGGCGGAACCTGAGAGGTCGAGGCGACGCTCTGATAGGTGACGCTTGTTGGTTATTGCATCCACAATAACCCAGATTTGCATGAAGTCACCCTTGAACTAAGATGAATTAAGTTGTATTTAATATCCTTGTTCTAGTTGAATGTTTGCAGATTCACAGTACTAAGTGTAGACCAATGTTATTCTACAGTGGGTCAGGAATATAGGACCATTCAGTGTAATCACTCACTGGGTGATCCAAAGTGTTGACTCATGTGTAGCCTCTAAATTGGGATACACTTTATGTTCAAACATTGGGAGCAAAGGATGAAGATAAGGCCAGAAGGAAATTCTCTCTAAAGTTCTTGAAAAACTTTCAAAGTCCAGTTCTGAAGAAGTAATCTCAGAGTTCTCTAGAAGTATGGTATAGTTCTCGAGAAGCTCAGACTCTACTTCTCGAGAGGTCAGGACAGTTCAAGAATTTCTCTAAGTAAAGTTCTCGAGAAGTCTTCTATAAGTTGTCGAAAAGTCTTCTATAAGTTCTCGAGAAGTCAGTAAAGTTCTCGAGAAGTCTTCTATAAGTTCTCGAGAAGTCAATTTAGTTCTCGAGAAGTATTCCTGTGATTCTCAAGTTCAGAAATTCAATCAGAAGTTGATTCTAAGTAAAGTTCTCGAGAAGTCTTCTATAAGTTCTCGAGAAGACAATTTAGTTCTCGAGAAGTATTCCCTTTGTTCTCGAGAAGTTCAGAAACAAAATTTCTCTAAGCTCAAGTTCTCGAGAAGTCCTCTATTATTTCTCGAGAAGTAAATTAGTTCTCGAGAACTATACTCTGGTGTTCTCGAGAAGTCCAACCCTTTCTAAAGATATTAGTTTTCGAGAAGTCTCTACAATTCTCGAAAACTCAGTTCATAGTTCTCGAGAACTATAATCACTTCTCGAGAATTAAGTCAGATTTTTTCCAGAAAATTTCTTCTAAGTCCAAAAAGGCCGGAATTTCAAATAACCCAACAAGATTGGTCCACATGTCATCATTAATGATATTTCCAACCGTTAAGAAATATCCTATATAAGGTCTTGTCACTAAGACATAACCCTAAGAAGGATTAAGAAAATTTTTTGAGCGGATCTCGTACTTTCCAAAAAGCTCTGGTTCGGCCGATCTCTTCTCAAGCTCAACATCTTGAAGCCGCCGCTACCACTCTCGTCAAGATTGATCCTCATCCTTTTGATCTGGAAGATCTACTGATTCAGGAAACGTTCTTTCTTCCTTGATCGAGTAGATTCAAGAATTTCTCAGGTCAGATCTACTAGTCTTCTTCAACAATTCTGAAAGGGCCGCAACTTCAAGGAGAAGACCTAAAGACTTATTTCTTGCAGATCTGAGAAAGTTTATGCTTGTATTTTCATATCTATTTGTAAATCTTGTAGGAGTTTATCCTCCGAGTGTAGGAGCGTTGTGCTCCGAGTGGTAGGAAGTTTGTATCTTCCGAGTGTAGATCCTTTTGGATCAAGTTTTGTAGGAACGTGGTTCTGAGGTGTAGAATTGGTTTGCAATCTGAGATAGTTGAGTAGCCGAGTCTAGTGATTTGCTAGATCGGCGAGGAAAGTGGACGTACCCAAGATCGAGGAACCACTATAAATCTCTTGTCGTCTGTGTGATTGCTTGCTTACTTATTTGTGCTAGTTACTAAATTTTTTATTCCGCATTAGACGCACATCTCACCTATTCACCCCCCTCTAGGTGAATTAGGTAGACAACTTACAACTTTCAATTGGTATCAGAGGGAGGTTGATCGTTAAAAGGTTAACACCTTGATCTAATCCTTCCCAAGTTTTTTTTAGAGATGTATCAAGCATGAGTAAGACCAAGTATTTTGCTAAGCTCCCTATATGCACCAAGAACAATTTTCCTATGTGGAAGGAAAGAGTTAAACTCTTCATGGAAGCTGTGGACCCTCGGATTTTCATGATTGTTGAAGAAGGTCCATATGTTCCTATGATTGCATCTACAATAGATCCAACCAGACAAGTTCCAAAGAAGTTGATGGACTTGGATAAAGACGAGATTGCATATGTCTCCCTGGACAAGAAAGCTAAAAATATTATAGCAAGTGCAGTCGATTTCTCGATGCTGCAAAATCTGATTCATTGCCAGTCTGCCAAGGAGATGTGGCAATCCCTGGTGACTCTAATGGAAGGCACTGAAGAAGTTAGGGATGATCGGAGATCCCTTCTAAATCAGAAGTATGAAGCCTTCAGACAAGGTCATAAGGAAGCCATAGCTGATACCTTTGAGAACTTCTTCAAGATAGTAAATGGCCTAAGAGTTTATGGCCGAGTCTTCACAAATGGGGAACTGAATGACAAATTCTTAAGATCCCTGACAAAGGAATGGGATAATAAGGTATGCGCCATTCGGGAGTTCGGAAGGTTAGTCGAGACAGAACCGGAGAATCTATTCGGAAAGCTTATGTCTTACAAGCTCCAAATCAACTCAAGAAAAGCTGAAGAAGAGATGAGCAGGTCTGCATCCAAGGAGAAGTCTGCCGCTCTAAAGGCAGATAGCTCAAGGAAGACAAAGGCTAGCTCTCCTGCCCCAGCTCCTGAAGCTGATGAAGAAGAATCATCTGAGCCAAGATCCTCTGGCTCAGAGCTATCTGATGGAGAGTTCTCTCTACTCTCAAGGCAGTTCAAGAAATTCTTGAACAAGAAGAAGCAATGGAGAGGCAAGGATGCCTCCTATAGAAGATCACGTAATGATGGTGATCGCCACAGAAAAGGCTCAAGCAGCCACGACAGGTATGGTTCTAAACCGAATAAACATTATTCTACTGACATTGTTTGTTATTGCTGCAATAAGCTAGGTCACGTCATTGCAGATTGCCCCCACAATAAGAAAGAGGGTGGAAAAAGTGAAGAGAAGAAGTCCTACAGTAAAAAGAGGACAGAAAAGAGCTTGTTGGCCAAGAAGGGAAAAACTCTCAGTGACTCCGACTCATCTGAGTTGAGTGTAGAAGAGGAAGAAGCCTACTTTGGGCTAATGGCTCTAACTGACGATGAACAAGTCCCCCAGTTCACTAGGGAGGTAAAATCTCACACACCTCTTTCAGAATCTGATGATGATAGTGAGCAAGAGGGCTATCCCTCTGAGGATGAATCTGAACTCATGGGACAATATAAGGAGTTACTCGAGGCTTACGACAAATGTCGCCGAGTTATGAAAACTCAAGCTAAAGAGATAAAGTCCCTAAAGGCCACAAAGAGCACCTTAAGAGAATAAGTCTCAAAGACTTACTCTCTCAAGGAAGACTTCAATAAATCTATTGAAGAATATAATAAGGCTCTTGAGCACCTTGACCTTAATGAGAAAATCATCAAGTAGTTGGAAGAACAACTCTCGGCTGAAAAGAAACTTGTAGAAGGTTTCTCTAAGCCTAAAACTGTACTTCCTCTGATTGCTGAATTCTCAGTTGGAAGAACAATTCGCTTATAAATAAACTCGAAACGATTATTTTGGAGAGCGAAGATGTTAAGAAATGAGGTATTCGAATTATTTAATTCGAGATAAATTTATTTTGATTTTTCTGAGTTTTTCTAATTTTTTTTCATATTTTTGGGGTTATTATCATTTTTTTGGAATTTTTTAAAGGTTATGCAATTTTTTTTTTGAGTTTTTTGAGTTATAAAAGCTTTTTTTTTTTAATTTTTAGATTTACAGAAATATTTACAAGAAAAGAGAGAGAATTTTTACAATATAGGAAAGAGAAGTGGAAAGAGACAAGAATATTTACAAAATATTTACAAAGTAGAACAAGGATCGCCCGCGAACAGACTCTTATTTGTGGTTGGTTCGATGAGTCGAACGTCGCGGTGCGATGTTTTAATTTTTTTTTGAAATTTTATTATTATTATTATTAAAGCATGAAAATATTTTTTGAAGTTTTTAATTTTTGCAAAAAAAATTTTTGGAATTTTTTTTATTAAGTGCAGGAAATAAAAAGACAGAAAATAGGAAACACCCCCATACTTAAGTCCAATATTGTCCCCAATGTTGCACTAAGTATGAGGAACATGATATATATATAAATAAATATGTACAAAAAGTAAAAACAGGGGTTTAGAAATCTTCCCTAAACCGCGTTCGGGGAAGCCCGTTAAATTAAGACCTGCAAAAGTTAAAGTAAAAGCAGAAAAAATAAAAAAGAAAAAAGAAAAATATAAGTTCGGCGAAAAGTGTACGGGTGATAGGGGTGCGGGTGAGTGTGACTCGTAAGCCAACGTCTTAGTTAAGAGCACGACCGATGTACGATCCCCTAGCGCTCACAATAATTAAGCGCACCGAAATGACAAAATAAATATATAATTAATTTTTTTGTTTTATATATTTTTTTCTTAGTTTTTTATTTATTTATATATATTTTTTTAATTTTAAGTTTATGTTTCTTTTTTTTTGTTTTGATTTTTGTTGAAAATAAAAAATAAAAAGAAATGAAAAGAAGTTAAAGGAAAATAAAATAAAAAATATGAAAGATATATATACATATATATTTTTTTTGTTAATTTTTTTAATTTTTTGATGAAAATAAAAAAATAAAATAAAAAATTGTTTCATCAAATTTTTTTTTTGATTTTTAGGTTTTTTAAATTAATTTTTTAAAAAATTTTTTATAAGTTTTTTATGTTTTTTTTTATATTTTTAAGTTTTTTGATTGATTTTTTTTTGTTTAGTCTTTTAGTTTTCTGATTTTTTTTTTAAGTTTTAAAGTTTTTAAATATTTTGATTTTTAGATTTTTTAAGTATTTATTATTAATATTAATATTGATATTATTATGTTTATTATAACTATAATTTTTTTGTGGTTAAATTTTTTTTTTCTATATATAAGTAAAAATAAAGGGTAAAATTAATAGGTTTCAGGAATTCAAAATAGTAAAACGATAATTTTCCCGGCAACGGTGCCAAAAACTTGATGGTTAAAACGACGGCTCTTATTTGTGGTTGAGATGATGAAAGTAGAGGTTTTTATTTATAAAAAAGAAGAGCGTTTTGTTTTGTTAGAAACCGAGTTTTAACGAGAGGGAGGCAAGTGCACCTATCGCGTGTAGTACAGGATATTCTGGTGTGGAATATCGGGGTCGTATTGTTCTCGGGGCCGGCTTAGCTATTTCTACTCTTTCCCTGAAAGCCTATTATTTTACCGATAATATTTTGTTATTTTTATAAAAAGAAAATGGCATAAAAAATTATATAAAATGCATAATAATAAAGCATAAAATAAAGTGCGGAAAAATGCAGGAAATAAAGTGCGGAAATAAATGAAGTGCAGAAAGCCGATGACCAACTTAGCGCGACGCTATCAAAAAGAGAATTGAACTAAAATAACTTTTAATAAAAAGAGATCCTAATTTTCAAATTAATTAAGGCAGAGACTCGGCCGTGGAGGTTCCTTAGATATGAGCTCACTTTGGTCTAGGGATATCGCTCACCTGAACGCTAAGGCTATTCGATTGAACGTTAGTCCGACGAAGGATTCCCCTTAACGCCCGCATTACGCTGAGAACCCCGCTATTGGGTGGGGAACCCAATCCGGTAGAGTCACGCGCCTCCTCTCTCGAGGGTTAGCGCGAAGCTCTCTTTACCCAAGGGTGATCGATCCATACGTGCGGCCTATCGACGTTGCGTATGGATAACGGAAATAGAGCCCGCACATCGATATGCGGTCCTACGCATCGTTAACCCGGGGCAAACCTTAAGAAATTTAATTAAACTGAAAACATGACCTTTAATTATTTAAAGCTATTTTATCTGTCCCAATGCTCTTCGATATTGAGGGCTAAGGGCGGTTAGCCACTCATCGGAATGGGGGCACTTACACTAGAAAGCAGGAAAGAAAGCTGTAAAGAAAGCAGTAAGAAAGCAGTAAATGAAAGCTGAAAATTGCAAGTCCTACCCAAACGAGTAGGACAGAAGAAAGCAGTAAATGCAAATCCCGGCTCAAATGAGTGGGCGGGGGTAAATTTATCTCATACACGCACACACTCTACTTGAAAGTAAAACACACACACACACTCTACATGAATGAAAACACACACACACACAAAATTTTCCTACTCAAGTGAGTAGGAAGAAAATGAAAGCAGTAAAAAGACAAGTCCCACTCAAACGAGTGGGCGGAAAATGAAAGAAGAGCGCCATTTAACTCTTAACGAGTAGACGGAAATAAATGCATACGCACACACTCTACAGAAATTGAAATAAAGCAATAAAATCTAACTCATACACGCACGCACACTTGCAAAAATAAGAAAAACAAAGTTGCTGAAAAATTAAAACAACTGCATTTCTACCGCTAGAATGCAGTAGAAATGCATAAAAGTGAAAATAAAATTTAACCGGAGTGAAAAGTTTTGCAAATAAACGCAAAAGTGAAGTGCTCGAAAAATTAAAACAACTGCATTTCTACCGCTAGAATGCGGTAAAAATGCATAAAAAGAGAGAATAAAAATTAAAGGGACTAAAAAGTTTTGAAATTAAAGTTAAAAACAAAGTGAGCGAAAAATTATAACGACAATATTTTCATTCTTATGTTTTTATAAAACCTCCAAAAAGTGATAATAAAACTAAAAAAGAACGAAAAGTTTTTCATTCCTAAGAGCCTAAGTTAAAGAAAATAAAAACGAACACTTTTTTAGGTGTTTTTATAAACCCTTAAGAATGAAAATAGGATAAAAAAAAGAAAAGCTAAAGCTAAAAAAAAGCGGAGAATGAAAAATAAATGGGCGGCATAACGGCTAGTAAGCGGATAAAACCCTAACTAAACTAACTTATAAAAGCTTATAAAAAGAAGACAATAAAAGAAAAGCACAAAAAGGGAACGAAAAATTACTTAAGATAGGGCTTCCAAATGAACATTTCATGCTAAACAAGAGAGAAAATTGCAAACTTTATTAAAATCTAAGTGATTACATGAAAGCTAAAATGAGAAACCTAATACAAACAAAGAGAGAGAGAGGGGGAGAAATTCCCTTACATAGCATGAGAAGCCATTTGGGCAGCACCTACCCTAAGGAATTTGGACCAAAAAAGTGGACAGAAATCTCATACAGCAGCTGGCCTTTTATAGGAAAAATTTCGGGTTGGTCACGCCCGTGACTAGGGCGTGACAGGGGGCGTGTCACTACTGTTCATGAGCTGATCGGTGATTTGACTGGAAAGCTGACTTCGGCTGAAAACATGGCGGTCACACCCTAGGTCACGGGCGTGACATGTGTCAGTCACGGGCGTGACTGGGGCGTGTCGGGGAGGTCGATCTGGGCGCGGTCCGGCCGCAAAGTCGTGCGCGTCACGTCGGACCAGGTGGCGAAGTCACGCCCATGTCACACTTTGACACGGGCGTGTCGAGCTCGGTTTGATGATCGTCGATCGTCGAGCTGGCAACCTGTGGTCGGCGATCGTCGAGGGCGTGACACAGGCGTATCGGTCATGTGACACGGGCGTGTCAGTCAACTTTTTGACATTTTCTGTAATTTTTCTAGAATTTTTCTGGAATAAAAATAAAGCTAAGTTAGAAATAATATTTACAAAAAGAAGCAATTTATTTAATAAAACTAATAAAAAAGACAAAAATAAACAAAATTGACTTAAATAAAATATGAAAATATAGGTATATTTACAACTCATCAACTCCTCTACACCAGTATGTCTTTTAGCAAAAAGTAGTGCATCTCTTGCTGACCAATGGCACAAGAGACTAGCACATATTAATTTCAAAACTATAAATAAACTATTCTCTCAAAACTTAGTACGTGATGCCCCTAATGTCAAGTGCGTTAAGGACAGCACTTGTTGTGCCTGTATAAAAGGCAAGCAAACAAGGAGTTCATTTAAAAGCATTATAGGCAAGGATTCTGATAGAAGCTTACATCTTCTTCATATGGACTTGTTCGGTCCACTGCAAGTTAGAAGTTTGGGAGGTAAGGAATATACGTTGGTTATTGTGGATGATTACTCGCGCTTTGCGTGGGTGTTCTTTCTGAAACACAAGTCAGATACCTTCAAAATTTTCACTAATTTTGTTAGGCAAGTCCAGAATGAATACAATTGCTCCGTAGTCAAAATCAGAAGTGACAATGGAATTGAATTCAAGTCTGGGGCCATGACAGAATACTGTAAAAGTCAAGGTATCTTTCATGAGTTTTCCTCTCCTCGCACTCCACAGCAAAATGGAGTAGCTGAGAGAAGGAACAGAACACTCATAGAGGCTTGCCGGACTATGTTGAGTGATGCCTCACTTCCAGAGTACTTCTGTGCTGAAGCCGTCAACACCGCTTGTCACGTGCAAAATCGAGAACTCATCAACAAGAACCATGATAAGACCCCTTACGAACTTCTAAAAGACAGGAAACCAACCATTTCATATTTTAGAATCTTTGGCTGTAAGTTCTTCGTACTTAACAACGACAAGTATCACACTACCAAGTTTAGCGAGAATAGCATTGAAGGTATTTTTGTAGGTTATAGTAGCCATAGTAAGGCCTATAGAGTATTTAATAAAAAAACTCTGGTGGTAGAAGAATCGATACACATTGTATTTAATGAGACAAGTTTGCTGCAAAGCAACTCTTCTAGTGTGCTCATTGAAGATGCAAGTACAAAGATAAAGGAACTCAGCTTGGATGAACCTACTGAAGACAAAGATGAAAAGTTCATCAAGATCACCTCTACAACCCCGATTGGAGAGGTAGATGATCAATATGAAGAATTCATCCCAGCTGAAGATGCAACTCCAGTGGCTGAGGAGATCCCAGATGCAAGGACTCTAGAGCTCAGACACCTGAAGGATCATCCCTTAGACCAGATCATAGGAGATCCCCGGGATGGTGTCAGAACTCGTCGAGGTACAACTAATGAGAATTTATTCTTAAGTTTTCTATCACAGGTTGAACCTAAGAAGTTCGAGGAAGCAAACTCGGATGCATCCTGGATACTAGCCATGGAAGAAGAGTTAAATCAGTTCAAACGTTGCAAAGTTTGGACACTTATTCCTAGACCCAAGAGTAAGAACGTCATTGGGACAAAATGGGTCTACCGGAACAAGATGGACGAAGAAGGAACTATTATAAAGAACAAATCAAGACTCGTTGCCAAGGGCTATCGTCAAGAAGAAGGAATCGACTTCGATCAAACGTATGCTCCAGTGGCAAGACTGGAGGCGATCAGGTTATTCCTTTCTTATGCTGCACTTAAGGGCTTTACCGTCTATTAGATGGATGTAAAATCCGCCTTCCTGAATGGTGATATAAAGGAAGAAGTGTATGTAGAGCAACCGCCAGGTTTTGTTGACTCAACTTTTCCCAATCATGTGTATTTACTGTAAAAAGCTTTATATGGTCTTAAACAAGCTCCTCGAGATTGGTATGAGACGCTGTCTAGCTTTATTCTTGAGAACAAGTTCACAAGAGGAAAGATAGACAAGACATTATTTCTTAGGGAAATAAATGACAAGATTTTACTAGTGAAAATCTATGTCGATGACATTATTTTTGGCTCTACGGATAACAACCTCTATAAGAAGTTTTCTAAACTTATGCAAGGGAAGTTTGAAATGAGTAGTATGGGAGAGCTGAAGTATTTCTTAGGGCTTTAGGTGAAACAATCTGAGGATGGAATCTTCATCTCATAGACCAAGTTCACCAAAGAGCTCCTTAAGAAATTCGGAATAGAGAATACAACCTCTATGAGGACTCCAATGCCCTCAGCTATGTCTCTGGACAAGGATGAGAAAGGGAAACCATTTGATGAAACCAAGTACAGAAGAATAATTGGGTCCTTGTTCTACCTTACAGCAAGTAGACCAGATATAATGTTCTCAACATGCGTATGCGCTAGATTCCAGGTGAACTCTAAGGAATCTAACTATATTGTTGCGAAGCGAATTTTAAGATACCTTAACGGTACACCAAATCTTGGCTTATGGTACCCAATAAGTAATGATAGTGAACTGATTGGATTTTCAGATGCAGATTTTGCAGGAAGCAAAGACGACAGGAAAAGCACTTCTGGGACTTGACAATTCCTAGGAAGAAGGCTCATCTCTTGGAGCAGCAAAAAGCAAAACTGTGTCGCAATCTCAACGGCCGAGTCAGAATACATTTCTGCTGGTAGTTTTTGTGCACAGTTGCTTTAGCTAAATAACCAACTAGAAGATTATAATATGAAGGTCAAGGACATTCCATTGTTTTGTGACTCCTCCAGCGCCATCGCAATCGCAAACAACCCAGTCTCTCATAGCCGGACAAAGCACATCGAGCTGAGATACCACTTCATCCGGGAGCATGTGGAGCAATGGGATGTGGATCTGCAGTACGTGCCAATAGATCGGCAGGTTGCAGATATATTCACAAAGCCGCTGGACGAGACCAAGTTCAATTTCTTCAAAACTGAACTTGGGTTGCTGAACAAGGAGGATTAGACCAAAGTGATCAGTTCAAAAGCTCAAGAATCGAGGATACTCCTAAAAGGTTAGAATTTACCTAGCGGAAGGCAGTTCTCGAAAACCTACTTCACTTCTTTAAAAGTAAAAGTCATTTATCGAAAAACCTAAGTACACTTCTCGAGAGGCAGAAATTACCTCTCAAAAGTATCTTAAGTTCTCGAGAAATACTTAAACTTCTCGAAAAGTCCATCGTAAGTTCTCGAGAAGTCAACCTATCTCTCGAGAACTCTGAAATCCAGTTCTCGAGAACTTTCTTACTCCTCAAAAACTGCTGGCCACTTCTCGAAAAGTATAACCTACCTTTCGATAGCTGGCCCGTCCTTTTGCCGGTACTTCTTAACTCTATTATTTTGCAAAATTCTTGATTTCTGCCCTAACCTAAGACTAATTAGGCATATAATTAACGTTACTAAGAAAATATATATATCTATAATATTTTAGAATCCTAAATCAACCGCCATTTCAAACATTCCTTTCACAACTCTTCATCTTTCGCTGTACGAAAGCTCCGTCTCCACCGCTGTTCCCCGCTCCGTTCGTTACCACCGTCAGCATCAATGGCTCATAGTTCCAAGATTGGAATTGGCAGCGAACTCATCGTCGAAGGACTGGCCGACATTTCTGACGATTTCAAGAACTTGTTGATTCTTCTGGAAATGACCGGATTAATGTTCGTTCTCTCTGAGCCCGTCAAGATAGTATTTCCAGATGTCGAGGAATTTTTCAGGAATGCTAAGGTAAGGAGGGATGGAACAATTTTGAAGACAAAAGTTAAAGGGATCAAAATCAAGCTTGACAAGCACATGATTTCCTAGCTTCTGAAAATGCCTATTATTGATGAGGAAGACGACCTAACTCCAGAAGATTATGCCAGAACCTATTCTTTCTGTGGAATTCCTGAGGAATACATCTCCCTAAGGAGAAATCTTCTAAATGATGTAGGGAAACTTCTTGCAGATATTATTTGAAAAATACTATGGTGCATAACAGGGTCAGTCAGTTTTATTTCTCATGACTTGTTTGGAGTAATGATCGTTGTAGTCTGTAGAAAGAGATTTTAGTTTGGAATGATGGTGTTTGAGATGATTAGAGACAGTATCCAAGAATCCAAATTTGCCAGGATAATCTCTTTACTGCTGAGTGAGATTGATCCAATCACCTTCAAACTCTCCAAAGGTACTCCAGTTCATCACCTGAAAAAGATCTCCTTCACCTCCATCCAGAGATGGGAGCTAAAACTGAAGAACCCAAGACAGTTAACTAAGGAAGTTTGAGCTTCTGTCTCAGAGGTCAGGACCCCATCTCCTCCTCCACATCATGCTGTTGAACCATCTAGTGCAGCAACTGAGGGGGAGCCTGCACACTCTGCCCCAGTTATCAGAATTCCTACTTCTCCAGCACCTTCTCCAGTCATAAGCCCCACGACAAACTCTCTAGTTCCAACCCAATCAGATCTTCCAGCACAAGAAGTTCTCAAAGACACCAATGAAGCCATAGACAAGATGATAGAAGAACTCTCTTCAAAAGAACCTCTTTCCCCCTTCCCAAAAGATCTCCCAGAATACCCATACAAAGAACCCTCACCCCAAGCTACTCCTTATCCCTCTCCTAAAAAAGATTTAACTCCACTAGAAACTATCCTTCTATCTGAAGAGGATGTGCAATCTCCTGAGGAGGTGGAAGCCCCTCTTAAGAATCTTGACTTCTCTCTTCCCAAGTTTGTTGATGAAGAGGAAGATATATCATTCAAAACTGTAAGAGTCAAGAGCTCTATTGTCATAGAAGAACTTCCTCCATGGAAAGCTACACTGTATCTGCCACCCCTGCTACTACTGCTTTATCAGGTGCCACTCCAGTTCCTACTGTTTCTATCGCTCCTTCTCCTGCTGCTGATGCTGTAATAGTAAACTCAGATATTCTCTCAATGATTGAAGAAATGCTAGCTGCACATAGGAAACATTTTGATGAATCACTTCAGACTGTTAAGCAACAGGTAACTGCCCTGGAAAAAGAAATGAGCAGAGGTTTTGTTGAGATCCAAGCCAACACTGACCTGCTGAAAGAGTTGTTCATAATTGGGGGCAAAGCAATAGATCACACAATTACCAGTATTTGTCAAGTAATGGAACAATCTGTCACTCTAACAAACAATCAGATCCAATTAGACAAGAGAGCTAAAGAAAATGTCATGAAGGTATGCACTGAAGTTGGTACATTCAAGGAAGATGCGATAGCAAACCTATCTGTAGAAATCAGAAAGGGGGAGAGCATAGTAAAAGAACAAGTTGAAAAGCTTACTACTGATGCCAAAACTCTTTGGACTGAAAAGTAACTGAGATCAATAAAAATGTTTTAGAATAGATTCAATCAGTCTAATTCCATACTTATGATACAGCTGTATGGATGCATAATCAAATCTTTCTAGATTTTCAAGCAGACCCCAATGTGATTCCTCATCATTTAAATCCTCTTGCTGAAGGTGAGTCTAGCCAATTGCCTCAACCTTAATTTCCTACATTCTCTCCCAGGCCAGAAGATCAGGAACCTCCTCCAGCTTCCTATTCCCATGTTTGGGATGATGTGATTCCTCAAGATCTATCAAAGGTTCACAGTCCCAAGAAAAGGAAGTATGGGGAAGGTCCTTCAGCGAGCAGATCAGTTCCCCAGCCAGAGGCAGAGAAGAGAAAAGCAAAGGAATTTGCTGAAGTTTGGAGCCCAACTTCCAAAGCTCTAATTCTTGAAACTCTTAAACTTGTCATGGACTTTAATAAGAATAGACATCTTCACTACAGTTCAGTTGAGTGGGAGTTATATGAAAAATCCATGACCAAAAGGAGAATTTATGACAGAGAATATGGGAAGAATAATCCTAAAGCTCCTCCCAAGCCTCTAAGGTACTATCAAAAGCCTTTCAGTTATCAGAGGAGGCAGCAGGAAAAGCAAGACAGGCAACAGCATAGCAAAGGATGATTCATGATGTTGTGGTGTTGAGAAATGTTGAGGAAATGGATGTTGACTAATTTTAAAACATTATTGATATATATAACATTTCCAAGTTTTGCTTAATTGTGCTTTCTAAAAATCTGCCTGTGCATTTATTCTTACTTTTCTTCCTTCATGTTCTTTATTTATTATAATAATTCATCTTAGTGTAGAGGGTTCTGACTTCTACAAATAGGGGGAGATTGTTGGGTATTGCATCCACAATAACCCAGATTTGCATGAAGTCACCCTTGAACTAAGATGAATTAAGTTGTATTTGATATCCTTGTTCTAGTTGAATGCTTGCAGATTCACAGTGCTAAGTATAGACCAATGTAAGTCTACAGTGGGTCAGGAACACAGGACTATTCAGTGTAATCCCTCACTGGGTGATCCAAAGTGTTGACTCATGTGTAGCCTCTCAATTGGGATACACTTTATGTTCAAACATTGGGAGCAAAGGATGAAGATAGGGTCAGAAGGAAATTCTCTCTAAAGTTCTTGAAAAACTTTCTAAGTCCAGTTCTCGAGAAGTAATCTTAGAGTTCTCGAGAAGTATGGTATAGTTCTCGAGAAGCTCAGACTCTACTTCTTGAGAAGTCATGATAGTTCAAGAATTTCTCTAAGTAAAGTTCTCGAGAAGTCTTCTATAAGTTCTCGAAAAGTCTTTTATAAGTTCTCGAGAAGTCAGTAAAGTTCTCAAGAAGTCTTCTATAAGTTCTCGAGAAGTCAATTTTGTTCTCGAGAAGTATTCATGTGATTCTGAGTTCAGAAATTCAATCAGAAGTTGATTCTAAGTAAAGTTCTCGAGAAGTCTTCTATTTGTTCTCGAGAAGTCAATTTAGTTCTCGAGAAGTATTCCCTTGGTTCTCGAGAAGTTCAGAAACAAAATTTCTCTAAGCTCAAGTTCTTCGAGAAGTCCTCTATTATTTCTCGAGAAGTAAATTAGTTCTCGAGAACTATACTCTCGTGTTCTCGAGAAGTCCAACCCTTTCTAAAGAGATTAGTTTTCAAGAAGTCTCTATAGTTCTCGAAAACTCAGTTCATAGTTCTCGAGAACTATAATCACTTCTTGAGAACTAAGTCGGATTTTTTCTAGAAAATTTCTTCTAAGTCCAGAACGGCCGGAATTTCAAATAACCCAACAGGATTGGTCCACGTGTCATCATTAATGATATTTCCAACCGTTAAGAGATATCCTATATAAGGTCTTGTCACTAAGACATAACCCTAAGAAGGATTAAGAAAAATTATTGAGCGGATCTCGTACTTTCCAAAATGCTCTGGTTCGGCCGATCTCTTCTCAAGCTCGACGTATTGAAGCCGCCGCCACCGCTCTCGTCAAGATCGATCCTCATCCTTTCGATCTAGAAGATCTACTGATTCAGGAAACGTTCTTTCTTCCTTGATCGAGTAGATTCAAGAATTTCTCAGGTCAGATCTACTAGTCTTCTTCAACAATTCTGAAAGGGCCGCAATTTCAAGAAGAAGACCTAAAGAATTATTTCTTGTAGATCTGAGAAAGTTTATGCTTGTATTTTCATATCTATTTGTAAATCTTGTAGGAGATTATTCTTCGAGTGTAGGAGCGTTGTGCTCCGAATGGTAGGAAGTTTGTATCTTCCGAGTGTAGATCCGTTTGGATCGAGTTTTGTAGGAACGTGGTTCCGAGGTGTAGGATTAGTTTGCAATCCGAGATAGTGGAGTAGCCGAGTCTAGTGATTTGCTAGATCGGTGAGGAAAGTGGACGTACCCAAGATCGGGGAACCACTATAAATCTCTTGTCGTCTATGTGATTGCTTGCTTACTTATTTGTGCTAGTTGCTAAATTTTTTATTCCGCATTAGACACACATCTCACATATTCACCCCCCTCTAGGTTATTTAGGTAGACAACTTACAACTTTCAACGCTCTTCCGATAGATCTGATGGAGACTCCCCTTACGCGAAGTTCCAAGTCCGGCCCCACTGTTGATCACACCGACCTGCCCACCTCCTGGGTCGTGGATCACCTCTCTGCGACCTCCAAGATTGCCTCGATCCTCATTCCTCCTCCTCGCTGAAGCTTGGAATGCCACCTGACCCACCGGGGCCTACTTCCTCTATTTCTCCCTCTCTGCCACTCTGGCCTCAAACCTTCTTCTTACTTCCCATAACTCCGAGTAGGCCAACCTTTCGTGTCCCTCTATCCAATGAATATCACAGTAGAGGGGAATCTCCGTCTCCTGACGTATCGCCCTCTGCTCTCTACGGCAATGCTTGTTGCACTAATGGTCAATGGTCATCGTTTCTCTTCTTCCTCATCCTCGGCCATCCTTCTGCTGGTTGTCGTTCCTCCTCTCTTCTTGCTGGGGACACGACCTAGCTGCTGGTCTCCACTGAGGCTGATTCACTAGATACTGGAATTGCCTTTCTTCTCATCTTCCCTCCCGAGCCTCCACGTGCCTCCTCTCTTCCTTCCTTCAAGGTTTATCCTGCCTCCTCCACTCTTATGCCCTCCTGGGCTCTTCCCTCGTCTGCTCCTCTCTCTTTGACTCTCTTCTCCTTGGCTCCTCCCTTTGCGGTTCCTCCCTTCTCCTCTCGATCTATCTCTCCGACAGCCTTCCACCTCTTGCATCCGAAGTTATTCCTCTCCCTTTCCCCAACGGCTCATCCCCATCTAATTATGCCAAGAAGTCCTTGTACTTCTCATCTCCCTAGACGAATGTATTCACCCACTCCACCATCTCTTCGAAGGACCTCGGGGTTTTGGACCCCATCTCCATGCTGAACAGCCCTGCTTCAAATCGAACTTGAGGGCCCACATCAGAGTGAAGTCGTCCACCTCCTCCACCTCTAAGATCTCCTCCTGAAAGCGATCGATGTAGTGGCCGATACTCTCATGTTGCCCATAATGATCTTAAAGAGGGCCTTTGCCTCCTTCTTCCTCTTCTTAGATGTTGCAAACCTCGTCATGAGGCCCCGATGCAGATCGATGAAGAAGTAAATGGAACCAGCTGGCGACTGGTGGAACCAATCCCTTGGGTTACCCTTGAAGGTTATGGAGAAGAATTCACACTTGAAGGCATCAGACATGTTTCAGATCGACACCACGTCCTCAAACAATTGGAGATGCCTGACCGGGTCATCTCTACCGGAGTAGTAGGTGAGGACAGGCTCTCTAAACCCTTCAGGAACTAGGGCCGCGAGGATCTCGTCAGAGAAGGGGCTCCTCACTCCCTGGTGATGATGAGTTTCATCATCGCTAGAATCATCATACTCTCTCCACTAGCGAGTATCGCGATACCTCGCTGGCGGCTCTGGATCTAGGAATCTAATCCCCTGGTTACTTGTCAGATAATGCTGCGACTGCATCAGTCGCTCCTCTCTCGCCCAAGTGGGCTCCTTCCCAGCTCGCCTCGGTAATGCTTCCTCCTCCGACGGTGTCACGCGATGGGGGGAGGTCGCCGTGACATCGGGGCAATGAGGAAGCTTGATGAGGATAGTCCTCTCAATCCTCTTTACGAAGTATTCAAATGCTATCACGGTTATAATCTCGCTACCTTGCACGGGATTACCAGCCCCCGCCAAGTTGCCAACTAACTCTCCATGCTCTCCACCATTTGCCATCTCGCTAAACCACAAAACTTTCCTCCTCGGCTGCGATCCACACTCACCGCACCAAGTATTGAAGCTAGGAAAATTCCTAACCTCAAGATTCGGATCAAGGCAGCCTAAGGCTACTAGCTCTGCAACTGGGCAAAATGGCTAAGGAGACTAGGATGGAGAAAAAAGTCAACAAACAGGACATCGGATGCTACGACAAGAAGGTCCTACCACGTACCTGGAATCTTGGAAGAAGTAACCCCTCCACAACCAGAATTGGCCGAGCAAGGTATGAGGGAGACTAGATGGTAACTAAGTCACGAGGTTGCGGCCCGATATCTAAGGAGAAAGAATCCAAAGGCTCAGTTGGTATCCATGAAGAACTCGCAAGATCCTAACTAGGATTTCAAGTTCCTCTCCTCATACCCCTGGGATCCTATTTATAGGGAAATCCTGGGGTAGGGGGGGTCTATTTATACCCCACCCCTCGACGACTAGGCGACTTCCTGGAGGAACTCACATGGCTGGGCGAATAGCTCATCTAGTCGCCTACCTGGTGAGTATGCGAGGGGAGCTCGCCATACTCGCCCATGCCTTCCGTTGCGTGGCGCATTGAATATGACCTCCATATTGACTTGCTGGCTTTGACCTTTGCTGAACTAGCCCTGATGGGGACCCTCCTCGACGAATATGGGTTGTATAGTATTGTGACCTACTACCAGGGCAAAGGGCGAACGCTTCTAACTGGGAAGTGAGAGGTCAGGTTTACCAGTTTGGGGGGTGTCGCTGAGTGGTTGGAGGTAGAAGAAAGAGACCTAGATTGTTCCGCGACCTACTACCATGACAAACGCTTCTAGCCAGGAAGTGAGAGGGTCGAGTTTACCAGTCTAGGGTATGTCGCTGAGTGGTTGGTGGTTGAAAGACGAGACCCAGATAGTTTCGTGTGCTACTACCAAGGCAAAGGGAAAACACTTCTAGCCAGGCAGTGAGAGATCTGGTTTACTAGTCTGGGGGATGTCGCTGAGTGTGTGTCGGTGATGGGCAAACCTCCAATCCTAGGCAACCGCGAGGGGGGGGGGGGCCCTAGCGATGCCGTGACCACCTGTGGGAGAAGGGCAGACCTTCAATCGCTGGCAGTACGAGGGTGCAAAGATGTGGTCCCGTAGAGTTATTGAAGGGAAGTCTTTTGAACCACTAGCTAGTGCAAGGGTGGCAGGCCCTGACAACGACGCGACCTATGTGGAGAGAAGGGTAGACCTTCGATCGTCGACAGTGGGAGGATGCAGGTATGTGGTACCAAAGAGATGGTGAAGGGAAGACCTTCGAAAGGTTGACGAGCACAAGAGGGCAGGCCCCGGCGATGCTGTGGCCTACTACAGAGAGAAGGGCGGACCTTCGATTGTCGTCAGTGGGAGGTCTCATGGACGTGGTCCCGGAGAGATGGTAAAGAGCAGACCTTCAAACTATTGGTATGTGTGTTGGAGGAAAGCCATCAAAAATGTCGCATCCTACTGTGGAGAGAAGGGAAGACCTTCAATCATCAATAGTGGGAGGCCGCAGGGATGTGGTCCTGGAGAGATGGTGAAAGACAGACCTTCGAACCGTTGGCATGTGCGAGGGAGGAAAACCCTGACAATGTTGCGGCCTACTATGGAGAGAAGGGAAGACCTTTGATCATCTGTAGTTGGAGGCCGCAAGGATGTGTTCTCGAAGAGATGTCGAGCGTGCTGCTCGAAAGCATTTTCTGTAAGAACATGTCGTAACACCCAGTTTAGTGGACTTGAGGCTTAGGGCATTACCACTTGGTGGTAGGTTTGTATCGCCCAGCGGTAGCCTTCTTGCGTTGAGTGGAAGGAATCGAGTGAGTTGATTAGTAGGAGTCGAGTGCGTCGAGTGATAGCGTGCAACGTTAGTAATTACCGCTCGGCGATAACCTTCAAGTGTTGAGTAGAGGCGTTGAGTGGTAGGCGTTGAGTGCGTCGAGTGGTAGCGCACGGCGTTAGCTAATTATCGCTTGGCGGTTTCCTTCTTGCATTGAGATGGAAGTGATGAGTGAGCTACCGCGCAGCAGTATTGCTACTGCCGGTGATAGTGCTGTATTGTTTTTTGACCGATAGCTCGGGAAGTTATCGCGGCGTGGTAGGTAGCTACCGCCCGGCGGTAGCTCGTGGGAGCAGTTTTGTGACGGTTGAATTTAGGTCATCCGATCCTTCTCGAGATGTAATCCAATGGCCCAGGACGCTCCGTCCAAGATACTTAAGTAGGGCTAAAGTGTTTTTTCCCTCATTCTTCTATTTTGAGTGGGAGTTAGGGTTTGGGAGAGGTTGTTTGGAGGAGGAAGAAGAAGGACTTTCTCCTCCATTTGCGAAGCTCCGAGTCTCCGTTCGTCGAACCGAAGCCAGATCCGTGTAGAAGACTTGAAGGCGCACATTTTCATTCGTGCAAAGCAAGATCTCCATGGCTAGGAAGAGGAGACATAAGGTAACGACACTTCACCTCTCGGTCTTTAAGATGCGTGCATAGCATCCGTTAGATCTTGTTTTTCTTTCAAGCATTTATGCAACGTATCTCTCAAATGAGAGGGGTTCAGGTTGCCATGGTTCAAGAGGAGCCACTAGGTCAATTGTGTTCGTCCCCGACATGATGTTTATTTAGAAATCCGCTCCGATAGTGTATGAGGAATTATGGGTGAAGCCGTTGACGTGACCGTTAGTTCGATTCGGTGATGTTGCATAATGAGCCTTAAGGATTTTGCTAAAAATCCGTTTGCGGTAAGAAGCCATTTGTGATGTTTGCCCCACTTTATTTCGTACGAGAACGAATGGTGGATTAGGGTGGGAAAGGCTATGTTTGTTGATTGATGTGCGAAGGCACGACTTTGTCTCTATGGTTGGCTGGCTAGCCCGTGACGTGCAAGTCTTGTGTGGAGAGTGTCCCGACGAGACAAGTCCCTTTCTGAGAAATTGATGAGAACGCCAAGCTTTTGACAAGCATGGGCGATGAAGCCCATGAGCGAGTGGGGTCAAGAAAGGATTCTTAGAATCGGTTTGTTTGTGTGACGGAATCTTGACGTGAGAACTCAGAGCTTGCAGGCAAGCCCAGGTCTTGAGACCCACGAGCGGGTGGGGCCTATGCAAGAGTTCTGTGTGGCGGTTTGAATGCCGTTAGGGCAAAATGGAAGTATCAGTGTGATGTAATGTGTTGATGTGTGATGATATGTTATTTTCATGCGCTATAGGGTACCTTGGGTGAAACCCAGGTTTGCATACATGCTGCATAATAGGCCCCTTTTTATTAACTGCTCAACTAAGAAACATGTTTGGTGTATGTGACATCCTAACCTATTTCTTTACTCTATATGTTTTTATACATTTGCATACAAAGTGCTGACCTGCAGGGTGATGGAGTGCCTCGGGGTCTGCCAGGGACGGCCAGGAGGAGATTTGTTGGTTACACAGTTAAGGTCAGCCTTTGCTGACCCACGTTAAAAACAATTTTTACAGGGCAAGGATCACAAGCAGGAGCAAGCTTGCCGGCAAAAAGGCCTAAGCCTCATGAAGTGGATTCTTTTTTATTTATGTTTTGTTGAATGCTTTGCTCCATGAACTGTAATCTGACTTGCATGCCGAGGTAGCCTAGGAGTGTTAAAGCATGTTGCTCTGTTTGTTGTTGTTTTAATTTTTGGAGTAATGATTGTTGTAAGGCCTTAAGGTCGTTTTGATACTCCTGTGATAGTGGATACCTTCTAGTGTTTATGGGTTTCCACACTTTTGTGTTCTGAGTTTTGAGATGCATTGTTCTTTTATATCACTTTATAATACTAAAGCCGTGGCATCTATATGTTGTGGGGCCCCGACCGGACCCATATTATATGGTAATTACAGGGGAGGTGTTATAATTTGGTATCCGAGGGAGGTTAGTGTCCAGGGTAAGGTTTAGTGGTCGATTTGGCATGATAGGATCACGTAAATAAGTTATCCACATAGTAGTATCACAGGACCATGAGTGTCCTAGTGTCTAAGTTTTGCGAATAGAAGCTGATTCTTGTTTTACCTAGTTTTGTTAAGGGTGTAAGCAATCCGGCGGGGACGTCGAGGCCGCAAGAGGAGCCTTCGGCGAGCAGTGCTACTGCTTCGGGTCCTATGGGCATGGGTGTGATCCCGGCCGATTTCTATCGCATGCTTGCAGAGGCAATTGTAGTGGCCCACGCAGCAGCATCAGCGCAAGTTGTGACCCTTGTTGCACAGGTAACGACTCCCGTTACCCCGGATGCGACACCGGTTATATCGGGCGGAGGAGCCAGGCAGTCAGAGCCGTTAGCTGAGAGAGTGGTTGTTGGGAAGGGAGACTGATAGATGAAGTACTTTCTAAGTTTCCATCCCTCAACATTCAAGAGAGTTGGTACACCGACTGATGTAGAGGACTGGTTAGCGAGGATTCAGGAACTTCTAAGTTCGGCAGAGATGTCAGAAGAAAAGAGATCATAGTTCGCGACCTTCTTATTGGAAGGCGATGCCAAGCTGTGGTGGGTGAGCCATAGCGGCCGCCAGTTTCCTAGACACACCCCACCCATGGAAGAGTTCATGAACGTCTTCTTAAAGAAGTATATCCCTTCATCGACGAGTTTAGCCCTTCAGAAGCAGTTTCTGCACTTGGTGCAGTGTGATAAGACAGTGGATGAGTATGTATAGGAATTTACTCATTTGGGTCATTATGCGGGAACGACCATGGCTGATGATGAGAAGAGGGACTGTTGGGTACAATGGTCACAATATACTTGATTTGAAGAAGTCCTTTCGGCTCAATGATATGCACATAGTTGTATTTTATGATGTTTAGTTCACGTGTGCAGGCAAATAAAGCTAAGTACAAAAGCGTCGAGGCACAAGAGCAGTGTCGACACTTTTGTCAAAGATGCGCTGAGACAAAGAGAAAGTTGTGTCAACACTCAGGACTAGTGTCGACACACTTAAACTAGATGGGCTGAGTCAAAGAGAAAGTTGTGATGACATCCAGGACTTGGGTCGACACTATGATACAAGAAAGCAACTATGTCGACACTCAGGACTAGTGCCGACACACACTACTCAAGTTGTGTCAACAAAAAGTAAATGTGTCAACACTAAGGACAAGTATCGACATACCACACAATCTGTGTCGAGACAAGATGAAAGCTGTGTCAACACATTATACATCAGCTGTGTCGAGAAAAGATAAAGGTTGTGTCGACACATTCAGAATTGTGTCGACATCACTACAAGAGATGTGTCGACACCCAAGACTGGTGTCGACACATTCAACCATCAAGTTTCAACACTTAAGCAGAATTGTTTCCTAAGTACATGAATCAAGCCGGAGGTACTGACAACTATCAAAACTCTCAGATGTCAGTCATTAACCGGATCAACCAGTTACTACTAACAGAGCCTATTTAAAGGGATCACTCTTCAGAATAAAAAAAGAAGAAGAACAATTTGGTGAAGCCAGATCTAAGAAGCATCTGCTATAATTCAAAAGGTGGAGAGAAGCCTGATCAAAAATCGTCTTCAACATCCTCCAGCCTAGATCTACCCTAATTTCAACTTTAAGAAGCTTCGAAAAGATAAGTAGGGTTGGATCAAATCTTTCACTACAAGATCAAAGGAAGCAAACACATCAGGATCAGATCAAGAAGCAGTCACCCATTTCTCTCTAACTAGGTGATTAATTCTGAATGAATTTCTTTTACCTTTGTTAATCTTATAAAGATCTACATGTAGATCTGTGAGTAAGGAATTTATTTTCTCTAAGTTGTAAGCCTGAGTTATAAAGGCTGAGGTAAGGCTGGGATTTCCTGAGGTAGGAGAAGTGGGTATTTCTCTGAGTTATAGGGCACGATTTTCTTGAGAAGTAGGAGTGTGGATTCACTCTAAGGAAGAGTTCTTGGGAAGAACTTGAGGTGTAGGATCTTTGTGATCTGAGTGGTAAGACTTATATAGTCTGAGTTGTAGGAGCCAACTCGGCTCTAAGCTGTAAGATCTGAGGCTCTGAGTAAAAGAAGAAGGAGTTTGGCCAAATCTAGTTCATTGCTAGATAGGCGAAGGGGGAAAGTGGATGTACCCATAAATTGGGGGGTCACTATAAAATTGTGTACTGTGCTGTGATTGTTGTGCTGAGACTATTTTAAATTGATGTTAAGATTATCTTATTTTATCTGACTGAGATAATTAATGAAAAGAAAGTATAACAAAGGTAGTCAAGATTAAAATTGGTCCTATTCACTCCCCACTCGGTCACTCTCAATCCTAAAGCAAACATTTACAGGGACAACCTCTTCTACCATGGGTTGAGAGAGAATTTGAGACAACCCCTTATAGCTATAAAGAATGTGGGTTTCAACGAGTTGATTGAGGCTGCCAGGACGTTGGAAAGTGATATGGAGCAAACCCAACGTCACAAGGGACACAAGATCAAGTAAGGAGAGGGAAAACCTTCTCAATCTCAAGAGAAGTGTGAAGGGAGTAGGTATATGAAGAAGTCCCATCCCTTCCGGGCAGGGGAGAAGAACAGTACAACGTTGGGGGGATCTCTCTTCAAGGGACCACCAACGTGCTACAAGTGTGACAAGTTTGGCCATATAACTCATTTTTGTACTGAGGGTGGTGCTGAGCAAGATACAAGGTAGGAACAGTCAATACGTTCTGGTCCCAGCATTGCGGAGAAAGGGAAAATGGCAGATTCGAGTGCTTCATGGTTCTGACCTGTGCAGCCAAGGGATTACAACCTTGGGCAATAGAAAGCGATTCGACACCCGATATGGTGACAGGTATGAGAAAGTTTAAGTCTGTTTATTAGCTTTATACTTTCGAGAATTTTATGGGTTGTTTCCTATATTTTAGGCTTCGTGCTAGTTTCCAGTTACCCTACTAGGGTACTGTTCAATATGGGAGCATCACACTCTTTTCTTACCGAGAGGTTTATCCGGAGAATGGGAGTCGATCCTTTTTCGGCAAATGCAGAGCTTAGAATGTGCATACCCAATGGGTATTTCATGACCACCGAGATGAAAGGGCGCATTGGATGGATTTTAGATGGAGTTGACTTTGTGTTTGTAGCAGCGGTGCTACCGTTAGCCGAGTTCAATGTAATCCTAGGGATGGACTAGCTTGCAGAGCAGCGGGCTAGCATTGAATTCCTGTCAAAGATGATGACCCTGAGGAGTAAAGGAAAGGCAGAAGTCAAGTTTGAGGGCCTCAGTGGAGTGGCCTGCTCCATGATTTCGGCCATGCAATTGGTGCAGGCAGTTAACCAGGGAGGAGTTGCTTTTGTAGCGTTGTTAGAAGTTCAACTTTTCAAGCTATCAATTGGAGAAGTGCCGATAGTGGAAGAATTCGAGGATGTGTTTCCTGAGGAGCTTCCTAGAGCACCTCCTCGGCAGGAGATCGATTTCTCAATTGAGTTAGTGCCAGAAGCTAGACCAGTGTCACGTTCTCCTTTTAGGACGGCACCGAATAAGTTGGTCGAGCTTAAAGTAAAATAGCATGAACTATTGGAGTAGGGGTATATCTGACCCAGCTCATCGCCATGGAGCGCGCCGGTGTTGTTTATGAAGAAGAAAGATGGTAGTATGCGATTGTGCATAGACTACCGTGAACTGAATAAACTGTCTGTCAAGAATAAGTAACCGATTCCACGTATAGATGACCTATTTGACCAGTTGGTGTGGTCAGTGGTGTACTCTAAGTTGGAATTAAAGTCAGGGTATTATCAATTGCAGATTCGAGATGAGGAAATACCCAATACAACATTTGGTACGAGGTATGGCCACTTCGAGTTTTCGGTGATGCCATTCGGGTTGACGAACGCGCCATCGGTATTCATGGATTTGATGAACTGAGTGTTTTGGGAGTACTTAGACTCGTTTGTGGTGGTCTTCATCGATGATATTCTGGTATACTCCAAATCAGAGGTGGAGCATGAGGGTCATTTTAGCATTGTCTTGCAGACTCTGAGAGAGAACCAGCTTTATGCAAAGTTCTCGAAGTGTGAGTTCTGGTTGGAGAAGGTGGCATTTTTGGGCCATGTGATTAATGGTGATGGGGTGGTGGTTGATCCAGCGAAAGTTGAGGCTATCAGGAATTGGTCAGTTCTGAGCACCGTGGCCGAAGTTAGGAGTTTCCTTGGACTAGCCGGGTACTATAGAAGGTTTGTGGAAAACTTTTCACGGATAGCTCTGCCCCTCACTACTTTGACTCGTAAGGACCAGAAGTTTGTGTTGACTCAGGAGTGCAATCAAGTGTTTTATACCTTGAAGGAAAGGTTGATGTCGGCTCTAATCCCAAGTCTCCTTAAAGGGACTGAAGGATTTCAGATTTTTAGTGACATGTTAGGTTGTGACTTGGGTTGCATGCTAGTGTAACAATGCAATGTGATAGCCTTTGGATCTATACATTTGAAACCTCAGGAGAGAAATTACCCCGTCCATGACTTGGAGTTGGCAGTAGTAATCTTTGCATTGAAGTTATGGTGTCACTATGTGTACGGTGCGAAGGTGGAGATCTTTACGAACCACAAATGCCTAAAGTATCTTCTAGATCAAAAAGACTTGAACATGAGGATGCACAAGAGGATCGAGTTCCTTGGGGACTACGATGTGGTGATTCAGTATATGTCGGGCAAGGCCAACATAGTCGCCGATGCCTTGAGTAGGAAATATTCTAGACAAGGGAATTGGATTGAAGCTCATGATGAGCGGTTGGTGCGGAATTTTGAGTCCTTTGGCATTGAGTGTGTAACAAGAGGTACGTCTAGCATGGATCGGTTGAACTGGATTGAGTTGCAGAATGACTTGTTCAATCGTATCCGGGAAGGGACCAGTGTGGATGTAGAGTTCTAGCCATTTGTGGTGGAAGATCAAAAAGGCGAGGGTAATACCTGGGAGATGGTGGGTGAGATCTTAAAGAAGGATGGAAGGGTATGTGTACCGCAGTTCGGCAAGCTCCATGAGGAGTTAATGTTTGAGGACCATTTCACGAAGTACTCCATTCACCCAGGCAGTACAAAGATGTACTTGGATTTCAAGAAATCCTTTTGGTGGCCTGGTTTGAAGCGGGATGTAGCTTTGTATGTGAGTCAGTGCCAAACTTGTGCCTTAGTGATGGCTGAGTGTCAAAAGCTATGCGGGTTCTTGAAGCCTCTTCCTATCCCTGAGTGTAAATTTGATGAAATCTCTATGGATTTTGTGCATGGCTTACCTCGGTCGCAATAGGCTAACGATGTAATTTGGGTGATCGTGGATCGCTTGACCAAAGTGGCTCACTTCATCCTGAATTAGAAGGAGGACAACATGGAGAAGCTGATAGAACTGTACGTTCGTAATATTTTGTGGTTGCACGGAATTCCAAATAGTATTATTAGTGATTGTTATGGACAGTTCACGTTCAAGGACTGGAGATTGGTACAAAAAAGTTTGGGCACAATGCTCAAGTTTAGTACGATGTTTCATCCTCAAACCGATGGTTAAACGGAAAGGATGAATTGTATAATGGAGGATATGCTGAGAATGTGTACCCTAGATTTTGGGAAGTGGTGGGAAGATCACCTTTTCAAGGTGGATTTTGCCTATAATAATAGTTTCCAGGCGGTATCAAGATGACACCATACGGGACTTTGTATGGAAGGCGGTGTCGAACACCGATGCCATGGATAGAGGTGGGGGACACCAAACTTTTGGGAAAAGAAGTGGTGGCTGATGCTTGTGAGTTGGTGCGAATGATTCAGGAGCGAATGAAGGTTACTAAGGATCGACATGAGAAGTATTTTAATGCGCGCCATAAGAACGTGGAGTTTGCGGTAGGCGAGTGGGTGTATCTAAAGATTAAGCCATTCAAAGGTGTTTCACGGATTTGCCGACTCAAGAAGTTGAGTCCGAGATTTTTGGGGCCGTTCGAATTTACAGAATGCATTGTAGAAGCAGCCTATCGGTTAGCATTGACCTCAGAGTTGAGTGGATTACACGATATCTTTCATTTTTCAGTTTTAAGGAAAGCTTTGATGGAGACAAGTGTTGTTGTTGAGCCAGCGGCGATACCAGTAGAAGAGGACTTGAGGACGAAAGTACGTCCAGTCGGCATAGAGGATTCAGAATTTCGATAGTTACGGAATAAAGAGGTAATGCTTGTAAGACCCCATTTTTTTTCTTTTAAAACACAGGGGTCTTAGGCCCAGAATCGCCGCTTTGCGGTGATAGCTTCACGCCCTAAAGGGTCATCACCACAAAGCGCTGATTCTTCCAGGAAATTCGATCACAGAAAGTTAGCACAATAAAGTAAAAGCAAGTCCACAGAAAAATCACATATTAGAGTACTAAAATACGGGCTTATGCCCGGTACATCATGTCCTCACTACAAATCACTCATGCGGAAGCAAAAACAGAACATCTACTCAAGGTCGAGATTCACAGTCCTGGCTGTATAAACTCCGGAGCTAGACTGCCCCATCTCCAAGCGCACCGGTCTCTGGGGCTGCTCCCCCGTGCTGGGCTCCATGATTCCCTTAAATGATGCGGTTCGAAAACCGTTAGTCATAAAGACTAAGCCCTATCATCCCCTACCCCTTCCCCCATGGCTCCTAAGTACCAAGCAGAGAGGAAGAAAGGGAAGGACATGAAGATGGAGATTAAATCAAAAGAATCAGGTGGCAGTGGAACTAATACTAGCAATTTTATAATACATGTGGCAGTAAAGAAAAGTATGAAAAAATAACCTTAACTTATGTGTGGAAACACATAAGCCAAGGGATCTTCTGCCGGGCTCCCATCGTATAAAAAGTCTCATACCAATTTATATGTTGGGGTGTCGGTTATCAAACAGCAGTATATATATATATATCAAAAATGACCTTAATTTATAAACTTGCCCACACAAGCTTATAGACCAAGGGGTTGTTTTGCAAGTCCTAATATATAAGCGTCCCATTCCACTTATATCTTAGGTGTCAGGGGTTAAATGAATCGTTTATGCTATGACATGCTAGTGGGTATGATGGAACATGCAAGTACAACACACACACCCGACTCGGTGCACACAGACCTTTAGTTCCCACTTTCTGGAGCCGTAACCTCCCAGGATACCTCCGTAGTGGCAGACGGAAGCGGTGGGTTGGGCCTCACCCACCTCTAAACCAGTAAAGCACTACCGGTCAGACCTATCGTACGCCTCAACGCTTGGTGCACGAAGCGGACTCCTACGTACTCTTGCTGGCTGGTGCACAAAACTTCTGTTGGAGAAGTGCTAACCACACTTGCCGAGTCAGCGTATTGGCGTCAGTACATCGACCCTCCAATACCGAAGACCCACCACCTTAATTTTCTTTCCTTTTATGCACATGCAAATTTAACGTATTCAATAGAAAAAACAAAAACCGAGCCGAAGCTCCCTAAAACAAAACGTCCGTCTCTTAACTAATCGAGCCGAAGCTCCCCGGACCATTCCGTCCGTCTCTTAACTAATCGAGCCGAAGCTCCCAACAATCTTCCTGTGCTAATAGTGTTTGTGAAATGTCAGACCTTAATTATTAGGTTACTCTTTTCAGTTTGTTAATATAGTTTACGTTAACCCAGGACTGCCCCCGGTATACCCCGTGAAGAGCTCTCAAAGGGCACTAGGAACTATGATGGTAGTTGAAGCTCATCGTTCCCTTTCGCAAGGTACTTATTATTATTGGTTGATTCCCTTACCCATTACCTTCTCGTATTACGATAGACTAACATAGTGTGATTTTTAACCTTCCTCTTCTCGGGAAAGACGATCTTTCGTCGAACCCGAGCACCTCTTAACTCTTGCCAACACCACTTCTCACTAACCTTCCCATCCTTATATGGTGAACACTTTCACATCCAACCAATTCAGCAAATTAACTAACTCCAACGCTGTGCCCCATCATATCCTATGACTATTAACTCAAATTGCTAATTGCAAACTATCCTATGCTATATGTCGAACCAGATAAGAAATGATCCAATACTCATCCAAATGCCCTAACTTATTTACTGGAGGTGTATCATGAAATAATTAGTCTATAATCAAAAAATTATAATTTTTCCTAATTTATCTGGCATTCAATTAAATTCCTCAAAAATTCCAAGGTCTACCGGTTTGAACATGAACTACCCTAAGTACTCATGCAAGATGTCCATTAAAATTATTATAAATATTATGTTATCTCAATATGGTAAATCCAAAGTATCACAATTTTTCTATCATCAAAAGGGCACTAAAACTATTTTAGCAATATTTTCTATCTTTCGTTATTTATGAATCAAGTACAGAGAATATCCATCCAAAAATTATAAATTAATTATACTATGCAGATACAATCTTAAAAATAGTACTGGCCAAGTTTCATAAATTTTCAGAAAGTATTAATCTCTGAATAAATTAGTTATCAAAAATCTTCATAAGGTGGACTTGTAAAGAAAGTGCCGTAACTAAGATTCTAAAAATAATGAATAAATGTCTATAAGAATATAATGGCCTAAAAGTCTCAATTCCTAAGCCTAATAATTTTTCAACAGCAATATCATCCATAATTAAATTTTAAACCATAAAACCCCTTTTTAACATTTGTGAATGAAGTACTTGATTTACTCAACTAAAAATTATACAAAAATTCAGGAACAACCATTCTTACCTAAAACATTTACTTCCGAAATTTCATGGGGTTTAATGAACAGAAAGATCTAAATAATTAAAACATCATTTAGGGCAATAGCAAACTTTACAAAAGAAGTGCTAGAAATGAACATCATAAAATTCTAGTAAAATTGCTATAGGTTCTACCCATTCCAAAACTCACTCTACCCGAGTTTGACAACTTTTAGATAATGTTTAGTGACTGATTTTACTTATTTGATATTTTACCCTAAAACTAAGGTTAGGGTTTTGAGGTATCTACCTATCTCAGAATCCTCCAATATTCCATCCAGATGATTTATAATATTCTAACGTCGGCTCTACTGAATTTCAAGGCAATACGAGGGAATTTGCCCCCATGTCCTTCACAACCCTCAAAACCCTCACTTTAGGGTTTGAGTTTGGATCCTTGGGTAAATCAACCCTAAACCACACCATTTTTCTCCAAGTGGGTTATAATAACCCTTCTAAGTCAGTGGTCAAAACATCAGCCTCTGTTGAGGTGATTTGACCGTTCCAACCTCTTAGTGCACTTTTTACTCAAAAATGCCTCATTAATGCCTAGTTAAGGATAGGTGATTTACTACCCAAAACTCATCCAAATGAGTTGGAATTTTGTACAGAGCTAGGTTTTATATCCAGGGACCATTCAACAAAATTTGGGAGGATTTGGAGGTCATTTGACCACTTAAATAAATTACTCTATCTTTATTAAATTAAAACAAAAACCTTAGGTAAAGTATCTCCAAAAATTCCAATTTTTGGCAACCTCTAGGTATGGCTAAGGGTAACCCCCTGCCCAAATTTCGGGTCATCTGGACAAGGGACGAAGAGTGGGCATTCATTTTAGTTTCTGCCCAACTCTAGGTACAGCCCTCACTAAAACAGGGGCTGAGGTCAAACCACTTACCCAAACGAGTTGAAATTAAATTTAAATTTATCTAGACTCAAAGGGCTACAACATTTGTGACTAGCAATTTTTCCTAAATAGGCCTTTAATTGTCTCGTTTTGCAGCATCAAAATGCACCCATTTAATGTATCTTCTCCTTATATACTATATACATAATTTTTATATTATAAAAATGTTTTTACGATGGCTATCGGTTGGCGGTGGTTTGGCCGCCGGCGGTGGTTTGGCCGCCGGAGGTGGCGGTTTCCAGCGGACCCGAAAATATATTTTTTTCATGGTTTTTCCAATAAAATGCGAGATAGGTCCGGCTCCGTTGAGCACGAACTTCCTTTATAAGATCCTAAGATCTATCCATAAAAGAAGAAGTAAAGGAGGACCTTGTTCGTGGTTTGGAGGCGAGATGAACGTCGGGTTGCCATGGCGCGGTGGTGGCATTGCCGAACTTCTCCTACAGTAAGAACAACAACTCTAATCCATTTGGTCAAGAGTGTAAACTTCTCATCTTGCTCTAAGGGGGCTTTTATAGATCACGAAGTGGGGAGGGGAACGGGTAAAGCATTTAAGGCCATGAAGGTCAAATTCAGCCATGGCATATCCCTTGTATTCAGCCACCTAGAGGCTGATGAAAACCCTTGGTCTCCTCTAAATAATGAGGGGAATATTAATCAAGGCTTTGGAATCAATTGGAGAGGAACTCTTGCTCTCCCATGGCCATTAATGGCTTTCTCTCCCCTCTTTCTCTCTCTTCCTTATGAGAGAAATTAAATTCAGCCACTTTTATGGCTGGTTATGGTTATTAAACTCCTCAAAACTATTTAGAGAGAATATATTCAGCCCTTGGAATCAAATGGAGAGTCCCTTGGTCTCCCTTGGCCATGAATGACCCCTTTAAACCACTTTCTCTCTCCTCCATTAAAGGGTAAAATGGAGTTTTCTCTCTCCTAGTCATCAAGGCCGAATTTGTTCATCTCCCTAGCCTATTGGCAGCCCACTAATTCATACTATTAATTAATTAGGAGGTGGTTAGCCCAAATGGAAAAGGGCTTGAGCTTGGGTTAGCCCATTTAGGCTAATTTGACCTATTTCAAGGAGTCAGTTGACCTTGGTCAAATTGACCATTTGGGTTGACCCCGATGGGTCCTTGGTGAACCATTGGATTTCCCTAAGGTCTAGGTAGGGTTGGGTATGGTTTACTTGGCACCTTGGAGGTCACTTGACCCTTAGTAAGGGCACTTTGACCACTTTGGGGCTAGAGTTGACTTGGGTCAACATAGCCACTTGGGTTGTCCCCAATGGGTCCTTGGTGACCCATTGACCTCAATTAATGTCTAGGAAGACTTATGTAGGGTTTGTTGGGCATATTAGGGGCACATTTCCCTTAGTTAGGGTACCTTGCTAAATTTAGGCATATGGTGGTCTTAGGTCAATTTGACCACTTTGGGTTGATTTCAATGGACCCTTAGGGATCTAATGGACCTTCAAATAGTTTAGGGATATTGTGGTGGGGTCATGGATCCATGGTGAAGCCCTATGGTCATCCGAAACTAGTGTTTAGAATTCTACTATTTGGAGACCATGGTGATCTCCACCTTCATACCTAAGCTCACTTGGTCTTCTTGGGCTTCTTAGGGTTTTGTCATGACCAAGTCATGACAAAACCAATCCTAGAGGTCTTGCTGGAAATGAGATTTTACAAATCCCAATAAACAAAAACAAAAATTTCGTCCTCGAAATTCAAGTTAGGCCTGCGGGGTTTCTACTGAGAATAACTGTTTGTAACATCCCCTAGGAAGTTGAATATATACTTTACCCAGAGAGATCCAGGTACCTCTGCTGCATTAGATTTGACGGCTCTCAGGTATGCTCCTCCTACCCATGGTTCGTCTATAAGACCTTGATCAGTGGTACCTTCTTGTACCGCAAGACCTGCACCGCTGTGTCATCTATCCTGACCAGCTCATCTTGTTACCGATTTATCAAAATCTTTCAAGCCATCTATGCCAAGAACCTGTTGTTCCGGCCGTAGTATAGCCATCCTGAGAAAGGAGACATGGAATACATCGTGCAAACCCGCTAACTCCGGCGGTAGGTCCAGCCTGTAAGCCAATGGGCCGATCTGCTCCCGGATTCTGTAACACCCCATATTCCATGGACTGAGCTTCTTCTGACCATGTACCCGCGAGACTCCTTGCACTAGATGTATATTCAGGAATCATAGTCTCCATCTTGAGACTCTACTTGGAAATATCGTGCATCATAATATTTGGCTGGTCTGCTCTGGGCCTCCAGCATCCTATCGTGAATTAGTCACACCCAGGTGTCGGGGTTCTTCATAAATACCGAGTCGAGTGCCTTTGGATCCTCATCCTAGATCCATGATAGTGGAATCCTATACCTCTGTACGAGGGTGGAGAGCTGTGTTAAATATCGGCCGAGAGTCTAGATAAGCCTGGACTGACATTTTCTTCTTGGACGTACACTATCCATCCTGATTTGATATGATCACCTTAAGCATACCATGATAACAGACTTCTACTCCAAAACTTCAAGAAATAACCATGGGAGTTTTCTTCCGGGTCGGGGTGACCCTAGCTTCCTCGGTCAGTCTATCCTCGATGTTCCCTTTATAATTATGCCCGGAGTGGGGATGAGGAATCCTGTGTATGAAAATCCCTAATTATACCCTCGAACATCTACTCCAACTTGGGTAGTGGCTGTAATAGTTCCCCAAAACTCTTTCACATAGCCTACATCAATTGACAGACATTACCGTGCATCACCAAACCCATGACACCTTTCTTCACTCCGGGGGTACATGTTCTGAGATAAACCATACTTTCGATGATACAACATAGCGATTAAATTTTTTACCTTCTCAGATATCCTGAATCTTGTTATCCGTCATCTAATTTTACATGATAATAGTTAATCCTCGAAATTACTGCATCTTATTACCATTTCATTGTCTTGGTAATGCTACAGGTCAACATTCCAAACATGTTTGTACAAAATCTTATCTTCGCCCGAATAACGTCGAATTATATCGACTTAAACCTCACTATGTTTGTTATGCCGCATTCTCTAAATTAGGTCTAAGGAAACCCAAGTCAATACTAATTTGCCTAATAAACAAAGGACAAGTCCCCAATAAATAAAAGATAAGCCCTCAATAAACAAAAGATAAGCCCCTACCTACCTTGGGCTAAGTATTTTTGATAATCCCATGCAATATAAGTCCGAGCTGGGTGCGCAATCCCTAGGGCATCAATCTTCGACTTGGGGTTCCACCCTTAAACTCGTCAATATACTCCATACTTTAAACTCTATGAGTCACATTTACGACGACCTTATCGGTGTCAAAATGTTCCCAATCCCAAATGGGTTTCTTCCGAACTTGAATTCCTATCCGACCCTCAGTGTTTGTCTCAGTGGTTGCCTCTATGTAATTTTGTTACTGGTACGAGGGTCGAGATAAAATGACTTCTGCCATTCTGCTAATAGATCATTGGCCTCAATTCTCCTTAAGGTCGTCCTACCAGTTTGAGTAATCCTTGATTGGGATAGTAGGGACACCTGAGTTTACGTCTTAGGTAGTCATTCTCGTGCTAAACTCCTCCTTTATTCTCTTTGGGTATCTCCTTACCTTAACCAAGTTCATACCCAAGGTCTATTTTGAACTAGGGCATACAATAAGTCATCATGGTTAGTCGTAAGTTCTAGTGGGTTGAGTCTAACTTGTTGGTTAGAGAATTATAAGATGAGATCTTCGCAGTCGGAGGTGCTCCCTACTGGGGCAGGGTTTGTCACAGGCTACAAAGAATAATTCCAATTAATGATGAAGTGGACTTTTACATGTGATTTCCCTTATGGGAACACCACTGCTTTTGCTGCTAGTTTGTCCTCAAACTAAGCTCACGCGGGAGTGACCTAGGGTTAGTGGACTTCTACTTTTTCGATCGAGGTTTGCTCTGATACCACTTGTAAGACCCAAATTTTTTTTCTTTTAAAACACCGGGGTCTTAAGCCCAGAATCGCCGCTTTGCGGTGACACCTTCATGCCCTAAAGGGTCATCACAACAAAGTGCCGATTCTGCCGGCCAATTCGATCACAGAAAGGTAGCACAATAAAGTAAAAGCAAGTCCACAGAAAAATCACATATCAGAGTACTAAAATATGGGCTTATGCCCGGTACATCATGTCCTCACTACAAATCACTCATGCGGAAGAAAAAACAGAACATCTACTCAAGGTCGAGACTCACGGTCCCGGCTGTATGAACTCCGGAGCTAGACTGCCCCATCTCCAAGCGCACCGATCTCTGGGGCTGCTCACCCGTGCTGGGCTCCACGATTCCCTAAAATGATGCGGTTCGAAAACTGTTACTAATAAAGACTAAGCCCTATCATCCCCTACCCCTTCCCCTATGACTCCTAAGTACCGAGCGGAGAGGAAGAAAGGGAAGGACATGAAGGTGGAGATTAAATCAAAATAATCAGGTGGCAGTGGAACTAATACTAGCAATTTTATAATACATGTGACAGTAAAGTAAAGTATGGAAAAATAACCTTAAATTATGTGCGGAAACACATAAGCCAAGGGATCTTTTGTAGGGCTCCCATCGTATAAAAAGTCCCATACCAATTTATACGTTGGGGTGTCGGTTATCAAATAGCAGTATATATATATATATATATATACATATATATATATATATATAATGACCTTAATTTATAAACTTGTCCACGCAAGCTTATAGACCAAGGGGTCGTTTTGCAAGTCCTAATGTATAAGCGTCCCATTCCACTTATACCTTAGGTGTCAGGGGTTAAATTAATCGTTTATGCTATGATATGCTAATGGGTATGATGAAACATGCAAGTGCAACACACACACCCGACTCTGTGCACACAGACCTTTAGTTTCCCCTTTCTGGAGCCGTAACCTCCCAGGATACCTTCGTAGTGGCAGACGAAAGCGGTGGGTTGGGCCTCGCTAGCCTCTAAACCAGTAAAGCACTACCGGTCAGACCTATCGTACGCCTCAATGCTTGGTGCACGAAGCGGACTCCTGCGTACTGTTGCCGGCTGGCACACCGGACTTCTGTTGGCGAAGTGCTAACCACACTTGCCGAGTCAGCGTATTGGCGTCGGTACATCGACCCTCCAATACCGAAGACCCACCACCTTAATTTTCTTTCCTTTTATGCACATGCAAATTTAACGTATTCAATATAAAAAACAAAAACCGAGCCGAAGCTCCCCGGACAAAAACGTCAGTCTCTTAACTAATCGAGCCGAAGCTCCCCAGACCATTCCGTCCGTCTCTTAACTAATCAAGCCAAAGCTCCCAACAATCTTCCTGTGCTAACCGTGTTTGTGATATGTGAGACCCTAATTACTAGGTTACTCTTTTCAGTTTGTTAATACAGTTTACGTTAACCTAGGACTGCCCCCAGTATACCCCGTGAAGGGCTCTCAAAGGGCACTAGAAACTATGATGGTAGCTGAATCCCATAATTCTCTTTCGCAAGGTACTTATTATTATTGGTTGATTCCCTTACCCATTACCTTCTCATGTTACGATAGACTAACCTAGTGTGATTTTTAACCTTCCTCTCCTCGGGAAAGATGATCTTTCGTCGAACCCGAGTACCTCTTAACTCTTGCCAACACCACTTCTCACTAACCTTTCCATCCTTATATGTTGAACACTTTCACATCCAACTAATTCAGCAGATTAACTAACTCCAACGCTGTGCCCCATCATATCCTATGACTATTAACTCAAATTGCTAATTGCAAACTATCCTATGCTATATGTCGAACCGGATAGGATATGATCCAATACTCATCCAAATGCCCTAATTTATTTACTGGAGGTATATCACGATATAATTAGCCTATAATCAGAAAATTATAATTTTCCTAATTTATCTAGCATTCAATTAAATTCCTCAAAAATTTCAAGGGCTACTGGTTTGAACATGAACTACCCTAAGTACTCATGCAAAATGTCCATCAAAATAATTATAAATATTATGTTATCTCAATATGCTAAATCCAAAGTATCACAAATTTTCTATCATCAAAAGGGCACTAAAACTATTTTGGCAATATTTTCTATCTTTCGTTATTTATGAATCAAGTACAGAGAATATCCATCCAAAAATTATAAATTAATTATACTATGCAGATACAACCCTAAAAATAGCACTGGCCAAGTTTCATAATTTTTCAGCAAGTATTAATCTCTGAATAAATTAATTATCAAAAATCTCCATAAGATGGACTTGTAAAGAAAGTGCTGTAATTATGATTCTAAAAATCATGAATAAATGTGTACAAACATATAATGGCCTGAAAGTCTCTATTCCTAAGCCTCATAATTTTTGAACAGCAATATCATCCATAACTAATTTTTAAACCATGAATCCCCTTTTTAACATTTGTGAATGAAGTACTAGATTTACTCAACTATAAATTATACAAAAATTCATGAGCAACCATTCTGACTTATAACATTTACTTCCAAGATTTCATGGGGTTTCAATGAACATTAAGATCTAAATAATTAAAACATTTATTAGGGCAATAACAAATTTTACAAATGAAGTGATAGAAAAGAATATTATAAAATTCCAGTAAAATTGCTATAGGTTCTACCCATTTCAAAACTCACTCTACTCGAGTTTCACAGCTTTTTGATAATGTTTAGTGACTGATTTTACTTATTTGAGATTTTACCCTAAAACTAAGGTTAGGGTTTTGAGGTACTTACCTATCTCCAAATCCTCCAAGATTCCATCCAAGTGGTTTATTATATTCTAATGTCGACTCTACTGAATTTAAAGGCAATAATAGGGCATTTGCCCCAATGTCCTTCACAACCCTCAAAACCCTCCCTTTAGGGTTTGAGTTTGGATCCTAGGGTAAATCAACCCTAAACCACACCATTTTTCTCCAAGTGGGTTATAATAACCCTTCTAAGTCAGTGGTCAAAACATATGCCTCTGTTGAGGTTATTTGACAGTTCCAACCTCTTAGTGCACTTTTTACTCAAAAATGCCTCATTAATTCCTAGTTAAGGATATGTGATTTCCTACCCAAAACTCATCCAAATGAGTTGGAATTTTGTACAGAGCTAGGTTTTATAGCCAGGGACCACTCACCAAAATTTGGGAGGGTTTGGAGGTCATTTAGCCACTTAAATAAATTACTCTAACTTTATTAAATTAAAACAAAAACCTTAGGCAAAGTATCTCCAAAAATTCCCATTTTTGGACAGCCTCTAGGTATGGCTAAGGATAACCACCTGCCCAAATTTCAGGTACTCTGGACAAGGGACGAAGAGTGGGCATTCATTTTAGTTTCTGCCCAACTCTAGGTACAGCCCCCACTAAAACGGGTACTGCTATCAAACCACATACCCAAACGAGTTGAAATTAATTTTAAATTAATCTAGACTCGAAGGGCTACAACTTTCATGACTGTCCATTTTTCCTAAATCGGCCTCTAAGGGCCTCGTTTTGCAGCATCAAAATGCGCCCATTTAATGTGTCTTCTCCTTATAATACATAATTTTTATATTATAAAAATGTTTTTACGATGGCTATCGGTCGGCGGTGGTTTGGCCGCCGGAGATGGCGGTTTCCGGCGGACCCAAAAATATATTTATTTCATGGTTTTTCCATGAAAATGCGAGATAGGTCCGACTCCGTTGAGCACGAACTTCCTTTCTAAGATCCTAGGATCTACCCATAAAAGAAGAAGTAAAGGAGGACCTTGTTCGCGGTTTGGAGGCGAGATGAACGTCGAGTTGCCATGGCGCAGTGGTGGCATTGCCAAACTTATTCTACAGCATGAACAACAACTCTAATCCATTTTGTCAAGAGTGTAAACTTCTCATCTTGCTCTAAGGGGGCTTTTATAGATCACTAAGTGGGGAGGGGAAAGGGTAAAGCATTTAAGGCCATGAAGGTGAAATTCGGCCATGGCATATCCCTTGTATTTAGCCACCTAGAGGATGATGAAAACCCTTGGTCTCCTCTAAATAATGATGGGAAGATGAATCAAGGCTTTGGAATCAATTGGAGAGGAACTCTTGCTCTCCCATAGCCATTAATGGCTTTCTCTCCCCTCTTTCTCTCTCATCCTTATGGGAGAAATTTAATTCAGCCACTTTTATGGCTGGTTATGGTTATTAAACTCCTCAAAACTGATTAGGGAGAATATATTCAGCCCTTGGAATCAAATGGAGAGGCCCTTGGTCTCCCTTGGCCATGAATGACCCTTTTAAACCACTTTTTCTCTCCTCCATTTTAGGGTAAAATGGAGTTTTCTCTCTCCTAGTCATCAAGGCTGAATTTGTTCATCTCCCTAGCCTATTGGCAGCCCACTAATTCATACTATTAATTAATTAGGAGGTGGTTAGCCCAAATGGAAAAGGGCTTGAGCTTGGGTTAGCCCAAATAGGCTAATTTGACCTATTTCAAGGATTGAGTTGACCTTGGTCAAATTGACCATTTAGGTTGACCAAAATGGGTCCTTGGTGACGCATTGGCTTCCCATAAGGTCTAGGTAGGGTTGGGTATGGTTTACTTGGCACCTTGGAGGTCACTTGACCCTTAGTAAGGACACTTTGACCACTTTGGGGCTAGAGTTGACTTGGGTCAACTTAGCCTCTTGGGTTGTCCCCAATGGGTCCTTGGTGACCCATTGACCTCACTTAAGGTCTAGGAAGACTTAGGTAGGGTTTGTTGGGCATATTAGGGGCACATTGCCCTTAGTTAGGGCACCTTGCCCAATTTAGGCCTATGGTGGTATTAGGTCAATTTGACCACTTTGGGTTATTTCAATGGACCCTTAGGGCTCTAATGGACCTTCCAATAGTTTTGGGATATTGTGGTGGGGTCATGGAGTCATGGTGAAGCCCTATGGTCAACCTAAACTAGTGTTTAAAATTCTACTATTTACAGACCATGGTTATCTCCACCTTCATGCCTAAGCTCACTTGGTCTTCTTGGACTTCTTAGGGTTTTGTCATGACCTAGTCATGACAAAACCACTCCTAGGGGTCTAGCTGGAAATGGGATTTTACAATGCTCGTGAAAGTGCGGTTGGATTACTGTGGGCAAGACGAATTCTCCTGGGAGCGTTAGTAAGCGATGCGGGAAGACTTTCCAGATCTCTTTGCATCAGGTATGCTTTATTGTTTATTTGCACGCTAAATTTCGAGGAAAAAATTCTTGTAAGGGGGGAGGAGTTGTAATAGCCCAATTTTCTGGACTTGAGGCTCAAGGCATTACCACGCGACAGTAGGTTACTATCGCCGTCGGTAGCCTTCTTACGTTGAGTGGAAGGCGTTGAGTGCGTTGAGTTGTATGCGTTGAGTTGTATGCATTTAGTTGTAGCGCACGACATTAGCTAATTACCGCTCGGTGGTAGCCTTCAGGTGTTTAGTGGAGGCATTGAGTGGTAGGCGTTGAGTGCATCGAGTGGTAGCGCGCGACGTTAGCTAATTACTGCTTGATGGTAGCCTTCTTGCGTTGAGATGGAAGCGTTGAGTGAGCTACCGCTCAGCGGTATTGCTACTGCCGGCGATAGCACTGCATTATTTTCTGACCGATGGCTAGGGAAGTTATCACGGCACGGTAGGTAGCTACCGCCTAATGGTAGCTTGCATGAGCAGTTTTGTGATGGGTGAATTTAGGTCGTCCGATCCTTCTTGGGATGTAATCCTATGGCCCAGGATGCTCCATCCAAGAGACTTAAGTAGGGCTGAAGGGTTTTTCCCTCATTCTTCTCTTTTGAGTGGGATTTAGAGTTTGGGAGAGAGGGTTTGTAGGAGGAAGAAGAAGGACTTTCTCCCCCATTAACGAAGCTCCGAGGCTCCGTTCATCGAACCGATGCCAGATCTATGGAGAGGACTTGAAGGCACACATTTTCATCCGTACAAAGCAAGATCTCCATGGATAGGAAGAGGAGTAATGAAATAACGACACTTCACCTCTCGTTCTTTAGGATGCATGCATATCATCCATTTTATCTTGTTTTTCTTTCAAGCATTTAGGCACCAGATCTCTCAAATGAGTGGGGTTCGGGTTGCCATAGTTCAAGAGGAGCCATCGGGTGGATTGTGTCCGTCCCTGACATTATGTTGCATTAGATGTCCTCTCCGCTAGTGGATTAGGCATTGTCGGTGAAACCCTTGTCGCGAGCGTTAGTCCGACTCGGTGATGTTGCATAACGAGCTTTAAGGATTTTGTTAGAAATCCATTTGCGGCAAGAAGTCATTTGTGATGTTTGCCCCCTTTATTTCATGCTAGAATGAATGGTGGATTAGGGTGGGAAAGGCTATGTTCGTTGATTGATGTGCAAAGGCGTGGCTTTGTCTCTGTGGTCGGCTGTCTAGCCAATGACGTGCAAGTCATGTGTGGAGAGTGTCCCGACGAGACAAGTCCCCTTCTGAGAAACTGATTAGAACGCAAAGTTTTTGACAAGCTCGAGCGATGAATCCCATGAGCGGGTGGGGTCAAGCAAGGGTTCATAGCATCAGTTTGTTTGTGAGACAGAATCCTGACGTGAGAAGTCAGAGCTTGTAGGCAAGCCCGGGTTTTGAGACCCACGAGCGGGTGGGGCCTAGGCAAGAGTTCTGCGTGGTAGCATGAATGTCGTTAGGGGAAAATGGAAGTACCTGTATGATTTTATGTGTTGATGCATGATGATATGCTAGTTTCATGCGCTATAGGGTGCCTTGGGTGAAACCCAGGTTTGCATACATGTTGCATAGTAGGACCCTTTTTATTAACTGCTCATCTGAGAAACGTGTTTGATGTATGCGACATCCTAACCTATTTCTTTACTCTATATGTTTATATACATTTGCATATGAAGTGCTGACCTGTAGGGGGGTCCGCTAGGGGCAGCTGAGAGGAAATGTGTTGGTTATACAGTTGAGGTTAGCCTTTGCTAACTCATATTACGACAAATTTTTACCGGGAAAAGATCGTTAGCGGGACCAAGCTCGCCGACCAAAAAGGCCTAAGCCTCATGAAGTGGATTCTCTTTTATTTACTTATGTTTTGTTGAATGCTTTGCTCCATGAACTATAATCCGACTTACATATCGAGGTAGCCTAGGAGTGTTAAAGGCAGTTGCTCTTTTTGTTGTTGTTTCAGTTTTTGGACTCATGATTGTTGTAAGGCCTTAAGGCCATTTTGATACTCCTGTGATAGAGTGTTTGTGGGTTTTTGTAGTTTTGTGTTCTGAGTTTTGAGATGCGTTGTTCTTTTATATCACTTTATAATGCTAAAACCGTGGCGTCTATATGTTGTGGGGCCCTGATCGGACCCATATTATATGGTCATTACAGGAGAGGTGTTACACATGCTGCTCGAAGGCAGGTGTTGTGAACGTCCTTCTATTGGAGCGAATTGAGTACATAGTTCCATCAGCGCAAGCGATGTTTGCCTTCTATAGGGCTGAAATGAGCAAAATCAAAAGCTATCAGAACCATAGCCAAGAGACTGGTCTAATAGTGATTTACATTGAGAATTCATAAAGAGAACAAAGTTTATAAAATTTTGTGATGATGCGGGTAGGGCCCTGTTGATTGGTAGAAGGCGTTCTCTTGAGATGGTCATCCTAGGGGTTGCCACCTAGTCTCTCCTAGCGAGCGGGTCATTATGCTCCTACTGGTGGATTTGGCGCATGGTCCTGCAAAAACCTTCCTAACAACCCTTGTCTGACGAGACACTCGATTTCCTTCTTGAGTTTGGAACAACTTTCTGTGTCATGCCCTCATCCACGATGTAATTCTTAATACTTTGACTGGTATCCTACGCCTTTAGCGAGTTGTCGGGGCTTACAGAGTTCCTTAGTTCCTTGGATTATAGAGTGTATGTTTGCTCTGGAGGTATTGAGGCGAGTGAAGGCTTGACGACAATGTTGCCCTCCGGTTTGGCGGGATTCGCTACAAAGTCTGCCACTCTTCCTTAGTATCTTTGGTGGGTCATATTCCCTATTTCTTTTTTTGTTTCCTTTGAATTATTTTTGATGAGCTTTTGCCGCCAACGACGAGTGGTGGTGTTGGAGATATCGGGTTAGAGCGGCTTGTCGCGCGCCTTGACTGTTTTCCTTGGAGACTAAGTTGCGAACTTATTCGTGAGAAATCCTTCGAAAAAAAGGCTCGGGGATTGATACTTCCGTATTGTAACGGGGTTGATGAGTTTTGGATTCTTTGGGACGGGTTGAGCTAGTAGTACTGACGGATTTTCTTACAGGCATACTATACTTGCTGGCTTGCTCTTTGTTCATAGCATGGTCCAAAGCTAGTCAAGGCGAGTTGCCATGTCCAGAAGCTATTCGAGATATAAGAGGAATCCCTTGCTCTCTTAGGAGCGTGAGTGCTTGTCTTTGACTCTCTTTTACTCGGCGCACACGTTCCTCTAATTCTACAAGAGAACCCTTTCTATAGAAGGCGTGCGGACGAGCGAGTGAGGGAGAGTTGGATTAACATGCCCCCAAGGACCGATCTTTCAGTTGTGAGGGAAACTCTTCCTGCCATGTTTTTTAGTGTTGAGTATCGTTGTGCTGAGGATACTGTCTTCTAGGTCTTCTAGGAATGGTGCGAACTACTTTCCCATAGATGGCATCAAACTGTTGTGGATCGCTAGAGGCTCTGGTAGACCGGACTAAATTGAACCGCCTTAGCCGAGAGCGGTCGAGCGCACGCACAGTCAAAGTAAGTGGAAAGCTGGGAAGAGAATTTTTTATTGTGGAAAACCTGTCAACTGGGTGAAAAAACACAAGGCTGAATCTGTGCCGGCGAAACCTCCACTATTTGCTGGTTGTTGTATAGGGCTTTCTTGGAGAACTTGAGGGCGACATGCCGCCTCTCATTACAATTGAGAAAGAGAGGAGGGAGAGCTTAGAGGGTGAAAGACCACCACTCGTAGAGCTATGTGTTTCTTTGCGAGTTGTTGGGATTCATTCTCTTGTTGTGCCTTGAAGTCCTCTACTGGTGCTTGTACTCATTTTGATGATATCTGGGACACGGAAGCTCAAGTGGCGTTCTCAGTGTGCCCTATCTTCTGTTGTTTGCCCCTTGTTGTGCTTAGAGGAGTCTGGAAGGGTTGATTTACTAACGCTTGGTGGCCTTGTTGTAGAGTGGAGAGCCTGTTGTTGAGTTGAGGGTGTTGGGCTCTTATAGTGCTCTTGAGAGTGGAGCGCACGGGGGCGCTCTTGGTGCGGTCTTGAAGCCGGAGTGCGCAAAGGTGAACTTAGAGCATACTTGATGGTAGAGTGCATAAAGGCGCACTTGGGGCAGTCTTGAAGGTAGAGCGCACAGAGTTCTTGCTGGTGGGGAGCATACTGAGTGCTTGCTGGAAGAGAGTACGCTGAGCTCTTGTTGGAGGAGAGTGCGTGAAGCGCTTACTGGAGGAGAGAGCGCGGAGCGTTTGCTAGAGGAGAACTCGCGGAGTGATTGCTGATTGGGAGTGCACGAAGGGCTTCCTAGAGAACAGTGCACAGAGCGCTTGGTGGAGGGGAGCGCGCAGAGCGCTTGCTAGTTGGGAGTGCGTGAAGGGCTTGCTGAAGGAGAATGCATAGAGCGCTTGTTGGAGGAGAGCATGTGGAGCGCTTGCTGAAGGAGAGCGTGTAGAGCGCTACTGACGGAGAGCGCGAGGGGCACTTGATGGAGTATTGCGCACGAAGCACTTGCTGGCAGAGTGCGCGTAGAGTGCTCGAAGGCATGTTTGGAGCGGACTTGACGGCAAGGCGCATAGAGGCACAGTTGGAGCAGTTTTGACTGCAGAGCACATGAAGGTGCACTTGAAGATGCCTTTTTGGCAAAGTGCACGATGGCACGCTTGGAGTGGGCATGCATAACAACGCATAAGGAAGCAGTGCATGCGGGAGCCTGCAAGGTGGCTGTGCACGAGAGCGAACAAGGAGGAGGTGGGCACCAGGAGGAGTCACACGCAAGGAGGCGGCGCGTGCGGGAGGATGCAAGCAAGAGTGCACAAGGTGGCAATGTGGGTGAGGGGGAGAATGGAAGAGAGAGAAAGTCGTAGGAAAAAAAGAAAGAGAGAGAGACAAGAGAGTTGTAGGAGGAAATTCAGGGAGGAAAAGAATAAAAATGAAGAGGAATACGACTATTTATAGATTTTAATAGGACCAAGTCAGTAATTTTCCTCGATAACTACCGGACGGACGAATAGAATCACTCCGTTTAGAGCATACAGATCGTCATATTTAGGCAAATGACGAAATTGCCCCGATTAGAAAATAACCGCCCCTCCTGCGAGGGGACGCGCGGACCAACGAGGTAGGAAGCCGGAGGGAAAGGGCCGCCCAGATGGCCGAAGATGCTGCCCATCACAGGCAGTGAGAAAGTAACCCCTAATTGGGGTAGCAGTAGGAGGGGCGGCAAAAAATGCTGCCCATCCTGGGCAGTAAATATCCTGCCCCTGATGGGGGAGAGAGCTGGACGGGCGACATATTTTGTCGCCCACCTTGGGTGGAAAAAAGGGAGCAGGACGAGCGTCAGAATTGCCGCCCGTCCATGCTAGCAGGAATGCTTCCCCTTAAGGGGGTGGCAGCCGGACGGGCAGAAAAATCTGTCGATGGTCTGGGGAGAGATGAGCGGCTACCCCCATTAGGGGCGGTGGCTGGACGAAACTACTGTTGGGGTTAAGCCCCTAAATTTGAAGACTGGAGGCTTGCTTAGATGAATTCTGCCATGAATAGTGATTTTCGGCGAGTATCGGGTTCGATACTCGTCGAATTTACTATTCATTAACAGTAAATTCGGTGGGTATCACTGATTCGCCAGATTGTTCCGGTTTGCCGTGTTTCACGGTTTCGCCGCCTGCTCTCACCGTTTTCTCCCAGCAGTTCGGTGAACCGGGTTCAGCTGCCCTGGTTGTTAAGGTGTACTTATATATGGCTCTTACCATGGTGTTAGGGTTAAGACGATTCTTACAGGTGGATAATTTCGGTCATATTGAGCAACTGACGGAGGCAATTGGCATGTGCAGTGGAAGCGAAGGGACGTGCATCGATTGTAGTGGGATCATCAGTGATTTCGTCAGATGCGAGCTTCATTTGTCATCGAAGGAGAAGGACATGTGTCTTGGTCCGTTTCCTTTGTGTTTTGGCACCGGTGGTGGTGCTAGGAGAAGTTTCTCTCGGGCTTGTTCTTTGTGTGGAGATTGAGACTCAATCAGAGAGTTCTTTGTTGAAGAGAGGTTGTTTTTACCTCAACTTATTAATGGTTGTTCTTCCTCAGTTTCAAAAGGATTTTCTTAGCTTGAGTGTGGATTCGTTTGTGAATCTGGAGAGGGAACCAGGTTAGGCAAACCTAGTGTTTTTGTAATCCGTTATTTATTATAGTGGATTGTTGTATGCCATGCCCCATGGTTTTTCCCCTATTGCTGTGAGGGGGTTTCCACATAAATTATTGTGTGCTCTGTTCTATTTTATTGCTGACTTTTCTTTTGGATCTGGGTATGCACGAAAGGGATCGTTTCCCTATAAGTGGTATCAGAGGGAGGTTCTAGCCGTTGAGAATTTCGGGTTTGTACTTAAGTGTAGTAGGTGACGACTATTGGTCCGCTCCCAATTCACTTTATTACATTCTCTGAGATTTTTGGCAAATATGCGTGCATATAGATCAAGCGAGCATGATCAACATGAAAGGAAAGAACTGGAGAATCTGGAAGCCGAGGATGGAGGATCTCTTATTTTGTAAGGGTCTGTACACTCCATTATTGGGGAGGCCTACTACGATGTTGGATGACGCGGTTTGGATGATGATGGAGAGGAAGGCATTTGGGTTCATTTTCCAGTGGCTAGATGATTCTGTCTTTCATCATGTATCTACCGAGACATTCACCCTGTCTTTGTGGAAAAAGCTGGAAGTGCTGTATGAAAGGAAGACAACAAGTAATAAGAATTTCTTGATCAGGAAGCTTGTGAATCTCAAGTATCGAGAAGGTTCTCAGATGACAGAGCATCTGAACCTTGCCCAGAGCATCATAAATCAGCTAGAAAGCATGAAGATCTCCTTGGGTGACGAGCTTCAGGCCTTGATGGTCCTCAGTTCTTTACTAGAGGGTTGGGAGACCCTTGTGGTGTCACTGAGCAATTTAATACTCGATAGTGTTGTGTCAATGGAGATGGTGACGAGCTGTCTGTTGAATGAGGAGCTGAGAAGGAAGGATTCTGGAACTCCTACATTAGATTCCCTACTCATGGAGGTTAGAGGTCGGCGTCAGGTGAAGAAGGAGGGGAAACCAAGGGGCAACTACAGAAGCAAATCCAGGCCCAAGTCCAAGAAGGAGTTCGAATGCTACTACTGCAAGATGAAGGTCCACATCAAGAAGGATTGTTTCAAGTTGAAGCGAGATCAGAAGGGGAAGGGGAAAGAAGGAGAGTCCAGTCGCAACACAGGAGAAGCCTCAATTGTGGAGGTGGAGACTCAGTATTTGCACTACAGCGAGACTGCATGCCAGGAGTGAGTTGACACTGACTTGGTTGTGGATGGTGGTGCTTCTTATCATTGCACACCTCACAAGGAATACTTCTATTCCTATACTGCTGGAGACTTAGGGACTATCTGGATGGCAAATTTCGGTGTGTCCCAAATAGTGGACAGCGGAGATGTCCACCTGGAGACTGATCTGGGGTTGGTTATTCTAGAGGGTGTCAGGCACATTCCTTATTTGAGAATGAACCTTATCTCCGTCGGGAGACTTGATGATGGCGGCTATACTAGTATTGAAGGCGGAGGTGCCTGGAGGCTGATAAAGGTGACCATGGTGATGGCTCGAGGCAAGAAATGTTACGACTTGTACCGAGCAAAGGCCAAGATATGCACTCCTAGTGTGTATGCTGCTGATGACAACTTCATGGAGTTATGGAACCGCGGACTTGGACATATGAGTGAGAAAAATCTCATGTTGCTGGTTAAGAACATGGTTCTACCAGAGCTATCAGGCAGTATTCCAGACATGTGTGTTCACTATTTAGGGGCGGCGGCGGCTGGAGACTCCGATTGAAAAGAAAATATATATATGTATATAACAAGTACAAAGCATCTTCTGGTGACTATTTAGGGGTGGCGTTCACTGTTTAGAGCGATTCTGATGACTATAATAATTCTTCTTGTGATTAGGGTAAAAGACTCCGGTTGAAAAGAATATATATATATATATATATATATATATATATATATATATATATATATAACATCTTCAACGATCATGAGTCATTAAGGAAAGATCCACTAATGGATCAATCATCATTAACTTAAAATAATTTGAAATCCCATCAGAATATTTAGAAAGAAAAATCTGTCAGTCCATTTCTCGAGAAGAAGTAGATTTCTCGAGAAATGAATAGCTGTTTCGAGAAATGACTTGGCTTCTCGAGAAAAGACTTGAAGAAAATTTTCTGTGAAGTAGAATACTGATTTCTCAAGAAGGATATTATTTCTCGAGAAATGGTTTGCTTTCTCGAGAAATAATATGGCTTCTCAAGAAATTTACTTAGCGCAAATTCTGTGAAGTGAAAGATTGATTTCTCGAGAGGAATATGATTTCTCGAGAAAAGAATTGCCTTCTTGAGAAATTTACTTAACAATAATTCTGTAAACTGATGCATTGATTTCTCGAGAAAGAATTGATTTCTCGAGAAAAGACTTAGCTTCTCGAGAAATTATTTTGACTTCTCGAGAACTGCTTTGCATTTCTCGAGAACTAACTTGGCTTCTCGAGAAATCTTCAGGGCATTTCTCGAGAAAAGGACTTGGTGTATTTTCAGACAATTTCCCAAGAAGTCTTATGGTTTCTCGAGAACAAATATGCTTTCTCGAGAAATAGACTTAGACTTCTCGAGAAATAGTCTTTAATTTCTCGAGATATGGACTTAGGAAATTTTTTGAAAAATTTTCTTTTCTTCTTTGTTGAAACCAGCAACCCTTCCCTTCTTACATTTCTTTAGTACTTGAAAATAAAGTGCATCCTAATAGAGAGGTTGCACATGAGTCAACACCATGGATCACACAATGAGGGATTACATTATATGGTCCTGTGTTTAGTGACTCATTGTAAACTGACATTGGTATACACTTAGCAATATTGACCTGCAAGCACTCAACTAAAAGATAACATCAAAAACAAACTTAATTCATCTTAGTTCAAGGGTGACTTCACACAAATCTGGGTTGTTGTAGATACAATACCAAACATGATCCAAGAAGACAAAGGTAGGATCTAAGTTTGATCTTGGTCCCAAGTCTTCAGGTCTAAAGAAGGAGGGATTAACCAAGGAAGTAAATTTCCATCACTGCGGGATGACAGGGCACTAGAGGAGGAACTACCCACTTTATATTAAGGGTCTGCAAAGAACAAGGGAAGTGTGACTTCCACTTTAGATATTTATGTTATAAAGATAAACTTTTATGCTCCTTAATCTTGGGTATTTGATAACGGATGTAGTTCTCACATTTTTACAAATGTACAAGAACTATAAAGAAGAAGATTATATGGTAAATTAAAGGTAAACCTATGCGTTGGAAATGGAGAAAGAGTTATTGTCATTGTCATTGAAGTTTATCATTTTTCTTTGCCCATTAGGCTTGTAATTAAACTTGATAATTATTATATTCCAACCATAACTAGAAACATTATATCTATTTCATGTTTAGAAATGAATGGTTTTACTTTCATTATTAAGAATAATAGTTGTTCTATACTTATGAATGATATTTATTATGGAGTAGCTCAAATATTTAATTATGTGCATGTTTTGAACTTAGACCAGCCTATCTATAACTTTGACAATATTAAAAGACTAAGAACAAATGACTTGATTCCTACATACCTTTGATATTGCTGTTTATGCCATATAAATGAGAAAGACATATTCAAGCTCCATAAAAATAGACTATTGGACTCATTTGATTATGAATCATTTGAGAGATGGGAGTCTTACTTATTAGGAAAAATAGATAAAGCCTTTTTTCACTTGTCATATTGAGAGAGCTAATGATCTTTTGGGTATCATACATACTGATGTATGTTGACCCATTAATTCTATGGCTAGAGGTGAGTTTCTCTTCTTCATTACATTTACTGATAATTTCAGTAGATATGGATATGTGTCTCTTATGAAGTATAAATCTGAATCCTTTGAATAATTCAAGGAGTTCAAGAATTAAATACAGAACTAACTAGGAAAAATAATTTAAGCACTCAGATCTGATCGAGGGTGTGAATATCTTAGTTAGGAGTTTCATAATCATCTGAAAGAGTATGGTATTGCATTATTACTTACTTCAACTAGAACCCGAAAACATAATGGTGTTTCTGAGAGGAGAAATTATACCTTGTTAGACAAGGTGTGTTTGATGATGAGTCTTGCAGATCTACATATTTCCTTTTATGGATATATTATAGAAACTATTTTTTTCACACTAACTTGTGTTCCAACTAAAGCAGTTCAAAAGATACCATACAAGATATGGACTGGGAAGCATCCTAGCATGTATTTTATTTAGATTTGGTGTTTTGAGGCATACATGAAACGTCAAATGCCTAACAAACTTGAGACTAGATCAGATAAGTGTTATCTAGTGTGGTATCCTAAGGAAACTAAAGGATACTATTTTTATAATTAGTCAGAGTGCAAAGTGTTTGTCGCAAGGACTAGCGTCTTTCTAAAGAAAGAGTTCATATCTAGAAAGACTGCTAAAATAGAACTTGAAGAGGTTAAAGAACTTCAAACTATAAATAAACCAGAGTTGGAACTTGAGAAAGAACTATAAATTATTATATCTAGAGAGCCTGCTCAAGAAACATAGGTCATACGTCGATCTGGTAGACCTCGAGTTGAGCCTGAGAACATGCATTCTTCATCTTATAGGTTTAATAATAATAAATCCCAAGATGTATTGGATCGTACATACCTTAGGTATAGTGTGCGAGTTTACATGTGTGAAGTTGTGCATGAAATACAATGTTGTAAGTTACTGCAGGAGCTAGTGACACTAACACGCACAAGCTCATATTTATTTGTTGGCTGGACTTGCTCAATACTTAGTCAAATGTTGACTAGACAAGTCATCAATCTCCTAGACAAGGGCTCACTCACCTAAACATGTCCCCGATCTCCTAAGCATGTCCCCTTTCGACTAGATATATCTATGATCATCTAAAGAAGTCTCAGATCGATTAGATGACTATATCAAAGGAACTTAATGATTAGAAGGATCATATTGCCTAGGAACTATTGTTGGGCATTTGCAAAATCGCAGACACTACCAGTATGTGCCAGACAACATGTATTAGTTAGATGTTTGGGCAACTGCTGGCGCTAGGACTACCGCTGAGCACTAACTATATCTACTATAAAGATGGATCATTTGGATTAGCTTGTGTCGACTAGATGGAACATGTTAGCTAGATGTGGACCATATAAGCTAAACATGACTATCATCGCATGCTATTGCTACAGTGCCATGTTATCTTTGAAAGCGATGTTAGTGATCCATATGCTCAAAGAAGGAAAGTGGTGGCATCCAGAAAAGGAAAGATCATTACCTCTCTGTGGTAGGACCTACTGCTTTGCGGTAACAGAGGTATGCAAGGAAGGACTGCCATCTTCTTTATCTACTGAAGACCAGCTGTCAAATATGCCAAATTAAGTGAGGCAACCACGCTGCCCTAGAACAACTGCTCTGCGCTAACAATTAACAATATATGAATGATCTACCACCTTCCTTAAATAGAGCTTGAAAATTGGAAGCGCATGCGTATATGGAGCCAACCGTTGTGAGGTAACCTACCGATGGTGGTAGCTTAATGATTATTTGTATAAAAACATTTCACTTTCTCTTGAGTTAGTGTGCACACAGAAGAATATCTAAGGGTTTCTAAGCTACCTTTATAGTAAGGACCTACCTACTCAAGAGGAAAAAAGAGACTAGCACCCTCACACATTGAAATGAAGCTATACAGAGAACATATTCAAGAACTACAACTAGAAGCCCCAACAAACAAGAATCTCAAGCACCACTCTCTCGCCGTTCTATGGATAAAAAAATTTGAGTGAGCATTAGTTTTCAATTTCTTACTTCTATTTGTATTTTCTCTTTTCTTCTTGGTTTTTGTGTGACGTGAAAATCAATTGGGAGGTTGTCAGAATTTGGGGAGGATTCCTAGAGAAATCAACCAGGGAGGATGTTTAGATTGAGGAGATCAAGTGAGCTCGAAGAACTTCAATTGGGAAGGGAGAGAGCCGGCTTGAAGACCCTCAGGGAGAAGGGAGAGAGCCAATCAGTCCTCAGGGGAGGGTCAGTATAGAAACCACAAGAGTGTGTTATAAATCACATCCAATCTCCGGCAAGTTTTGTGTTTCTATTCCATAATTACATCTGTCTCTGAAGTATCCACCTCGTGTGTGCTGAAACAATTTTCTGTTGTTAGAATACGATTTTTGTTGATACTATCGACGGTAGATTTATTGCCTGATAGTTTTACTTTCAAGACTACCTAACACCTAGAGGGGGGGGGGGTGAATAGGTACTTTTCCTTGATTTAACTTAAGGCAGAATATAACTACAGTTCTTTGAATAAATCAGATATATCTAAGCTAACACAACACAGCAATCACAAACATACACACATCACAGATTGCACACAGATTTATAGTGGTTCCCCAAGGTCTGGGTACATCCACTTTCCCCCTTCACCTATCTAGCAGTATGCTAGAGTCGGCCTAACTTCTTCCTTTAACTCAGATCCTCAGATCCTACAGCTTAAAATCCAGAAGGATTCCTACAACTCAGGCTAACAAGACCTACCTCAGCCTTGCCATAAGGCCTACAACTCAAGGAATACCTTCTCCTATAACTCAGGCTACCAAGCCCTACCTCAGCCTTGCCTCAAGGCCTACAGCTCAGAGAATACCTTCTCCTACAACTCAGGCATAAACAGCCCTACCTTAGAGAATAAATCTCCTACACTCAGCCTTTATAAAATAGGCTTATAACTCAGATCTATGAATAGATCATACAAAATTTGATAAGGAGTTTTGTAATCTCTTACCCCTGTTGAGAGAGAAGGGATAAGAACTTTCTTGATCAGCTTCTTGAAGAGGCGATGGCTGAAATAGACTTGATCTTAGCTTTCTTCAAAGCTTCTTGAATCTAAACTTAGTTGCGCTGATTTCCTTTGAATAAAACTGACTGGCAGCTTCCTTCTTAGACTTTAGAAATAGATCTGAATCTCCTTGGCAGATTAGTTCAGTATCTGCTTATTGAGAGACCTGTGAATGTATCCTCCTTATCTTCAAATAGCTGGATCTCTCTCTATCCAAATCTCTTGAAGATACTTCTGAATTCTTGATTGAATTCTACTTAGACAGAATCTGAATAGTAAACTACTTCAGATCGTCTTCTTAGATCTTCTCACGAAGATCTTCTTCTTCATTACTTGTACTTTCTTTATCAGAGAATAATCTCTAATTGTGTTAGTGGTGATAATACTTCTTCTCTATGTTTGTTTTCTTCTTCTGAATCCGTCTATTTATAGACTTCATCCATGGTAACCGGCTGATCCGGTTTATAACTAACTTCTGACAAGTCTGACAGCTTCAGTAAACCTGTCATAACCCACAGCTGTCAAGTCTTCAAATAGTTCTTGAGCCTTTGACTCTGTCAGCAAAGAGTCGAGTCTGTCTGCCATAAAGTGTCGAGACCATCTGTCAATATGTGTCGACACAAGTGACTTAAGTGTCAATACAGCATTTGGTGATGTCGACAAAGCTACCTTAATGTCGACACAGCTCCTTGATACTGCATCTTGAGAATGTGTCGACACTGATTATTTGTGTCGACACAAACACTTCACCATTCATCAGCAATCAACTTGGTCTAGACTCAGCTGTGTGTCGACACAAGTCCTGTGTGTCGACACAGTTGATGTAGACTCAGAACATAGTGTGTGTCGACACTGCCTCCAAGTGTCGACATAGTTGTTGTCGACTCTGCCTCTGTGTGTCGACACTGCCTCCCGGTGTCGACATAGTCGATGTCGACTATAATCTTCTGTGTGTCGACACTTCCTCCCGGTGTCGACACAAGTTCTCTGAAGTGTCGACACAGCTATTTCCAAGTGTCGACACAATCTTACTGAAGTGTCGACACAGCTTCCTCAGGTGTCGACACAAGGATTTAGAATATTTTTCCTGCATTCTAGCACATTCTTAACCTGCACAAATAAACTCAAAATAACATCAAATACACCCTGATGTATATCATTGAGCTAAGTGAGGCTTCTCCAAATCAGGTACACATTTTCTAATGTACCCAACATCGCCCCGTGCTAGTGTCCAAAAAGTGTAGTTCCTTTGCGGAAAGTTCTAAACTCTAGTGTGTGGTTAAGAACCTTATTCACCCCCTCCCTCAGGTTGGCCACCAAATCCAACAAGTGGTATTAGAGTCAGGTTACTTCATCGGAAAATCCTAAAGTAGATAGACAACTTTAATCACACCTTTCCTGAGGGACAAGGAGTGAGTAGACCCCCCTCATATTTATTTAGAGTTACTACAATTAATGGAGAATGCGCATGAAAATATTTTTGATGACACAAAGTATGGATGTGTGGGACATGGTTGAATGAAATAAACTACACCCACTACTACTGTAAGAGAACAAATACTGGAAAAATCATGAGATAAATGGGATGAAGTGGATAAGCTGGAATGTACCAATGATGTGAAAACCATGAACTATTTATTATGTGTGTTAAATAAAACTGAATTTAATAAAATCTACAACTATGAAACTGTATATGATATTTGGTGATTACTAGAACTAACGCATGAAGGTACATCGCAGGTAAAAGAGTCGAAGCTATTCCAACTCGAATTTGAATATGAACAGTTCCAAATGGAGATCGATAAAGAGATGAGTAGTATGTACACTTGCTTCACGAAGATTGCCAATGCCCTAAGATCTCTCGGAAATACATACTCGAATGGATACTTGGTGAGGAAGATCATGTGATCCCTCCCTCCATGGTTTTATCAAAAGGTGACCTCCGCAGTTGAATCTCACAACATCAATACCCTATAGATAGAGAGCCTCATTTAGAATCTAAAAACCCATGAGCTATAAGTAAAGATTCAAGCCAAAGAATATCTCAAGGAGCAAAAAAAGAATGCACTCGCACTAAAGGCGGGCAAAGAAAATGATGTGGTCATTGAAAATTATGATGAAGAGATCCTGGACACCCAAGGGTTCAAAAAAATCATGAGGAACCCTAAGAGGCAAGAAAAATTTAGATGATTTGTGAACAACGATGCTGAAGAAAATGGAGTTGGAACAAGTTGTCAAAGGTGGCGAAAAGTGATGATGGAAAGTCCACTCCGGAGTACTTCCATTATCATAGGTGAAAGTGTTTAGTTTCAAGGATAGCTAAACGCCTAGAGGGGGGGGGGTGAATAGGTTTCTTAGCTTTTTATGATTATCTTTCCTTTTGGTGTGTTGTGATTTAGTTATATATGGATTTCTTGACAATCACACAAAGAACACATAAGATTTATAGTGGTTCACCAGATTATAGGTACGTCCACTGTCCATCCCACCTTTCTAACAGCTTGTTAGACAAGTCACTTCTCCAATCTCGGTACCTTAGAGATTACAACATAGATCCCTCAGAATCTCTCAGTCTCCTCCAAGACTTACCTCAGGCACAAGTCGCTACAACTCAAAGCAAAGATTTACTCCTATAGATCAGTGATCCAAAGATCACTTACCTCAGACTTGAGCATAAGTCCTACACTCTGGCTAGGACGATAACACTACCTCAGAGAGAATGACTCTCCTACAGCTCAGGCACAAAGGCTCTATGTAAAAAACAAAGCTTGATCCTATCTCAGACCCAAAGGTCCTACACTCATAGAGAATGACTCTCCTACCTCAGGTGAACTGACATACCTCAGGAACAAAGGCCCTATAACTCAGATCCACACAGGATCCTACCTCTAGACAAAGGCCTTACCTCAGGCAAAGCTGCCCTACCTTAGATCCAAAACAGGATCCTACCTCAGCCTTTATAAATCAGTCCTATAACTCAGATCCAAAAGGATCCTACATAAATAAAAGAGTTTTGTTGGTGTTATTTTTACACCAGAGAAATTTATCTGTGCCTGCCTTCCTGAGCTGAGATAACTCAGCCCTAACTTCTTGCTGTTGAAGACATAAGAGTAGATAGATCTTTTTATTCTTCAAACAGAAATCTGTATGAAAATCACAGACAAACTGTAGAGTGAGTTTATCAAGCTCTGCAACTTCTTGGAGCTTAAAAACAAAGCTTTCTGATCTTGCTATTCCAGGTGAGAAATGACAACAACTATCATGTATCAACAGATCTGCTACAACTAGGGTTAGCCTTGGCTGCTTCTTCTTTCTCAGAGAAATATCTCTGAACTTGTTGTTGATGGTGTTGATCACAACAACTAGCTTGATGAACTTTTGGATAAGTTGATTTGAACTTCATTCATCAAAGCTCTACAACAATGATGAGAAAGAAGATGAAGTTCTTTCTTTTCATAATAATCCCCAAAGTTGATTTAATCAAATTGATCTGAATTCTTTTATTAGCTTCCGCCATCAAACGGCTCTTTGAGTCAGTGGGGACCACCTATAGTTGTTGGCTGCAACTTGCTTTAACAGTAAAAGACCTACAGTAGGTCTGCGACGCTATTTGTTGCGTACTACAGCTGTCCCATAACTAATTTGAATTCTATTTACTTTTGTTGACATTTGTTGACGTTAACATCTGTAGATTTAGCAAAATTCTCAGTTTCATTCCATGCGTTGAGTGAACAGTCTTCACTCAACACAGAAACACTTAGTCAAATAAACTACACTGCTAGGCGTTGAGTGCGTTGAGTGAATAACCTTCAATCAATGCTTTTGGACTTGTCCAATTTCTTCTGCACTGCCAGGCATTGAGTGAGTTGAGTGAACCTTCATCACTCAATTCCCCTGGACTTAGCTGCTTCTCTGAACGCCTGCCTTCTTGCTGAAGCGTTGAGTGAACTGGCTTCACTCAACGCTTCTGTACTTAGCCGCAACTTTCTTTATAAATGCGTTGAGTGAGCCTTCATCACACAATGCTTTTGTCTTTGCCTAGCTTCTTATTGATGGGGCATTGAGTGAACTGCCTTCACTCAATACTTCTGTACTTAGCCAAATTTCTTGATGAGCTTGTGTTGAGTGAGCTGTCCTCACTCAACGCATCGTGACTTAGACAAATTTTCCTGACTATCTCTCTTTAGGCTTTGACTAATCATTGCTCTGTCGATGCCTTATTCTTTGGCGTTAAGTGAGCTGTCCTCACTTAATGATTATGTACTTAGTTAGAATTCTTGATAGAATCTTCAAATGCTTGAGCTTGACTTAACGCTTCTCTTCAGGCATTGAGTGAGCTGTCTCACTCAATGATTCTGGACTTAGTCGAATTTTTTGCTTGCTAATGCTGAGGCTTTGATAGACTGTATTGTACTTTAAGCCTCTTGTTATATGGCGTTGAGTGAACTGCCTTCACTCAACGCCTGTGGACTTATCCATATTTTTGACTTGCAAACTACTGGGCTTTGACTGTCCATACCTTACTCAATGGTTTTTGGAATCTGGCATTGAGTGTACTATCTTCACTCAATGCCTGTGGACCTAGACTATTTTCAGTCTTTATAGCAACCTTCTTTGACATCTGGCGTTGAGTGAACTGGCTTCACTTAATCCATGTGGACTTAGACAGATTTCTATCTCTCCATATTTCTACCTTGTGACCACCTATCACAAACACTTAGACAGCCTATCTAAACTTGTTCCAAGGAACATCCTGCACAAATAGAGCTTGTGATAACGGTTAGATTACATACATGTGTATACCATTATCAAGCAAGACTTCTTCAAATTTGGAACATTGAGATCAATGAACCCAACAATCTCCCCCTATTTGAAGAAGTCAAAACCTAAGACAATGATATACACCCACACATATATACAATATAAATATAATTTAAATAACATGCATAACTCAGAAATAATGAACACCCATTAAATTTAAAAAGATATTTATTAACAGAAGGATTAATTTTTTATGTGCATGAAACAAAACTACAAATCCTTCAGCCCTAAAGATGAACAAAAAATACTTTTTTGTTTCAGGTTCCCTTATAACTATTCCACTACTCCTGGGCTTCTTTGCATCACAATAAGCTTTAGTTTCTTTCTTCTTTTCTTTTTTCCTCAGGAAGTAACTGAAGGGATTTGGAATGTACTTTATAGGTTCCACATCATTAGGAGGACTTGCACCTGCCTGTAAGTCTCTCCTGAATCTCCTTCTATTGGCTTCACTCTTTTTCATCTTGTCCCACTCTTGGGAGCTGTAAAGTTTTCCCCTTTCATTCTTATTGGACTTGATCTGATCCCAGGCTGACAAACTGATAGTCCTGGACTCAGGGCTCCATTGTTCAAAGTCAGTCCTGGCTTTCATTTGCTATCTATATCTTTTCTTGCTTAATCTGACAGCTTCCTCTTCTTCAACAACAGATTTTCCTTTTGATTTCAGAACATGGTCAGTAGAGGGGCTGAATGTAGGAATGTCAGTAGCTATATATTGTTCACCCCATTGTGCACCAGCTTCAGTATACTGAGTATTGGTCTGTTCTGTACCTTGATCATCCTGGTACTGGCTACAATACTGAAATTGATCATCTTGCTGGGTCATCTGTCCCTGATGTAGTGTCTCTTGAACTTGAATGGGGAATATGGAAATGTTGTCATAAGAGACTAGATCTATACCAAATGATCCCCTTATAACATTTGTTTCCCAGATGACATTTTCTATGTGTGTTCTTATTATCTCTTTCTCCCCCTTTTTGACTTCTGCACAAATTGTCTCAGTCTGGGAGATACTGGTTTTGTTTCTTTTAGATTCCAGATAGTTTACTCCTATAATAACCTGGTTCTTCTCCTCTAGCATGTCATCATACAAGAGCTTTATACAAGTATCCATCTTGGTAAAAATAACATTCTTTTGTGTTTCAAGCAATACCTTGTCTACATTATGAACAACAATAATGTTGCCAACATTAATGTTCTAATTTTTTATTATTGTGTTCGCAGTGTTGCCTAACTCATCCTTTTTCTAGAGTATAGTCAACAACTGGTGTTGCCCTTATAAAAAACTTGACTATCTCAGCTTTCAATACATTCACTTCAAATCTGATAGATTTGATCTCAATTGATAGCTCATTTCTGAGGTTTTTCATAGAATCATCAACAAAGTTTTCCAAAGATCTCCTTTGATCATCTAGCAACCCTTTTAGTTGGGCTAGAAAGACTCCTGACATCATATTAGCTAGAGAGGATGTGTCTTCATCAGTAACCTATTGTTGAACTGGCCTCAGTTCTTCTTTTTCTCTAGAATCAGCCTTTGTGTACTCTGATGAATGTGCATTCTCAAGTACCTCAACAGTTATGTTGTCCCTCTTAGATTCAGAAGTATCTATGGTGTACACAGTCTCTTGAGCTAGGAGTTCAGTGTAAAGCTCCCCCTTAACTTCTGCCAAGTCCACAGTGACATGCAGATCTGCATCCTTATTGAATTATGTCTCTTTCTCCCCCGCAGCAAATGCATTTTGCATTACTTATTTCAGGAGTTGCTCCCCATCACTCTAAGGGATGTATATAACTTAATGATCTGGCACTGGAGTAGGTTCATCTTAAGTAGGAGCCAGAAACTTTGAGGCCTCCCCTCCATCACAGCAGATATCCTGGTTACTATATCCTCAATAGCTTGTTCAACTATCTCAGTTGAAGGAATTCCCTCAGCATCTACTGGAGTTTCTTCTGACTGAGTCCTACTGACCCGAGTCCTTATTATAGGATCAGAGGAGATGGACACTTAGACGCACATGTCTCAAAACTATATGTTTTATTTTGATATGCATAATCTAAAAACTTGTGAACACCATGGATGCATTCATATGAAGCTCTATTTTGCAAATCAATCCAACTTTTATCTATATTTAAAGCCAGAGAAATCAACATAATTTTTTTAAAAAATAGGGTTATACAAATAGAGGTCAAACAATGAAAATATATTTTTTGAATTTAAATAATCTTTGACAAATTAAAAATAATGAAAATGATTATGAAAAACATGTCTTAATCATAACCATACAAATCATGTGCAAAGATCAAATATGATAAATTAGTAGCAGTCAGTCTACAAATGTATGAACAACAAGCAAGAACCATCAGTTGTTCCCATTGAGACATTTTGTAGCCTTATTTATTAGTAATCGACATTCACTAATGATCAACTTGCACTTTTCACTATAAAAAAATACTTGAGCATTGATTGGTTCAATTTCATTTAAACATCAGTATTCTTATCAGCATTAGCAGTAAAATATTTTGCATATTGTGTTTGTATGCAATTATAAGATATTACTGACAAGTTCATATAATTTAAGGACATACATGTCATTGAAAAAAATATTAAAAAGATGTCACCAAATCAAACAACAAATATTTTGAACAAAATACTTACATTACAATGCCATCTATAGTAAAGAAGATTAATAGATAGAAAAAACTAATACCAAAATATATTTTAGAATTATGTGCAGTTCTCAATTGCAGTGAACTGAGGTGAAGTTCAAAAGTGCAGTTCATCTGAACAACAGATCTGAACAGCTGCTGCAGCAAGAGCTGCAAGAGCCTGCAGTGTGTTTGTTTGAACTAACAACACCAACTGCAGAAATGACCAAACATATTCGAAATATAACGACAAGATCTGCAGAGTTTTCGTTAAGGACTTCAAAATATGTGAATCGCAGAGTCAAAATTTTAATAATTTGATCTAGGGTAGGGTATGTGTATGTGAATTCTAACAAACAATCCTACGTGTTGTGCTAAGGAAAAATAAATCTACTATCTTGGGTTATTTAAAGAAGATTTGGCGGATGAATCACAGAAGATCAATAATGGAATAAGTCACAAGCATTTAATTCAAGCAGTGCATAATATTTATTTAGGAAAGAGCATGCTAACAAATAGATTCTACAATCACCAGAATTCCCAAAGCAAATAACCACAAAACTAGAGATTCAAGGAAGTATGAAACCGCAACATCATATATGAATAATGAAAATGAAGATCCATACAACAAAAGAGCTCACCAAATGAGGGGGTTCCGACAAGGGAGGTAGATCCAGTGGAAGTGCGCGTAAGGTTGTAGTCCTGGAGCCAGTTGTGGTCGTAAAGTTGCTGCAGGAAGGCGGCTAGAGTACGCGACTATTGAAGAGGCGAAGTCATGGCCAATGCTCGAATGTGCAGAAAAATGAATTGGGGGAGATGAACAACCGTCAAATGGAGGAGAAAATGCCTGGGAGAATGGCGTAACTCGTCTCACAGTTGGAGTAGGAAATTAGGGTGCGGCGGAGGGAAGGGATTCAGGAGCAGGAGCTACTGGGAGAAAAGAAATGGAAACGTGAGCTTTTATTTAGGGTTTAGGGTAGGATTTTATTATAATACCGAAACTACCCTCTAATTTACTATTTTATTGTTTTTTAAATCATAAAGTGCTATCTGCTCACATAACACCTTTGAAGGTGCAAAAGGCCAAACTTTAAAAGTTAGGTACAATGTGCTAAGAATAGCTAATTAGAGAGTGGTATGTGCCAAAAATTTGATCCTCTTATCAAATTTTTGTTATTTATTTAATGGTCAAGATTATGTCCTATATATATATTTTTTGTAATTTGTATACAATCCTTTCTCTCTCTAAATAAATTTAAGCATATGATCACAACAAGTCATCTCTTAGCTCTGCCATAAAAAGGGAACAAGGCTCCAACTCCGCCACAGGGTCAAATTAATCTCATAGTACAACAATCCTTTCTCTCTCTTTCTATCTTTCTCTCATAGGTTGCTTGGCTAGAAGAAATGGTAAAACCTAGACACCGACAAGAGTTTAATGTGGCAGATGTATGCTACAAACTGGATGGTGCCAGCCAGGCATATGCAAGGGGAAGTCAAAGAAAAGCAAAAAATAAGACTTATAATACCTAAATTCACTTGAAATTGCAGCCAAGGGAAGGAGAATGGTCAGCAAACATGCGGTTGGGGGAATCTTCAGTCGATCGACTGCTGGAGACAGGGACAAACTCGGCGAAGAGGGCCGGTAAGGTGAGATTTTGAGCTCATGTGCCAGTTATCCGGTACCGGAAGTCGAAAGGGTTTTAGGACAAGAGGGAGGAAATGGCTGTCGGGACAGGAGGGAGGAAATGGCTGTCGGGACGGGAGGGAGGAAATGCTGTCGGGACGAGAGGGAGAAAAAAATCAAAGAGACGTGAGAGAGTAAGTGCGGGATCGAGCAGGAAATGAAAAAGTGTGACAAAAATTTAGGTCAATAATCTCTTTTTGGCCATGAATATTATTTTTCATGAATAATACATCTATATTAGGCACAATTTATAAACTTGGCTATAAAATAACTATTAACCACAGTTTGTGCAATCATGGCTAATATCAGTGTATTAGCCACGATTTTTAGTCCCTGGCCAAAAAAAGTGTAGCCAATAATCACTTTTCTGAAAGTGTGAGTGAGGCAAGCTCACTCAATGCCCTGTGTTAAAGCATTGATTGTATTTCATTCAGCGAGGACCTTTGTTTTCAGACACAGAAATTTAGCTAAGTCCAAATGCATTGAGTGGAGCTCACTCTCTCAACGCCAAGGTGGAGAAAAATCTGGCTAAGGCAAAAAGCGTTGAGTGAGGCATGGTCACTCAACACTCTCAACGCCATGATTCGGAAAATCTTTCTAAAAGCAAAAGGCGTTGAGTGAGGCGTGCTCACTCAATGCTCTCAACGCTTAAGATACTGAAGAAGCAGGAAAATGACTAAGGCATAAGATGTTGAGTGAGGCGTGGTCACTCAACGCTCTCTACGACAAGCATGCAGAAAAGGCTAAAGAATGTGCTAAGGAAAAAAGCATTGAGTGAGGAGTGCTCACTCAACACTATCAACGCCTAGATAGATAGAATTATTTCTAAGTGTTTTGGCGTTGAGTGAGGCTTCCTAACTCAACGCCTATTCTACTGATGCTTGATTTTGGCTAATTCCACAGGTGCTGACATCAGCAAAATCTACAAAGTCAACTGATTTCAAATAAAGCACAGAGAAGCTACAGAATATGACAAACTCTATCGATAAGCTAGTGTACGTCTTCTTCCGTTAAAGCAAGGTACAACTGAAAGTTGCAGGTGGGGCCCACTGATATCTAAGAGCCGTTTATCGACAAACTTCAAAAGGAAGAGATGGGCCAAGATGAAAAAGAACTTTTAGGGATTTATCAATTTCAAAAGGTTGCGACCGTACTTCATCTCTCTTGCCATTTTCGCCGAGAAAGAGCTTGAAGTCTTCCTGCAAGAACAAAAAGTTCAGAGAGCTGCTGCTTATTCATCTACTATAACATAATCAGAATGATCTCTGATAGAGGAACAAAGTAGAGCCATCATTCTCCAGTGGGCTTAGTTGGCTGATTGAAAAACACAAGTTTATCTCTTCATTAGGAAGATCAGAATCTTCATTCTGAGTTTCTTCTAGCATAGGGAGAACTTCTTCCTGTTACTGTGAAGCAAGATAGTGCTGAGATAACTCAGCCCTAGCTTTTGACAAAGAGAAATTCCCTGTATAATACATTCAAATCTTCATCTTTCTGTAGGATCCAACTAGATCTGAGCTGTAGGGCCTCTGGCCTAAGGTAGGGTAATATTACCTGAGTTGTAGGAGAGTAAAGCTCTCTGAGTTGTAGGATCCAATTTTATATGAGCAGTAGGGCCACTGCCCTGAGGTAGGGCAATTTGCCTGAGCTGTAGGAGAGTGTAACTCTCTGAGGTAGGATCCTTTTGATCTGAGGTAGGGCTGTCCTCTCAGCCTGAGTGTAGGGCCATTATCCTCAGGTAGGTGATCTGTTGATCACAGAGTTGTAGGCCCCTTATGGAGGAGTTGTAGGTCTTGGAGGTGACTGAGAGATCCTGAGGGATCTGAGGTGTAAGCTCCTTGGAGCAATGTTTTGGAGAAGTTCCTTGACTAACAGGAAGTTGACAAGATGGGAGGAGAGTGGATGTACCCGTAAGTTGGGGAACCACTATAAATCTGTGTGTGCTTTTCTTTATTATTTTCTTTGTGTAGGTTCTTGAAAGAAAACTACCACCAATACACTTAGTGCTAAAGGAAAAACTAAAAAGAGAATAATAACAGGGAGACAACCTATTCACCCCATAGGTTGTAAGCTACCTTGAAAATAAAGACTTTCAAGTGGTATTAGAGGGAAGTTACTCAAAAAGAATCTAACCATCTGAGTGATTCTCCAAGGTAGCTACAGACAGTTATTATGGGTTCAGGAGTGAACTATAAGGAGCTTGGTGCCATGAAGCTTCCTATCTGCAAGAAAGAAGGTTTTGGCATCTAGAAGGAAAGGGTTAGGCTGTTCATGAAAGCAGCTGACCCTAGAATCTTTATAATAGTTAAGGAAGGACCTTTTATCCCTATGAGAGTGTCTGTTCTGGATGCAAATTTCCAGACACCCAAGACTTATGCTGGGATGATAAAGGATGAAGTCATTCTTGCAACCATGGACAAGAGGGATGAAAATATCATTATCAGTGCAATTGATGATTCTACACTTTAGAATCTTATTCAGTGCACAAATGCAAAGGAAATGTGGGACACTATGGTGATCTACATGGAAGGCACAGAGGAAGTTAGAGATGATAGAAAGTCCATGCTCAACCAAGAGTATGAAGCTTTCAGACAGCTCAAGGGAGAAGACATAGCCACCTGCTATGAAAAATTCTTTAGGATTGTTAATGAACTAAGGACCTATGGAAGGATATTTAGTCATTATGAGCTAAATGATAAGTTCCTTAGGTCTCTCACAAGAGACTGGGACACAAAAATATGTGCCATCATAGAAGTGGCCAAGCTAGGTGACACTCCACCCCACACCCTATTTGGAAAAATGCTCTCATATGAGATGCAGTTAACTGTCAGGAAAGAGCAAAAGACCAACTACAAGTCTCAGGCCAAAGCGAAGTCTATAGCCTTCAAAGCTGAAGCCATAAGGAAAAGTAGGAGGAAGACCTATCTCCTCCAAGAAGACCAGCTAATTTAGACTATTCTAAATAAGAAGCATCAGATAGTAGCATGTCTGATGAGGACTTTGTTGTCTTCTCCAGGAAACTTCATAGGCTGATGAATAAGAAGCACTGGAAGATCAGGCCCTCCTCCTCAACACATCACTGGAAGAAATCCTCCAAGGAGGACAGGTATGGATCTAAACTTAGTAAATAGAATTCCACTAATATTATTTGTTACTACTGCAGCAAGCCAGGGAATGTCATTGCTGATTGCCCAGTGAAGAGAAGGGAGGATAGTGATAAGAAATCTCACCAAAAGCACAAGGGTAAGAAGGAAAAGTCCTTTGTAGCTGAGAAAGAGAAAAGCTGGACAGACTCATCATCATCTGATTCTGAAGAAGAGGAAGCCTACATTGGGCTGGTTACTGCTATTGCTAAAGATAAAACTATTATAGCAGGAGAAGTCTATCCTCCAAAAAGGACTTGAATCAGGGCCCCTCTAACACTATCAGCCAATGACTCAGAGGTGGATGAAGATGCCTACATCTGTAGAGGGTTGATGACAATGATAGATGAAGAATGCAGACATGATCAGCTGGGTTAAAGTAAGGTACATTCCCTATCCAATTCTGTGTCTGGGTATGAGATTAGTCCTTGTATAGAAGCCTCTTCATGTAATGGTGAAGATGATTCTAGCTCAGAAGGTGATGTCAATCAACTGATTAAGAGATATGCTTAACTTCTTTATGCCTTTAAAAAAATGCAAGAAGTTGACTAAGAAACAGGCAAAGGAGATTCAATCCCTTTAGCCAGTTGCTTCCCAGCTTGCTAAAACAGCTTCTATGCTGAATCAGACTAGGAGGGAACTCAGTCAACTGAAAACTCTTTCAGGCATCTAGATAGAGGCTATCAAGAGCAAGAATAGTCTCATTAGAGATCTTGAGGAAAAGCTCCAGAGGGAGAAAGGTATTGTGGCTAGTTTCTCTCAGCCCAATATAGTGTTGCCCTTGATAGACTCCTACTCATAGAAAAGTAAGAAGGGGTTGGGCTTCAAGGGTAACCCATGACCAACCCATCCCAAAGGGAAAGGGAAAGTTCCAGTTGTGCCAATGTCATCTAGGCCACCTATCCCATTCAAGAGTGTGATATTCCATTCAAATAGTTATGACCAAGAGAGTATACATGGTCACTATATGAAAGGTGCTTCCAGAAGTGGAACAAAAGATGTTCTCAGCCATTATGGAAGGTATAGCAGGGTAAGTGCCTTTAAGGCTTCCCATGAAGAAATTCAAATGGCCCATCATGGACCATTTATTTTTGGTGTTACAGCCTCTTCTCTAAAAAATGTAGCTGCTGCCCATTCTCAGAACCTGTCAGCACAGAATCTGACTAAGGGTCAGTCAGTCAGCTTGCCAAATATGTCTATTTCTGATGCTATCAAGAGCACACTGTTTAAAAAGAAAGTTGCTGCTAATAGGATCTAGAATAGACCTAACAAGCCAGCAAGCAGATCAACCTTCAGTAAAATCCTTGCTGAAAGAATTCAGAAAATGACTGATGCACCTCTTCTTTTTGTTAAGACTGCAGTCAATCCATCTATAAGGCCTACACAGAAAAGAAGATATAACTTACATGATGGTTGGTGCTGTGGTAAGGTAGGCAGTTATGCCATTGACTGCTAGCATAATCCTAATGTGGCTAGGACCAGAGTTAGTCCACCAGTGCGAAAACATGTTGGTGGACATGTTTAGTTTCAGACAAATATGCACTTAGGACCCAATAGATATTGGGGTCTAGAGGTAAAGTAAACTGTATATTGCAGGTTAGTCCAAGTGGCACATTACTGGGACAAGGAGCAACTTGAAGGAGTACACTCCAGTAAAAGATGGACCCAAAGTAATCTTTGGTGGTTCAGATAGAGGGGTAACAAGGGGCTATGGTAAGATCACCAATGACATTGTCACCATCACTAAGGTGGCTTATGTTGAAGGATTTTAACACAACCTTATAAGCATAAGCCAGCTCTCTAATCTTGGCTATATTATTGTCTTTCACAAGGATGAGTGCCTAATTAGGAGGTCAAGTGACCAAGAGGTCATATTGACAGGCACTAGGAGTAGAAATGTTTATTGCTTAAACTTTCTATGTTTAGATACATACTCTCCTATTTATCTAATGGCAAATGAGAAAGCCTCTTATTGTGTCCTATGACAAAAGAGGCTAGCCCATGTAAATTACAAGACTATTGGTAAGCTCTTCAGTTAAGAGCTTGTTAGGAATGGTCCCAATGTGAAGTGCTCCAGGGAGGGCATGTGTGTTGCTTGTCAAAAGGGCAAGCAAACAAAAGCTTTCTTCAAGGGAATTGGGACCAAAGATTCTGTAAGGTGCCTATACCTCCTACATATGGACTTATTTTGTCCTATGCCAGTTTATAGTCTTGGTAGAAAGGTCTATACCCTTGTGGTGGTTAATGACTTTTCCAGGTTTGCTTGGGTGTTCTTCCTCAAGAGAAAGAATGAAACCTTTGATATATTCATTAAGTTTGTCAAGAAAATTCAGAATGAGTTTAACAGCTCTGTGGTCAAAATCAGAAGTGACCATGAGACTGAATTCCAGTCTGATAGTATGACAAGGTTTTATGAAGAGTATGGAATTCATCAAGAATTCTCTTCACCTAGAACACCCAAGCAAATTGGGATTGTTGAGAGGAAAAATAGAACTCTCATAGAGGCTGGAAGGACCCGGTTAGTGACACATCTCTCCCAGAGTATTTCTGGGCTGAGGCAGTCAACACTGCATGTCATGTCCTCAATAGAGCCTCCTTCACCAGGAGCCACAAGAAAACTCCCTATGAGATCTTGAAAGGCAGAAAACCAAACCTGAGCTATCTCTGAATCTTTGGTAGTAAGTGTTATGTGCTTCATAATGGAATGTCTTATATAACTAAGTTTGCTATCAAGTCCTTTGATGGGATTTTTGTTGGGTACAACAACCATAGTGAAGCTTATAGGATCTACAACTTGAAAAGGCAAGTTGTAGAAGAGGCTATACATGTAGTCTTTTATGAGTACACCATGATTTACAGTGAGCTTCCAAGCTCCTGTTCTTGCGCTGTAGATACAGAAATGTTGGTGGAAAAGCTAGCCATTAAAGATGCAGCTCCAGTGATGCAAGCTGAAGTGGATATTCTAGAAGTTCCACCAGACACACTTAGAGCAGATTAAGATCAACAAGGAGCTATTTCTGAAGCTATTGTAGAAATAAGATTGCCCCTACAATCAGACATTTAAGAGACCATCCTACACACCAAATCATTGGTAAAGCTAGGCAAGGTATAATGTCTGATAAGTTGTAGATATTTGTATTTTTACGTACTATATTTAAGTCATTTTAGTTCATTTTCGTTATTTTTAGTTAGTTTTGTTTAATAAAATGTTCCTTTTCTTGTATATACATCTTCTAACTTAACTTCTTTTTGTTTTCTGAAATTTTGCAGAAAACTATCTAAAAACTAAAGTACACGCCCGTGTACTTCATGTCATGCCCGTGACAGGGATGTGTTACTTTGATTACAATAAAGATCCGCTTCCTGCATAGAAATAAATGCCATTCGTCGAGATGCGCTCGACGAAGTTAATCCAAGTCTTTGAGCTCGACGTTTGTCGAGGAGAGCTCGACGATTTGAACCCAGCACTAGAGCTCAACGATTTGAACCCAGCGCCAGTTCTCGACGATTCGTCGATCTTACGCTCGACTAATTCCATGTGGAACAGCGCTCGATGAAATTTTTCCTGCCTCTTCAAGGCTCGACATTCGTCGATCTCCGCTCGACGAAAATTTTCCAACCGCACTTGACTTTCGTCAAGCTCTGCTCGATGAAATTCTGCCTGACTTCTCCACTCGATGAAATTCTGCCAGACTCCTCCACTCGACGCTTTTCTTCCAATAACCACTCAATGCCTTCAACAGATAAAGCCTGCTCCCGCTGCTTCTAGAACCAGGACATTCATCAGAATTTTAGCTTCCTCTACACACTAGAGTGCCACCTCCTATAATTTTTTGCTTATAAATTGATCTTCTCTGTAAGATCAAATGTTCCCTTTTTTGAACCATTTTGCTTAGGGTAGGTGCTGCTAGGATGTTTTCCATGCTATGTAAGGGAATTTTCTCCCCCTCTCTTTAGTTTTTGTTTTAAATTTTCTGTAACTCCTTTTTGTCTTAATAAAATATGTGTATTTCTTCTCCTTATATCGCATTGGAATGCATCTGAGTTCCCCTCCTTAAGTAATCTTATTTGTCTTTTGTTTTTCTTTATTTTTCTATGTGTGTGTGTATGAGAGTAGGTTTAAGCTTTTATGTTTTTGTTATTTTGTTACTTAGTTTGGTTTAGATTTAGGATTTTGTTCTTTTTATTTCATCCTTATAAATTTATAAAAGTGTATTCAAAGTGGTTTTTATTTTTCTTTAACTTAGATTTTCTCTTTTAGGTTGTAAAACTTTTTGTTCCTTTTTAACTTTATTTCCACTTTTTACACACTTTTATGAAGTTATAAGACTGGATTTGTAGTCGTTTTAATTTTTCGAGCACTTCGATTTTTTCTTTTATTTTGAAAATCTTTTGCTCATTTAATTTTTATTTCTTCTTTTTATGCATTTTAGCGTATTCTAACGGTAGAAATATAGTTTTTTTAATTTTTTAGTCACTTTTTTTTCTTATTTTCATTTGTGTGCGTGAGTGTATGAGTTAGATTTTTATCATTTTCATTCTTTCAAGTACAGTGCATGCGTTTATGAGATAGTATTTACTGCTTTCAATTTTCTGCATACTGGTTTGAGTAGGACTCGCAATTTCCCGCCTACTCTTTTGAGCAGGACTTGTCATTTTATAGCTTTCATTTCCTGCCTACTTACTTGAGTAGGACTCACACATTATCGCTTTCTTTACTGCTTTCATTTCCCGCCTACTCGTTTGAGTAGGACTTGCAATTTTTCTGCTTTCTTTAATGCTTTCTTTACTGCATTCATTTCCCGCATACTCATTTGAGTAGGACTTGCAATTTTTTTTGCTTTCTTTAATGCTTTCTTTACTGCTTTCTTTTCTCGCCTACCCGTTTGAGTAGGACTTGTATTTTCAATTATGAAATCTTTTCAATAGCCGTCCCCATTCCGATGAGTGGCTAATCGTTCTTAGCCCTCAATATCGAAGAGCATTGGGACAAATAAAATCACTTTAAATAATTAAAGGTCCTCTTTTTCTCTTTAATTAAAGCACTTAAGGTTTGCCCCGGGTATACGACGCGTAGGACCACATATTGATATGTGGGCTCTATTTCTGTTGTCCATATGCTAACTAGCCGAGAGGCCATGCGTATGGATAGATCACCCTTGGATAAAGAGAATTCGTGCATAACCTCGAGAGAGGAGAAGCGTAATTCTCCCGAATTGGGTTCCCCACCCAATAGTGGGGGTTCTTAGCGTAATGCGGGCATTAAGAGGAATCCTTCGTCAGACGAGAGTTCGGTCGAATAGTCTTAATGTTTAGTTGAGCAAATATTTTTAGAGCTAGGTGAGCTCATTCATTTGGAACCTCCACGACCAAGTCGTTCTTTAATTAATTTGAAACCTAGGATCTCTAGTTAGAAAAAATTATTTTAGTTCCAATTTGTTTCGGTGCCGGTGCGCTATTTCTTCATCGGCTTTTTCTGCTTTTATTTTCTGCTTATATATATAACCCGACAAGTTCTCCTTGGTAAAATAATAGTCTCTCTAGGGAAGTGTAAAAATAATCAACCCGTCCCCGAGAACAATACGACCCTAATATTCCCCACCGGAATATCCTATACTACTCGCGATAGGTGCACTTGCCTCCTTTCGTTAAAACTCGGTTTCAACTTTTATATCTAATAAAATCCGTGCGCCCCGTCTTCCAAACTAAATAAAACACCTAAACAAATAAATAAGCCGCGAGTTTTAACCATCTGTGACCAGAAGCAAGAATCTAAATACAACTATGTATGCCAGTTTCCTATCACAGGTGGAGCCAAAGAAGTTTGAAGAAGACAACATAAGTCAGTTTGGATAATGGCTATGCAAGAGGAACTGAAACAATTCAAAAGATGCAAGGTCTAGAAGCTTGTTCCAAGACCATAAGGACATAATGTCATTGGAGTCAAGTGGATCTACAGGAATAAGATTGATGAAAATTGCATTATAATGAAGAACAAAGCAAGGCTAGTGGCTAAGGAGTACATGAAAGAAGAAGGTATTGATTTTGATCAAACCTTTGCCCCTGTAGCAAGATAGGAGGCCATCAGACTATTCCTTGCATATGCTGCACACAAGAGATTCAAAGTTTACCAGATGGATGTAATGTCAGTTTTCCTGAATGGTGACTTAAAAGAAGTAGTCTTTGTTGAGCAGCCTCCAGGTTTTGTCGTTCCTAACTCTGCTAATTCTATTTATAGACTTAGGAAAGTTCTATATGGGATAAAACAAGCCCCTACAGCATGGTATGAAACCTTATCTAGCTTTCTAATTGTGAACAAATTCTCAAGGGGTAGAATAGACAAGACCCTATTCCTAAGGGAATCTAAGGGTAAGATCATCCTAGTTCATATCTATGTAGATGATATCATCTTTGGATCTACTGATGACAACCTCTGCAAGAAGTTTGCTAAACTTATGCAGGGGATATTTGATATGAGCAGTATGGGAGAACTAAAGTTCTTCTTGGGTCTTCAAGTATGACAGACTGATGATGGCTTATCCATATCCCATTCTAAGTTCACTAGGGAGTTAATATGGAAATTTGGCATTGAGAATTCCTCCACCATAAGAACTCCCATGGGGTCAAGTATGCCTATAGGCAAGGATGAAGCAGGAAAGCCTGTTGATGAGACCTTGTATAGAGGGATGATTGGCTCCCTTCTATATATTACTGCAAGTAGGCCAGACATCATGTTTGCTACATATGTTTGTGCTAGGTATCAAGCTTGCCCTAAAGAATCTCACTAATCTACTATAAAGAGAATTTTGAGGTATCTTAAGCGCACACTAGATCTTGGCCTATGGTACCCTAGGAATGGGGAGTTTGAACTAACAGGCTACTCAGATGTAGATTTTGCTGGCTGTAAAGAGTATAAGAAGATCACTTCTAGAACCTGTCAACTCTTGGGTGGAAGACTGGTGTCTTGGAGCAGTAAGAAGCAAACCAATGTTGCAACCTCAACTGCAGAGTCAGAGTACATCTCAGTAGGTAGCTGTTGTGCTCAATTGCTGTGGATCCTAAATAAGCTCCAGGACTACAACCTTCAGATAAGTAGAAGCCCCCTATTTTGTGATTCTACTAGTGCAATATCAATTGCTAGTAATCCTGTTTCTCACAGCAGGACTATGCACATTGAGATAAGATACCATTTCATTAGGGAGCATGTTGAATGTGATGACATGAATCTTGAGTTTGTCCCAACAGACAAGCAAGTGGCTAACATCTTAATTAAGCCACTAGATGAAGCAAAGTTTAACACCTTCAAGTTTGAGTTGGGTATGTTAAACCTAGTATAGCTTCAGTCGCTTCTTAAATTGTTGTAGGCCATATTATGTCTTGCAGATGGAATTGCTCTTCTATAGAATGAAGACTTTTCAAGTTGTGTACCTTAAATGGCATTAGGGTCTAGTGCTGTCCAGATTGGTGCAGACTACACTGTCTACCAAGAAACATGACAAATGCTGCTTCAATTGAGGGGGAGCATATCCAACACTACTCTAAGTACTCTCAAGGTGTTCAAATTGCTGCCTATGAGAAATTAAAGAGGGGGAGTAAAATATCCTCCCTGGCTATTTACAGAAGTCAAAAAGGGGGAGAAGAACATAAATCAGCTTACTGATTCAAGGACTTAAAAGTGGTATCAGAGGATAGTAGCAAAAGGATACAAGTGGTATCAAATTCATCAAAAGTAGATAGCAATTATTAAGGGGGAGCAGGTACAGGTATGCCCTGCATACAAGGAAGTGTACTAAAACTTATCTTCCTATCATATATTTTTTCTACTGAATTATTGCAATTTGTTAGTGTATGTCATTGACTCAGATTTGGTGGAAAGTTTTGACTTCTTCAAATAAGGGGATATTGTTGGGTCCATTGCCGACAATGTCCTAGATTTGAAGAAGTCAAATATATCAACGAGCATACACAATGGTATATTTAATATATGTTCAAGTTCATACATGTAAGTTAGTCCTAGTTGCAATGATGGAACAAGTAGCCTAAGTGGCTAAGTCAGGTAAACACTTACCTAAGTGTTGGATAGATAGAAATCTGCCTAAGTCAACAGGAGTTGAGTGGAGGTTACTCACTCAATGCCAGATGATTTATAATACTGAGTGAAGCCTATATAGCCAAAGACAAAGAAGTGCCAAGCTAAGAAAGTGGCTAATTCCACAGGCATTGAGTGAAGTTTACTCACTCAATACCATACAAAAAGGTTTTGAGATAAGCTCAGTTAGTTAAAGCCACAAAAAATTTGTGCTGAAATTTAACTAAGTCCACAGGAGTTGAGTGAGGCAAGCTCACTCAATGCCATGTGTTTAAGCATTGCCTATATCTCATTCAGTCAGGACCTGTGTTTTCAGACACAGAAATTTGGCTAAGTCCAAATGCGTTGAGTGGACCTCACTCTCTCAACGCCAAGGTGGAGAAAAATCTGGCTAAGTAAGAAAGCCTTGAGTGAGGCGTGGTCACTCAACGCTCTCAATGCCATGATTCAGAAAATTTTGATAAAAGCAAAAGGCATTGAGTGAGGTGTGCTCACTCAATGCACTCAATGCTTAAGATGCTGAAGAAGCAGGAAAATGACTAAGGTATAAGGCATTGTGTGAGGCATGGTCACTCAACGCTCTTAATGGCAAGCATGCAGAAAAGGCTAAAGAATGTGCTAAGGCAAAAAGCATTGAGTGAGGAGTGCTCACTCAACGCTGACAATGCCTAGATAGACAGAATTCTATCTTAATGTTTTGGCGCTGAGTTAGGCTTGCTCACTCAACGCCTATTCTACTGATGCTCGATTTTGGCTAAGTCCACAGGTGCTGACGTCAGCAAAATCGACAAAGTAAACTGATTATCAAGCACAGAGAAGCTACAGAATACGACAAACTCTGCCAAGAAGCTACTATACATCTTCTTCCATTAAAGAAAGGTATAGCTAGAAGCTGCAGGTATGGCCCACTGATCTCTAAGAGCCGTTGATCGGCAAACTACAATAAGAAGAGATGGGCCATGATGAAAAAGAACATTTAGGGCTTTATATATTTTAAAAGGTTGCGGTCATACTTCATCTCTCTCACCATTATCACTGAAATAGAGCCTTAAGTCTTCCTGCAGGAACAAAAAGTTCAGTGAGTTGTTGCTTATTCATCTGCTACAATATAATCAGAAAGATCTCTGATAAAGGAAAAAAGTAGAGCCATCATTCTCCAGTGGGCTCAGTTGGCTGATTGAAGAACACAAGTTCATCTTCTTCATCAGCAAGATCAGAATCTTCATTCTGAGTTTCTTCCAATAGTGGGAGAACTTCTTCCTGCTGTTATGAAGCAAGATACCGCTGAGATAACTCAGCCCTAGCTTTTGATACAGAGAAATTTCCCTGTATCAAAACATTTAAATCTTCATCTTTCTATAACATCCAACTGGATCTGAGCTATAGGGCCACTGGCCTGAGGTAGGGCAATATTTCCTGAGTTGTAGGATAGTAAAGCTCTCTGAGTTGTAGGATACAACTACATCTGAGCAGTAGGGCCACTAGCCTGAGGTAGGGCAATTTTCCTGAGCTGTAGGAGAGTGTAACTCTCCGAGGTAGAATACTTTGGATCTTAGGTAGGTGTGTCCTCCCATACTGAGTGTAGGGCCATTGGCATAAGGTAGGTGATCTGTTGATCACTGAGTTGTAGTCCCCTTGTGTTTGAGTTGTAGGTCTTGGAGGAGACTGGGAGATCTTGAGGGATCTGAGGTGTAAGCTCCTTAGAGCAGTGTTTTGGAGAAGTACCTTGACTAACAGGAAGTTTGCAAGGTGGGAGGAGAGTTGATGTACCCAAAAGTTGGGGAACCACTATAAATCTATGTGTGCTTTTCTATATTGTTTTCTTTGTGCAGGTTTTTGAAAGCAAACTACCACCAACACACTTAGTGTTAAATGAAAAACTAAAAAAAGAATAATAACAATGAGACTACCTATTCACCCCTAGGTTGTAAGCTATCTTGAAAATAAATACTTCCAAAACCACTATACACATGTGTAAAATTATCGATGCTAAAACAAACATTGTGTTACTCATTGCACCTAGAAAGCACATTGTATATACCATCATGTTTAATGACTTATCTTCCTCAAATTTGAAATATTTACTAACTAAGAATGAGGAGCTAGAATGAAAGTGCGGAAGTGAGATCTACCTTCACTCTAGAGGGGGGTGAATAGAGTATTTTAAAATAATTTTCAGTTTAGAAGAAATAAGGCAGATTAAGATTTAATTTATATTTAAGTGTATATGTGCTTGCTATGAAACAAAGATAAAATGAAAACTAAAGAAACACACAGCACAAAGCAAAGATAAACACACAACAAACCAGACGACACAAGGAGCTATAGTGGTTCCCCAACAACTTGGGTACGTCCACTCTTCTACCACCCTTGGTAGGAATCCACTCAGGAAGAGTTGATCAGGTGTCCTGACACCAAAGAGCTTTTGATAAGGTGCTCAAAAACCAAAACTAGATTTTTTGATCAGGTGTCTTACCACCACTGAGTTTTGACAAGGCTCTCAGAACCACACTCAAAACTTTTGAAGGGAGTCTTGATAACCATTTTACAGCAGGAAAGTAAAAAGTAAAGAGGTTGATGTTGTCTTCTCTGTTCTCAAATCAAATGAGAGAAGCACTAGTGGATATGATGAAAATGTCAAAGCTCCCCCTGAGATTAGCAGTAGGTTCAGGAGTAGAGGCTTTGCACAGGGTAATAGGCCTTCAATGAGACTTCTCCAGCAAATGATGATTTCAGCAAGCTGAAATGTGAGTTGTTTGGAGACTTGAATGATGAAGCCTTTTAGCACTTGAAGCAGATCTTTTAGTCACAGAAGATGAAAACTTAATTAGAGAATTTTTGTTGTTCTTCTTCTGTAATGCAATTCTTGTGTCTCTTGGTGTTGGTGTTGAATGATCTGTCTTCTTGTGTCTCTCTTTTCTTCAGCTCTAAAATCTCCAAGAGAAATGAGAGAATAATAATGAATTCTTGACTTGAATGGCCGAATAAACAGTCTTGAATGATTTCCAAAAACATCATTTGTCTCTAGGGAAAGTCCATTAACAATATTCCATTTTTACCTTCCTTGACATTTGCATTAGATAGCTTGAAACGGCTAGGAAATCTTTTGCCATTAATGCAGCAATTAACTCTGAAAGAATTTGAAATAATTCCATAACTGATATTGACTTGATAGCAGAAAACGTCGACCTCATCAAGAAATAGTCGATCGGAGATCGACTATGGTCGACCAGAGCTCAGAGCTAATGAAATTGAACTGGAACAGAAATAGTCGATCTGAGCTCAGAGAAAATGGAGATAAGCAACAGACAGAAAGCGTCGACCTGATTTGGACATAAATCATCGACCTTAGCTTCAACAGGAAACGTCGATCTGAACTCAGGGAAAAAGCGTCGACCTGAGCTCACCAGAAAACGTCGACCTGGCTAAGGCAGAAATCGTCGACCTTGCTAAATCAGAAATAGTCGATCTTGAGCTTGGCAGAAATCGTCGACCTTCTCTTAGACAGAAATAGTCGACCTAAGCTTGACGACAAAGCGTCGATCTAAGCTCAGCAACAGAGCGTCGATCTAAGCTTGACGACAAAGCGTCGGTCTAAGCTTGACGACAAAGCATCGATCTAAGCTTGACGACAAAGCGTCGATCTAAGCTCTTTGACAAAGCGTCGATCTAAGCTTGACGACAAAGCGTCGATCTAAGCTCAGCAACAGAGCGTCGATCTAAGCTTGACGACAAAGCGTCGATTTAAGCTTGACGACAAAGCGTCGATCTAAGCTTGACGACAAAGAAATAGCTGAAGGCCGGGCGCTGATCCAAGCTCGACGATCGTCGGACTGAAGCTCGACGATAGTCGAACTGAGCTCGACTATTTTTAACATTTGTCTCAGCTTTGATTCCTGATCTTGAATGGTCCTGGGGGCAGCTTCAAACCTAAGTTCTAAGCCCTAGACACATTCTAACTTGACTTTTTCAACTATACAACTAGGTCAAACAGATATCCTAAATACATAGTGATCCTTGCCCAAATTAGTAATAGGGTGTTCCAACAATCTCCCCCTATTTGGGTTAGTATTACTATTTACAAGACTTAGAATAAAATACAATCATCAAATGCAATCAAGCAATAAAAAATTAAAGCAACAAACAACATAGCAGCAATCTGATAGAACCTCAGGAAGAGATTTAAGAAATGAATGAGCCATCTGCATACAAAAATCATTCCTTTTTTACTTCCTTTCTTGAATAGAATTTCCCTGTTGGGATTGAGGGATTCCTTCTTTGATCTCCTGTCATCTTCTGCACCTAAGGAGGTTTGAGCTTTTGCTCTGGGAACCACATCCTCAGGATGCAGCTTCATATAATCTACAGGATCAAAGAATTTCCTTAAAGAATACCTTTCCAACTCTGCTTTTCTTTGCTCGGACAGTGTGGAGATGTTTGAGGTGTCCTTGCCTTGCTCTCTTGCCTTCTTCAGCTGGTCCAAGGAAGCAAGTTCTTTCATCCTGGTAGTCCAGGAAATAGGATTATTTTCAGGATCCTCAAAAGGAATAGGAGCTTCATATCTATTAATGGTTTCAGGAGCAGCAGCAGTTCTTGATTCAACAATTTCTCTGAGCTTATATGGGTAAGGACCTTGAGATGAGTCAAGTTGCCTTTGTCCTTCCCTTTGAGTTCTATAGTCTCTATGATTACCTCTATACTGTCCTCTTCTGGACTGATTGCCTCTTTGATAATGCCCTCTGGGAGGATATCTTTGAGATGGTTGAGAAGGGCTTTGCTTTGGAGCCGAAGGTAGAGAAGCTGAGCCTCCACCTGATCCAGAATCTGGAGGAGGAGGAGGAGGAGGCTGAAACTTAGAGGATCCTTTCTCATACCTGTCAAATTTTCTCTTTTTCTTCATTGCCTTCAATTAATTTTTGGAGTATCGCATCCACGGCTTAGTAATTTGGCAAGCATGCAATATATAGTAGGGTACATCATTTGAATCCTTGGCTTTTTCGAGAGGAACTCTTTTCAGAGCTTTGCTTCTTGCTTTTCTTTTCCTTACAATAGTACCATAAGAGTCATCAGATTCTGTTTGGAACTAATCACTTTCAGAACTTTGAGGTTGATCATACAGATCGTCGATCCTTCTGATATAATCTTCTTGATCTTTGAGCTTTTCAGAGACAGCAGGAGCAGGAGGAGAAGGTACAGTAGCAGAACAAACAGTATCAGCATGAGCAGAAACATCAACAATCATATCATCAGCAGCAGAAATCTTAGCAGACAAAATAACAGTCATAACTTCATCATCAGCAGCAGCAGCACAAACATCCACAGCTTTAAGAGAATTGACATAAGATTCAATTATACTGGGATCACATATTGAAAGAGGCACAATGGCCTTAGTAAAATCTTCAGCTTTCTGAACAGGAACTGGTGCAATTTGATGGTAGATAGAATCAAAACTACTCAGTAGTGACCTGAGGTCCACTGTAAATAAAAGTACTAGAGCAGCAGTATCAACAGCAGGCAATATAGCTGGAGGAGCAGCAGCAGCTTCAATAGCTTCATAAGGCATCTCCCCCTGGCTTGATGCAGACGGAGCTGGATCAAGGCACCTAAATGAAGGATTGGCCTATGGAGAAGAGAGAGCGGGGAGTCTGGAGGATAGCTCCTGAATGGACTTCTGGAGTGGAGCCAAGGAGGTCTCCAGCAAAGCAACTAGCTTGGGAGCCAGTAGCTCATATAGCCTATCGGCCAGACTTGGGAGATCCACTTGCTCAAGAGAGACTTGAGTAGAGGTGAAAGAAGATGTGGCTGGGACTGAAGGAGTGGCTGCACGACTTGAAGGTGAGAAAGGAGGGATGGATGGCTGGGATATAGGGATGGTGGATATGGATGGTATAGGAATGGAGGTGGATGGTAAGAAAGAGGGTTGATCCAAAATGTCATACAACAATTGTTGGTAAGAGGAGGATGATGGAGGATCAAGAGAGGAGGAGGGAGAATCATCCATGAAGGAATCATCCAGAATGGAAGAGTCAATTGATGGATAATAGAAAAGAGGGTGGAATGATTCTGAAATGGTGGCTGGAGGAGATGAAGAAGGTAATGAAGCGGTGATGGGGGAGGAGATGACAGGCTGAATGGGAGAAGAGGAAAGCAATGAAGAGACAGGGGGAGGAGGAGAAATAGGAGCAGAGGAGGAGGCAGGCAATCCCTCAAGAGATGCTGCAGGGGAAGAGACTGATAAAGTCCTTGTGCCTGAAGCAATTATTACAGCAGCAGCCCTGCTGGGTCCGAGGATCTGCCTGTCCCACTTGCTGAATAGGGCACAGGATAGCCTCTTTGAAGCATTTATGTGCATCCCAGTTGAAATCAGCAATTCTGGGCACCTGGAGTGCAGAAATACTCCTAAAATCCTTCCAAAATTCATAGAAGACTTGCTAATCTTCTTCTTGATTGAGTTAAAAACGATTGTTCCCCAATCCACTTTCTTCCTGTCAACAATTGCACCCATCAAGTTCAACTGATACTGCGTGATTGTATCATGCACCGAGTGCTTTGCCAAAAGCACTTTTCCCGTAATGTCGGCGAGAAATTGAAACTCAATAGCCAAATCCTTCTTCAATAACCTGTTAGGGTTCGCGGCAGAATAACCCATTCGTTCTAACAACGAATTAACTTGCTCTCCAGACAAAGCGAAGGAATAATTTCTAGAACTGAGAGCGAACACGTCCGTCAGGAGATTTAGGGATAGCGGTACCTTCGTTCCGCTGATTGTTCCGACAACAGTAGTCTCGTTCTCAACTATTGCTGAAAACATCCATTCTTTAATCTCATTTGCTGCAATCTTAATTCTGGTTGACATCAACCGCACTAGCTGCTGGTCGCGGCAAAGATTCAGAATGTCCTTGAAGCGCTGATCGCTGCCGTCGAAAGAGTCCTTGTCGATGTCAAATCCTGTATCGAACTTCATTTTGGAGAGAATAGCGACTATCGCTGCCATCTATATCTGCAAAAGTTCAATAAACAAGACCAATTGTAGAGAGTTTTGGAGGGAAGAAGAAAATTTGCAGAGAGAATGAAGGTGAAAGCAACGAACGGCGGCCGAAAAAAAAAATGATTTTATATTAGGGTTTGACACGGAAAAGGAAAAAAACGTCAAACTCCGTTCGAAGTTTTCGGCTGACGGGGAAACTGTAGAGTCTTTAATGACGTTGAACTCCGTTCAACGCTATTAAATAGCGTTGAGCTCAGCTCGACGGCGACTAATCAGAAGATAGATAGACGCGCTATCTAAAAGCGATGAACTCCGGTCAACGTTTTTGGACAACGTTGAAATCCGGTCGACGCTTTAGGGAAAAGCGTCGAGCTCCGTTCGACGTTTTTTTGGAAAAACGTCGAGAACAGTTCAAAGACAAAATCTAGCCTACAGACACTAGAAAAAAATGATTTTTTAGCCTAGTCTTGGTCTGTTTTTAGCTTTTGAAATCTTGGGATTTAATTTAAACTTCCTCCATCTAGCATTCCTAACTGATTCAGGAAGAAGGTATGCTTCTTTTCATCCAATGGTTTGGTGAAAATATCTCCCCTTTGCAAATCAGTTGGGATATATTGAAGTTCAATTTTATTTTTCTCTACATTATCCCTTAAAAAGTGATGCCTAATCTCTATATGTTTTGTTCTACTATGGAGGACTGGATTTTGTGCTATAGAGATAGCACTAGTATTATCACAAAAAATTTTAGACTTCTCTAAGTTGTAGCCATAGTCTATGAGCTGATTTTGTATCCACAATATTTGTGAACAGCAACTGCCTGCAGCCATATATTCAGCTTCAGCAGTTGAGGTTGACACAGATGTTTGCTTCTTACAAAACCAGGAGATAAGTCTGTCACCAAGGAACTGACAAGTTCCACTAGTGCTTTTCCTATCTACTCTGCATCCAGCATAATCAGCATCTGAAAATCCAGTTAATTCAAATCCTGAGTCTTTTGGATACCAGAGTCCTAGATTTGGACAACTTTTTACATATCTAAGAATCCTTTTAACCAGAGTTAGGTGTGACTCTCTAGGGCTTACTTGGAATCTAGCACATATGCATGTAGCAAACATTATATCTGGTCTACTAGCTGTAAGGTACAATAGAGAGCCAATCATTGCTCTATATGTTGTCTGATCAACATGTTTGCCATGCTCATCACCATCCAATACAGCATTGGTAGGAATGGGTGTTTTTATACAGGATGCCTCAGACATACCAAATTTCTTAACCAATTCTTTAGCATACTTGGTTTGGGAAATAAATATGCCTTCAGCATGTTGTTTTACTTGCAATCCTAAGAAGAAGGAGAGCTCACCCATGCTACTCATTTTAAATTTGGAATGCATCAGGTCGGAAAACCTTCTGCACAAATTTGAATCAGTAGATCCAAATATGATATCATCTACATAAATTTGTACTAGTAGGGTATGGGACTTATGGGTTCTAATAAAAAGAGTTTGGTCTACTCTACCCCTTATAAAATCATTTTCCAGAAGAAAGCATGCTAGGGTCTCATACTGTAACACCCCTATCCGTCGCATAACATATAGCAGTAGGTCCGGCCGGGGCCCGACGCCATATACTACGGACAGACCGGTTGGTTACGCGTTGAAACCATTCAACCAATCATGTCGTCCTACACAACACCTAGCGGAAGCAAATTATTAAGTTGCAAAAGAAAATAAGAACCCTGCTACAAAGCATGAACGTCCACTACCAACTCAGGAATGTAATCACACAAAAGAGAACTGGCCTTAAGGCCTTACATTGTTCACTTAACAAAATAGTGTTTTCCAAACTTCGGCACGCAGGCCGGCCATACATGAAAATGGGAAAGATACATAAACAATTAGGCCTTCGAGGGCCGGCACAGCAACAAGGGCTTTAGCCCGCTATTTCCCGCTCTGCTCCGCAGCACCTGCAAGCCACAAACCACCGCCCGGTGGCAAACAATAGCAACGGTCAGCAATGCTGACCAAATTATAATGATCCCGCCCCCAAAATCGGGGCGGCGATGCTCTTTCCCTGCACTTCATTAGTATAGGCAATGCTATTAGTGTGAACACATATCAACACAGGCGTAGGCTCGCACGGCCACACACCCCGTGCACTCAGGGCACATTCTCGGCGAACCGGCCAACGTCACGTCAATTCAAGCCATAGACGTTCCCAATCCACCACCGCCTCTTGAACGGTCGTCCATATGAGCATTTTGCCTTCCTGGCCTTGTTCACGGCAATTTAAGCCATAGACCGCCGAAGACCCTCATCCATGCCAACGGTCCTACCGAACGACATAGACCGGGTACGGTTCCGCCTGACCCGTGCTCATACCGCAATGGCCATTTAAGCCATATGCGCAGGTCAAGACTCACCGAGTCCCGTTTCCGCCACAACAATCACATAACCCGGTTATGTTCACGTTGGCTCCCCGGCCACCGTGTTGGCAAAACTCGCTTTTGCCCAGTTTTTCGGGTGCACCTTGGAGTTACTCCCCAAGGCTCCCTGATGCAATCTACCACGTAGAAAACCCGAAAAACACCCAAACACCCGGAGTCTTCCCCGGTTCATATGCAATGCAACATCACCGATCCGGCTCTACTTGTCCGGATAGGCTTCACACACAATGCCTATGTCCGTTTTCGCATACGGACTCTACACAAGGGGGACTTCACATATCTACCCCAAGGAACACTCCAACTCTTCGCTCACTCGCGAGAGCGGGCTTCCTATGCAAAGGAAAAGAGGGCTTCACATGCCCAAGGATGAGAAATTGTTACCCTTGCATTCTTCCGCGGCGCCATCGAAAACTATACGGTTGGAAAGCAGCGCAACGACGTCGCCTCCGCGGATCTGGACTCGGATCGCGATTCGGAGCTCCGAAGCTCCTCCGACGGCCAGATCTTGGACTCCTTCCTCTTTGCTCTCCCTTCTCTCTAAACTCTTAGAGAGAGAATGGCTAAGGGAAATGAGGATTCCCAACCCTAAATCCCGGCTAAAACCACCCAGGAGCAGCCCCCCATCGTCGGATCCAAAGTCAAGGAAACGAACGGCCAAGATTAGATCTGAAATCATAAAATCTGGGCCGAACACGGGTTGGCACACGGCCGTGTGCCTGGCCGTGTAGCTCATTCGCCGTCTCGACCACGATTGAAAACCAGCAACACGGCATGTGACACGGCCTCCGACATGCCCGTGTCGCCTGAGACACGCCCGTGTCGGGACCCATGTCACGCCCCCCGTGTGCAATAAATCGACACCTTGCAGTCAGAGTGGTACACGGCTTGTTGACACGGCATGGGACACGCCCGTGTCACATCTGGCATGCCCGTGTCTGTGCCCGTGTCACGGCCCGTGTACCACTTCGACGATTCCCTTGAGTGACACGGCCTGGGACACGCCCGTATCCTAGGCTGTAAGACCCCCCCTTTTTTTTTCTTTTCTACCACCGGGGTCTTATGCCCAGAACCGCCGCTTTGCGGTGACACCTTCGCACCCGGGAAGGTCGTCACTACAACGCGCAGATTCTGCCGGCCTTTTCGATCACGATAAGTAGCTCAATAATTGAAGTAAGAACAATGCAGTCCACAATAATAAATCACATGTAAATAAGATAAAATCTCCACGAAGGGAGAGTCCACAGAAAACATCAGAGTACTATAAAAGCGGGCTTATGCCCGGTACAAAATGTCCTCACTACAAGTCTCTCATGCGGAAGCGAAAACAGAATCTACTCAGAGTCGAGACTCACGGTCCCGGCTGTATGAACTCTGGAGCTAGACTGTCCCATCTCCAGGCGCACCGATCTCTGGGGCTGCTCCTCCATGCTGGGCTCCACGATCCCCTAAATGATGCAGTTCGAAAACCATTAGTCATAAAGACTAAGCCCTATCATCCCCCACCCCTTCCCCCATGGCTCCTAGGTACCGAGCGGAGAGGAAGAAAGGGGAGGACATATTTGTGGAGAATAAAAGTAAACAGGTGACAGTGGACTTAATCTAACAAGTTGTATTCGGTGAGCAGTTAATATAAATGTTATAATAGGTCTAGCAGTAAGAAAGGCAAATATATGAATTTAACCTTCACTTATGCGAGAACACATAAGCAAAAGGGATCTTTTGCAAGGCTCCCATCGTATAAGTGTCCCATACCACTTATACCTTGGGGTGTCGGTTATCAAAGAGCAATGGTTGTTATATATTGAAATTAACCTTTGATTTATAAACTTGCCCACACAAGCTTATAGACCAAGGGGTCGTTTTGCAGGTCCTAATGTATAAGCGTCCCATACCACTTATACTTTAGGTGTCAGGGTTAAATGAATCGATTATGCTATGACATGCTAGTGGGTATGATGAAACATGCAAGTGCAACTCACACACCCGACTCTGTGCACACAGACCTTTAGTTCCCCCTTTCGGAGTCGTTACCTCCCAGGATACCTCCGTAGTGGCGGACGGAAGCGGTGGGTTGGGCCTCGCCCACCTCAAAACCAGTAAAAGCACCACTGGTCTGACCTATCGTACGCCTCAACGCTTGGTGCACTAAGCGGACGCCTGCGTACTCTTGCCGGCTGGCGCACCAGACTTCTGTTGGCGAAGTGCTAGCCACCTCGCCGAGTCAACGATATCGGTGTCGGTGCAATCGAACTCCCCGATATCGAAAAACCCACCACCTTAATTTTTCCTATCTTATGCACATGCAAGTTTATACGAAAACACACCAAACCGAGCCGAAGCTCCCCGGACCAAAACGTCCGTCTCCAAACCAACCGAGCCGAAGCTCCCTGGACCAAAACGTCCGTCCCAAACCAACCGAGCCGAAGCTCCCAACAAACTCCCTGCGCCAACCGTGATTGTGAAAGGTGCAGCCCTAGTTACTAAGTTACTCTTGTCGGTTTGTTATTACAGTTTACGTTAGCCCAGGACTGCCCCCGGTATTCCCCGTGAAGGGCTCTCAAGGGGCACTAGGAACTAAGACGACGGCATTACGGCCCGAAGTTCCCTTTCGCAAGGCACTTAATATTATTGGTTTATCTCCCCTTAGCCCGGTTTCCTTCTCATATTACGATAGACTATCCTAGGGTGATTTTTAACCTTCCTCTCTTCGGGAAAGGCGATCTTTCGCCGAACCCGAAGACCTCTTAACTCTAGCTATCACCACTTCTCGCTACTCTTTTTATCTTCCTATTGCGATTTCCCTCCACATTTCCACCCAGAAAAAATGTTTAGCTCCAATGACTTCCTCAGATCATGTCCTATTATATTTCATAAATTGCTATATGCAGACCGACCTAGGCTACATGTCGAACCGGTTATGCAACGATCCATTACTCATCCAAATGCCCTAAATTATTTACTGGAGACTTACCATGATATAAATGACCTAAGTCCAGAAAATGGAAATTTTCCTAATTTATTTGGCATTTAATTAAATTCCTCGAAAATCCCAAGGGCTACCGGTTTGAACATGAACTACCCTAAGTTCTCATGCAAGATGTCCAGCAAATTTATGATACATACTAGGTTATCTCAATAGGTTAAATCCTAAGTATCATAATTTTTCTATCATTAAAAGGGCATGAAAACTATTTTAGAAATAATCTCTAACTTCTGTTGTTTATGAATCAAGTACAGAAAATATTCTTCCAAAAATTATAAATAATTTATGCCATGCAGATAAACGCCTAAAATTAGCACTGGCCAAGTCTCATAATTTTCCAGCAAGTATTTTATCCATAATTAATTTTTAAACATAAGAGCCCTTTCTATCATCTGTGAATAAAGTACTAGATTTACTCAACATAAAATTCTATGAAAATCCAGAGATCAATGTTCTACTAGTCAAGTTCTAAATCCAGAAATTTAACTGATTATAATTAATTTAAAGCCTTCAAATAATTGAAACAACAAGTCGAGCAAATAATCCTTTAACACATGAAGTATAATAATTATCAATCATAAAATTCCAGGAAAATTATCATAAGTCTAAAACATCCTAAAACTCCCTCCTCCCGAGTTTCATAATTTTTGGATTAGATTTAGTGCTAAAAATATCTAAAATACATATTAATCCTAAACCAAAATCTCAACTTCCGAGGTACCTAATTATCTCCAGTGCCTTCACCATTTCAACCAGAGAGTTTTCAGCATATCATGCCACTCTCCTCCAAATTTCATGGGCATACAAGAGCTTTTGCTCCTATGTCCTTCACAAACCTCAAACTACCACACACTGGGTTTGAGCCGATCTCTTAGGGTAAAATCCACCCTAATCCACACCATGTTACCCAAGAGGGTAGACATAGACTTAACAAATCAGTGGCCACAACTTCAGCCTCTTTTGAGGAGATTTGTCCACTCCATTTCCAATTGTACTTTTCCCCAAAGTACCCCTCACCAAGACCTATCTAGGACTTGATACTTCCCTATTCAACACTCGACCAATTGAGTTGAAATTTTGTACAGATCTTAACATTGATGCCAGGGACCACCACCCAAAATTTGGGGGAGTTTGGACTTAATTTCATCTCCTAATTAATTTTATAATGTTTATTAAAATTTTACAAAAACTTTAGGCAAAAGTTCTCCAAAAATTCTCATTTTTGGACAGCCTCTCGACATACATATTATAGACCTCCAGCCCAAATTTCAAGTCATTTGGACATGTTATGAACCGTGGGCAACCATTTCAATTTCAGGTTAGCCTAGGTCTTGATCCCACCAAAATGAGTGCTGTGGTCAAACCACTCACCCAAATTGAATAAAATCAATTTTAAATTAAAGTAAACCCAGAGGGCTACAACTTTCGCGACTGGTCATTTTTCCTAATTCGGCCTCTAAGTGCCTCGTTTTGTAGCCTCAAAATATATTCAAATAATCTATTTTTCCATTATGTAATATATAATAATCTAGGTATTATAATATTGGTTCTACTGTTCATCTTCTTCAAAACCCGAAACCAGAACACAGGAAGCCATTTCTCCTGTAACATTTCCGTGATCCGTCGCCGGCCGTCCGGTCACTTCCCTGGCCAGCCACCACCACCACCACCTCCGTTGAGGCGATGGCTAGCGGTCGGCGGTGGTTTGGCCGCCGGAGGTGGCGGTTTCCGGCGAACTCAAAAATTCCATTTTCATGGTTTTCCCATGAAAACGAGAGACGGGTCCGGCTCCGTTGAGCGCGAACTTCCTTTCTAAGAATCCTAAGATCTACCCATGAAAGAGAAGGAGCAGAGGAGGACCTTGTTCGCGGTTTGAAGGCGAGAAGAACGACGGGGTGCCATGGCGCGGAGGTGGCGTTGCTGAACTTCTCCTACAGCAAGAACAAGGATCTGATCCGATTACTTGAGCGTGTACCCTTCTCCTCTTGCCCCAAGTGAGCTTTTATAAGTCAGAAGGTGGGAAGATGAATGGGTAAAGCCTTAATGGCCATGAAGGCTCCTCCCCTTAACGTTTCGGTTACAGTGAAGGGATAAGAAGCGGTGGAAACTGAACAGGTGTGTCCAGCTGGCGGCTTCCTATTGGACCATATCTTCCTCATTTATTATACAATTACAGAAGGAAAACGGCCTGAAATTACTCCTGGTGTAACTTCCCACACCAGCATTTATTTCCACGCGTGTTAGAATAATTTCGGCCCTGAACCGTCGTTTCGGCCAATGTCACGGGCGTGACACATGGGTCACGGGCGTGACAGGCCCGGATAGCCAATTCTGGGTTCGACGATCGTCGAACTGAGATCGACGATCGTCGATGGATGGTCATGGGCGTGACACCTTGGGTCACGGGCGTGACAGGCCCGTGTGGTTAATACTTGGCCGACGGTCATCGATTTGAGATCGACGGTCATCGAATGGTGGTCACGCCCTAGGTCACGGGCGTGACACCTAGGTCACGAGCGTGACAGGCCCGAACGGCAATTTCTGAGGTCGACAGGCGTCGAACTGAGCTCGACGGTCGCCGAAGGCTGGTCACGCCCTAGGTCACGGGCGTGACACTTATGTCACGGGCGTGACATGCCCGGGCCGCAAGGTCGACGATCGTCTCACGACGATCGACGATCGTGGGAGGAGTCACGCCATTAGTCACGGGCGTGACACCTTGGTCACGGGCGTGACATTCCCGGGCAGCACGTTCGACGATCGTCTCATGGAGATCGACGATCGTCGAAGTAGTCACGCCCAAGTCACGGGCGTGACGAGTCGGTCACGGGCGTGACCAACCCGTGACCCGAAATATTTATCGTTTTATTTCAATTTTTGGGCTTCCTAGCGGTGGGTCGCGACCAAACGACTCCTAGGGGTCTAGCCGGAAATGGGATGTTACAATTCCCAATAAACAAAACAAAAATTTCGTCCCCGAAATTGAGGTTGAGCCTACGGGGATTTGTTTCGGAATAAATTAAACTTGTAACATCCCATACGATCTTTCTATTGGGTTCAGGCGACTGTTCGTTGGATAACGAAGACAATCTCCCCAATAAACAAAAGATTAGCTCCTACCTTTCTGATTAAGTGTGCATGCTTAGGTCTTGAATTTTCCTTATCTAGTCTTAACAGTCCAAAACAAGAAGGCAATCTATAGTATACCGAGAGGTGGTGAGATGTACCTGACTGAACAACTCCGGGTATCTTTGCCTCATCAGATCCTGCGGTTCCCAGGTGTGCTCCTCCTGACCGTGGTTTCTCCATAGAACCTTGACTAAGGGGATCTTTTTGCGGCGCAAGATCCGTACTCCTTTGTCGTCGATCCGAACCGGCTCCAAGTGAACAGATCGGTCTGAAGCTACCGGCCCTTCGGTGGTCGAAATCCGCTGCTTCGGGCGTAGTAGAGCCCTTCTCAGCGAAGAAATATGGAAGACGTCGTGTAGAGCTGCCAGCTCTGGCGGCAACTCTAGCCTGTAGGCTAGGGGTCCGATCCGCTCCAGGATCCGGTAAGGGCCCATATACCTAGGGCTGAGCTTCTTCCTCCGACCGCGCACCCGTGAGACTCCGTGCATGGGCCGAATCTTCAAGAACACTTGATCTCCTACCCGAAACTCCACCTGACGATGCCGGGCGTCATAGTATTTAGCCTGTCTACTCTGCGCCTCCAACATCCTATCTCTGATCAGTCTCACCTGAGCCTCGGTGTCTTCAACAAAATCCGATCCCAACACCTTCGGATCCTCGTCCTGAACCCAAGAAAGCGGGGTTCTACATTTTCTTCCATACAAGGCTTCATAAGGTGCCATCCTGATGCTGGACTGGTAGCTATTATTATAGGAGAACTCGACCAACGGTAACATCTTCTCCCACGGCTCCCCTCGGTCCAGTATACACAGCCGTAGTAAATCCTCCAAGGTCCGGTTGGTGCGCTCGGTCTGCCCGTCCGTCTGAGGGTGGAAGGCCGTGCTAAAAGTCAACCGGGTGCCCAAATATGCCTGCACTGACCGCCACTCCCTGGATGTAAACCGTCCATCGCGGTCCGACACTATCGTCCGGGGCACGCCATGATATCGGACATACTGCTCCATAAACTTCCGTACCAGCACTCCCACCGAGTCATCCTTCCTGATCGGTACAAAGCGGGCCATCTTTGTCAACCGATCAACAATCACCCAGATCGAGTCGTTCCCCGTCCGAGACCGGGGAAGACCATGTATAAAATCCATCGCTATATCGTCAAACTTCCACTCCGGCACCGGGAGTGGCTGCAACAATCCTGCGGGGTTCCTGCACTCTGCCTTCACCAACTGACATGCTTCGCAATGGGTCACGAAGTACGTAATGTCCTTCTTCATGCCCGGTCAAAACATCGTCTTCTTCAGATCAGCGGTCATCTTTGTGATCCCCGGGTGCACAGAGTACCGGCTGCAATGCGCCTCCGTCATAATATCCTCTCGGATCTGGCCTCCTGCGGGTATATATACTCTGCCTCTGAAATATAGCAGACCATCTCTCAGGGAATAATCTCCTGTCGAACCATCCTCCAAGGCTTGGAACATCGGCTCTGCCCACGCATCTGTCCTCTGTCCGTCCCGAATGCGATCCCGGATATCGTCTATGGCCACCATCGACGTCAGATACTCCCTATATAGCTCTGGATCATCCTCGGACACTAGGGATATCTGCATATCTCTGAATGACCGGACTAGCTCCATGGACATAACTTGGGGCCCAGCTTCGGAAGTGGCCGCTCTCCGACTCAACGCGTCGGCCACCACGTTTGCCTTCCCTGGATGGTAATGCATCTCATACTGATAATCTGCTAAGAACTCCACCCAGCGCCTCTGCCTGATATTCAGCTCCTTCTGCGTGTCCACGTATTTCAAGTTCTTGTGATCGGAGAAGATATCGCAGTGGACTCCATAAAGATAATGACGCCAGACCTTCAGAGCAAAAACGACCGCTCCCATCTCGAGGTCGTGCACCGGGTAGTTCCTCTCATGGGTCTTCAGCTGGCGGGAGGCATATGCTATGACATGTCCGTTCTGCATCAGCACCGCTCCCATCCCTTGGTATGATGCGTCGGTATACACCTGGAATCCTTCCTTTCCAGATGGAAGGGCCAGAATAGGGGCTGAGATGAGTCGGTCCTTCAGCTCCTGGAAAGCCGCCTGGCACTGCGGGGTCCAAACGAAAGGTGCCTCCTTCTTTGTCAAAGATGTGAGGGGGAGGGCAATCTGAGAGAACCCTTCCACGAACTTCCGGTGGTAACCGGCAAGTCCCAAGAAACTGCGTACATCGGTGGCTGTCTTCAACTGCGGCCAATCTCGAACTGCCTGAATCTTTGCCGGATCCACTGCCAACCCGGCTCCGCTGATAATGTGGCCCAGAAAAGCCACCTCCTTCAACCAAAACTGACACTTGCTGAATTTGGCATAAAGGTGATGCTCCCGCAACCTCTCCAAAGTCAGTGCCAGATGCCGAGTGTGCTCCTCCTCCATCCTAGAGTAGATCAGGATGTCGTCTATGAATACTATGATGAACACATCCAAGTAGGCCTCGAAAACCCGGTTCATGAGACTCATGAACGCCGACGGAGCATTCGTGAGCCTGAAGGGCATCACGGTGAACTCATACAGGCCATATCTGCTACTGAAGGCCTTCTTCGGGATATCCTCCTCCTGGATCCGTAGCTGGTAGTATCCTGACCTCAAGTCCAGCTTCGAGAAATAATGGGCTCCCTCCAGCTGGTCAAACAATTCGTCTATCCGTGGGAGCGGATAGGTATTCCGGACGGTCAACCTGTTTAGTGCTCGGTAATCGATGCACAGGCGGAGTGTCCCATCCTTCTTCTTCACGAATAGGACCGGTGCTCCCCATGGCGAGGAACTCGGTCTAACAAATCCTGCCTCAACCAATTCTTGCAACTGAGTCCGAAACTCTGCCAACTCCTTTGGGGCCATTCGATAAGGGGCCCTAGACGCCGGCTTGGCCCCCGGCACAAGCTGTATCTGAAAGTCCTGCTCTCGGTGTGGAGGTAGTCCTGGCAGTTTCTCTGGAAAGATGTCAGCGAAATCTCGCACCACCGGGATGTCTATCACCGACTCCTTAACTTCCGTCATCTCAAATAGAATCTGATAGACCTCCTCTCCCTGTAGATGGGCCTTAACGGCCTGTACCGAAGATAAGAGTATACGAGAGACAGGTCTTATACCTTCGATGGTAATGAAAGAGTCCCCGTGTCTCACGGTGATCCTCTTCGCCTGGCAGTCAATCTGGGCATGGTTCCAGTGCAGCCATACCATGCCCAGGATCAAGTCATAGTCCGTCAGCTTCAAAATCGTCGCTGGAGCCTCGAATGCCTTTCCACCAATTTCTGCCTCCATATTACAGTGATCCGTAGTAAGGAGCTCAGATCCATCCGGTAGTCGCACCCTCATCCTCGAGCCTGTGAACCGCCCCATACCTTCTAGTACTTCTACGAACGTCTCCGACACAAAGGAGTGAGTAGCTCTAGTATCAAAAAGTGTGCGGGCAGGCTTGCCGCTGATGAAGACTATACCTGGGGTGATTAAATATCTTAGGGTTCTATAAAGAATTTTCTTTCCTTGTTAATCTATCCAGTGCGGTTCAAAGTTTTAACAACTTAAAGGGAAATTCTATGAAAATGAAGAAGCATAGCAGCATACCTGCGATGACCTGCTTCGGATTCCGAGGCTGCGCAAGGTCCAAAGCATATACCTGCTCTCTTCCTTGTCTACGATCTCCCCCCTGGTATCCTCGACCGCGCCCGCGTCCTCGGCCTCCGTAATACTGAGCTGGTGGGCCGCCCTGATGTGCTGGAGGTGGTGCCCCCCTCATGGGGCAGTTCCTCCGAATGTGCCCAATCTGATGACAAAGAAAACACTCTGGTGGGGGATACGCCATTCCCCCGGGTCTCGGCATCTCCTGCATCCGAAGAGGGGGAGGGGCTAATACCACCTGTTCCCTCGGCTCCTGCCTCACGTCCTGACGAGGCTGGTCCTCCGTCCTCCTCCCCTCTAGTACAGCACCTCGCCGCTGGTCATTTCTACCTCTCCGTCCCTGATCCTCTGCTGGCCGTTTCTGGCCCCGGGTGGCGTGCCAATCTGCCTCAATCCTTTTGGCCATCTCCAAGATCCGGGAGATGGGCCCGTCAGATACAAACAATAGAGCCTCCCTCAAGTCCTCCCGCAGGCCCTTATAAAACCTCCTGATATACCCTGCCTCGTCCAGCTGGTAGGAATCTGCGTATCGAGCCAGATGGTCAAACTCTCGATGGTACTCCACCACGGTCCGGGTACCCTGCTTCTGCTGTAAGAACCGTTCCTCCAAATCATCCCTAGCCGACTGCGGAACAAAATGCTCCAGCAGAGCGGCCCTGAAATCCTCCCAGGTGACCTCTGCAAACTCCCTGTCGGTAAATGTCGTGTCCAACAGTGTCTTCCACCACCTCTTTGCATGGGACTCCAGGCAGGAGACAACCAGAGCCACCCTCTCCTCCCAGGGACACCGTATCCCGGTCAGCATCTCGTACATGATATCTAGCCACTCTTCCGTCCGAACCGCCGACTCTGTCCCCAAGTAGGACGGGGGAGCCAGCCCTCGGAAGATGCTTAGCCAGTTGGCCCCCGGATTTGGCTGCGGGGCCGGAACCTGCTGGGCCCTGAAGGCCTCCAGGATGGCAGTCAGGGTCTGTCCCATGTCTGACTGAAGGAAAGGAGTGGGGGCCGGTGGGGGTGGTGCAACATCCTGAGCCTGTTGAACTCCACCTTGTGGCGTAGTCCGTGTTGGAGGCTGCGTAACAAAAACACACGCTGAGAAAATGTTCAAATATTACATAAAGGTGGACAATTTATATGTGATCCTCATATAGGCACACCACTGCTTCCACTGCTTAGTTTGTCCCCAAACTAAACTCGAGCGGGGGTGACCCAGGGTTTGTGGACTGCTACTTCCTTTTGATCGATGTTTCGCTCTGATACCACTTGTAAGACCCCCCCTTTTTTTTTCTTTTCTACCACCGGGGTCTTATGCCCAGAACCGCCGCTTTGCGGTGACACCTTCGCACCCGGGAAGCTCGTCACTACAACGCGCCGATTCTTCCGGCCTTTTTGATCACAATAAGTAGCTCAATAATTGAAGTAAGAACAATGCAGTCCACAATAATAAATCATATGTAAATAAGATAAAATCTCCACGAAGGGAGAGTCCACAGAAAACATCAGAGTACTATAAAAGCGGGCTTATGCCCGGTATAAAATGTCCTCACTACAAGTCTCTCATGCGGAAGCGAAAATAGAATCTACTCAGAGTCGAGACTCACGGTCCCGGCTGTATGAACTCCGGAGCTAGACTGCCCCATCTCCAGGCGCACCGATCTCTGGGGCTGCTCCTCCATGCTGGGCTCCACGATCCCCTAAATGATGCGGTTCGAAAACCGTTAGTCATAAAGACTAAGCCCTATCATCCCCCACCCCTTCCCCCATGGCTCCTAGGTACCGAACGGAGAGGAAGAAAGGGGAGGACATATTTGTGGAGAATAAAAGTAAATAGGTGACAGTGGACTTAATCTAACAAGTTGTATTCGGTGAGCAGTTAATATAAATGTTATAATAGGTCTAGCAGTAAGAAAGGCAAATATATGAATTTAATCTTCACTTATGCGAGAACACATAAGCAAAAGGGATCTTTTGCAAGGCTCCCATCGTATAAGTGTCCCATACCACTTATACCTTGGGGTGTCGGTTATCAAACAGCAATGGTTGTTATATATTGAAATTAACCTTTGATTTATAAACTTGCCCACACAAGCTTATAGACCAAGGGGTCGTTTTGCAGGTCCTAATGTATAAGCGTCCCATACCACTTATACTTTAGGTGTCAGGGTTAAATGAATCGATTATGCTATGACATGCTAGTGGGTATGATGAAACATGCAAGTGCAACTCACACACCCGACTCTGTGCACACAGACCTTTAGTCCCCCCTTTCGGAGCCGTTACCTCCCAGGATACCTCCGTAGTGGCGGACGGAAGCGGTGGGTTGGGCCTCGCCCACCTCAAAACCAGTAAAAGCACCACTGGTCTGACCTATCGTACGCCTCAACGCTTGGTGCACTAAGCGGACGCCTGCGTACTCTTGCCGGCTGGCGCACCGGACTTCTGTTGGCGAAGTGCTAGCCACATCACCGAGTCAACGATATCGGTGTCGGTGCAATCGAACTCCCCGATATCGAAAAACCCACCACCTTAATTTTTCCTATCTTTTGCACATGCAAGTTTATACGAAAACACACCAAACCGAGCCGAAGCTCCCCGGACCAAAACGTCCGTCTCCAAACCAACCGAGCCGAAGCTCCCCGGACCAAAACGTCCGTCCCAAACCAACCGAGCCGAAGCTCCCAGCAAACTCCCTGTGCCAACCGTGATTATGAAAGGTGCAGCCCTAGTTACTAAGTTACTCTTGTCGGTTTGTTATTACAGTTTACGTTAGCCCAGGACTGCCCCCGGTATTCCCCGTGAAGGGCTCTCAAGGGGCACTAGGAACCAAGACAGCGGCATTACGGCCCGAAGTTCCCTTTCGCAAGGCACTTAATATTATTGGTTTATCTCCCCTTAGCCCGGTTTCCTTCTCATATTACGATAGACTATCCTAGGGTGATTTTTAACTTTCCTCTCTTCGGGAAAGGCGATCTTTCGTCGAACCCGAAGACCTCTTAACTCTAGCTATCACCACTTCTCGCTACTCTTTTTATCTTCCTATTGCGATTTCCCTCCACATTTCCACCCAGACAAAATGTTTAGCTCCAATGACTTCCTCAGATCATGTCCTATTGTATTTCACAAATTGCTATATGCAGACCGACCTAGACTACATGTCGAACCGGTTATGAAACGATCCATTACTCATCCAAATGCCCTAAATTATTTACTGGAGACTTATCATGATATAAATGACCTAAGTCCAGAAAATGGAAATTTTCCTAATTTATTTGGCATTTAATTAAATTCCTCGAAAATCCCAAGGGCTACCGGTTTGAACATGAACTACCCTAAGTTCTCATGCAAGATGTCCAGAAAATTTATGATAAATACTAGGTTATCTCAATAGGTTAAATCCTAAGTATCATAATTTTTCTATCATTAAAAGGGCATGAAAACTATTTTAGAAATAATCTCTAACTTCTGTTGTTTATGAATCAAGTACAGAAAATATTCTTCCAAAAATTATAAATAATTTATGCCATGCAGATAAAGGCCTAAAATTAGCACTGGCCAAGTCTCATAATTTTCCAACAAGTATTTTATCCATAATTAATTTTTAAACATAAGAGCTCTTTCTATCATCTGTGAATAAAGTACTAGATTTACTCAACATAAAATTCTATGAAAATCCAGAGATCAATGTTCTACTAGTCAAGTTCTAAATCCAGAAATTTAACTGATTATAATTAATTTAAAGCCTTCAAATAATTGAAACAACAAGTCGAGCAAATAATCCTTTAACACATGAAGTATAATAATCTAGGTATTATAATATTGGTTCTACTGTTCATCTTCTTCAAAACCCGAAACCAGAACACAGGAAGCCATTTCTCCTGTAACATTTCCGTGATCCTTCGCCGTCCGTCCGGTAACTTCCCTGGCCAGCCACCACCACCACCACCTCCGTTGAGGCGATGGCTAGCGGTCGGCGGTGGTTTGGCCGCCGGAGGTGGCGGTTTCCGGCGAACTCAAAAATACCACTTTCATGGTTTTCCCATGAAAACGAGAGACGGGTCCGGCTCCGTTGAGCGCGAACTTCCTTTCTAAGAATCCTAAGATCTACCCATGAAAGAGAAGGAGCAGAGGAGGACCTTGTTCGCGGTTTGAAGGCGAGAAGAACGACGGGGTGCCATGGCGTGGAGGTGGCGTTGCTGAACTTCTCCTACAGCAAGAACAAGGATCTGATCCGATTACTTGAGCGTGTAACCTTCTCCACTTGCCCCAAGTGGGCTTTTATAAGTCAGAAGGTGGGAAGATGAATGGGTAAAGCCTTATTGGCCATGAAGGCTCCTCCCCTTAACGTTTCGGTTACAGTGAAGGGATAAGAAGCGGTGGAAACTGAACAGGTGTGTCCAGCTGGCGGCTTCCTATTGGACCATATCTTCCTCATTTATTATACAATTACAGAAGGAAAACGGCCTGAAATTACTCCTGGTGTAACTTCCCACACCAGCATTTATTTCCACGCGTGTTAGAATAATTTCGGCCCTGAACCGTCATTTCGGCCAATGTCACGGGCATGACACATGGGTCACGGGCGTGACAGGCCCGGATAGCCAATTCTGGGTTCGACGATCATCGAACTGAGATCGACGATCGTCGATGGATGGTCACGGGCGTGACACCTTGGGTCACGGGCGTGACAGGCCCGTGTGGTTAATACTGGGCCGACGGTCGTCGATTTGAGATCGATGGTCATCGAATGGTGGTCACGCCCTAGGTCACGGGCGTGACACCAAGGTCACGGGCGTGACAGGCCCGAACGGCAATTTCTGAGGTCGACGGGCGTCGAACTGAGCTCGACGGTCGCCGAAGGCTGGTCACGCTCTAGGTCACGGGCGTGACAATTATGTCACGGGCGTGACATGCCCGGGCCGCAAGGTCGACGATCGTCTCACGACGATCGACGATCGTGGGAGGAGTCACGCCCTTAGTCACGGGCGTGACACCTTGGTCACGGGCGTGACATGCCCGGGCAGCACGTTCGACGATCGTCTCATGGAGATCGACGATCGTCGAAGTAGTCACGCCCAAGTCACGGGCGTGACGAGTCGGTCACGGGCGTGACCAACACGTGACCCGAAATATTTATCGTTTTATTTCAATTTTTGGGCTTCCTAGCGGTGGGTCGCGACCAAACGACTCCTAGGGGTCTAGCCAGAAATGGGATGTTACATAGGCCGTGTCCCTCCACACGACCATCGTCGACCTGAACTAGTCGACGACACGGCTCGAGCTCGACACGCCCGACACGGCCTCCAACACGCCCGTGTCGGGGCCCGTGTCACCTGCACCAAAAACCCGACTTGGCCCAAAAACGATCCCCGTCGCTCCTACAACAATTTGGGGTGTTACAATTCTACCCCCTTTAAAGAATTTCGTCCACGAAATTAATAAAGGAAAAACAGGACTTAATGTAAAACAGTACCTGAGCGGTATAATTCGGGGTACTCCTCGAGCATAGTCTGCTCTCGTTCCCAAGAGAGCTCCTCACGCCCGCAGTTATCCCACCGGACCTTAACCATCCGGATGTCCTTGTTACGAAGCCTCTTGACCTCAACATCTTCAATACGAACGGGCTTGACCCTTGTCGTCAACCCTTCGTCCACCGGCACTTGGTCAACCGCGATCACCTGTGAAGGCTCTTGCACCACCTTCCGCAACACAGAAATGTGGAACACATCATGTAATCCACTCAACTCCACCGATAGCTTCAAACGGTATGCCGCTTCGCCGACTCGCTCCAGAACCTCAAAAGGTCCAAGGTATCTTGGGCTCAGCTTCTTCAAGCGTCTCACCCACGAAACCCCCTTGAACGGCTTCACTTTCAGATATACCCAATCGCCTACCGCGAACTCCACGTTCTGGTGCTTGGCATTGTAATACTTCGCCTGCCGGTCCTGAGCGATCAACAAGCGCTCCCGAATGATCCGCACTAACGAGGTAGCACTCTCCACCTCCTGCTTCTTGTACAACCTTGCCTCACCGCTTCAAGCCACGATAACGGCGTGCGACACTTCCTACCATACAGGGCCTCAAAGGGCGCCATTTGTATACTCGCTTGGTAGCTGTTGTTGTACGCGAACTCCACCAAATAAAGGTGGTCTTCCCATTGCTTCCCGAATGCTAGAACACACATGCGTAGCATGTCCTCCATCATTCTATTGACCCTCTCAGTCTGCCCATCTGTCTGTGGATGGAAAGCTGTGCTGAACTTTAACTTCGTTCCCAGCATCTGCTGCACCAACCTCCAATCATTTGACGTGAACCGCCCATCGCGATCACTCACAATGCTACGGGGCACACCATGCAGCCTAACAATATTGTCGACATACAATTTTGCCAATCTCTCCACTGGATCATCCTTCCTATGCGGAATGAAATGCGACACCTTGGTTAGTCGATCTACGATCACCCAGATGGCGTCGTTCCCCTTCTGCGACCTTGGCAATCCGTGCACAAAGTCCATGGATATATCATCGAATTTCCACTCCGGTATAGGCAAGTATTTCAGAAATCCTCCTGGCTTTTGGCACTCCGCCTTCACCAAGGCGCACGTTTGGCATTTAGCCACGTACAACGCCACATCTTTCTTAAGCCCCGGCCACCAAAACAGCTTCTTGAGATCACGATACATCTTCGTGCTCCCTGGGTGGATTGAGTACTTGGTATGATGAGCCTCGTACATCAACTCCGCCCGGAGGTTACCCCCACTCGGGACGCACAACCGATGATCCTTCCTTAACAAACCATCATCCACCGAGAACTGGGAATTTGACCCATCCAGAGCGGCCTCCATAAGCTCTTTCATGGAGTCATCTAACTCCAATGCCTGCCGAACCCGGTCAGCCAGGTCATACTGCACCTCTGTCCAGTTTAACATTGCTTTGGCGCTCGTCTGCTTGTCAACGCAACAGATCTCAAGCTCCTCCAACTCCCGTACTAGCCGCTCATCATGCACCGACAACCAGTTGGCTCGGGCGGGAGCCCTGCGGCTCAGCGCATCCGCAACTGCGTTGCACTTCCCGGGTACATAATGTATCTTGAATGTGTAGTCCCCCAGAAACTCCATCCACCTCCTCTGCCTCATGTTAAGGTCCTTTTGATCCAACAAGTATTTTAGGCTCTTGTGATCGGTGTATATATCGACCCTTACGTCGTATAGGTAGTGCCTCCATAACTTGAGTGCAAAAATCACGGCCGCCAACTCCAAGTCGTGCACCGGATAATTTCTTTCATGCACTTTCAGCTGACGCGATCCATACGCGATCACACTTCCATGCTGCAACAACACGCAGCCCAAGCCACTACCCGAAGCGTCGCTATACACCTCAAAGCCCTCGGTCCCACTCGGCGAACTAAGCACTGGCGCCGTGGTCAACCGCCTCTTCAGCTCCTCAAAAGCTTGCACGCACTCTTGCGTCCACAAGAATTTCTGATCCTTCCTTGTCAACTTCGTGAGAGGTAACGCTACCCGCGAGAAGTTCTCTACGAAGCGCCTGTAATATCCGGCAAGCCCGAGAAAACTACGGACTTCCGCGACAGAAGATAACGCAGGCCACTCCCGTATCGCAACAATCTTCGCCGGATCCACCGCTATACCTTCCCCACTCACTATATGACCAAGGAACGCTACCGAGGGTAGCCAGAACTCGCACTTGGAGAACTTTGCGTAAAGCTCATTCCTCCTCAAAGTCTCCAACACCAAATGCAAATGCTTGAAGTGGTCTTCTTCGCACTGCGAGTATACCAAAATATCGTCAATAAAGATGATCACAAAGCGATCCAGGAAATCTCTAAACTTCCTGTTCATCAGATCCATAAACACCGATGGCGCATTCGTCAGTCCAAACGGCATAACCGTGAACTCGAAATTCCCATACCTCGTACTGAACGCCATCTTCGGGATATCACACTCCCTGATCCTCAGCTGATAGTACCCCGACTTCAAGTCCAACTTGGAGTATACCGACGATCCGACTAACGGATCAAAGAGATCATCAATCCTCGGGATCGGGTACTTATTCTTCTCCGTCAACTTGTTCAACTCTCTGTAGTTGATACACAGCCGCATACTCCCGTCCTTCTTCTTAACGAAGAGGACCGGTGCGCTCCAAGGCGACGAGCTTGGACGCACATATCCTTGCTCCATCAGCTCCTCTAGCTGAACTTTCAACTCTGCCATCTCCTTAGGCGCCAACCTATACGGAGCACGTGACACTGGTTTGGCCCCCGGTACGAGCTCGATGGTGAAATCAATCTCCCGCTGCGGTGGGGCTCCGGGAAGGCTATCCGGGAACACATCGGGGTATTCGCAAACCACGGAGATGCTATCCAACGGGGACTTTGGCTCCACAGCCCCCACTATTGCAAAGAACAGCTCTGCACCAGCACGAACTGCCTTCACCACCTGAAGAGCAGACATCAGTGTCCTGCTCGACCCCTTTAGCCCATCGGATGTAGTCTCCCGCTCTACACCCAGCTTGACCTCCTTCCGGTCACAGTCAATCCAAGCTTTCTGCTCTGACAGCCAATCCATTCCAAAGATCACGTCGAACTCTACTAGCGGCAACAATGATGCTAGCAAGTCGAACTCTTGGCTCCCAATGTGAACCTTTACGGCGCATACCCTGTCCGCACGCATCGAGCACCCATTCGGTAACAGCACATCCAACTTGTCCTTCGCCATCGAAGAAGGGGCTCCGATGCGCGATATGAAGCTTTCGGACAAGAAGGAGTGTGAAGCTCCCGTATCGAACAGTGCCCGTGCCGGACTATCGCTAATCACAACAAAGCCTATACAAACAATATTAGGCTAACAAGCAATAGATAACGGTATTAAAGCTAACTTGCTATAAATTAACTCATACCTGTCACCACATCCGCTTGCTTGATGGCCTCCGGCTGGCCCAAGTTATAGACTCTAGGCTGAGTCGGAGCATAGTGGGACGCGGTCAACTCCACCGCTTTGCCCTTCTCCTCGTAGGTAGCTCCTTGTTTCCTTTCGGACTTTGAGCGTCCACTCCAGCAATCACGGGCAAAGTGCCCCGGCTTCCCACACGTGAAACAAGCGGTCGGGGTTCGATTGGTAGTTGTCCCCGAGGCACCTGAAGCAGCTGGACCCGACGTCTTAGCTTTCTTATAGAATTTGCGGTAGCCCGACTTCGACGTAGTCGGTGCCTTGAACTCCGCTTTCTTGCTACCGGATTCCTTCTTTGCTTGGACATTCTTCATGTCCTTCTCCAAGGACTGGGCCGAACTGACCAGGGTCATGAAACCCTGCGCCTTGGGCCCCAACAGTAGCAACCTTAAATCATCTCTTAGCCCTTCATATAAGCGACTCGTCTTGCGCTCCTCGTCTGCGAAGGTAGCGCCGGCATATCTCCCCAACCGAGTAAACTCGTGGAGGTACTCGTCAACGGTACAATCCCCTTGCACCAACTTCTGAAATTCGCTTTCTAGCGCAATCCTTTGCGCCGAGGGGAGGTATTGAGCCATGAACAGTCTCGCAAACTACTCCATCGAAACTTCGGCCAACGGCCTTCCCCGCAACTGATGTAGCTCTAGGCCTTCCCACCATAACCTTGCGTCCCCATCCAAAAGGAACGTCGCTATAGTGGTCTTCTGCCACTCTTCTGTTTCCGTCGCAGTCATCACCCTGTTGACCCTTGAGAGCCAATCCTCTGCTTGGGTCGGGGTTTCTGCGCCCGTGAATACAGGTGGGTGAAAGCCCATCACGTGCTTCAGTTGTCTTTCCGTTGCTCTCCTAGGCAACTCTGGCTCCAACACTACTTGCTCAACCCTCCTTTGCTCTACCGTCTGAAGAGGTACTTGCTCCATAGCAGGAGCGGGCTGCAGCACCTGCCTTGCAAGCTGCGCATTGATCATTGCCATGACCACTTCTGCCACCAACCTAATGGTCTCGACAGACGGAGGTGTTGCAGGCGCATCGCTTGGCACACTGCTCGCCTCAGAACTTGGCCGTTCAGACGGCCCAGCACCACTTCTGGTCACCTATAATCGTGAAACACACCGATAAGCGACCCAAAAATTACTGCAAATAGCAATTATAGAAACACGCAGGTTCCTCAAACATGTATATTTTCATTCCTAAGTGGACATTCATGGGTTCTTTTCATGTTATAACGATGACACACGCATGTGCTCACCACCCCATAAAGTGAATTCATCCACGAATTCATTTAAGCTTGACCGAAACCAGTAGTCTGATACCAATTTGTAACACCCCTATCTGTCGCATAACATATAGCAGTAGGTCCGGCCGGGGCCCGACGCCATATACTACGGACAGACCGGTTGGTTATGCGTTGAAACCATTCAACCAATCATGTCGTCCTACACAACACCTAGCGGAAGCAAATTATTAAGTTGCAAAAGAAAATAAGAACCCTGCTACAAAGCATGAACGTCCACTACCAACTCAGGAATGTAATCACACAAAAGAGGACTGGCCTTAAGGCCTTACATTGTTCACTTAACAAAATAGTGTTTTCCAAACTTCGGCACGCAGGCCGGCCATACATGAAAACGGGAAAGATACATAAATAATTAGGCCTTCGAGGGCCGGCACAGCAACAAGGGCTTTAGCCCGCTATTTCCCGCTCTGCTCCGCAGCACCTGCAAGCCACAAACCACCGCCCGGTGGCAAACAATAGCAACGGTCAGCAATGCTGACCAAATTATAACGATCCCGCCCCCAAAATCGGGGCGGCGATGCTCTTTCCCTGCACTTCATTAGTATTGGCAATGCTATTAGTGTGAACACACATCAACACAGGCGTAGGCTCGCACGGCCACACACCCCGTTCACTCAGGGCACATTCTCGGCGAACCGGCCAACGTCACGTCAATTCAAGCCATAGACGTTCCCAATCCACCATCGCCTCTTGAACGGTCGTCCATATGAGCATTTTGCCTTCCTGGCCTTGGTCACGGCAATTTAAGCCATAGACCGCCGAAGACCCTCATCCATGCCAACGGTCCTACCGAACGACATAGACCGGGTACGGTTCCGCCTGACTCGTGCTCATACCGCAACGGCAATTTAAGCCATATGCGCAGGTCAAGACTCACCGAGTCCCGTTTCCGCCACAACAATCACATAACCCGGTTATGTTCACATTGGCTCCCCGGCCACCGTGTTGGCAAAACTCGCTTTTGCCCAGTTTTCCGGGTGCACCTTGGAGTTACTCCCCAAGGCTCCCTGATGCAATCTACCACGTAGAAAACCCGAAAAACACCCAAACACCCGGAGTCTTCCCCGGTTCATATGCAATGCAACATCACCGATCCGGCTCTACTTGTCCGGATAGGCTTCACACACAATGCCTATGTCCGTTTTCGCATACGGACTCTATACAAGGGGGACTTCACATATCTACCCCAAGGAAGGCTCCAACTCTTCGCTCACTCGCGAGAGCGGGCTTACTATGCAAAGGAAAAGAGGGCTTCACATGCCCAAGGATGAGAAATCGTTACCCTTGCATTCTTCCACGGCGCCATCGAAAACTATACGGTTGGAAAGCACCGCAACGGCGTCGCCTCCGCAGATCTGGACTCGGATCGCGATTCGGAGCTCCGAAGCTCCTTCGGCGGCCGGATCTTGGACTCCTCCTTCCTCTTTGCTCTCCCTTCTCTCTAAACTCTTAGAGAGAGAATGGCTAAGGGAAATGAGGATTCCCAACCCTAAATCCCGGCTAAAACCACCCAGGAGCAGCCCCCCATCGTCGGATCCAAAGTCAAGGAAACGAACGGCCAAGATTAGATCTGAAATCATAAAATCTGGGCCGAACACGGGTTGGCACATGGCCGTGTGCTTGGCCTTGTAGCTCATTCGCCGTCTCGACCACGATTGAAAACCAGCAACACGGCATGTGACACGGCCTCCGACACGCCCGTGTCGCCTGCGACACGCCCGTGTCAGGACCCGTGTCACGCCCCCCGTGTGCAACAAATCGACACCTTGCAGTCAGAGTGGTACACGGCTTGTTGACACGGTATGGGACACGCCCGTGTCACATCTGACACGCCCGTGTCTGTGCCCGTGTCACGGCCCGTATACCACTTCGACGATTCCCTTGAGTGACACGGCCTGGGACACGCCTGTGTCCTAGGCCGTGTCCCTCCACACGACCATCGTCGACCTGAACTGGTCGACGACACGGCTCGAGCTCGACACGCCCGACACGGCCTCCGACACGCCCGTGTCGGGGCCCGTGTCACCTGCACCAAAAACCCGACTTGGCCCAAAAACGATCCCCGTCGCTCCTACAACAATTTGGGGTGTTACACATACCATGCTCTAGGAGCTTGCTTGAGACCATATAATGCTTTATGCAATTTGAAAACATGATCAGGATAAGTTGAAGAGATAAAACCTGGAGGTTGTCTAACATATACTTCCTCTTTGATGTCTCCATTGAGAAAAGCACTCTTCACATCCATCTGGTAGACCTTGAATCCCTTGTGAGCAGCATAAGCTAGGAATATTCTAATGGCCTCTAACCTTGCAACTGGTGCAAAGGTTTGGTCATAGTCTATTCCTTCTTGTTGAGAGTAGCCTTGAGCAACTAGCCTTGCCTTGTTTCTGACAATAACTCCTTGATCATCCAGCTTGTTTCTGAACACCCACTTTGTTCCAACAATGGAGTGATCCTTTGGCTTAGGCACTAGTTCCCAAACTTTATTTCTTTCAAATTGATGCAACTCCTCTTGTATTGCAATGATCCAGTGTGGATCTTGCTCTGCATCTTGAATGGATTGAGGCTCAACTTGAGATAGAAAACAAGTGTGCATCAGGTTCTGGTTGACCTGATTTCGGGTTTGCACACCAGTTGAGATGTCTTCAATCACTTGGGAGATTGGATGATCTCTTGTTGTTACTAGATCAACAGGGGATGTTGATTGTTCACCAACCTGTGTTGTTGTTTCCTCTTGTGGAATAACAACTGGCTCTTCAGGATGATTTTCTTCAAGAGGTTGAACTTCTTCTTCATCATCACTGCTCTCATTCTTTTGCTGAATAGGTTGAGTGGTTGTATCCTCTTCTTTAACCTGTAATCTGTCCATACTTTCTGAAATAGAGTGTACCTGCACAGGTTCAATGGTAGAAGTAGACTTCTCCTTATAACACATGTTAGTCTCATCAAAAGTAACATGAACAGATTCTTCAATTTTACAAGAAGATTTATTATATACCCTATAAGCCTTGCTGATCATGGAGTATCCCAGAAACACTCCTTCATCAGCTTTAGCTTGGAATTTTACTAAATACTTCTTGTCATTATTATGAATATAACAAGTACAGCCAAAAATTTTAAAATAATCTACTTTAGGTTTCTTCCCTTTGAGTAATTCATAGGGAGTCTTACCCTTCAGTTTATGTATTAAACTTCTATTCAACACATAGTTGGAGGTGTTCACTGCCTCAGGCCAAAAGAATAGAGGTAGGTGAGCATCTGTCAACAATGTAGTAGCAGATTCAATTAGGGTTCTATTTTTCCTTTCAGCTACCCCATTTTGTTGAGGAGTTCTAGGAGCTGAGAAAGTGTGCCTGATCCCTTCACTTTGACAGAACTCTTGCATAAGAAGAGAATCAAACTCTGTCCCATGATCACTTTTGATCAGGGCAATGTGAGTGTTGAACTCAATCTGTATACACTTGAGAAACTCTGTCAAACACTTAAAGTTATCAGATTTCTTCCTCAGAAAGAATACCCAAGTGAATCTAGAGAAGTCATCTACAATTACTAAAGCATAAGATTTCCCTCCTAAGCTTTGTACTGTAATGGGTCTAAAAAGGTCCATGTGTAACAGATACAAAATCCTAGGTGAATCACTCTTATTAAGTGACTTAAAGCTATTTTTAGTTTGCTTGCCTAATTGACAAGCCCTGTAGAGTCCTTCCTTCTTGTAGGGGCCAGAAGGTAGTCCTCTAACAAGGTTGTCCTTGGAGAGCCTAGCAATGGTTCTAAGGTTTAAATGTCCTAATATTTTATGCCATAAATCATTTGGCTTGCATACTGAATTGAATAAACAAATGTCTGTATGGGCTGAAAGAAAATTTACTAGATAGATGCTACCTTTCCTTTTACCTGTTGTGTTATTTTCTGACTTGATCTTGCACAGGGATTTGTTGAAGGTCACTTTATATCCTTCATCACATAGCTGACTGATGCTTATCAGGTTGTGCTTCAGTCCTTCAACATATGCCACTTTCTTGAAAGTGACTGAGCCTATCTGAACAGCACCATATCCTTTGGTTTGGCCAAAATTTGAATCACCAAAAATCACTTTGGGTCCAAGTTTGGTTATGAAGGATGATAGGTTCTCCCTGTTCCCTGTCATGTGCTTTGAGCACCCACTATCTAGATACTATTGTTGGTTAGATACTGGATAGGTCTTCACCTACACATAAACATTTTATTTGCTTTTGACCCAGTTTACCTTGGGCCTAGGTTGATAGCCTTTAAAATTTGAAATGAAAGACATCCCAGGTTGACTCTTATAACCCTCAGGATGATATCTCCTAGGAGGTACTATCCATTCAGTATAAGGGTTGAAACATTGGGATGCAGGACATCTAGGATTTAATTTAGATTTGCTTCTGAAAGCATGTTCAAGGCTCTGAGCTCCGTTCGGAGATCGTCGAGCTGAGGTCGACCTTCCTGGGTAGGATCGTCGAGCTCCGTTCGAAGATCGCCAGTGCTGAACTTCAGAGTCCAGAAAGCGTTGAGCTGAGTTCGACGTTTCAGCCTTATATCGTCGAGCTTTGTTCGAAGCTCATCGACCTCTGCTCGACGCTTTCTGCTGAACCATGATTTTCTTTGGCAGATCAGCATTCTTCCTAGCTACCTCTACTACTCCCTTCCCTTTGTCAGAAACAAATTTGATTGGAGTTGTTAATATTGTAGGTTGGCTGGATGAAGCACCCAAGCCCAGTGTACTATTAAGTCTAGAGTTCACTGTGCTTGTGATGTCCATCAGTCTGATACTTGTCCCATTGAGGGATTCTTCAAACTTTTTGGCTCTTGACAGTTCACTTTTTAGTGAAGCTATCTCCTCCCTATAGCATTCCAACTCCTCAGAGAGTTTGAGGTTATTTGAGTTTAGGACACTGTATTCAGATAATTGATTTCTGAGAGAGATTATCTCTTTCTCAGATTTTAGTAAATCTAAACACAATGTCTTAAATTCAATTTTAAAGTCCTCAGAATTGAAATCAAAAGAATTAATTACCTGGTCCTCTTTGGCTCCAGTTTCAGCTTCAGCTTCTGAATCAGATTCTGGTTCTGCATCTGAGTTTTGCTGAGAGGCCTTGATAGCCATCATGTAGAATTCCTTTTCATCAACATCATCCTCATCATCACTAGAGCTGGATGAAGTTTCAGAATCATCTTCAGTTTCACTCCATGTCTCAGTAACAAATCCTTTCCTTGTGTTCTTGTTCTTGCTGGAGGAGGCGTTGTCTGAGCTGTTCTTCTTGTAATCTTTCTCTTTTCTTCTTTCTCTTCTATCCTTTTTGTCCTTGTTCTTGTTTTCTGGACAATCAGACACAATGTGGCCTGGTTTCCTGCAGCCAAAGCAAATAATTTCTTTGTTGTTATTTGTCTTATCATACCTTGGCTTATCATGTCCTTTGTATGGACTTTTTCTGAAGTCTTTCCTGGCCAGTTTGTAGAATCTTTTGGCCAATAGACTGACCAATTCCTCATTGCCTGTGAGCTTTTCTTCAGGCAGGTCCTCAATAGCTTTGAAAGCTATTGACTTCTCTTTCTTTATGGCTGGTGAGGCAGCCTTCTGTTCTTCTTCTTTGTTTCTGATGAGCAGCTCATAAGATTTGAGCTTGCCTAGGAGAGCTTTAGTAGTAATTTCACTTAGACTTCTGGCATTTTTAATTGGCCAGATTCTTGAATCCCAAGTGCTGGGGAAGCACATTAGGATTTTATCATTCAGCTCAGTCAATGAGATTTCTTTATCCAAAGTCTTCAGCTCATTGACAATCAGACTCAATCTGTTGTATATATCTGCTACTGACTCAGTCTCTCCTTTCTTAAAGTTCTCATATTGGGTTATGAGGTGAGATCTTCTGTCTTTTCTTTCATCAGCAGATCCTGAGACAATATCTGAAAGTTTGTCCCAAATTTCCTTAGCTGAATTGCATTCAGCTACCTTCTGAAAAATCTCATCAGACATTGTCTGGGCTAAGATGTTCATAGCCTTGGCATCTCCAGTCTTCCACTTATTTATATCTGCATCTGTTCCAGAAGGAGGTGGAACAGCATTTGTACTTGAGCTTGCTGGTGGACTTGGACAAACTGTCAAAACAGAATTAAAAATATCTTCGTCAATAGAATTCATGTATAATTTAATCCTTGCCTTCCAGAGTGCAAACTTTGAAAGATTGCACACTGGTGGTCTGGTGCTAGCATAGTCTTTATTCTGTGTCATGGTTTTATATAAAAATAAATATAATATAACTAATAATAAGCCTCTATAGAAGGTTGATCTTTTTCAGAGATCTTTTGGTTCAGGTGTTAGCCTGTACAACCAATCTAGTGAAGATTTAGTTATTGGACAACCAACCTACCTATGATACCAATTGAAAGTGCGGAAGAGAGATCTACCTTCACTCTAGAGGGGGGGGGGTGAATAAAGTATTTTAAAATAATTTTCAGTTTAAAAGAAATAAGGCAAATTAAGATTTAATTTATATTTAAGTGTATATGTGCTTGCTATGAAACAAAGATAAAATGAAAACTAAAGAAACACACAGCACAAAGCAAAGATAAACACACAGTAAACCAGACGACAAAAGGAGCTATAGTGGTTCCCCAACAACTTGGGTACGTCCACTCTTCTACCACCCTTGGTAGGAATCCACTCGGGAAGAGTTGATCAGGTGTCCTGACACCAAAGAGCTTTTGATAAGGTGCTCAAAAACCAAAACTAGATTTTTTGATCAGGTGTCTTGCCACCACTGAGTTTTGACAAGGCTCTCAGAACCACACTCAAAACTTTTGAAGGGAGTCTTGATAACCCTTTTATAGCAGGAAAGTAAAAAGTAAAGAGGTTGATGTTGTCTTCTCTGTTCTCAAATCAAATGAGAGAAGCACTAGTGGATATGATGAAAATGTCAAAGCTCCCCCTGAGATTAGCAGTAGGTTCAGGAGTAGAGGCTTTGCATAGGGTGATAGGCCTTCAATGAGACTTCTCCAGCAAATGATGATTTCAGCAAGCTGAAATGTGAGTTGTCTGGAGACTTGAATGATGAAGCCTTTTAGCACTTGAAGCAGATCTTTTAGTCACAGAAGATGAAAACTTGATTAGAGAATTTTTGTTGTTCTTCTTATGTAATGCAATTCTTGTGTCTCTTGGTGTTGGTGTTGAATGATCTGTCTTCTTGTGTCTCTCTTTTCTTCAGTTCTAAAATCTCTAAGAGAACTGAGAGAATAATAATGAATTCTTGACTTGAATGGCTGAATAAACAGTCTTGAATGATTTCCAAAAACATCATTTGTCTCTAGGGAAAGTCCATTAGCAATATTCCATTTTTACCTTCCTTGACATTTGCATCAGATAGCTTGAAACGGCTAGGAAATCTTTTGCCATTAATGCAGCAATTAACTCTGAAAGAATTTGAAATAATTCCATAACTGATATTGACTTGATAGCAAAAAACGTCGACCTCATCAAGAAATAGTCGATCAGAGATTGACTATGGTCGACCAGAGCTCAGAGCTAATGAAATTGAACTGGAACAGAAATAGTCGATCTGAGCTCGGAGAAAATGTAGATAAGCAACAGACAGAAAGCGTCGACCTGATTTGGACATAAATCGTCGACCTTAGCTTCAACAGGAAACGTCGATCTGAACTCAGGGAAAAAGCGTCGACCTGAGCTCACCAGAAAACGTCGACCTGGCTAAGGTAGAAATCGTCGACCTTGCTAAATCAGAAATAGTCGATCTTGAGCTTGGCAGAAATCGTCGACCTTCTCTTAGATAGAAATAGTCGACCAAAGCTTGACGACAAAGCATCGATCTAAGCTCAGAAACAGAGCGTCGATCTAAGCTTGACGACAAAGCATCGGTCTAAGCTTGACGACAAAGCGTCGATCTAAGCTTGACGATAAAGCGTCGATCTAAGCTCGACGACAAAGCATCGATCTAAGCTTGACGACAAAGCGTCGATCTAAGCTCAGCAACAGAGCGTCGATCTAAGCTTGACGACAAAGCATCGATCTAAGCTTGACGACAAAGCGTCGATCTAAGCTTGACGACAAAGAAATAGCTGAAGGCCGGGCGCTGATCCAAGCTCGACGATCGTCGGACTGAAGCTCGACGATAGTCGACCTGAGCTCGACTATTTTTAACGTTTGTCTCAGCTTTGATTCCTGATCTTGAATGGTCCTGGGGGCAGCTTCAAACCTAAGTTCTAAGCCCTAGACACATTCTAACTTGACCTTTTCAACTATACAACTAGGTCAAACAGATATCCTAAATACATAGTTATCCTTGCCCAAATTAGTAATAGGGTGTTCCAACATAGAACTTTGGCATAGGAAACCCGATCATTCCAGGAGTAAATACATAGTTAAGCTATTGAAAGAAAAGCTAATTTATGGTCTTCCACAACTACATGGTAGTTTGACTTCTGTATGTTCTCCATGCCAAAATGGCAAGTTCACAAAATTGTCATAAAAAGGCACAATATTACCACTTTTAAACCACTACTGTTAATTTATATGGATCTCTTTGGTCCTATTAGTACGTATAGTCTATGAGGTAAATGGTATACATTTCTCTTAATTAATGATACTCTCGATTTTGTTGGATAGTCTTTCGAGCCTCTAAATCTGATGATTTCTATGATTTCTCCACTATGTGCACTCAAATTCAAATTGAAATGGAATTAAAAATTAAATGCATAAGGTCACTGCAAGTCTTTGATTTAATAGTAGCTATACACCTAGAGGGGAGGGGGGGGGGGGGGGGGTGAAAAGGTATTCTAGTCTTTTTGAGTTTTCTTTAACTTTGGAGAGATGTGTGTTTGATTATTATGTTAGCTTTCAAGAACAAGAACATCACACTAGATTTTATAGTGGTTCCCCAAGGTATAGGTACATCCACTTTCCCTTCCACTTTTCTAACAGTGTGTTAGACAAGGCATTCTTCTCCAAACTCGACTCAAAGAGCTTACAACTCAGATCCCTCAGGATCTCTCAGGCTCCCTCCAAGTAATACCTCAGGCCACATCCATACACATGCAGAGTTAACTTTACTCCTATAACTTAGTGACCCCCCAGATCATCTACCTTAGTATTATCAAGAAGCCCTACAACTCAGGCTAGGAGGAAAGCCCTACCCCCAGAGATAATCAATCTCCTACCTCAGATCTATATAAGATCCTACCACTCAGCCTTTATATATTAGGCTAATAACTCAGATCAATAATGATCTTACTGAGAGAGTAAATGATTTATGATGATTGACTCCAGAGGAAATGTTCTCTGAGCCTTCTTCTTCCTGAACTGAGAGAGCTCAGTCCTAACTTCTTCATAACAGCAAGGTTATAAATATTCAAGTTTAATCTTATTGTGCTGAGAAGATAACTGCAAAGCACAGTTTCTCCAAGCCTTTAGATGTACTAGTGTTGAGTGCAGAGGCCCTAAAGATGAACAATAACTAGAGTTTGTTCTGATTCTTCTGCTTACATAGAGAAATAATTTCTGTGTTCTTGTTGTCGAAGATGTTTTGATTTTACAGTTCTTTGTGTGATGGCAACGTTGCTGATGTGGCCGTTGATCCCCTACATCGAGAGTTCGTTGATTGGGACGAACATTGCCGCAAGCTCGAGGATGAAATTCTATCACAACGTTCTTCGCCACCGCCACCGCCGCTATATGTTTTGCACGACGTACTCTGCCGCCATTAAATAAAATATATAATTATAAATTAAATACTAATAATTATATATTTTAGCAATTTTTATTTTAAGAGTTTTATTTCATGCATTAAAATATTGTATTTTAATTTCATGTATGATGGGTGCATATAGCCATCATGTTGTATTATTTTTATTTCATGTAATGATGGGTGCATATAACCATTATAGGTTTATTTTATTTTTCTTGAATGGTGGAGATGGAGTGGTGTAGGCTATATATAGCCATGTTATGAAGAGAATAATAGAAAAAGAATGAAAAGAAAATTGAAAACCTAAATTTCCCTCAACCTAGCCACTGGCCTCCTCCCTCTCTCCCTCTCTATTTCGGCCACCTCCTCCTCAAGATCTCCCTCTCCTTTTCATACCTAAAGAAACCCGACCACTTCCCTTGTCCCTTCAAAAAATTCGCCGGCCACCACCTTCTTTCTAAGGTTCGGCCCTTCCTCAAAGCCGCCACCTCCTCACCCTCCCTTTCAAACTCTCGACCACCAACCTCCACCACCACCCAAACGACTAGCCCCCCTCCTTTACATCAAAACCGACAACCCCTTACCACCTTTGGAAATTATTCCACCACCTTTCCTCTCTCCTCTGTCCATATATATTTGCCTTTAAGATTCTCCCTCTTCTAGGGTTTTGTAAAGGAAATTGTGAGCGTCTTCATCGTCCGGTGCAGATTCGTGGATTCACGTGGAGATAAATTCATCCACAATCGTGTGTGCTACCGCCACTCATTATTATGGATGGATTTTTCTTGGGATTGGGTAACGACTTTCTAAACCATCTCTTGTGAGTTTTCTTCTAAAATTATTGTGAGATTTGGTGGAAATAGAAAGCTAGTAATTTGTCCTGATTTATATTGAAATAGTGCTTTATTTAAATCTAAATTTTAAGTGTTAATAATCCGAATATTTTCGTATTAATCGGATCGGGTGGATCTCGTGAAGGCTAGTAGAAATCGGGTTCACTACCTTTGATTTCTCTTCGAGTTCAGGTGATTTGGTCGACCTTGTTTTTAATTAATTTGGGAATTGGTTTTGGACTTTATTTTAAATCGTTATTTAGTACGGATTACTCTTTTATTGGGTTTGTGAAAGCTAGCGAATAATTTTAATTTTAATTGATAATTGTACGGATCGAGAAGGTCCTTTTTGCTTGAGCGAACATTGGCATATAGACCTTGTTCAATCTCTATAAGGGGTAGCGTCCCTTTGCGTTGTGCATTGCTATATTGTTGGAATCATCACTAGTATTAATTTTAGAGAAATATTGCTCGCTACGTACTTAATATAATTACTGAACCTAAGAATGCATAGTATTTAATCCGTTGAAACCATGTGCTTGCATCAAATAGGGTGAATAATAACCTCACATGTAAATCGATGTCATACATAGGCGAAAACAAGGGTACTAAGCTAAGATAGAGTCGATGGGCAAGATTGAAAGGACTCTTTAACCAAGGTGCTCATCCTCACAATGATCATGAAGACTTATTAGGAGTAATGAGTAGTGCTTGGGGGGAACTGTGAAAAGAGATGTGATAGCTTGCATATTTTTATTTTGTTAGCGTAGAGCTATCACTTTGATTATCATAATTTTTTTTATTCACGGAGCCCCGAGTCAATCAAAATCTATCCACCTAGATAGATACACTTTAACTTGGATACATACGACTTTTATACTAGAGATTTGGCCCAAAGTTTCACACATAGTATAATCACAGGTGTATCGTAACATTGATTATTCAACGTAGTTCTAGCGTGTTAGAGTATAGTGTCACGACATATAACATATATCGTGACATTGCTTTCTTTTCTTGAGTGCATCGGCTAGGGATGTGTGTATCATATGAAGTCATTCCCCTATCTAAGTCCTCACACATACCTAGAGGCATAGTCAACAAACACGACCCCGTATTGTCGCACTCAATAGCTTAGAACCTATAGATTAAGCCCACTATGACCGGAGGACAATGTTTATATAGATTAAGAGTTTGAACTCAAACATTGTACGTACACATTATGGTCTAAGTCACAGTCATATGAGATAATAAAACATGAGCACTTCATAGTTTTTTTGTTTTTATATAAATATTTTTTTTTGTTTTTTTGTTAAAGAAAAATGACAAGGAAACACAAGTTAACAACTCAGAATCAAATACACGAAGAAAGTGAAACATGAAAAAAAAACCCACACAAAACATGCAAACACAAACATCGATGATAGAGTATTGTGCATGAATATATCGAGCATGAAAAGTGGAATAATGTTCATGCAGTGGATATGTGAATCCTAAGTATGCCCAATAATCTAATACCTAAGCCATATGTCTACACCCTAGCCCGGTACTAAGTGACAGATGAGCATGAGGAGCTGCATAAATGCTATAGGGTGGGTTGTTAATCCTATGTGCACACAGAAGAACCCGCTCGACCTAACACTCTTCCCCCCAGCGCCACACAAGGATCTACTGGAACCCTCCCTGGTTAAGGACAAGACATGGTTTACAGGTTAGCATTTCTAAAGGACACACACCTACACCCCCACTAATGTGTGAGACACTAGACTGAGTCGTGTTGATGTTTGTATTTGCAACGTGATGAATTTACTTGGGCAGATAAGCAATAGTACAAAAAGAAGTGTTATCGCCGGCGGTAAAGTTATTGCTCTGCGGTAGCTTTTGAGTATATAGGCCTCGATTCAGATCTAGATCTGCACACCTGCTCACTTCCACTCACTCTTGCCAACGTTATCCTTCCCTACAGCTCTTCTTCATTGCCTTAAGGTACTCTCTTTCTCTCTCTCTTTAATGTATAATATTTTTGTTTTTCAATCTATTGCTTTTGACTTCACGCGTTTTTGAGCGTGATCCGCGATGATTTGTAAGTTGAAGGTGCATTTGTTTTCTAGTTTTTCCACGGATCATTGCCGTTTTTCATGGATCTGGCTTGTGTAGGCTTGGATTTTGTGTCTTTGGTATTTTCTAACGACCAATTCACTCTAAAAATCCTGATTTTTGGTAAGATCTAGAGCGAGAATTTCATCCGTGTAGCTTTCTGAGATTTTCCATGTTGGATGAGTTTTTCTTTTCGGATCTTGGCGACTATCTTTGATCTACTCTTCATAAGCATGGATCTATGATTTCACCCGCATTTGAGAGAGGATTTAAGCCAAATATGGGGTTTTGGAACTTACCTGCTTGAAGGAGACGAAGACAGTCCGTCACACTACCGCCAGATGGTAACAAATTATCGCCCAACAGTAGGAACAAGAGGCTGGTTTTCAATTCTATTTGTATATTTTTTGGTTAACCCCCCTTCTAATAGATTTTTCTCAATAGTTTCACATTTTAGTTTTTAGGATATGGCTTCGTCAACTTCCAAGTCTGGATGCCGCAGCTTTTCCAAAAGATCTTGGGTGCCGGCCTCCACATACACTGCTATAGATGATGCGACTGTGAGCATTCCGATGATTATAGATATTGATGATCGATATGCTCATATATATGAGTACTTGGAGGGATCTGGTGTGCTTGCGGTGATCTCATCCGATGCCCCATTCTCCTCTGCCCTCACCCGAGAGTTTTACAATAACCTTCGGGATCCCGCTTAGATGCGCCTAAGTGGGGGTGTCCAATCCTGCATTGGCATGGAGATAGTGACAATAACCCATGCGGATCTCGACAGTAAATATGTCTGGACCCCCAACTGTCAAGTACTTGACATCGTGGAGTCTTTTAGAACTACTAGGGACTAGAGGGAGATGAACAAGATTCTCCACGGTGTCGAGGGGCATTCAAATCTCTTCACCTCGGTAGATACTCTCACTCTCAATGCCTGCATCATCCAGGATATCCTATGTCACTCCCTCATATTCAAGGCTGGGGACACCAGGAAGGTGACGACCCAGTCGTCGATGATGACGTACTATATCCTGGCCGAAAAGTCCTTCAGAGCCTCAGATCTCATTCTTTAAATGATGCACTAAACTTTTCTCCTTAAATCTCCTGACCGCCAGTGGGTGAACACACTGCCTCTGAGTGGTGTGATCCAAAGCATCCTGACAGAGAAGTACCCAACCATTGACTTGTCAGCCTACCCCATAGATAGCTTCCCATAGGTCTAAAGGGTAGGTGAGATTCCTTCTTCCTCACGGGCACAAGCACCTCCACCGCAGCCACCGATACACCGTACATGGTCCCTCAGAGAAACCAGTCAGGACATCTATGGCCTGGTGGAGGAGCAAGGTTGGGAGATCAAACAAACAGTGAAGGAGGTGAAGGGGAAGAAAAAAAATGCTCAAAAAGATCATAGGCAACCTCAATATTTCTCCCACCTCTTTAGAGGAGTAGCAACTTATATATATTGCTCATGTTTTATCAGTTGTAGTTTGTTAAGTAATAAATACGTGAACTCCAGACTCAGTTAATAGTTATTTATCATGTGATATTGTGCTACCTCTATACTCATTGTGATTTTCTGATACCATGCTTTAATTAGTTTGATATTTTCATCTCATCATGCTAACTCATAACAACTCCCATAGAAGGAAAATACACTACATGCTAAACTAAAGCGAATTTACATAAAGAAAATTTAATGAGCATATCATGAAGTACAAACTCCGAAAAGAAAAGAAACAATAGAAAAATACAATAACAAGAATAGACAAAACATTGAGCATATTATGATGTAGATTATCGAGTAACTTTGGTTTGTTTAGTTTCTACATCACGAAATTTGTGGATTCTAATGGATAAGAGATTTAGGTATCCAAAAGGGACCATGGGTGTCAGTTCCTTTGGGTGCCCAAACATAACGTGATACACCTTGCAGAGATGACGGTGAATGTTCCCTTTTGAACGGAATGGGTCCACTATTTTGAATGATGGGCCTCCATTCATACTTTTATTTAATGTTATGTTTATGTTGCTGATTTACTTCTAGAATTCTATGAGTCTTTATGTGATGATCTTTAATTGAATAATATTACGTTGGAAGGTAAACTATATTGAAGTTGTTCTTGAAGTCAAGATTATTTCGATTAACATTAGGACTCATAGTAAAGTAGTTGTTGACCGAAAATATCCATTCATTTATTCTTGAGTTGGCAGTAATTTGTTTTACACAGTGAGAGTTATTTCTATATTTAAGAGTTTCACTTGCACTAGCTTGCAATTTTCTACTCCATATGATTAACTAAGTTTTTAGATGGTGGTTCATATTCAACATGCTTTTGGGTTTTATATGCAGCTTAGGAGTTGGGCTTTGCGAGTTTTAAGCATTATTTCCTTAAGCGTGTTGATTTTTATAGTTTGCTCTTTATTCTTTAGTTTGAGATTATGTCTAGCTTTATTGTATAAGACTATGCTATTTTTGATAGTGGAGACAATAGACTCAATACGAGATTTATAATTACTCCTAAATTCATCGAATGTCTTGTTCATCTCTTCGATTTCAACTTTATAATTTTTGCATTCAGCGCAGTCACTTTTCGCTGATGAGTTTTCTAAACATAATTTATCATTTTGTTCTTTTGCAACACGAAGCTCCTATTCAAGAATCTTATATTTTTCTTTTAATCCGTTATGATCTATACACGGTGTAGGAAGGTTACTTAAAGAGCACACAGGAAAACTAGGCACGACGACTGTAGATTCTACATTAACATTTGTTTTTTACCGGTGATTTTCTAAACATAGTTTTGAGTTAATAATTTTTAGTTTCTTAATTCTACGTTTAGAATTTTCTAGCATATGTAAAGTTGAGATAGAGTTACACGCAGTAGAGGAGATTGACTTCCTTACAGTACTTTTGGACACGACATGATTTGAACACACGGTTCCTTCGTCATCTTCCTCTTGGCTTGATGTGTTTGAGATGCCCTTCTCCAATAGAAAATCTTCATTTGATTATCCACTTGGATCCATGAGGAATTGATCTGTTTCATGATCTATAGAAGGAGAACTATACACTAGCTCAAGAAATTTCCAGATATTATACGTAGTGGGAAGCGTGAAGATAAGTTTGAAAATGTCTTGACCAAGCCCACATAATAGACTATTCATGGCATTGGCATTCAAATGGCATTTGTGCTTATTTAAGTTATTCAGGGGCTTGACACAAGTCAAGTTCCAAACGTCTACATCTAGCAATATAAGAAATTTTCTTATAAGTGTTCCCCATTCACTATAGTTTGATCTCGTGAATAAAGGTGGTGCAAATGAATTTTCAGTGTATAATTTTTCATCCCAACTGGTCGATTCAAGATCGATGTTGGCCATTATTCCCGGTGGTGAAACTTATTTGGAATAACCTCCCTCTAATACCACTTATTTGATAAAGTTGACAAACATAGAGGGGGGGGGGGGCTGAATAAGGATTTTAACGTTAAATAGAACATAAAAATATTTCAACCCAGAAAATCGAATTCTGGAAGCTATCGCAGGCATTAGGTAGCTAACGCGCGACGGTAATTCATAGAGCTCGTTTTCCTGTACAGATTCGAGTTAAAACCCCACAAACACACATACTCACTAAACAATCACATCACACACCCAGAAGTAATCAACACAAAAATACAATATTTCATTGCAAGAATTCAAAACAACAATAGTTCTAGATGAGTTTAAAAAGGTGATCTCCGTAACGTCGGGGATGTAAGGTGGTGAGTAAAAATGATCTTTTGGTTTCTATACCGATCCGCTCCACGGAACAGTTGGCTCTCTCCTTTTCCCTCCAGGAAAAGTCTTCGAGCCGGCTCTTCACCTCCTCATAAGGAAGGGTCTTAGAGCCCCGCTAGATCCTCTAATCTAGACGTCTCTATCCCCAGGACAATTTCCTGCGGAATCCTACCCAGATTCCGACGACCCTTATCGGTCGATTTTCCTCACCACAAGATTTAGAAAAATAAAATATTATAAGAATAAAAGATGTAAATAATTCAAAGATGAAGTTCTCCCTCTTGATGACTTCTCTGTTGAGCTATCCGCGACCGGTGCTTGAGATCTTCGTTTGCTAGCAACCGGTCAGCTCTTCGTAGTCGATGTAGATCTTGGATTGCCCGAGTCTTTCGTTCGCGTACGTGAGGGAGATGACTCTCTTATCTTCTTAGACGAAGACGATAGGAATAGATGCAAGGAGGCAACAGAACCCTGGAGTACAGGAAATTCTGTCAATTTCTGTCTGGATTTATTCATGGCACAGAAACCGAGGCAGCCTTTTACATGTCTTCATGAAAATAGGCTACCGTCGGCGGTAAGAATTGCGCCCGACAGTAGGTTTCGCATGCTTGTTGTGCCAACTGTCATCCAAATCTGGAAACATATTCAAAAAGAATATTTGTTGTTTTATCATTGCTAGCGACGCGCGGTTATAGATACCGCCATGCGGAAATATAGGACACGATGATTTTGAACAGTCGTGTCGATACTCGTCGTGGGCTAGTGTGGCGCGATAATAGTTTTCGCCTGGCGGTAGATCGATTTCTCGAGAAATCGTTCTCAGCATTCGTCGAGAGGCTAGCATAGCGCGGTAATAGCTATCGCCTCCGGTAGTTTGGTTTAACGAGAAGCCCTTCTCGACATTCGTAGAGAGGCTAGCACGGCGCGGTAAGCACTACTACTTGTGGTAGTTTCCCGACAAGCTGGCAAATATAATTGCTTGTGTTAGCACGGGAGGTAGGACTAGCGCGGTGCGGTAGTTTCCCGAGACCTCTGTCCAATTAATTCACGGCTACTGCCCGGCGGTAACTTCTACCGCTCGACGTTAGTGTTAATAAGAGTCTTCTTCTTCTTGTCTTTCGCCTGTCAACCTGCACACTCTATCAACACAAGCCATAATCAAATACAACCTAGGAGTTGATATTCTCAAAAACAGGGAATATGAAACAATGATTCCAACACATAAAAGCAGAGGGTGCATTCGTTAATCCAAAAGACATCAAAAAGAACTCAAAATGCCCATACCGGTAATGAAAGGCAGTTCGCGGAACGTCCGACTAACGGATCCTCAACTAATGGTAGCCTGAACGAAGGTCAATCTTCAAAAACACATCACTACCTCGCAACTGGTCAAACAAATCATCAATCCGAGGTAACAAATATTTGTTCTTGATAGTTTAGCTTATTCAGCTCTCTATAATCTATGCGCAACCTCATAGAACCATCCTTTTTCTTTATAAAGAGAACTTGAGCACCACCAAGGAGAAGAATTGGGCCTAATAAAACCACACTGTAACAAAGCATCCAATTGGGTTCACAACTCTTCGAATTTATTTGGAGCCATAAGGTAAGGCGCCCACGCAATAGGATGATTACCAGTCTTAAGGTCTATAACAAATTCTACATCTCTCACAGGAGGGAGACCACGAAGACTGACCAGAAAAATATTGGGAAACTCTCACACCATGGGAAAATCCTAAACATGCTGTGAATCATGAGAAGCTTCCAAACTATAAATAAGGTAAGCAATACAACCAGATTCTAAAAGTTTCCGAGCACGCACCGCAGTTATGATTGAGGAGCCCTGAAGCTGAAAACCAAATGCACTCATGGGTTGGCCACTATCAATCCTAAAATCCAAACACTTACCTTTGCATTGGATGACCGCATCATATTTTGACAACCAATCCATACCAAAAATCACATCGAAGTCCTCCAAATCTAGCACCTTCAGATCGACGTGCACTAGAAATCCACCTAAGAGAATTGGGCAATTCTGGATACCCTAATTAGACACCACTAAATAACCGAATGGAATCTTAACATGAAGTGGATGACCAGCTTGATCGATAACCAAACAATGTCGGTCTACAAAATTCCTAGCCACGAGGGAATGAGTAGCACCTGAATTGAAAAAAATGCGCTCCCAAAGATTCTTTACCTTAAACTCGCCTATAAAATCATACACGTAACTAATATGACCGCCATAAAATCTATAATTACTAGCAAGCAACTAGGTCAGAATCAAACCTGAAATCACTTGGGTTGAAGACTGAGCTTCTTCCTTGGTCACAACGTTCAATTTACCCTTTCCCACATCGAACTGCTACAGCTGCGGCAGTGGCAGAACTTGAAGAGGAACTGGCTGCAATGCGGGCTAGGACTGTGGGAATCTAGACTTCATGAGTCACTTCTATCCTCACTGATAGCAGGTCTTGTACTTTAACTAATAGAGGGTAACATCATTCCCTTCCGCTTACACAAGGTGCAGGTAAGCTCTCCCTTGGGTGCGCTCTGAATCGCGAGCACCTGAGGTTGCTTCTAAGTGTCCAACCTTTTGAAACACTTCTCGATGGAGAGGCCCGAACGACCACAAAAATTGTATATTTCTTTGCCTCCTTTCTTTGGATCAGGGCTAGATGCCTAAGAGCTTTCACTATCCCCAGCCTTTCTCTTTTCTTTACTAAGCAACAAACCACGATTCTTGGCATTTTTGATAGCCTTGATCTTCAACACGGCCTACACTGCTTTCATATAACTTTCGGATCGGTAAGAACTGACTAACTGTTGGATGTCGCTTTGATGACAACCCAGAAAATGCTTAACTCTGCCTTCCTCAGTGGATACTAATTCTAGAGCAAACCTGCTCAACTTGCTGAACTTAATCTCATACACACCAATCGTGAGTTGCCACTGCTTCAGATGCAGAAAATTATTCATCAACCTATATCGCTCTACCGTCGAAAGGAACTTCTTCAACAACATCCCCTTAAACCTTTCCCATGAGCATCCATTTACAAGGTTTTCCTTTTCTCTGATCCACCATCCTTTAGCAAGGCCCTTTAGTTGATAAGAAATGACCATAACCTTTTGGTCCTCAGAAATTTCCGAATAGGAAAACATCTCCTAAATAGAAATGATCCAATCATCTAACGTAATGTAATCAGCCCTCCCATCACAAGTCGGGGGTCCTAAGTGCTGAAAATGTGAGATGAAATTCATCTCTGACGACAACAGAATAGGAGGCACTAAGGGAGTAGGAGGGATAGGCACAACCTGATCCACCACAGGGGGCTGTGCACCAGGTTATTGTCCTAAGGTGGCAGTCAACAATGCATGTATCTGCTCTTGCATCATAACCATCTGTCTCGACAAAGTCTAGTTGCTCAGACACAACTCCTCTATCATTGCTTCACTATACGATCTCGAAGACTCACCCTTGGACTAGGGAGCTGATGTTAGCATATGATGCTTTGGGCCCATCTTATATAAATACGAACGAACATCTCATCAAGACTTAGCTAATCGCCAGAATTACCCAACTTAGAACATACCGAAAATACACAAACATCTGCTCTTGCTACTACCCTCCTCTGGGATTTTCTATGAATGATGTTATGCTTTAACTTTGGATGATACACTATCATCCCCTGGACTCTTGTGCATATAATATAAATGCATAAATGCTTAAATCTTCTTTTCAAATCATATATGTACGAGTGTCATTATGTAAATCTTAACTTGGCATGTGTGCTTATGTTATGTTATGTTGTGTATATTGTGTTATGTGTTCTAATGAAGGCCTTAATGCATGTTATGAGTGGCGTACACATGAAATATTATGCATCTCATACTATATAATATCTCCTGTAATGAAAACAAAATAAAATCTAATGAGCATCCAAGTGATAATGTTAAGTCACCCATTTCAACTTAATAGTCACATGTTGTCGTGTCTATGAGAATCCATATACAAACACATATTATGCATCCTATACTACATAATATGCCCTGTATACTTTTATCATGCTTATGAGTGTAGTGTTCATGTTTCTGCCAAGACATACTGATGACACATTGGTGTGTGTATGCGATGAAATAAAATAACCAACTTTTACTTAAAGAAAATGGTCGTTCAACTAACCTGCCAAACAAATAAAACCGTAACCTCCCTGTTGGGTCCATTGATCTCAATGTACTAGCTTTGTGGAGATTGTTGGGTCCATTGATCTCAATGTCCTAGATTTATAAGAAGTCAAACAAGTCAATGGTAAAAACATAGTTGTATTTAATGTATGTTTAATTTCATACATGTAGGTTGGTCTATGTCATATTGATCGGACAGGTGGTCCAAGCTATATTGACAGGTGGACTCAAAGAAGCTGACTGGAGAAATAGAAAAATGACTAAGTCCATAGGCGTTGAGTGAAGCCAGTTCACTCAACGCCATACAACTAATAACACTAAGTGAAGTCAGGACAGTCAAAGCTCAGCAAGTCGCAGCACAGAATAATGACTAAGTCCATTGGTGTTGAGTGAAGCCTGTTCACTCAATGCCATACAACTAATAGCAGTGAGAAATGGCAGGCAGTAAAAGCTTTAAGTGTTGGCAAGGAAGAAAAGTGGCTAAGTCCATATGCATTGAGTGAAGTCAACTCACTCAATGCCATATAGCTAGAAGCATTGAGTGAAGCTTGATCTCTCAATGCCATGTTGTTTCAGTCAAAGTCAAAGGAAAAGGAGATTAAAATCGACTAAGTCCACAAGCGTTGAGTGAATCTAGTTCACTCAATGCCAAGATCAAACAGCTTTGAGTCAAGCTAATGCAGTTAGCCTAAGCGGAAACAGGGAAATTGGCTAAGTACAGAAGCATTGAGTGAAGCCAGTTCACTCAACGGACTCAATGCCATATTTCAGAGGCAAATGTATAAAGCGTTGAGTGAGGCTAGCTCACTCAATGCCTTCAGACAGAAGGATATTTGGCTATGTATAAAAGCGTTGAGTGAAGCTTATCCACTCAACGCTCTCAACACTTTCAGACAGAAGGATGCAGAATGTTGGCTAAGTATAAAAGCGTTGAGTGAAGCCAGTTCACTAAACGCTCTCAACGCCTTCATGCATAGCAAAATTATTCTAAGTCCAGAATCATTGAGTGAAGCCAGTTCACTCAACTCCATAAATGCAAAAAGAGCTGAAAAATTATTCTAAGTCCAGAATCGTTGAGTGAAGCTAGTTCACTCAACACTCTCAACGCCAAGGATGCAGAAAGGGATGAAGATCAAGCTAAGGAAAAAATGCATTGAGTGAAGCTTATACACTCAACACTCTCAACGCCTGGAAAAACTAAAGAATTGACTAAGTCCAGAATCATTGAGTGAAGCCCATTCACTCAACGCTTTCAATGCATGGAGTGATTTTGTGAAATTGGCTTAGTCCATAACTGATGAGGTCACCAAAGTCAACAAAATTCTAGAATGATCATGGAAGAGCTACAACTCATCACTAACGTCGCCATCAGTCTCATTCTGTAAAACTAAGGATATAATCAGCCGTTAAAACAATGACATGTGTCAATCATCTCGCTGAATGACCGGATTATAAATAGAAGATGAGATCTGGATTGAATTAAGTTTCTGAGGGATCAATTCATTACGAAAAAAGGTTGTGTGGGACTTCGTCTTCTTCACCCGCCATTGTTGTAGAAACTAGAAGATCATTTCGAAGATTACGAAGGTTTTCTGATTTAGTTGCGATGGTAAACATCTATTACAGCACGATCAAAGATATTCTCTGAGGAAGTAGAAATAGCCAAGGCTATCCTTAGAAGTATTGACTTCTCGATCCAAGAAGAGCCTAATCTAAATATCAATTTCAGGATCGATGAAGAAGAAATCTATTCAGTGTTTTCTCAAGACAGAAGGATAGGCAGAGCAATTCAATTTTGGCAAAAATAGGTTAGCGGATTGAAGACCATCTTTCATGATCTTCCCTCTTCATCAGCACAATCAGAATTCATTTCTGAGTCGATTCCAACACAAGCATCAGATTCTAGAAGATCTTCATCCTTGGTGCTGAGAAGAAAATTGGGCTGAGATTCACTCAATTCAAGAAGCTGTAGACTCAGAGAATCAATCTCTAGAGTCTAATCTATATCAATATCAAATCCATTTCTATAGGATCTTTTCAAGATTCGAGTGGTAAGCCTAGTTTATAAAGGCTGAGTGTTAGATCTAGTGAGATCTGTATTGTAAGCCTAAGTTATTAAGGCTGAGTGTAGGATCTGGTATAGATCTGAGTGGTAGGTTCCAGTCTTGGATCTGTGTGATCGGGCTATTTTCCTAGCCTATGTTGTTGGGAATTTGTGCCTGTGGTAGGTGATCAGGTGATTACTGAGTGGTTGGGTTGTGTGCTTGTGTTATAAGTCTCTGTGGAGACTGTGTGATCCTATGGGATAGTGTTGTAATCTCTGAAGAGCCAAGTTATTGGAGAAGTGCCTTGTGTAACATTCAGTCAGAAAGGCGGGAGGGACAGTGGATGTACCCATATACTGTGAAACCACTATAAAACTATGGTGTATTGTGTGTGAATGTCTTTAAAGCTGAACTAATCAATCACAATAGGGCCTAAATAAGTTAAAGGTCAAAAGAATTTAAAAAGACCTTATTAACCTATTCACCCCCACTGGGTGATTAGCTACCCTTGTATTCAAAGACTTTCAAGTGGTATCAGAGGGAGGTTTCTCAAGAAAGCCTTAATAGTCTGAGTAGATCTCAAAGGGTATCCGAGAAAAGATAAGTATGGGTGCAGGTGAGAACAATAAGGAACTAGGTTCTATGAAGCTTCCTCTATGCAGGAAAGAAAATTTTGGAATATGGAAAGAAATGTTCAGATTGTTTACGAAAGCATCAAACCCTAGGATTTATGTTACAGTAAAAGAAGGACTATACATTCCTATGAAGGTGTCAGTTCTTGATACAAATATCAAGACTCCTAAGAGTTATGCAGAAATGACTAAAGATGAATTCATCTTGGCTACAATGGATAAGAGGGCACATAATATTATAGTTAGTGCCATAGATGACTCTACTTTTCAAAACCTGGTGCAATGCAAGACCTCAAAGGAAATATGGGATACTCTAGTGAAATATATGGCGGGTACTGAAGAAGTTAGAGATGATAGGAAGTATATGCTCAATCAAGAGTATGAGGCTTTTAGGCAGATCAAGGAGAAGACCATAGCTAGATGCTATGAAAGGTTTTTCAGAACTGTAAATGAACTAAGGACGTATGGTCGGGTCTTTAGTAACTATGAGCTAAATGATAAGTTTTTTAGGTATCTTACTAGAGACTAGGACACTAAGATATATGCCATTAGAGAAGTGGCAAAACTGGCAGTTACTCCACCATCCACTTTGTTTGGGAAGCTGCTGCCATACAAAATGCAGCTGACTGCAAGGAAAGAGGAAGAGAAGACTAGCAAAGCTCAGTCCAAAGAATCAATTGTGGCCTTCAAGGCAGATAGTTCCAAAAGGAGCAAAGAGAAGAACCATTCTCTCCCAAGAAGGACAGCTAAGTATGAAGATTAAGATCAAGATACATCAGAATATAATATGTCTGATGACTGATGAGGAATTTACTGCTTTCTCAAGGCAGTGCATAAAGCTGATAAAGAAGAGGGGGTGGAGGAGCAGACCTTCTTCTTCCTTATAAAATAAGGAGGACTACTACAGAACCAAGCAGAAGCCTTCCAAGGAAGGCAGGTATGACTCAAAACCTAGTAAACATGTTACTAATAGGATTATCTATTTTTGCTATAGCAAGCAAGGGCATGTTATGGCTGAATGTCCTGTGAAGAAGAAGGAGTCCGATGAGAAAAATCACCATCATAAGAAGGGCAAGAAGGTGAAAACCTTCATGTCTAAGACGAAGAAAAGCTGGACTGACTGTTTGGTATTGTATCCATAATAACCCTGATTTGAAGAAGGGTCCAGTCAAGCGAATATGAATTGAGTTTGTATTTGATATTGTATTCTAGTTATGTACTTGTAGGTTTACTTTGCTAAGTACACACCAATGTCAAGTTACAGTAGGTCAGTAAACATGAGACAATACAATATAATCCTCATTATGTAGGTCAATGTGTTGACTCACGTGTAATCTCTCTATTGGGGTGCACTTCTATCCCAAGTACAGGAGAAGGATCAAGGAATTCTAAGGACCTGGACTCAGAGAAGAGGAATTTTACCTAAGTAAAATTCGGCGAGTATGGTTAGTCATACACGTCGAATTCGTCGAGTATCCCCTTGATACTCGCCGAATTCATCGTGTATGCTTCCCAATACCCGTCGAATTTGTCATATATACTTAGGGTAAAATTCTGGAAATCTAGAAATCTACCAAGGAAAATTCGCCGAGTATCACTGTCAATACTCGTCGAATTCAACGAGTATCCCAGGCAATACTCGCTGAATGTATTGAAACATATGTCGACCACTCTGGATTTCTGGCTATGGAAAATTCGATGAATATCACTTGTAAATTTGGCGAGTATCCTAATCGATATTCGACGAATTCTGCCGAATTTGACTTAGGCCATTTTTCTGAAATTTCTCTGGTTTGGGATTTTCGGCCATGCACAGTAATTATCTAGGTTACGTTTTTGGAATTCTTTAATATCCGTTATTTGGAATCTCTCTATAAAAAGGGATAGGATGATTTTGAAATGATCAATCTCTTTGCCCAAATTAATTTTCAATTTTAAAAGATTCCAAAGAAACAAAATCGTCAGTTGCACCTACGTGATTCGTGATTTTCCTCCCGATCGGCCGCCGGCATCGTGCAATCTTCTTCATCATCGACTTCCTTGACTGGATCGCTTCTTATTTCAAGATCAATTCTACTCCAGTCCTAGGTGTTTGAAGATCAAAGGCTAAATATTAAAGTTCTTCCAAGATTTCATGTTTCCGAGTTCTCCAAGTCTCAAGATCTACTTCTACGAAGAACTTCAGAGAGAAGACTTGTAATCACTTGTGTGTTGTAATATTCCTTTATATTTTGTAGGAGTTTTATATCCGAGTTTGTAAATCCATTAGAGGATCCAATTGTGGATCGAGTTTGTAGATCAGGTTTGTGGATCAAGTACTAGGAGAGCATGTTCTCCGAGTGGTAGGAGCGCTGTCTCCGAGTTGTAGGAGTTACAGCTCCGAGGTGTAAGATTTGACGAAATCTGAGTTTGGTGAAGTAGCCAAATCTACCCTTCATGGTAGATAGGCGAGGCGGGACAGTGGACGTACCCAACTCGGGGAACCACTATAAAATCTCTGTGTTTATGTGCTTGAATTTTTAGATAATTTTTATTCCACAAAAATACACAAATATCACCCATTCACCCCCATCTAGGTGATTTTTGTAGACGCTAGATACTTTTAATTGGTATCAGAGGGGCGTTTTGCTCGATAAGGTTAACACCTTGATCAAGATCCTTGATCTAGCGTTAAGAGATTTCGCATTGTCACCATGGATAGAAGCAAAGACATGTCATCCATGAAGCTATCGGTGTGCACCAAGGAAAACTTTCCAATGTGGAAAGAACGAGTATGGTTCTTCATGGAAGCTGCTGATTCGAGGATTTTTCAGATTGTGGAATGTAGAAAATGGACAAAAGAGGTAAATAAACCGCAAACTTTATTTCTCAAAAAAGATAAAGATTACAAAGGTATGACCCCTTATTTATAGAAACTGGTGGAGGAGAGAGAGAGATTTACAACAAATTATGTGGGACTAAAAATAAGTCGTGCGGCTTATGCGGTTTGACATGACATGAAATAAAACAACTAACTACAAAGCCACAATCTCCCAGAGTCAGCCTCACAAACTGACCACCTGCTGTAAGTTGTCGGACTACAACCACAGTCAGACAGCCGTGGCTTCAAGCAGGCCGCTACACTTTGCCAGACCGCTGTGGCTTCTCTTCGCCAGACCGCCAGACCAGACCGCAATACTACTCGAACAACTAGACCGCTACGGTTAGAGACCAGGCTTCCCGAACACTCCAAACTTTAACACTCCCCCTCAAGCTAGAGCATATATATCGACCATGCCCAGCTTGCTACAGACCTCCTCAGATTGAGTAATCGGTTCGGTGAAGAAGTCAGCTAGTTCTCTTTCTAATGTAACAAATGGATTGCAAACCTAATTCTTCAAAATCTCCTCTCTAATGAAATGGCAATCAACCTCAATATGCTTTGTTCTCTCATGAAAGACAGGATTCCTAGAAATATAAATGGCGTCTTTGTTATCACAGAACATAGGAAGAGGATGTTCATAGACTTCTCCCAAGTCAAGCATAAGCGCCCGTAACCATTTTAACTTGCAGGTAGTTGAGGCCATGCTCCTATATTTTGCTTTAGTACTTGATCTTGAAACCACTACCTGCTTCTTGCTTTTCCAGCTAACCAGGTTTCCTCCTACAAAAGTGCAAAAACCTGATGTAGACTTTCTATCCTCCTTATTATCAGCATAGCTAGCATCAAAATATGCTTCAATATTCAGATGACCATTCTTCTGAAATAATAAGCCCTTTCCTGGAGACCCTTTCACATACTCAAAAATTTTCATGGTAGAGCGTAGATGACACTCTCTAGGACTTTGCATAAACTGACAAACATTCCCAACTCCATAACAGATATCTGGTCGAGTAACAGTCAAGTATATAAGTTTGCCTACAAGTCACATGTATACAGTGAAATCTAGGAGAAGAGGAGAATCATCAGTCCAGCCTTTATCATCACCAATAGCCATCGGGGAACGAGCAGATTTCGTGCCAAAAAGACCTATCTCCTTTAGGAGATCTAGCGCATACTTCCGCTGTGAAAGAACCACTGAGGTCCTCTTTCGTGAAATCTCAATTCCCAGGAAGTACTTGTGCGGTCCCATATCCTTAGTGACAAAGTGTTGTCGAAGATGTTGTTTGGCTAGATCAACGCCCTCCTTATCATCACCAGTCAAAAGAATATCATCAACGTAGACAGCAAGAACTACAATGCCTTTATTAGTCTTGCGTATAAACAAAGAATGATCCGCAGAGCTTCGAATGAACCCAATAAGAGAAACAACTTCACTAAACTTTTCAAACAAGGCTCGTGGACTCTACTTTAAACCATAAATTGCCTTCCGAAGCTTGCACACCTGAGACTCCCCCTGAGCAACATACCCAGGAGGTTGATCCATGTATACCACCTCTTGCAAATCCCCATAAAGGAAGCCATTCTTAACATCCAACTGAGATATTTCCCAGTCTCTATTAACAGCTACAGAGAAGAGAATATAGATAGTGCTGATGCGAGCAACATGAGAAAAAGTATTAAAAAATCCACCCCATATGTTTGAGTAAATCCTTTGGCAATAAGCCGTGCCTTATACTGTTCAACAGAGCCATTTGGAAGATACTTAACCGCAAAGACCCACCGACATCCAACCGCATCAACGCCCAGAGGTGGTGGAACAAGAGTCCAAGTCCCTCTCTCAGTTAACGTGCTCATTTATTTATCCATAGCAACCTTCCACTGAGGAAGAGCAAGAGCTTCTTGATACGTTTTCAGAATGGCAGTAGAAGAAATAACAAGAGAAAAATGCTTGGCAGTTGGGGAAAGCTGAGCATAGGAGATAACCGCACCAATCGGATGCTGAGTACATTGGTGAACGCCCTTTTGTAGGGCAATTGGAAGATCGAGGTCACTGCTGACTGGAGTAGGCAATGTATTGGAAGAAGACAGAAGAGGCTCCATAACAGGCATAGAGGGTTCCAAGGGTAACCCATCAGGCTCCCAAGAAAGAGATGGAGCAATAGGAGGAGATGCTGAAAGAACCAGCTCTGGCAGAGGTGCCGAGAGAATAGGCAGGGATGGAGAAGTATCGACATGTACGAGAGAAGAAGGAGAGAAGAAATATGAAGTACCTTCAAAAAAGGTAACATCTGCAGAAACATACTATTTGCACATGAGAGTATCAATACAGTGATACCCTTTTTGAGTAGGACAATAGCCAAGGAATATTCATTTAACTGATCGGGGAGAAATTTTGTCCCGTCCAGGAGAAGGGACTTGAACAAAGGCAGTACAACCAAAGGTTTTAAGGGGCAAAGGGAATGGTTCAGCCTCTCTATATATAAGACTGAAAAAGGAGTCTGCCCTGAATAACAGATGAGGGAATACGGTTAATGAGATAGCAAGCAAGAAGAACCGCATGACCCCAATAAGACCGAGGGACATTCATCTACAAAGAAAGATTGCGATCAACATCCAGAAGATGACGATTCTTTCGTTCAGTAATGCCATTCTGTTGAGAGGTATATGGACAATTTGTCTGATGAATAAAACCCTTGTCCACACAAAACGAAGATAACTGATGGCTGACACATTCTTTGGCATTATCAATACGATTAATCTGAATGGGCACACTAAACTGTGTGAAGATCTTATGATAAAAAGTAGTTAATACAGAGAACAGTTCAGAACGATCCTTCAAGAGATACAGTCAAGTGCATCTGGAGAAATCATCAATAAATATAACAAAGTATAAGCTTCCGCGACCAACAGAAACAACCAGAGATGGACCCCAGATGTCAGAGTGAACAAGCTCAAAAGGATGCGAAGAACAACGGCTCGTTCGAGCTGGGAAAGAAGAGTGATGATGTTTGCCCAACTCACATGCTTTACAGTTCAAAGGAAAATCGTCGAAAGGATGGTCTGGAAAAATTCAATGAATGAGGCGAGAAGGAGGATGACCAAGATGACAATGCCACAATTGAACTGAGGAAGAAGCAGAAAGAGCAACAACATTATCAAGATAAAACAGGACACCATGAGTAGTACCAGTAGGAATCGTAGCCTTAGAAATTGAATCAGATAAAGAACAAGTGGTGCTAGTAAAAATAACCGTGCAACATAACTGGGTGCAAATAGCATGAACAGATAGTAAATTGCATGGGAAAGTAGGGACATAAAGAGTGTCCTCTAATAGTAAAGATGAAGAGAGATGCACAATGCCAATACCATGTATAGGCGTAGAGGTCCCATCAACAACAACAACCAGAGATAACCTATTTGTCTCAAGCAAAGAGGAAAACAAATGAGAGTTGCCAGTCATGTGACAAGTGGCACCAGAGTTAATAAGCCACTTATCATAGGAGACTGTAAGAGAACGAGTAGTAGAAGAGAGATGGGAAGTTATTTTAATGAAGAAGCCGGAAAGTAGGTAAACAAACCGCTCAGAGAGAAACTAGCCGGCATAAATAATGAAGAAGAAAGAGATACCAAGGAGACCGCCCTGTCAAAGAAACACAAACTAGTGGCGAGAAGAAGCCACGAACAAAAGGGCGGGAAGAGAGGAAGAAACTGGAAGAAACATGACCAAGGGGTGGAAACCACAGCGGGTAAAGAAACGCTAGTGTGAAAAGAAAAGAGGAGAAGCACTCGGACAAGGAAAAAAATAAGCCGTCTGGTCTCGGTGTCAACAGACCAGCAACAAAAAAGTTGAGACCCAAAGGCGGAGAAGCCGCGCAAGAAGAAAGTAGAGACAGAGACCGCGCGAACATGGTGCAAACCGCGTGAACAGAAAGAAAGAAACAGCGCGGTGTAAAAAAGACAAAACAATCAAGAAAAGGTTGAAGAAGGAGACGGAGACCGCATGGTCACGGTGTCAACACACCAGTTGCAAGGAACAAGCCGTGACCAAAATGCGGACTCACACCAAAGAAGAGACAAGTGACTAGCAATGAAGCAGCAAGAAGAGAAAAGAGCACGAGGCTGCCTGGTCAAGGAGAAAACACACCAGTGCCAAGGAAGAAACAACGTCCAAAGGCGAAACTCGCAACAGAGAAGTGAAAATGTGGGAAGCAAGGGAAGTCGGGCAAACAGAAAGGCCCGGGAGGAAGCAAGATGCAAGCATAGGGATAAACAAGGGAGGGAAGGGAAAAGAAAGAAGCCAGACAAACTAGATGAAGCTGGTGGAAGAGGTCGCATGATTGGAGCAACAAACCGCGATCTTCTTGAAGCAAAGGATCAGTTTCCTCTGCTATATAGAAAATGGACAAAAAAGGTAAATAAACCGCAAACTTTATTTCTCAAAAAAGATAAATATTACAATGGTATGCCCCCTTATTTATAGAAACTGGGGGAGGAGAGAGAGATTTACAACAAACGATGTGAGACTAAATACAAGATGTGCGGCTTATGCTGTTTGACATGACCAAACTGCCAACTATACAAGAAAAAAAACAACTAACTATAAAGCCGCAATCTCCCAGAGTCAGCCTCTCGAACTGAATGCCTGCTGCAAGTTGTCGGACTACAACCACGGTCAGACCGTTGCGGCTTCAAGCAGACCGCTACACTTTGCCAGACCGCTGTGGGTTCAAGAAGACCACTCTAGCTTCTCTTTGCCAGGCCGCCAGACCAGACCGCACGACTGCTGGAACAATTAGACTGCTACAGTTAGAGACCAGGCCGCCCGAACACTCCAAACTTTAACATGGAAGAAGGACCACACATCCCTACACAGGCTTCAATGATAAATACAGCAATTATGATTGCCAAGAAGATGATGGATCTCACTAAGAATGAGATTGCCTTAGTCTCCCAAGACAAGAAGGCCAAAAATATTATTGCTAGTGCAGTGGATGACTCAATGCACCAAAACATATTCCACTGTCAGTCGGCCAAGGAAATGTAGGACTACCTAATTGTCCTGATTGAAGGGACTGAGGAAGTTCGAGATGATCGAAGATCATTAATGAATCAAGAGTACAAAGCTTTCAAGCAAGCATCAAGTGATATATTGCAGATAGATTTAAATTTTTTTTCAAGATTGTCAACGGATTGAGAAACTACGGCCGCATCTTCACTAATGGTGAGCTAAACGACAAGATCCTAAGATCCCTTACAAAAGACCGGGACACAAAAGTCATTGCCATTAGAGAGTTTTGGAAGCTATCAGAGATCGACCCTTAGAACCTATTTGGCAAGTTGCTCTCCTACGAACTCCAAATTAACACCAGAAAGAAGGAGGAGCAAAGCAACCAATCTTCAAGAAAAGAGAAGTCAATAGCCCTAAAGACTAAAGGTTTGAGGAAGTCTAAAGCTATGCCACCCATAAGGAAATGAGCTTCAGACACTCCTGAAAACTCTGAGCCCAGCACATCAGGATCTGAGCTATCTGACGGAGAGCTCTCTCTCATCTCAAGACAGTTCAAGAAACTGCTTAGCAAAAGGAGGCAGATGAGAAATCCATCCTCCTCCTCTGACTATAGGAGATCACATCGTGATGGTGATAGTACCAAGAAAAGCTACAACAAGGAGGACATGTATAAATCCAAACCTAATAAATAGTTTTCCTCTGACATTGTTTTCTACTGCTGTAATAAATTAGGTCACATAATTGGAGAGTGTCCTTAAAAGAAGAAGGATAGCTCCTAGAAGGACGAGAAGAGATCCTTCAAAGGGAAGAAGAAAGAAGAAAAGAGCTTCGTCGCCAAAAAGTCGAGTGAGTCGAGCTCTTAAAATGAAGAAGCCTATTTCGGGCTTATGGCTAAATCTGACAAGGAAGTGGGCGAATCCGAGTACCATGGGAAGGTAAACTCACACACTATTCTCTTAGAATCTGAAACGTCCACTAATGGTCATGAAGCCTATTCTTTTGATTAGGACGAATCAGAATTGATGGCTCAACATGGGCACCTATTAAAGGCTTTCAACAAATGTCATAAGGTAGTCCGAAAGTAGTTAAAGGAAATTGCCTCCCTCAAGGCAGTGGAAACTGAACTGAAGGAAGAAATTGCACAATTAATTCCTCTCAAAGAAGAAGTCCACTCCTTGAAAGAGGAACTCAATGGCTCCGCTGAGATATTAAATCTGAAAGAAAAATATCATGATGAGCTACTCCCAGCCTAAGACTATTCTCCCTCTCATTGATGAGTTTTTTAGCTCAGAAGAAGGGTTGTGGTCTTGGACAAAAGGCTGGAAAGGGTAAGACTGCGAGGAAGGCTAGTACAAAGGAAAAGGGGAAGGCACTCATGGGGCAAACCTTGTTTAAGAAGGTAATCTTCCCGACGAATAAGTTTGTCCTGGAGTCATCTTATGGTCATTTGGCTAAGCCTACGTATGTAGAGCCCAAGAACAGATACCAGGGATGGACCCATCCCCGTGATTTTGGTGCCAGCGTGTTCAAAACAACTTATGAAGAAATTCAGATGAAGAGTTATGGTCCGTATATTCATGGCCTTAACAATAAAAAGGCATCGAAAGACAAATCTGTTGTGCCTAAAGCAAGGGAGATGGAGAAGCCGTGTGTATGCTATAATCACGAGGCCTCCACCTTAAAGTTTATTGCCCCTGCTAGAACTAAATTTCAAAAGGTAACGCAGGAGTATCCGAGAAGGTACAACAAGTTCAACTATTGGTGTTGCGGCAAAGTTGTTCACTTTGGCGTAGATTGCTTGTACAACCCCGCTAACTTTGTAACCCCACGGGTTAACAATGTGAGACAGAATACTCGGAAAGTTAATGTTCTTAGTGGTGGTAAGCTGAACAGTAACCAAATGCCCAAATATGTTTGGGTTCCTAACGTAAAATGATTTGTTTTTGCAGGTATTTCCAAAGTCCAATAGAACTCCGATATGGTATTTGGACAGTGGATGCTCTCGACACATGACCGGGACAAGAAGCCTTTTATATTAATATACCCCAGTCAACGACGGACCAAAAGTGATCTTTGGAGGGTCAGACAGGGGAACAACAAAAGGTTATGGTATGATTTCCAATGACGTAGTCTCTTTCACAGACGTGTCTTATGTTGAAAGATTACACCATAATCTTATAAGCATAAGTCAACTATGTGACAAAGGCTACATCTTTGAGTTCAGCAAGGACAAGTGTTTGATAAAGTCATCTGCAAATTTGGAGACGGTCTTAATAGGAACTCGGAGAAGAAATATTTTCTGTTTAAATTTCCTTTGCTTAGATAATTCTACCCAGTGTGTTTTCTAGCCAAAAGTAGTGTGTCTCTTTATGACCAATGATACATATTAGTAAATATTAATTTCAAAACTATAAATATGCTATTTTCTCACAACTTAGTGCGTGATGCCCCCAACATTAAGTGTCTTAAAGAGAGTCCAAGTCACTCCTGTCAAATGGGTAAGCAGACATGGGCTACCTTTAAGGGTATTGCTGAAAAAGATTTTTCACGAAGCTTATACTTGCTTCATATGGACTTATTCGGTCCTATGCCTATTCACAACATAGGAGGTAAGGTCTATATGCTAGTAATTGTTGATGACTACTCGCATTTTACTTGGGTGTTCTTTCTGAAACACAAGTCAGACACCTTCGATTCATTCACTAATTTTGTCCGGCAAATTCAGAACGAATTGAATTGTTCAGTGGTCAAAATCAGAAGTGATCACGATAAGGAATTTGAGTCTAGTGCCATGACAGAATTCTGTGGAAGTCAAGGTATCTTTCATGAGTTTTCCTCCTCGCGCACTCTACAGCAAAATGGAGTTGTTGAGAGAAGGAATAGAACCCTAATTGAAGCATGCTCAACCATATTGAACGACGGTTCACTTCCTGAGTACTTCTGGGCTGAAGCAATCAACACGGCTTGTTACGTGAAAAATAGAGCACTCATTAACAAAAGTTATCGTAAGACCCCCTATGAGCTATTGAAGGGAAGAAACCCGATTGTGTCCTACTTTGGGAATCTTTAGAAGTAAATGCTTCGTACTTAATAATGGGAAGTATTACTGCACAAAGTTGAGTGAAAAGTGTTTTGAAGGTATTTTCATAGGATATAGTAGCCATAGTAAGGTATATAGTATTTTTAATAAGAAAACTCTGGTGGTAGAAGAGTTGATAAATGTTGTATTTGATGAGACTAGTATGCTCCATAGAAGCTCATCTAGTTTTATTGGTGCAGATGAAGGTACCAGGTTTAAGGAGCTAAGCTTGGATGAAGCTGTCAAGGAAGAAACTCCAAGTTCAGTCAAGCTCGTCGATCCAGACTTGGTGGATGAAGAACCGCTAGAGGAAGAATTTCCATAACCTATAGAGGAAGCACCAGATGTTACAGAGCCTGCTGAAGGAAGAGCAAGGAATCTAGGGTTCAGACACCTAAGAGATCACCCAGCTGATCAGATCATTAGAGAACAAGGCGATGGTGTTAGAACTAGAAGAGGTACAACTAACGAGATTTTGCATCTCAGTTTTTGGTCGATGGTGTAGCCGAAGAAATTCGAAGATTCAAACAAGGATGCTTCTTTGATTTTGGCAATGCAAGAGGAGATCAATCAATTTGAACTATGCAAAGGTGGGAGTTGGTACCCAGGCCAAAGGGACAAAATGTGATAGACACTAAGTGGACATTCAGAAACAAACTAGACGAAAAGTGAGTAATTATCAAGAATAGAGCCAGACTTGTAGCTCAAGGATGCCAAAAAGAAGAGGGGATCGACTTCGACCAGACCTTTCCTCCAGTGGCTCGGCTCGAGGCGATCAAGTTATTTCTTTGCATATGCTGCCCTCAAAGGCTTCACCGTCTACCAAATGGACGTGAAGTCAGCATTACTCAACGTGAATCTGAAAGTGGAAGTATGCGTAGCACAACCCCTAGGTTTTGTCAATTCTAAATTCCCTGAAAATGTTTTATTTTTAAATAAAGCTCTTTACGGCTTAAAGCATGCTCCCCGAGCTTGGTTTGAGACATTGTCAAGCTTTCTTCTTGAGAACAAGTTCACAAGAGTAAAGATAGACAAGACATTATTTCTTAGGGAAGTAAAAGACAAGATTCTGCTAGTGCAAGTCTATGTCGACGATATCATATTTGACTCTACTGAAGACAACTTTTGCAAGAAGTTTTCCAAACTAATGCAAGGGAAGTTTGAAATGGGCAGTATGGGAGAGTTTAAGTATTTCTTAGGACTTCAGGTGAAGCAATCTAAAGATGGAATTTTCATCTCTCAAACGAAGTTCTCCAAGGAGCTTCTTAAGAAATTCGGAATGGAGAACACAACCTCTATGAGGGCTCCAATGGGTTCAACTATGTCTCTGGACAAGGCTGAGAAAGGGAAACCATTTTATGAAACCAAGTATAAAAGCATAATTGGATCCTTGCTCTACCTTACTACTAGTAGAGCAGACATAATGTTCTCAACAAGTGTCTTTGATAGATTTCAGGTGAACTCTAAGGAATCTCATTACATCGCTGTGAAGCGGATCCTAAGATACCTTAAGGGAATACCTAATTTTGGATTATGGTACCCAAGAAGTAATATTGTCGAGCCAATTGGTTTTTCAGATGCCAACTTTGTAGGTAGCAGGGATGATTGAAAAAGCACTTTTAGGACGTGCCAATTTCTTGGAAGACGGTTTATTTCATGGAGTAGTAGGAAGCAGAATTGTATGACAACATTTACTGCCGAGTCAGAGTATATCTCTATGGGTAGTTTTTGCGCACAGCTTCTATGGATCATAAATCAACTTGAAGATTATAATTTGAAGTTAAGAGAAATTCCAATCTTTTGCGACTCATCCAGCGCAATAGCTATTGCGAATAATCTTGTTTCCCATAGCCGTACAAAGCATATCAAGATGCGCTACCACTTCATCCGGGAGCATGTAGAGAACAAGGACATAACCCTCAGCTATGTCCCCACGGATAAGCAGGTCGTGGATATCTTTACAAAGCCACTGGATGAGACCAAGTTCTCGTTATTCAAAATGGAACTAGGAATGCTGAACAGAGAGTCGTAAAGAAAGACAAGGTAGCAGGACCTCTCTTGAGGAATAATTATAAAAGGCAGAAATTTTGCCAAGGAAAATTCAGTTAATATCGGCCATCACCTGCCGATTCGTCGTATCTTCATGCAATATTCGCTGAATCTCTCATAGGGCAAATTTCTACTTCTCATTATTGGATCTGAAGAGCGACAAACCCCAGGTACGCGCCGAATTACGTCAATTTATATATATATATATATATATATATATATATATATATATATATATATATATATATATATATAAACTAATAAGGGGGGGGGGGGGTGCCACAGTCTTCATTCATCGAGTAGTCGCCGATTTGCCGAATCAAGGATTTCAACTCTTTTGCTCCAACAAAAATACGCCTTCATCCCTTGCTGGTAGTTTCTTCCTTCCTTGCCGACTATGGACTACTTCTGTGTTCAAGCTTTAGATCTTCCTCGCCTGCTTGCCCTAATTCCCGCGAACTCCAATCGTTTCCAGTCGCCGACTCTGTCTTGCCGATTCTGATGCCTTGGACTCGCCAAATCCGACAGTGTTCGTCAATTGCTCTAGTGCAGCCACCTAACTTGGATCAATTCATCGTTGCCAACAGGAATGCAGGGCAGTAAAAGTTTTGTGTAGTACACTGAAGTGGTTGGAATTTCAGTGAGCTTTAGTTAACATAAACCTTATTCTACAGAGATTCAATTCGTTTTCTAGAAGTTCAGTTTTCCTTGATTTTCAATGGCTCCTCAAAGTACGAGTGGATTGCTTGGAGGAGGAGAGCTTGTACACATCGGGTTTGCTCATGCCTCAAATGAGTTTCGCAACGTAATTCTCATGCTGGAGATTGCAGGACTGTTCTTTGTCCTAGAACACCCATGCAAAGTTATGGACAAGGAAGTTCTTGAGTTCTTTCAGAATGCAAAGCTCATACATGAAGACACTGTTATTAAAAGCAATATTCAGAAGTACAAGTTCAAGGTGAAAGCCTCTCTTCTGTCTAGGTACTTTCGACTTCTAGTTTGTGAAGAGGCCGATTACCTAGACGAAGATGATTTCTCTAGAGCCCTGTTATTTTGTGGACTGCTCAGAGGTTCAAAGGCAGTTAAGCGCAAGGGGGTTAACGATGAAGGAAAACTTCTTTTTGACATAGTTAGTAAAGTTACTATATGCATGACTAGATCTCATGATTACCTTTCCACAGAAATGTTCAAAGTGCTCGTTTTTATTATCTATAGGAAGAGGTTGTATTGGGGTACTTTGCTGTTTGCCAAAATCAAAGACAGCCAACACACTCCCAACTTTGGGAGGATTATCAGCCTATACTTGAATCAATTAGATGGTGATATGTTTGATATGACCAAAGGAGTTCATATCCATCACCTCAAGAAAGATAGACTCCACAATCTTCTATAGGTGGGATAGTAGGATAGTGAAGCAAGGGGGAGCCCCAACATTGCTAGTGGAGGAGGAAGAACAAGTACCTGATAATAGGATTCCGACTCCACCCCTAGTGTGATTACTGCTAGCATGAGTGCAGGAATTAAGGGGGAGATAGTTGCTCTATCATATTAAGTTCCAGTGGTTCCAGATCCAGTTTTAGTGATTCTGGATTCAGTTCCTGATTCAATGGCCACAAATACAGTGTTTACCGACTCAGAGCTAGTTGATCTCATAGTAGAGGTTACTGCTATTGGTACAACTACTGCAACTGAGATTCTACAAGTTGAGGAGTAGAAGTGACTCTAGAGGAAGAGGATCCAGCTCCTTTTGAGCATGAGGAGGATGCTGAGGAATTTGATGTTGAGGATGCTGTTGATGGTGATCTGACAGTTGATGAGTATGAGATAGAGATTGCTGCTAAAAAGAATATAGTTGATTTTGATAAGGTTGTTGTTGCTGCTATTGCCTAGACGGAGAGTGCAAGTGTTGTTGTTGTTGCTGTTGCTGAGATGGAGAGTGCAAGTGTTGCTGATGCTGCTGAGCCAATGTTAGTAGACAACCTACTAGTTAATCTCCCAAAGGTGACTCCCATTGCAGTTTCTGAAGGGGAGGCAACTAAATCCCAGATCTCTGTCTCCACTGAGGTTGATAGGTTCATCCGCAACCTGGAGAAGAGACTTGCCAGGTGGCCAGCTGTGCCCGAAGGAGTAATAGAACTTTTTAATGAGGAAGGAGACGCTGAGGTGCATTCTCCTGTCCAGACTACATTGACTCTGTTCTTTTTGATAAAGCTCATCTTTCTCCGATCGATGAGTATTCCAGTGATTCTGAGATCCCATCAGATGTTCCAGTGCCTGAGGCTGCTAATATTCCATCTTCCAGTTCAATTGACCCCATTCTGTAAGCAGTTGAAGTAATGTTGGCAAAACAACAAGCTAAGTTTGAGGCTTCATTGCAAAAGGTTGTGAAAAGAGTTAAAGATAATGAGAAATTTATGTTGAATGGACTTACAGATGTAAAGGTTCAGATTAGCAAGATGGAAAAGGGACTTGATGAGTGGGGCCAAGAAGGTGGTACAACAATTGCCTTGACTATTACTGCTCTAAAGAAAAATCTTCAGGTTATGAAAAATGTTGATCACAATGCTTTATCCTTGATCGATGCTTACAACCGGTCAATGACTCACTTCGATACAAGTATGCTATGTTATGCTAATGTCATCGCCGCCAAAGTCAAAAAGGGGGAGGATGCCAGCACAACTAAGGTGGATGCTAAAGTGAATTTGTTGGGAACTTTGATGAAACAACACTTCAAGGATACAAATGATTACATATTTGATACGACCTAGTGGCTCTATAATAGCCCGGCAGGTATTCAAGTTCCTATACTAGTGATTGACGAGGCTTATCCTCCCAAGGATTACTCGCAATACTGGTAAGGAACACATGATTTTGATTCAGACTTCGCTGCTGTTGCAACTATCTTTCCAGAAGCTCAGAGGGTGGAAGACGTTGCTGCCCCAGTTCAAAAGAGAAAAAGATATGGAGAAGGCACGTCAAAAGTCATGCCAGAATAGGTTAGACTAGAGCCAGCCAAGGATCAAACCTATAGAGAATTGGAAGAGGTATGGAGCCCGACATCCAAAGGAATCATATTGGATACCTTTTCCTTGGTCGAGCTGGGAGTAGAAAAGATTCAGTTCCACTATAGTCAAGAAGAATGGAAAAAATACAAGGAATCCTGCACCAGGAGGATGATTCATTTCTGGAAGAACAAGAATGTTGATCCTATGCCTCCTCCTCCTCCAAAATACTATCTGAAGCCCAGAGAATACTTTGAGAGGCAGCTTTTGAAGAGAAAGAACAAACATATCTGATTTCTTATATATATTTCAATTGTTGAGTGTTGTGGGCTGCCCTCCCAAAACTATAACAATTTTGATATATATATATATGATTTACCTAATTGTCTTGGAATGTGTGTTATTTTATTATCTTTTCAAGTCTTAATTTAATTTTAATTGGTATGTGCAATTCACATTAGCTTGTAGGATTTTGGCTTCTTCAAATAGGGGGAGATTGTTGGGTATTGTATCCACAATAATCCTTATTTGAAGAAGGATCCAGTCAAGCTAAGATGAATTGATTTTGTATTTGATATTGTTTTCTAGTTATGTACTTGTAGGTATACTTTGCAAAGTGCACACAAATGTCAGGTTATAGTGGGTTAGTAAACACGGGACTATACAATATAATCCTTCATTGTGTAGGCTAATGTGTTGACTCACGTGTATTCTCTCTATTGGGGTGCACTTCTATCCCAAGTATAGGAGAAGGATCAAGGAAGGCCAAGTACCTGGATTCAGAGAAGAGGAATTTTACCTAAGTAAAATTTGGCGAGTATGGTTAGTCATACACGTCGAATTCGTCGAGTATCCCCATGATACTCGCCAAATTCGTTGTGTATGCTTCCCAATACCCGTCGAATTCGTCGTATATACTTAGGGTAAAATTCTAGAAATCTAGAAATCGACAAAGGAAAATTCATCGAGTATCACTGACGATACTCGCCGAATTTGCCGAGTATCACTGGCGATACTCCCCTAATTCGACGAGTATCCCAGACGATACTCGTCGAATGTGTCGAGCCATATATCAACCACTCTGGATTTCTTGCTAAGGCAAAATTCGATGAATATCACTTGTAAATTCCGTGAGTATCATATTCAATATTCGATGAATTCTGCTGAATTTGACTTAGGCTGTTTTTCCGAAAATTTCTCAGGTTTGGGATTTTTGGCCATGCACAGTAATTATCTATATTACGTTTTTGGAATTCTTTAATAGCCATTATTTCGAATCTCTCTATAAAAAGGGATAGGTTGATTTTGAAATTACCAATCTCTTTGCCCTAATTAATTTTCAATTTCAAAAGATTCTAAAGAAACAAACCGTCGGTCGCACCTACCCGATTCGCGATTTTCCTCCCGATCAGCCATCGGCATCGTGCGATCTTCTTCATCATTGACTTCCTCAACTTGATCGCTTCTTCTTTTAAGATCTATTCCACTCCAGTCCTAGGTGTTTGAAGATCAAAGGCTAAAGATTCAAGTTCTTCCAGGATTTCAAGTTTTCGAGTTCTCCAAGTTTTAAGATCTACTTCTATGAAGAATGTCGGAGAGAAGACTTGTAATCACTTGTGTGTTATAATATTCCTTTACATTTTGTAGGATTTTTATCTCTTAATTAGTTTGTATATCCGTTAATGGATCGAGATTATAGATCCGTTTGTGTCTCGAGAGAGTAGATCGGGTTGTGGATTGAGTTTGTAGATCCGATTTGTGGATCGAGTTGTAGGAGAGGTTATTCTCCGAGTGGTAGGAGCGTCGTATCTGAGTTGTAGGAGTTGTGGCTCCAAAGTGTAAGATTTGAAGAAATTTGAGTTTGGTGAAGAAGCCAAATCTACCCTTCGTGGTAGATAGGCGAGGTGGGATAGTGGACGTACCCAACTCAGGGAACCACTATAAAATCTCTGTATTTGTCTGCTTGAATTTTTAGATAATTTTTATTCTGCAAAAATTCACAAACATCACTGATTCACCCCCCTCTAGGTGATTTAGGTAGACGCTAGATACTTTCACTGACTCATCAACCTTTGAGTTAAATGAAAAAGATGAAGCCTATATTAGGCTGGATTCTATATTAGATGAGGAATCTTGCCAAGATCAGCCTGGTCTATCTAAGGTACACTCTCCATTTAGCTCTTCATCTAAGTCAAGTTATAAGATTAGTACCAATTCAGAAGCATCCTCATCCAGGAATATAGGTGATTCTGAGTCTGAGGAAGATATCAATCAAGTGATTGATAAGTATGGTGAACTTCTGGAAGCATTCAAAAGAAGTAAGCAACAAACTAAACATCAGACTCTGGAGATAGGATCTCTAAAGCTTGTTGTTTCCCAGCACTTTGAGATAGCTATCATGTTGGAACAAAAAATTAGGGAAGTCAGTCAGTTGAAGACTATTACTATTATATAAATAGGCACCATAAAGCATAAGAATATCCTTATTAAGGATCTAGAAGAAAAGATCCAAAGGGAGAAGAGAATTGTTGCAAGTTTTTCTAAGCTCAATTCAGTATTGCCCATTATTGAATCCTTCACCTCTTAGAGAAACAAGAGAGAAGTTGGATTCAAGGGAAACACTAGAGCTACCTCTTTAAAAAGAAAGGGAAAAGATCCAACTAAGCCACCCATTCCTTTTAAAAGGGTAATACTCCATACTAACAGGTATGACCAGGACTCCTTGTATGATCACAGGAAGAATGGGAATTCTTCCTAGAAGGATACTAATGTATCTTCCAATGTAAGGAGAAGAGGAATGGGAATGAGTGCCTTCAAGACTGCTCATGAGGAAATACAAATGGCCCATCCTGGATCATTTGTATTTGGTTTTCTAGACCCTACTCTTAAGAAGGGGGCAGTGGCCAAACTTAGGACTCAATTAGCAAAAACTCAGACTAAAGGTCAGTCTTATAACATGATTGATTTGGGTGTTTCTGATGCTATCAGGAGCATGATTTTTACAAAGAAAACTGCTGCTAATGGCACTCAGAAAAAGCCAATTAAAGATGCTGAAAGACACTCCTTTAGTCAAATAATTGTTGAAAGAAATCTAAAGAAGATTACTGCTATTCCTTCTGGAAAGGTTGCTGCTGTTAACACAGTTATTTGACTGGCTCAGAAAAGGAGTTATAACCTTCATGAGTGCTGGTGCTGTGGCAAGATAGGACATTTTGCCATTGATTTTTAGTATAATTCTAGTGTGCCCAGAGCTAAAGTAAGTCTACCAGTCAGAAAAACTGCTAGTAGACATGTTCATTTTGAGACAAACATGCACCTAGGACCCAATAAATATTATGGTACTAAGGTAAAATAAATTTGTTTTGCATATTAGTCCAAGTTTCTATACCCCTATATGGTACTTATATAATGGTTGTTCCAGGCACATGACTGAAACAAAGTGTAATTTGAGGGAGTTCATTCCAGTGAAGGATGCACAAAAAATGATCTTTTGTGGATCAGACAAAGGGATTACAAGAGGTTATGGTAAGATCTTAAATGGCTTAGTCACTTTCACAAAAGTAGCTGATGTTGAAGGGTTGCAACACAACCTTATAAGCATAAGCCAACTTTGTAATCTTGGCTATGACATTTTATTCCACAAGGATGAGTGCCACATAAAGAAGTCAAGTGACCAAGAGGTCATCTTGACAGGCATTAGGAGTGGGAATGTGTATTGTTTAAATTTTCTTTTGTCTAAATTAAGACTCTCCCATATGCCTTGTTGCAAATGTGAAAGCCTCACACTGTGTCAAATGGCACAAACAGCTAGCTCATTTGATCTATAAGACCATAGGAAGGCTCTTCAGTAAAGAGCTAGCTAGGAATGGTCCTAAAATGACATGCACTAAAGAGAGAATTTGCTCTGCATGCCAAAAATGCAAGCAGACCAAAGCTCCTTTCAAAAGCATTGAAACCAAAGACTCTATGAGGTGTTTATACCTCCTGCATATGGACTTGTTTGGACCTAAGCCAGTTCATAATCTGGGTAGGAAAGTCTACACCTTTATGGTTGTTGATGACATTTCCAGATTTACTTGGGCTTTCTTTTTAAAGAAAAGGTATAAAACCTCTGATGTCTTCAAGAAATTTGTCAAACAATACAGAATGAATTGAATAGTTCTATGGTCAGAATCAGACATTATCATGGAACTGAGTTTCAATCTAAATGCATGACAAAGTGTTGTGAAGAACTTAGGATTCATCAAGAGTTTTCCTCTCCAAGAACACCCAGTAAAATGGGATTGCTATGAGGAAGAATAGGGCTCTTATAGAAGCCGCAAGGACATTACTGAATGACACATCTCTTCCAGAATATTTCTAGGCTGAGGCAGTAAACACTGCTGGTCATGTCCTCAACAGGGCTTCTATCACCAAGAGCATAAAAAGACTCCTTATGAGATATTGAAGGGTAGAAAAACAAACCTTGCATATCTCTGAATATTTGGGAGCAAATGTTATGTTCCCAACAATGGGAAATCTTATATAACAAAGTTTGTTGTCAAGTCCTATTGAGGGATTTTTGTTGGGTACAACAATCATAGAAAGGCCTATAGGATATAAAACTTGACAAGTCAAGTTGTAGAGGAGTCTGTTAATATAGTGTTTGATGAATCAAATATGATAAACAATGAACTGTCAAGCTCCTCTTCTAGTCCTACAGGCACACAAGTGATGATGGATAAGCTGACTATTAAGGAAGCTGAACCTATAGTTCAAGACAAAGATGAAAGTGTGTGCATTCCATAGGAAGCATAAGGAACACAGGAGGTGGATGATGTTAAAAAAAATGGATACTTTGAAGCATATAATGCTGAAGGAAGATTGCCTCTAACAGTCAGACATTTGAAGGATCATTCAGGACACCAGATCATTGGTGATGAAAGTCAAGGTGTAGTGATAAAAAGTAGATGTATCAACACCACAATGTACTCTAGTTTCCTGTACAAGTGGGATCCCAAGGAAAATTGAAGAGGGAAAACATGGATTTGTTCTGGATATTAGCTATATAAGAGGAATAAACTAGTTAAAGAGGTGTAAGGTTTAGAAGCTGGTTCCTAGAACACAAGGACATAATGTCATTGGAACCAAATGGATCTACAGGAACAAACTTGAAGAAAATGGCATTATAACCAAGAACAAAGCGAGGTTGGTAGCTCAAGGGTATATATAAGAAGAAGATATTGACTTTGATCAAACCATTGCCCCTATAGTAAGATTAGAATTCATCAGAATATTCCTTACATATGCTACATACCAAGGATTCAGAGTCTACATGATGGATGTGAAGTTAGCCTTTCTGAGTGGATACTTGAAGGAAGAAGTCTATATTGAACAACCTCCAGGTTTTGTTGTTCCTAACAAATCAAATTTTGTTTATAGACTTAGGAAAGCTTTATATGGGTTGAAACAAACTCCTAGAGCATAGAATGGGACCCTGTCCAGCTTCCTCATTGAGAACAAATTCTCAAGGGGGAAGATAGACAAGATCCTATTTCTAAGGGAATCCAAGGGAAAGATCATCCTAGTCCAGATATATGTTGATGACATTATCTTTGGATCTACTGATAATAACCTTTGTAGAAAGTTTGCCAAACTTATGCAAGAGAAGTTCGAGATGAGCAGTATGGGTGAACTTAAGTTCTTCTTGGGTCTCTAAGTAAAAAAGGTTAGACAATGGATTATCCATATCCTAGTCTAAGTTTACCAGGGAGTTGATTAAAAATTTTGGGATGGAGAATGCCTCCACCATGAAAACTGCCATGGGGACAGCTATGTCTTTAGACAAAGATAAGGCAGGAAACTATTGATCAAACTTTGTATAAGGGATAATTATGCATCCCTTCTCATACCAAACTGCTAGTAGGCTAGACATTATGTAATGGTAAATGTGTTTGTGCTAGATATATCAGGCATTCCCTAAAGAATCTCATTACTCTGCTACTAAGAGGTTATTAGAGATATCTTAAGGGCACCCTAGATCTTGGCCTTTTATTTGTACCCTAAAAATAAGAGATTTTGAACTTAATAGGCTTTTCAGATGCATACTTTACAGGCTGCAAAGACGATTGGAAAAGCCAACAGGATCCTATCATTTTTTGGGAAAAAGACTAGTGTCATGGAGCAGCAAGAAGAAAACAAGAGTTTTTTATTTCTACTGTAGAATCAGAATATATAATTACAGGGATCTGTTGTATACAGCTGCTGTGGATACAACATCAACTTCAGGATTATAATATTCAGTTAAGTAGAAGTTCTTAATTCCGTAACTCTACTAGTGCAATATCTATAGATAGGAGTTTTTATTTCACATAGCAGGACTAAACACATAAAGATTAGATATAACTTTATAAGAGAGCATTTGGAATGTGAGGATATTAGTCTTGAGTTTGTCCCAACAAAAAAGCAATTGGCTGATATCTTAACCAAGGTACTAGATGAAGCAAAGTTCAACATCTTCAAGTTTGAGTTGAGTATGTTGAACTTGGTGTAGCTTTAGTTGCTCTTCATGTTGTTTTGTTGTAGGAACTACATCATCTTGCTGGTTGTGAAGATAAGAAAATGGTATCAAGGCTAGAATGTCCAAAGTCTTGGTAGAAGATGCTCTTATTGAGGGGGAGCAGGTCTAACACCAGTTGATTATTTGTAATCAGAAAAGGGACAAGATAATCACAGATGGCCAGCTTCTCCCTCTATCTGAAGAAGTCAAAAAGGGGGAGAAGGTGACTAAGGTGACTAGGTGTCAATGTAGAAAAACAGGGGGAGCATGTGGTGTTCTCATACAAGGGGAAAAGGTGAAACTTGCAACAACACAGGGGGAGTAGGTGATGATCACCATACTAGTAGAAAAATGGGAAATGTGGTAACTCTTAACTCTCTTGTATTAATATGTTGTTGTATATTATCGCTGCATTTGTTGGTGTATATCATTGACAAAGAATTTTCTAGTGGCGTTTTGACTTCTTCAAATAGGGGGAGATTGTTGGGTCCATTGATCTCAATGTCCCAACTTTGGTGAGATTGTTGGTATTAGGGAACACGGTGCAACCAACTCTCCCAAAAGCCCAAACTGTTAGGAAAGGCACTACTGCTCCTTTATAGAGCTATACAGCAGGATCCATGGGGTGGCCAGTTAGGCCCAGGGGACACACCCTTCTGTTCGACTAGTGTGGTCCATAGGCCTCACGCCGTACCTCCCATACCGGGGACGTTGTTTGACCCCAAAAATACCCCTAGAAATGACCCCGGGGTTTCGAACCCGTGACCTCCTCTGATACCACTATTAGGGAACACATCGCAACCAACTCTCCTAAAATCACGGACTGTTAGGAATGGCGCTACCACTCCTTCATAGAGCTGTACAGCAGGATCCACGGGGCGACCAGTTAAGCCCAGGGGACACACCCTTCAATTTGAATAGTGTGGGCCATAGCGCCTTGCACCGTACCTCCCACATCAGGAGCGTTGCTGGACCCCAACAATTGGGTCCATTGATCTCAATATCCAGATTTGTATGAAGTCAAACAAGTTAATGGTATACACATAGTTGTATTTAATGTATGTTCAAGTTCATGCATTCAAGTGGGTCTATGTTATATTGATTGGACAGGTGGTCCAAGTGACATTGATAGATGGACTCAAAGAAGCTGACTGGAGGGATAGAAAAATGACTAAGTCCATAGGCATTATGTGAAGCTAGTTCACTTAACGCCATACAACTAATAGCATTGAGTGAAGTCAGGACAGTCAAAGCCCAGCAAGTTGCAGCACAAAAAAATGACTAAGTTAACAGACATTGAGTGAAGCTAGTTCACTCAACTCCATAAAGCTAACAATGCTGAGAAAGGTCAGGCAGTCAAAGCTTTAAGTGTTGGCAAGGTAGAAAAGTGGCTAAGTCTATAGGCGTTGAGTGAAGTCAACTCACTCAACATCATATAGCCGGAAGTGTTGAGTGATGCTTGATCTCTCAATGTCATATTATTTTTGTCAAAGCCAAAAGAAAAGGTGACCGAAAATTGACTAAGTCCAGAAGCATTGAGTGAAGCAAGTTCACTCAACGCCAAGATCAAAATGCTTTGAGTTAAGCTAATACAGTCAGCCTAAGAGGAAACAGAGAAATCGGCTAAGTCTAGAAGCATTGAGTGAAGCTAGTTCAATCAATGCACTCAACGCTAGATTTCAGAGGCAAAGGCAGAAAGAGTTGAGAGAGGCCAGCTCACTCAATGCTTTCAGACAGAAGGAGATTTGGCTAAGTATAAAAGCATTGAGTGAAGCTTATCCACTCAATGCTCTCAACTCTTTCAGACAGAAGGATTAATAATGTTGGTTAAGTATAAAAGTTTATGTGAAGCCAGTTCACTCAATGCTCTTAATGCCTTCATACAGAGCAAAATTATTCTTAAGTCCAGAATCATTGAGTGAAGCTAGTTCACTTAACTCCATAGTTGTAGAAAGATCTGAAATTTATTCTAAGTCCAGAATCGTTAAGTGAAGCTAGTTCACTCAACGCTCTCAACGCCAAGGATGCATAAAGGGCTGAAGATCAAGGTAAGGCAAAAAGCATTGAGTGAAGCTTATACACTCAACGCTCTTAACGCCTGGACAAGCTAAAGAATTGACCAAGTCTAGAATCGTTGAGTGAAGCCCATTCAATCAATGCTCTCAATGCCTAGAGTGATTTTGTGAAATTGGCTAAGTCTATAACTAATGACGTCAGCAAAGTAAAAAAAGTCAAAAAAAATTCTAAAATGATCATGGAAGAGCTACAACTCATCACTAACGTGGCCATCAGTCTCATTCTGTAAAACTATAGATATTATCAGTCATTAAAGCAATGGCATGTGTTAATCATCTCACTGGATGAAAGGATTATAAATAGAAGATGAGATCTTGATCGAATTAAGTTTCTGAGGGATCAATTGATTACAAAAAGGTTGTGCGAGACTTCGTCTTCTTCCTCTGCCATTATTGTAGAGACAAGAGCTTCAATTCAAAAAATCTGAAGGGTTTCTTAATTAGCTGCGGCAATCAACATCTGCTAAGGCAAGATAAGAGGATTTCTTTGAGGAAGAAGAATCGGCCAAGGATGGCCATAGCTGAAATTGCTTCAAGATCCAAGCCGAGCCAAATTTGAAGATCAATCTCTGGATCTGTGAAGAAGAGGTAGAGAAATCTATGTTCAACAAAATAGGTTAGTTGATAGAAGATCTTTCTTCTCTTTCCTTCATCAACAGAATCAGAATCAAGGTTCTGAGGTACTTCCAACACAAGCCACAGATTCTTGAAGATTGTTATTCTTTTTGCCGTGAAGAAGATATGGCTGAGATTCTCTTAGCTCAGGAGGCAATTGACTCAGAGATTAATTTCACTTGAGTCAAAACAACTTTTCTATTCAAATTCTGTAGGATCTGTTCAAGATCTGTGTTACAAGCCTAAATTATAAAGGCTGAGTGGTAGGATCCATTCTTGGATATGTGTGTGATAGGGCTATTTTTCTCAGCCTGTGTTGTTGGGCATTTGTTCCTGTGGTAGGTGATTAGGTGATTATTGAGTGGTTGTGCTATGTGCCTGTGTTGTGAGTCTCTATGGAGACTATGTGATCCTGCGGGATCGTGTTGTAATCTTTAAGGAGCCAAGTTATTAGAGAAGTGCCTTGTCTAACATTCAGTTAGAAAGGCGGGAGGGACAGTGGATGTACCCATATACTGGGGAACAACTATAAAACTGTTGTGTGTTGTGTGTGAATGTCTTAAAAGCTAAACTAATCAATCGCAATAGGGCCTAAATCAGTTAAAGGTCAAAAAAATATAAAAAGACCTTAATAATCTATTCACCCCCACCCCTCTATGTGATTAGCTACCCTTGTATTCAAGGACTTTCACAATGAACACTATTGAAATATATATATATATATCATATATATATATATGTATATAAAACATTTTTATATCTTGACTGGGAATGCGTTTTTATTTCTATCTTAATTATCTTTTCAGTTTTAATGTTTTTTATTTTGTTATGTGCAATTCACCATAGCTTGTAGGATTTTGGATTCTTCAAATATGGGGAGATTGTTGGGTATTGCATCCATAATAACCCTGATTTGAAGAAGGGTCCCATCAAGCTAAGATGAATTGAGATTGTATTTGATGTTGCACTTTTTGTTATGTACTTGCATGTCTATATTGCCAAGTACAAACCAATGTCAGGTTTATAGTGGGTCAGTATACATAGGACTATACAATGTATTCCTTCATTATGTAGGACAATGTGTTGACTCATGTGTAATCTCTTTATTGAGGTTTACTTATATTTAAGTATAGGTGGAAGGATCAAGGAAGGACAGAGACTTGGACTCACAAGGATAGGAATTTTACCAAAGTAAAATTCGATGAGTATGGTAAGGGATATTCATCGAAATTATCAAGTATACTCATTGATACTCATCGAATTTGTCGTGTATTACTTACCAGCACTCATCGAATTTGTCATATGTACTTAGGGTAAATTCTCTGCGAATTGGAAAAATAGTCAAGTAAAAATTCGTCAAGTATATCAAGTATACTTGTCAAATTCGTCGAATGTATTAATTACTCACCAAATTTGTCGAATATACTTGACGATACACGCCGAATTCATTGAATTATCCCGACGTTATTCTCTGGATTTTCTAAGGAAAAAAGCGTCGTGTAGATGGCGTTGTGTGCTTCGAAAAATCGAGTCTGCTATCCAATACTCGACGAATTCATCGAGTATAATAGTCGGATACTCGACAACTTCATCGAGTATGCTTGAGCTTAGTGTTGAGTGACTGGTTGGATGTGCAGTATTTCTCTAAGTCCTTTTCATCGAATTTCACTGGGCTAGGCGTCAAGTGCTTTGAGTGAGCTAGTTGATACTCCTCGAATTTGTCGAGTTATACCAGCCAATACTCATCGAATTCGTTTAGAGTTAGATCTCCGCTTTGGAGTTGATTGGATATAAGCCTGAGCTGAATTTCACAAGTCATTTTCGTCGAATGTCAATAACCAATCAGGAGTATACAAGCGATACTCGGTGATACTGATGAAATTTGACTTTTTTTTTTTTCCGACAATTTCCATTGTTTCGGTGGTAGGTTTCATGAACCTTTCAAGGTTTCGTTTTGAATATAATTATATTAATTCTTGGGGATATCAATAACTAAGGATCAATCCTAACAAAAAATCGTGAAATCCACCAAAATTCAATCTGTCGGCTCGACTATAACTTCGCGATTCTTATAAAAATGTAAATTAACAATCATTCACCGAATATTCCTATTTTCAACTACCTACATTTCCAAAATCATTATATATACAAATATTCAAGACAAT